>OY728165.1:293838905-295088905 GCA_963277665.1 Viscum album
AAAAATAAGTTTCTAGTTTGTGATAAATGTGGAAAAAGGCATGCTGGGGAATGTCTTCTGAATTCTGGAAAGTGCTACTGATGTGGTAAGATGGGACATAGGGCTTGTGATTGCACTGAAAAAGATCAAGGTGAAGGTAAGACCAAATTTGATTTACAGTTAGTGAAATATTTTAAGTGCAATGAGATGGGTCACTATGAAAACGAGTGTCCAAAAAAGAGCCTGAGTGATGGGAAGCAGTTAGACTACATGCAGAAAAGGGTGGTGAAATCCTTTGCAACTACTTCAGCAGATGTCGGGCCATCAAATGAAGTTGTGTCAGGTACTTTGTTTGTTTTTTCAGATTATGCCAGTGTGTTGTTTGATTTGGGGTCTACACATTCTTTCATCTCTAAAACCATTTCTAGTAAAATTGGAAAACCATCTCAAGAAATGACTCCTGAACTTTTGGTAAAAACACATGGGGGAAATGTTTATGAAAAAAGAATTTATAAGAATCTTCCTATCCTTATCTGTGGAAAGAACCTACTTCCAAACCATATTGTTCTACCTCTAGTAGAGTTTGATGTTACCCTAGGTATGGATTGGCTCTCTATTTACCATGCAATGATTGACTGTAGAGCTAAAGAATATTCTTTTCAGAAATACTTTCAATTTGTGTACTAGAATGAACCCTTATTGTTGATAACTTATCAAGTGGCCAAGAAACTTGTAAAAGATGGAAATGAAAGTTACCTTGCACACATCGTTGAAAATAAAGGAACTATTCATATTAATGATATGCTAGTGGTAAATGAGTATCCTGATGTTTTTTTGATGAGTTTCCTGGAATAATACCAGATCAGGAAGTTGAGTTTACTATTGACTTAGTTCCTGATGGAAAGCCAATTTCAAAACCCCCTTATCGAATGGCTCAAATTGAACTTTTAGAGTTAAAGAAACAATTGCAGGAGTTATTAGATAAAGGTTTCATTTGACCTAGCACATCACCATGGGGTGCTCCTATTTTATTTTTTAAAAAGAAATATGTTTCAATGAGACTTTGCATTGATTATAGATCCTTGAATAAAATCACTGTTATGAACAAATATCCTTTGCCTCATATCGATGATTTGTTTGATCAGCTCCAGGGAGCTCAGTATTTTTCAAAGATTGACATGAGATCGGGGTACCATCAGCTGAAGGAAAAGGAAGCAGATGTTCTGAAGACTGTGTTTCGTACAAGATATGGCCATTATGAATTTTTAGTAATGCCTTTTGGGCTAACCAATGCACCTGTTGTATTCATGTACATAATGAATAGAATTTTATATGAGTTCTTGGATAAGTTTTTGGTGGTTTTCATTGATGATATTTTGGTGTTTTCTAAAAGTAAAGAAGATCATGAAAGACATTTAAGGGTCATTTTTCAAACCTTGAATGAAAAGAAATTGTATGGGAAATTCAGCAAGTGTCTGTTTTGGTTGCAACAAATTTCTTTCATTAGTCACATTGTTTCTAAAGATGGGATAACTGTTGATCCTGCAAAAACAAAAGTTGTGGAAGACTGGCCTAGACCCACAAATGTAACTGAGATTTGTAGCTTCCTTGGTTTGGCAGGATATTATTGAAGGTTTGTTATAAACTTTTCACGGTTATCTAGTCCAATGACTAAGCTAACTAGGATGGGTGTTAAGTTTATCTGGACAAAAGAATGTGATGATTGTTTTCAGGAATTGAAAAGAAGATTGGTGAATGCTCCAGTTTTGGAACTACCTTCCAAGAATGGTGAGTTTGTTATATACAGTGATGCTTCATTGAAAGGACTTTGTTGTGTCCTAATGCAGAAAGATCAGTTAATTGCTTATGCTTCACGACAGTTGAAAACTCATGAGGTAAATTACCCTACACATGATTTGGAATTAGCAGATGTTGTTTTTGCTTTAAAAATTTGGAGTAATAATTTTAATGGAGTAAAGTGTGAAATATATACCGATCACAAAAGTTTAAAGTATATATTCACTCAGAAAGAGTTAAACATGAGACAAAGGAGATGACTGGAATTAATCAAGGATTATGATTTTACAATACATTACCATCCGGGAAAAGAAAATAAAGTGGCTGATGCTTTGTGTCGAAAAAGTAATGATTCATTAGCAATGTTGCGTTTGGAACGTGATCCTTTGGTTAAGGATTTGATGAACTTTGGCATAGAAGTTGTTTGTGCAGGAAGTTCTTCTGTTTTGTTTCAGGTATCAGTGAGATCATCTCTATCATATAGAATCAAGCAAGCACAGAAGCATGACAATGAGTTGTAGAGAAAGGTAGAGATGGTTCAGAAAGGTAAGTTTCCTGAATTCAATATTGATAATGATTGCATTTTGAAATTTGGGAAGATATTTTGTTTGCCTTGTGATTCACAGTTGAAGAGAGAGTTGTTGTGTGAATCTCATAGTTCTCTGTTTTCAGTTCATCCTGGTAGTTCTAAGATGTACAGAGATCTGCGGGAGTATTACTGGTGGGATGGAATGAAAAGAGATATTGCTGATTTTACTATGAAGTGTTTGACATGTCAATAGGTTAAAGTAGAGCGGCAGTTACCGAAAGGGATGCTTCAGCCATTACCAGTGCCAGAGTGGAAATGGGAGAATATATCCATGGACTTTGTTGTGGGATTACTGAAGACATATCGAGGTAATAATGCAATCTGGGTTATTGTTGATCGCTTGCCTAAATATGCTCATTTCCATGTTATACGAGATAATTTTTACCAAGATCAACTTTCCCGTTTGTATCTTAATGAGATAGTCAGGTTACATAATGTTCCTCTCGCCATTGTATCAGATCGTGATCCCAGGTTCACTTCTAACTTTTGTAAAGGCCTTCAGAAGTCATTGGGTACTGAAATAAATTTTAGTACAGTATTTCATCCTCAATCAGATGGGCAGTCGGAACGAACAATTCAGACCATGGAGGATATGCTATGAGCTTGTTCGATGGATTATTAGGGAAGTTGGGACCAACATATTTTTTTGGTTGAATTTTCATATAATAACAGTTTTCATTCAAGTATACAGATGTCACCATTTCAGGAATTATATGGGAAGTGGTGTCGAACTCCAGCTTTCTGGGATGAAGTGGATGAAAGGAAGTTGATGGGACCAGAATTGGTAGAAGAGTTGGCAGAAAAAGTTCAGCTGATACAGAAACACATGAGAACAGCTCAGAGTAGGCAGAGGAGTTATGCAGACAAAAGGAGTATGGATCTCTCTTTTGAGGTAGGTGATCATGTTTTTCTCAAAGTCTCACCCTGGAAAAGTGTGATGCGATTTTGTAAGAAAGGAAAGCTGAGTCCAAGGATCATTGGACCATATGAAATTCTGGAGAGAGTTGGATCAGTTGCTTACCGAGTGTCTTTACCTTCGAGTTTATCTCAGGTACACAATGTTTTTCATGTTTCGATGTTGAGAAAGTATATGCCAGATCCATCTCATGTTTTGAGTCCAGAGGTAGTTTAGCTGGAAGAGAACCTATCTTATGAGGAACAACCGGTCCAGATTCTTGACCACAGGGAGAAAGTGTTACGGAATAAGGTGATTTATCAGGTAAATGTTTTTTGGAAAAACCACATGATGGAAGAGGCAACATTGGAATCTGAAAATGCAATGAGGGATAAGTACCCCCATTTATTTGATAAGTAAATAAATTGCGGGGATGAAATTTTCTAAAGGGGAGAAGGATGTAACATCCCATTTAAGTAATGAACAATATATATTTTTATCTATGTCTATTATTGATTAAGATAGTGTTTTAGAGGCTTCAAATGAAAATAAATACAATCTTAAGCATGGAATACACTAATATTCTTAAAAGATTGTTTTACTACCTTTGGAAGGAAAACCCTTCTTAAATCAAACTTTTGACAATTTTACAATCTATATTTGTCAAAATAAACATATTCAGTATTATTTGGACATTGATATTTACATTGGATAATTTTATGTATTTTTCTGACAATGTTCATTTTTTAATGAATAGTGAAAAATACTGCATTTTACATCAAAACTGCTTTTTCATTTAATTTAATTAAATGGTTAGATTATATTTTTAAATGGTCTTAAAGTTTACTCTGAATATATTTTTAACATTTAATCCAATGGTTGTCATTAGGATTAATTTCACTTTGAAATTGGTCATAAACTAATGCCAAACCTTTCATAGATATTGTATCAAAAAAACCCGCTATTTGTTTTGACAACGTGAATTATTTTTAAATCAATTATTGCAATTTATGTGTTTGTAATTTGGTAAAATGTAATACATATTTCGAATCAAAAGGTATAAATTATGTAAAGACGACTCTTTTGTTTTTGGACATTATGAATAGTAACGACGGTAATTATCTTTAATTATCTTGATTAATGAGTAATCGGGTAGTTAAGGATAATAAAATAAAATCATAATAATAAAATATGACACCAAAATGTGTTTTAAGGCTACTGTTTGTCTCATTGCCGACCATGGGATGCCTTGTACCAATCTTCGGGGCCCCATGAAATCAATTTTGTGAGAAAGTGACTTTTTAACTTTTTATTTTTTAAAGAATGTTAAATGTAACAATGAATGTATCACCTAAGTAATATATTTTTAATTTTGTCTCAATAAATGATAATTTGGACTATAAATAGTAATTGGAAAGATAAAAAGATTTTCTACATCATAGTAATTTTTTTTATATTTTTTAGACCTTAAATAAATTAAATTATTTATGACATCATAATGATGCAGTGATGACCTCATTATTTGAAGATTTAAATAAAATGGAAATATAATGTAAAATCTAAGACCTAAACATGTCCAAAACATATTGGGTGGGTATATTTAGAACCCTTATCACCTTATCCTCGAATTATATCAATGTGGGACCTTTAAAATCCGAAACCCATTTGAAAATAGAGTAACATTTCTTTACTTTCCAAGAGTGCCCCTCCTCTCCTCTTATAAAAGGCCCACACCTCTACCTCCTTACCACACTCCCAAATCCTTTAGCTCAGCCAAACCCTGCCCATTTTGTCTCTCCAAATCCCTCTCTTACTCATTGAAGCCTCACTTTGAGAAGAAGTCTTCCCAAGGAAGCCTTTGAACTCAAACCAAAGGGAGTTACCCGATTTTAAGGTAATGTCTTTACTTGAGTCCTTTTGTTTTATTTTTCTTCTCCAACCACCTAAACTCTTTTTATTCATTTCATTTCTAAAAAATCCAGTATCTTCAATATACTATGATATTTTTATAAGAATTATTCGAGCTACACTTACACAAACATACATCTAATGGTTAAAGAACATACTGTTTCCGTGGATTGCGAATTTCTGCCTCCCGAAACGATGATTGTTCAACATTCTTTTAACACCTTAAAAGGTGGCCATTAAGATGAAACTATATTTATATATGATATATGATATTTTTATGTTTTTCTTAAGATTCTTTATTTTTCATTTTGGGCATACCATTATGGTTCCCATTATGGGTAAACGCGATATCTTCATTTAAGGAAGTGCGGACTACCGCCCCCTCAAAGTGATTTGATTCGTTAAATACCATATGTGGGACATATAAAGGATGGATTTTTGAAAATATATATGATATTAAACTGGAATTATAATATAACTTTATATCATTATAATTCCATTCTATAAAATACGAAATAGAAATGAATGTAGCGTTCATGCGTATGTACGGCTTACAGTCTCCATGAACGGTGCATTTCATTTCTTACCTCTAAACGATTATGTAAAATTATAAATTCATTAATTTACTGTATATATATTACATATATGATATCGAAATCTTGAATACCATTCTGGATATAATGGATACATGAACAAATTGTAATTATAAAGGGCTTATTTTTGACTCAATTACCAATGATCGTTAAAACGACCGTTATTAACTTAAATAATTACATAGTGTTCATGACATGTAAATTAGTGATATAAAGGGAATAATGAACATGAAAAAGGTTATTAAGAAAGTAAAAATTAAATCAAGTTTATTATTCAGGACATTAAATAACGATCGTGTCAAGTCGGACCAAAGGTATGGAACTTCGTCTCAATCTCCTTTCATTGAGGTATATTTTGTTTTATACACAACCTTATTTTATATGGTGTATAAACCCCTTTGACTTTTACGTTTATTCAAAAGGATTCTTTTTTATACATAGAATTTACTAAATGACAAAAGGGATTGTTTTTGTCGTACGTATGCGGCGACAATGACTTCTCCGCCACCGTGACCATTATTTGAGTTTCAGCATCCTCTACAAGCTATACCTTCTTTTTAAAAGAAAAATAAATACCATGTTTTACTTTTCTTTTATTTTGGTATTGAAAATGGTTTTTATAATGTTTTTATATCAATGTGTTATATTGATATCTTCTGATTGAACGGTTGGAATGTTTTGTTTCCTTTATGCATGTTTTATGTGATATGATTATGTTGAGGTTCTTGGGAATTATTATGAAGACGAGTGGTTCCGTGATAAACTAAGGGCGGGTGAGCCCAATATAGCTCTCCAATGCATTGGGTAACTTAAAAGAGTGAAACGTTAAGGTTTCTCTGAAGATATTTAGGGAATATACTGTGATGGGTATTCCAAACGTAACCAAGAGAATTACTCCCTACGTTAGAATGTTATGAATGCCTCAAGTTACCTTTATGTCTGATGATTTATAGGATTTATTCATGATTTGATGTGGTATGTTATAGTGATTATGTTTTATGGGTAAATAATGATTTCATTCTTATGTATATATGAACTCTTGTTTCCTTTCCATATTTTTTTTATATAACCCATACTGAGCTTTTTATGCTCATCCCCAGTCTTTTTTGAAATGTTTTTCACAGGTCAAGGGAAAGGTACATGATATGATGATAGTGTCAAGGAAGTGTCAAGAAAGAATCCATGTTTTATTTTAAATATGTTCTATTGATGGGAAAAAATGAATATGATCTTTATGTAACCACTTTTTTTAAATGTGGAATGTAATGCAATTTTTATGATCTATTTCTCTAAAACTCTAAACCTGAAAAGATCATCAATGTGTAATCTTGTAATAACTCAAGATTAAGTAAGGTTTAAGGCTGGGGCCTTATATATTTCTTCAATCTATAGCCTTAAATTTCAGGATTATGTTAATTAATAAAATTTATATTCTATGTTGGATGAGGATAGATCCCTCAAATGGATCAATTAATGGGTTTTCATCAATATTTAGACATATAATATTATAACCATATTTGGTTCCCTATAATAAGAAACTAATGGATTATTAACCCAACTTTTTCATCATGAAATTTATGATTTTGTATCCAAAATAAAACTCATGTTAAAATCATTTATCTCATTATCATGAAAAAAATGGATCATTTGATATTTCAACAATATTATTTTTAATATCCAAAAAAAAATGATGGAAAAAAATAAAAAACCCATGCTAGGTATGTTTTTTTGTACTTGTGGAAATACATACCATAACCAAGAAGATGGCATAAGTAAAAACATACTCTATTTTGGAAGGGATAAAGGAAATTATTCCTTTTGATCTTCTAGTCCCATTATTTTGTATCCTAAATTATAATATTCTAACAGAATAAGACAAATATAAATGGTTAATCAATGATCCTAAAACACTCACTAAAATAATGTTATCTACCTTACCATACATTGAGGTTCATAAAATTTTTGTCGTCTTATCCACCAACAATAAATTTAGGAATACATAACATGTATAGTGAGGGTTTGTATTATCCCTCATAATAACAATAAGAATAATGAGAAAACCCCTAGAGATATAATTTGAGAGTGAGGGACCCTCCAAAATCCATAATTTCATATCTATGGGGGATTACACAAAAATTACTATAAAAAGTGGTCTTATTATGCCTCCCCAAAATTCAATGTTTAATGAGAAATTATTTTAAAAACCTCCATGATAATTATAATAACCTGCATGTTACAGGAAAAAATATTATCAGATATTCAAGTTCATTATATTAAATAATAATAAATATGCCATGTCGTATTCACTTTATAAAAAAATGCATGTAAACAACAATATTGTATGACATAAATATATAAATTATGATCTATTTACATGAAATTAAAATATTTTAGATGTCCTATATGATTTTTGATTCAATGTTTTGTAAGATTAGACGAATGTAACTTGGAGGTTCAATCCCAAAATCACCATCCATTCATATCCATCATCATTGTTCCAATGTCTTATAAAATACCTCCCCAAACTATTAAGACGATATTTTCTCCAATATCAAGTATATTTTATTTTTTATTACTTATTAAATATGATACCACATTCTTTTATTTTCCATGTAACATTATATTAATCTATATATAACATATACCACCTATTAGTATTCTATTGTAATATAAGTAACCATATAATCCCCATAATTTTTCAATCAGAAACCATTACTCATGTGGTCTTAAAGGTAATGGTTGATTTCATTGATTTTTATGGGAGTAACAAACCACATTTGATTATAGGTAATGACAAGGTCCACCCTTCGTGACCCTAAATTGTATATATGAACTTTATTATATAACATATCTCCCTACACAAGATCCAGAACTGTACTGTGATTCCTGGTATTCTAAATTTTTTTACTGGAAAAAACAATTGTCGACATTATTATTCATGATCTATGTGGGATGTTGTTTTTTAACAACAAGCAGATTGAATACCAATGCTCGGGGATAGGTAGTTATAATCATAACACTTATACCTACCAAAATAAAAAAAATCCTATTAACAAAATCCCCCATGAGATTTCTAAATCATTATAAGAGACTACATCAAAATGATTCTTATATTGATTACCAATGTTA
Organism: Viscum album; assembly: GCA_963277665.1. Lineage (NCBI taxonomy): Eukaryota > Viridiplantae > Streptophyta > Magnoliopsida > Santalales > Viscaceae > Viscum > Viscum album. Next base: position 293,847,796 of record OY728165.1, read on the forward strand.
TGAAATCCTCATTGTCATTGGGATCACATATCCTAGGCCTATCCATTATCCCAAAAAATAGAATCCCATATATTTGAGAGGTCTCAAGTTATAGAATATGTTATATGAAACATATCTTTATTGAGTCCCAATAACATGGGATTTAGGCTAATTGAAATATACTTAATACTAGGTCCATATACCAATTCCAATAATTAGAATCCACTCCTTTTACTATAAAATTAGAGTGAGTATCACTCAATTATTTCCTATAAAAATTGACGTTCGAGAGTAACTGTTAGTTGACTAGTAATGAGATAAACCACATTGTTTTTAATTTAAAATGAGAACAATCTATGTGAATGTTGACTCATAATATAAACAAACAATTCAGTTACAATATCCCTCATACCATTTACATATTAGATCAATATGGGGACACAAAATTTTCAATCATATGATGTTTAATAATGTGACATGTATGTAAGATTATTTGACTTAATTATTTTCAAATATGTATATCTAATGACATGTAGACCATGTGTCTAAGACCCAAAAGAAATTTCATCCCACATCACCACTCATTTATATAGGATTGAAATTCTCTCACACCATCTTGAGAAACCCTATTATGTAATCTATAATTTAATTCATGAATTATTGATATCTTTGTAACCTTATTTTGATATCTTTAAAGAAAAGTAATGAATCTAATGTACACTTTTGTTTTATGATGTGTTTATGTATCAATATAGATCTTAATATGTGCTCTCATCAAGGACTCTCTACCATAAGCCTCTTGACTTATGGGAAAGACATCCAATAATATTGAGCCTTCAGAACATTGTTATATAAACCGTAATCTAATTATAGGAAATTTTTATCCATTATGAACATTAACTTTCTCATCACTCTTAATCTAATAACCTCATGTCCAAATTTTACTCATTACCTTCTACTTTTCTAATGGTTTTGGGGAATTATCATCCTTTGGGACCAGTTTGGATATTTTACCATTAGTTCTACATCCAATGTGTTATTCAATGATATGTGAACCAAAACTAAACACATGTTGTTCATTGATTTTTTAAATAAAACATCATCCATTTTAGATCATGTACTAATATCTTAATCCACATTTGGATGTAAAAAACTAATCTACATTAAAAGCATTAATAATAATCATTTGAAAAAATTCCAAATATCTTCTCAATATGATTATACAAAATATTACAACTAGTTAAATATTCATGTGAAAATAAAATAAATAAAATAAAATTATGGGGTCCACAATATATCCACAATAAAATCTATTTTATGCGCTTTAAGATCAATGATACATGAAAATAATTATGTAATTACCATTCATATTTAGTTTCCCGAATATTGGACTCATTACATTGGGGAAACTCATTTACGATACCAAAACCATCATTGAATTCCTCTTTCCCCCAAAACCTACTTATTTACATAGGTTATTGAATACGCAAATATCATTCATGGATATCTTTGACATGAATTTTTACATCGTTATAATTTTTTAGTTAAAAAACATATAATTAGCACAATATAGCTCTGTATATGATCCCCAATCATGTCATATTAACCAGAAGCATTGAATAATGACCGTTAGATCAAATAATCGGTGTATTCATTGATACCATCACTTTAGAACATGTTATCTAAATATGGGAGACAATCATCCCTTCTACATCTATCATATCACATCATCTCTGATTCTATATACTTGGATTTGGATGTACATGGTCCATAATCCAATTGTTTAATGTTGATTAAATATTCTCAAAGTAATTATTGGGCGTAGTGTACCCATTTTCAATGAATGATTATGTCATATCATTCTAGAGAAGTTATATGAACAAATTTTAAGAAATTAAATTATGATAGAGAAAAATACATAATGATTATTGTCTTAAAAACACACAATGGAAGAAATGGGAAACATTCATGTCTAATCTCATTTTTTTCCTATTGAATGATTCAGGAATGATTGAGTGATTGAAATAGAAATTAAAAAAATATATATTCTATCATAAAAAACTATAAAGAGTAGTCTAAAGATAATTAATGTCCCAACTATAAAAGAATATCTTATTGAAGTTGAGGCAAAATATTCTTCAATTGATCAAAATAAAAAAATAATTTTTGGTTCATTATATTAACTAATAAAATTTCAATATGTTCTTATTAGGTAACCAAAACATGGAAAAATTTATACAAATTAGTTTTTTATTAAAAATAATAACATTCCTGAATGTGAAATCTTCATTACATGAATCTTCATCAATGATTCACGTGAAATTTAGTTAATCAATCATTAATCCCAACATTTTGGGGAGTCCATGGAAAGCAATAATTACATAATTATTAATATTAAAATATTAATACAATATCTTATAAAAATTTTCAAAATTTCTATAGATAAAGATGTAATATTCTTAAAGATTAGAAATATACATTTTTTATTTTATAATAATCATGAAATTTTCATTCAAATCATACAAATCGTTACCTTATTTTCAACACATCACATAAAATTAAATATTCAAAAATAAGGTAATAGAATAAACACAAGAAATAGGTTATCTCAAAAGAAAAATAGGGGTAATCCTAGGAGACAAAAGGTTTAAAACATAAGTGAACATAAGATGATAAACATTGGTATGATATCATAATATGAATAATGATTACACCTAAGATTACCACATCCATAACATCTTGTTTTATAACTGTGTCCCCATAAAATATTTGAACAACCCAATATAGTAATAATAGTGTTGATGATACAAAAACAAATACTCATAAGACTTAAGAAAAAAGAAATATCATATTCCCCACCAACATTTCATATAGTGTTTCATAAGAATCTTGGGTGGGACATAGATTGGGAAATTGGGCTGGGGAATAGTGCCTAAAAGATATTAATTAAATCTTATGGAAAAAATAATTCAAGTCATGAAAATAGGGTTCAATACATTCCCAAAAAGTATAAAACTATAAAATCAATTAAATCCAAAGTCATGGAAAAATTGATCAAAAAAATATCTCTTCATTCATGAATAATAAGGATAAAATATTGAAAAATTACTCCATTTGGGCTTTGTTTGGAAAATGAAAATTATTGATGAAGATGTATTTATTAGTAATAATTTTTTAAATAACTATTTAGAAAATCATAATTACTAGAATCATTTGAAGATGTAAATTTTTTAGAATGTGAAAATAATATTTCAAAAAACCCTAATTTCTAAAATACAACCACATAATGTAAACAATATAAAATTAATATTATTAAATAAAATTGTAATTTTAGATAAATTATTACAATTTTAAAATAAATGGTTTCTTATTATTAAAAATTAAGATTCATGAAACATACATATTTGAGAAATATATTATAATATACACATAAAAATATATAATGAGAGATATGAATATTAAAAAGAATTTAATGTTTATCTTTAGAAATTAGAATAGAATGAAATTTTTGAGAATTGAAACATGTATATGGATTAAAAATCCATAAAATGAACGAAAATAATTCTTAATGAAATTAAAGTTTTTAAGAACATGTAATTTATCAATGAAAAAAAATATGATGTGAAATAATAATTCACCAAAACAAATCAAGGATATAAAATATAACATCGACATCGGGATAAATATATCATTAATAATATATTATAGTTGAAGTGGTATAGTTATGAACCAATGATAATATTTGAGTCATGTAAAATCCATACCTTTATCCTTGATTTATCGAATGATCATTGTTATTTACTAAGAAAGAATAACTATATTATTTTAATGTGTGAAAATTTTATAAATATTTATAAACTATTATAATCACTATTTATAATAAAATATTTAGTAATATTATTTAATTGTTTTTTTCATCATCCAGAATTATTAGTTTAAAAATTTTATATTATAACAGCTTTGTAATATCATAATCACTTATTTTTAATATATTGAAATTTTATTATTTTTTTATAATTATTTGTAAATTAATATATTTCATTTAAACTTTTAAAAATTATAATTAAATTTAATAATTATTTTATTTTAGACTATTGGTGATGAGGTTAGTGAGGTTCATGTTTTAGTCATTTTAACGATAGAGGGGTTCTATCATACAAACAAGTTAGATGTTAAAATTCCAAAAAAAACAAAACCAATTCATTACTAAGTAATAATGTTCCAAATTAACAAAAAATTATTTATCTATTGTTATCTATGATACATGTTAGATATTAAAATTACCATTAAAAAACAAAACAAAATCATTAATAACAAATTTTTTACCAAAATCACTAAAAATTAGTTTTCCAGTGTTATCTATTATAGAAAAATCTATGTGTAAAAAATAGACTAAATCACATTCTTTTAGGTCGTATTTTTCAAATTCACACGAGTGAAATGTTTAGTTACAGTGTATGTAAAAGTGTTTTTATTTTTATATACTTCTAGAATCATAATAATGATTTAATTATCTTATTCTTTAATTAAATAACCATATTTAATCAATATTGTAATATGGAAATGCAAAATGGATCATGTTCATTATGAAGGTCGAAATTCACATATACAAAATTAAACAACTCTTTTATGTTATGGGTAGGGTTTTTAGGAGAAACTAGGGTAGTTTTTTGGTATCTCATCATTTTTAAATGTGTGGATATATATATTGAATGTGATGACTCATAATAAGTGAAAAGATAAAAAAAATTCAAATAACCATGACTTATTCAGTTATGGAATGAAAATACTAATGATTTAATTATTCCACATTTTATAATAAATATTTAAGAAATGATAAAATTTCATTGAAACCCATTCTATTCATTTTATCGCATTTTAATACATTCTTTAATTTCTATTAGAACTATTTATCTTCATGTTAACATTTTGGTTTTTACCTTATTAACACATTATAAAAAAGAAGAAAATATTTTACTAAAAATATAACGTTACACTTAATACATGTTTTTATATGAATAACATAAATTTAACATCCCATTAATCTCATTAAATATCTAAATAATATAAAATAAATTTATATATTAAATCATATCATATATAAACAATTCGTTTTGAAAAAATATGGTAGTTTAGGCATTTGCTGATCTTAATATTTGAAAACATTAAAAACCAACTAAATAATAAATAATATAATTGTATATATTGTTATGATCATATTATATTTATCATATAATATATATTATTTTAATTAACATGAATATAATTACATATTTTTAGAAAAAATATTCTTTAAAAATAACCATTATACATTTATCATGGTCATCAACTGTAATCTTAGTTACCATCTTATTTTACATAAAAATAAAATTTAAATATTTATATACAAAGATCATTATTATTTAAAATAATAAATATATTGTGTTAAATTTTATTTTAAAAAACACAGTAATTATCTTATATATAATGGAATTAAAACAATATTAATGTATTTTATTAGTTAAAATTCCCATAACAATATAAATGTGTTCTATTAATTTAATATTACATCATTAAATGAATAATTTTAATCATTTAATATATATTATTTATAAAAGGTAAATATATAATTTATACAACAATTACTTCCTGATAATTTAGTAAGCGTTATAGATTTTATTAAAGTAATATTTTTTTATTCTCTGAAAAATTATTTATTTTTTAAAACTCAAAAAAAATTATCTTATGATAATATTGATATGATTAATCAAAATTTTAAATTATAATTTTCAAAATAATATTCATAATATATAGACTTCAAATTTCATATAAAAAAATATTCTGAAATAACTTTTTTTGAAAAACAAACTTTTAAAACCTATAATGTTGGTACTCTTATTTTCTGTTAATTTTTAATAAGATTAGTGTTTTATTATGAATTTTATATACAATTTTTTAATATTTTGATTCATAAAATATGGATTATAAAATGAAATTTTTGAAAAATTATATTTACAATAAAAAATATATCATTAATTTAATAAATATGTTATTAAATAAACAATTTTTTCGGTATAATGAAGATGATAATAATCCAAACAAATTAATAGCGGTGTGATTATATCATTATAATTTCATGTACAAGAGATCCAAATGATATATACATATTATTTTAAAAAAATTATGTTTTTGGATGATTTCCTAGGTTGTGATTTCTATCTTATGGATGTCATATAAATTTCTGCAACATAAGTTTCATATAAATACAATAACTATCATATAAAATTGTAGGAATTTGATTGGGAATTGTCTTGTGAAATCCATGGTATATATATATATATATATATATTAGGGTTAGATAAATTTTCTTCAAAATGAATACCTTTGTTTTTTAATTACATTTCATGAACTTTTTATCATAGTTTTTATAATATGTTTTCTTCATTTTATATTATTTAGTTAAATAGATTTATTATAATAATAAAAAATAATTCTATTTCATGGTATCATATATTTGATTTATTCTTGTTTTATGTGTTGAGTGTGATACTAGACATATTATATTTATTTAATTTAATGATATATATAAATAAATTTTTGTGTTACAGTGGCCCTATAAAATAAATTTCATCATCACAATTGTAATTACATCTCATTAATAAAATAAATAAGGACTTTAATGGTCATGATTTTATTTTTGATGAGTATTAATCGATTATTTCATAGGTATTACTTGTGAAATCATTATTTCCCTTATAATCATCAGAGTACAAATATTGAGCTTCATTATAACTGTTTAGATTAGTACCATGCATAATTCTATTTTTTGGAAAAAAATTTGTAGTGATTTTTTATTTGTATTTTATAATAATAAATGTACCAAAAGGTGTCCATGGATTAGTTTTGGATTTTAGTTAGGATATTATTATCATGTAAATTATCATGGCCTCGATATATAATGATCTAACACATTTCCAATAATGAGCGGTCATCTACAATGACAGAGAAATAAACATTGGATATAACAATAATATAAACTTTTGTTTTTATTAATAATTCATCATCTATTAAATATGATGATTTTTGTATGATTTATTCAATAATCATAGTTGAAATGTATAATTTATAAAAATAATAACATAAAGAACTTATAGTTAATTTGTGTATGACAACTTATCCTCAATTCAAATAATTTTAGAAATCACATAAATAATTTTGATTTGATGGGATTTACATTTTTACTCTGAAAAAAGAATATAATAATGTTAAAAAATTAATTTTTATCCCTTCAAATAGGTCAATGATTCTAGATATGTATATATTTAACCCATTTATGGCATTGATGTTTTAACGGTACCTTAGGATGAACAATTTTTTCCGTTCATGAATTCCCTTTAAATATACAATTTTCCTCATCAATAATTCCTACATTCACTCACATACTACACATAAATAATTATTTCATTCATTTTTTGATATTCTATTTTATTTCTCATTAAACAATTATTAAAAAATTAAAATTTATTCTTCTTTCATTCATCAACATCAGTAACAAATAACCCATGGGGTTTTATCCTTATAATAAATTATGTGTTTGGAAACTAAACTAATTTCAAATATTTAGTCCTAATTATTCATTATTGGTTTGGAATAATAGTACAATTTATGACCGCATCTCTTATATCATCAGTCTTCTCATTGGGAAAACTTCAATATGGACTGTAACATTAATTCATAACTTGGTTCAAACAAACATTATCCATTAATAAAACTAATATTGGGTTTACATGAGTGAAGAACAATTGTAATAATATTAAAGTAATATAAATTATCTAATCATGATCTCAACATTAAAATGTAGTACTATTTGAATAAATCACATTATATTTCATTTAAACCTTAATAGCTCATGATTCTATATAGGATTATTTATATTAAATTACATCTTTACTCATAATATAATTCCATAATAAAATAACCCAATGTTTCACCTGATATGTATAAATTATTTTAAACGCAATTATCATTCAAATATAAGTCTCAAAAGTCATCATTTATATTATCAATAAAATAAAATATCACAATATATATATATATTTATACTGGAATATTTATATTATATTCATAGTAATCAATAGTAACCTTCGAATTTAGTTATCATCCAAAATATATTCAAATTCCTCACAATGGTTTATGATGATAATTTAAATTAGCAAAAGCATGTCCCAAAGGAGTGTCAAAACTAATGTGTAGATTTTCCTCATTTCTAGAAAAATGTGATGATTGGGATAAGAATTGACATTTAATTTTCAGGTTTATAAAAATTGGATACATCTATGCCCGGAACTAGAACTCCCTATAGTATTTGGATATCTATCTTATTAGTAGGAAAACACACAGTATGTCAATTACCATATTTCCATTATGATATAAATTACTTATATCTCATTAACTTAATCCTTTGTATTTCACTCATATTATATCAACAAAATTTCACGAATAACTATACTAACCCCAAAAAATAATTAAACCATTATGTAATACCATCTTGAGTTATCCAAGCCAAAAATACACACTTCAATGGCAATTTTACATCAATATACTCTCTATATTATCAAAAAAAGTACAATAATATAAATTAATTGTTTAATATCAAGTGAGTTTAGATTTAATAAGAAATTATTTTATAATATCAAGGATAATTTCTCCATAATTATAAAATAATTAACAAATCTTTAACTATATCACGTGAGATACACATTTTTATTGCCTGTAGAATGGAAAACCATAAGAAATTAGTGACTTGATATTTATAGTATGGGAAAAAATGGGAGATAACAAGTGGTGAATAAAAATGAGTTCATGATTAGAGGAAAGGCTATGAGATCCTAATTACAACACATGTTTTACATGGGTGAAACATACCCCAAATATCATTGATTCAATATGTGTCATATAATGACATATTAAATTGTATATATCTGGAATTAAAAAGGATTCAAAAAATTTATTATAATAATGGGTTGTACGAATGTTTTATAATAAAGGAATATGAAAAATAGTGGTTGGTAAATCATGTAAATATCACATATCATAAAAATAAGACACACTATAAATTTTTGGATGATATATAGGTATAAATAATAAACACCTTCAGAAGTTACATAGTACCACCCACAATTTGAGTAAAAATATTATTCTAAACTATAGATGTATCATGAAATATAAAATTTTAACTAATTCTTATGGGGGAGATATAGGACCACCAACATGTTTTATCAATACATACATTTCATTAATCAAAATAATTCATTTATAACATAACAAATAACTCCTATAAAAATGGGTTTTATAAAAAATTGAAATTAAATTCATTAAAATTTCATATAAAAAAGAATCCATTGAGTGAAAATGGGTTTATACAATTTTTGAAAATCATATCAAATGACAACATGAATTAAATTTATAATAAAATACAACATGATCACTATGAATGGATCAAAAAATTAAATATAAATAGATGGGAAATAAAGAAAAAATGGAATTAGATATATAGAGAAAAATGAAAAGATAATCCTTAAATATATGTAATGAATAAAATTTTTTAATCATCGATGCCACATTCATAACATTGATTCATATTTCAAGAAGACATGTTTCTATAAAATAAAATGAATGGATCATAAGAAAAAATTATTTAAATAGATCCCATGAATGGAAACAAAATAATAAAAAATTCTATTCAGTAAATATGTATTGGAATCTTAATTTAAAGAGATTGAAAAAATGATATTCTTAATATTTGTAAAATACATTACTTGAAACCCCCATCATCAAAAATTCTCATAAAATATCCACCAGAAAAATGTTTGAGAGATATATTAATATCATTGTAGAAAAAATATATTTATGTTTTCAAATAGTAAAGAATAAGATTAATATAATTTAAACAGAAATATTGTAGAAAAAGATCAATGAAAATAATGGAACCCATTATTAATGAAATTACAATTTTATGGAACATGGGATTTAAGAAGGGAAATAATTTGATATGAAAAAATAATTCCCTTTATTAAATATTTTTAATAAAACAAAATATCATCATTGGGTAAAATATATCTATAATAAATATTATATTCAATGGGAAATTATTACAACCATTGGAAGAGATTTTGTTAATTAACATCATACCATTATTCATGCATAGTCAAATGTGTTACATCCTCTTGTTTTAGAGAATAAATGTCATAATAACCTTTTCCAGAAATATATTCATCGATATGACATTATATGAACATCATTTATAATCACCATTTAATAAAAATTATTCATTTGCATAATATTTTTAATTTTTTATGTTATTAGTTTCAATAGATTTTTTTTCAATATCTTGGTTATGTGGTTGTCAATGATTATTTATTTATGAAAAATGAAGCATTATAATATAATTATAGGTTATAAAATATATGTTTTTAACAATTGATAATGATATTATTTAAAATAGGAACAATTTTAGTTAGTATTCATGATGACGAGTTTGGGGATGATCTTTTGACAACAATTTTAATGAACTGGGGAGTGTGATCATAATTAGGGGATATTTATATATAAATAATAAATAAAAAAATCAATATAATTTCTAAATATCACTAGTAATTATATTTCATTATTTATTCAACAAAGATAAATCTAGGAGATATATTAAATAAGTAGCATTAAGTTAGGGGATATTTCACATGTACACATGGGTGCCACTTTAATTTACAAAAACATTACATAAGTATTTAATTTATATATTTGTTTACAATATTAATAATAATTTATATATGATACTAATTCATTGAATATACACTTTTAACAATTATTTTAAAGAGTTTATGAAAAATGGATAACATCTATTTTGTAGTAAGTATTTTCATATAACACCAATAACATTTTTATTTTTCATATTTTTGTGAGGAGGATAAAATACGCATATTAAATAGGTATAATAATATGTAAAAATACTAATAATAATTATGTTATCCGAATTTTATGGATATATTATTTTTAGGTTGTTGTAAAATAAATATAAATAGGATATCAGGGTTGAGAATTTTCTAGTCCCTTGGTACATTGCATATCCCTTCAGATATTCCCACATGAGTTGCACTATATTGATAATTTATATTGTTTTCTGGAAAACAATATATTCTATTCTATTTGGAATGAAATTATAAGATCTATTGGAACAATATTTATAGATATAATTCATTTCAAATGGTGAAAATGTATGGAATCTGATCCCCATTATGATGAGTAGAAAATGGAATTTTTTTAAATCTATATCACTTTTCAATGGTTTCATGTAAATATTTAAGATTAGATGGATCTAAAATGTGAAATAACTATGTGTGAGGTGAAATAAAGTCCGTAAATCTCAAAAAATTTAACTTTAAATCTTTATTTAAATGAATTTCAATTCTTTTACCACTATATTATTATATTTCAACTATTTTCCAAGGTAAATAGATTTTACAAAATTAAATTATTATATAATAATTTTTTCGAATCTTATATTAAAAATTATATCTAGACATAAATTTAATGTCTTTATTATATAATTCATTTTTTAAAAAAATTATTAACTAAATTAAATCATTTAACATATTTAAAAATAGTATTTTAGAAATAAGATGTTTTATCCACTAGTTGTTCTTAATATTACAAAACAACAATTAACTTTTAAAAGAGTTATAATAAAAATATATATTTTTAATATAATATATGAGTAATTATAAAAAAACAGAAAAAAATTTATTCTATATTTAATACACAACATAAAAATTAAATTTATTTTAGAATAACTTTCCCTAATTATAACTTTAATTAACCACAATCTTATTAATCATTTTCATCAGCAAAAATATAAAATCGAACATATTTCGTAATATGATAAAGTATAAATAAATTATGAAATCTATTTTGTGGACATTAATTTCTATATTTGATTGAAATTTATTTTATCTAAGTGAATAATGAAATTTCTTATTTCATAATATTACATACATATACTAAATGGTAAAAAATTATTTTATAAATATAACATTATATTTATTTAGTATGTTATTTTACTAAATAAATATATATTTGGTCAGAAATTTTTATATGTTTATTTTTACATAATACTTCAATCCAAATAATGTTTTAAAAATTACACTATTTTGTAAAACTATATTTTATTTACCGTTAAACTAAAAATCCAATATTATAAAAAAAAATGATATATAGTATTGAAATTATGTTTAATTGATTAATTAAAAATATAAAATATTATTTTTAAATTTAGAATATATAATTTTTGGAATTTTATATTAAATAATAGAATTACTTTATATTTTAAACAATTTAAATTGGAAATTAACTTTTTAAATAATGAATAATTTGGCTCTCATTTCATATAAACATCTATCAATATTTCAATTATATTGTCGATATAAAAATGAATTTAATATATTAAGATTAATATAATATAATTCTATAATAAAAATTCCATAAAATAAATTTTATGCATAAATTTTTTCCATTAAATTTTACAAGGCATTATTAATTTTTTTTTCTTCTCAAATAAAATACATCTTATAAATAACATAAAAAATTAATAGTTACAATAGTATAGCATCCAAAATGATTTTTAAATAAACTCTCATGATATTTCTTGTATTATCTAATAATAAGGTATTCTTTAGTGTTGCTTTTTAGTGGTGATTCTAGTTATGTTGATCACATGGACATTTCCATGGGTCTGCATTTCTCTCCCATATGATATGACTCATAATATAATTATTCATAGCTAATTTTTGTCATGTCTAGTTAAAATAATATGGAATATTATTCAATCCCAACCCTTGAAAAATGATCTTTATAAGAGGGTCTTTTTCTGTACAATTCCATTTGCTTTCTATTTTATCATAGATTCAATAATAAGATGCATATTTTTATCCTCTCTCATTTAATATCTATATACTTATAAAAAATACTTATTTTATTTTAATGTATAATGTATTTTTTTAAATATTTATTGTGATGAATTATATATATCATATTAAATTTATTTAATTGAAAAATTTAAGGAAAATATATATTTTTTTAAAAATAACTAATAAAATTTATTTTGATAGTGTTTATGAATATACCCATTCATGATCCATTTATAAGAACACACTATGAGGATTCAAGTGTTTTAGAACTGTGATTCTTCCTGACCGTTATAGTTCATTATTTTTGCAGATTAAATTTATCTTCCAAAAATTAATTCATGGTTCCACAATCCAATATGAATTAAAAGAACTATTAAAAAATATCAATAAAATATAACAATTTATAAAAAATGTTTTCACATTCACTAATCGAAAGAAGTGATATCCATATTTCATAACCTCCCCATTTATTTTTAAAAGTTGTACAGAAATTACCAAGTCCATGATCCATTAAATCTTAATTGATCTCTATTGAAAAATAGAATTTGGTTTAATATATTGTCACGGCCCCACCCTACACGGGCTCGAGCCACAACTACCCCAATCCCACCTCCATTGGCCAAGTGCTGGAGACAACCACAGAAGGCAAAACATCTTGGGGAGGCCTTTTCCTAATTAACTGTACACACACACGGAACCCACTAAATTTTGAAGTGAAAAGTAAAAGGAAAAATAAAGTACCAGAAGTATAAACAACCACAAAGGGGCATCAATCTCTAAACAGTACAATGTGAGTGCTGAAGGTAAACTGAAAATAAAAGGGAAAAACACGTGCCCAACCTGAAAAGTGCCACAACCCGAAAAAAAGTAAACAAAAGTAAAATATCTGGGAGAGTCCCACACCTGTAATCCAACTACGAACATTGCATGCGGTCCAAGCTCCCGAACACTTAAGCTCTTCTGTAGTCACGAGTAACCTATCTGTTGTCTGCAAGGGCACACCATGTGCGGGCAAAGCCCAAGAATGGGTGAGTATAAAAATACTCAGTAGGATTCCCCAAAGGCTCGACGGAGAGACAAAAGAGGTACCAAAGAGTGAATAGATGTTCGAACAAGGAATTGTAAAGGAGTACAAAAGAGAGTGCAGTAAAGAGTATAGCTCAACCCAACAAGAGGAAGGAAGTAGACTCTTCCAAACACAAGGAGTGAGAAATGGTGAGAATATGTTCTTCCCGTCGAGCCTTCGCTACCTATAGTAGGAGAGTAGACTCATCCAAACACAATAATCTAGACATAGAAAGCACGTGGAATACCCCGCCCACCTTCTCCATTCCTGGAAGGAGTGTAACCAGAAATGAATAAGAGGGTACTGGAAAAAGGTATACTCATATCAACATTCTCAAACAAGATACTGTAACAAGATCGTAATGGGATCTCCATCTCAAATAACAGCCTATGAGAGTGAGTCACCTACAGTTCTAGAAGTAAACACCATCTATGCCAAGTCTCCCACACGGCTGCCATGAACTACAAGTAAAGGGGTTCAAATCCCCACACCTTGACACTATCCGCTTTGGGTGGTACTGAAATTCCCACACAGTTTATGGTCATTTCACAAGGATGCATCTCGGTGGGGAAAGTGCCCCTAGTTCTTGAGGGTTTTGGGAAAGTCAAACCACACCTCATCACTATCACACACTCGAGACGTCTTCTCAAAGTCAAAAATGTCACATCACTGACCCGTACAACCAAGGGTCCCACTCCAGTAGTCACGAAGAAAAGCCAATAACTAGCCTAGTAGAACAGACTATGTCTGAGAGAATTCATTGGGTGACCCACTTCCCAGCCCAGCTGGAGGGTAAACACTATGAAGTCGCTGGGTAACCCACTATCCAACCCAGCTAGAGGGTGAACCCTAAGAGGTTGTCGGGTAACCCACTACCATCTTAGCTAGAGGGTAAATCCTAAGAGGTCATCGGGTAACCCACTGCACAGTCCCTCTAGAGGGTAAAACATAAGAGTTTGTCTGGTAACCCACTACCAATCCCAGCTGGAGGGTAAACCCTAAGAGGTCATCGGGTAACCCACTGCATAGTCCCACTGGAGGGTAACCCCTAAGTGGTCATTGATTAACCCACTGCCCAGTCCCGTTGGAGGGTAAACCCTGAGAGGACATCAGGTAACCCACTACCCAGTCCAGCAAGAAGGTAAACTCTAAGAGGTTGTCAGGTAACCCAATGCCCAGCCCACCTGGAGAGTAAACCCTAAGAGATCATCGGGTAACCCACTTCCCATCCCACCTGGAGGGTAAACCCTAAGAAGTCGATGGGAAACCCACGACTCAGCCCCGCTAGAGGGTAAACCCGGAACTGCTCTGGCCATCCCAACCAGATGGTACAACAATGGACAATAGAACATGGAGTGGGTATCACACAATAACCTGACTCTGGAACAACTCACCTGGTAGACGGTCGGTGCCGGTTTAGTGTGGGTCATGCTGATACCTATAACACTGCATTGGGAAACATGTCATAGTAGATTAAGAAGGAATATTTGATCTCAATACTCATGTAGGGAGTAAGCGCCCATGGCTCACTGGGCTCCACACCCTTCTGGAAAAAACCTCCCGGGTAGAGGATCGGTGCCCGCGTAAAGTATTGGTCAAACTAAATCAACAATAACCCTACTAGGGAACATAAAGGGATGTGATACTGAAATCCCACACGGCTAAAGGAACAAGGAAACCTAAACAACTCAGCCAATAAAACCATCGAGAAAAGAACCAGGGGAAACCACTCAACCCTGCTGGTCTAAATCTCCATTAACAGAATGACCCTCTACATCTCGAGAGGGAAAAGGTACGTAAATAAGAACGCAGTACACACAAGGGCCCCGCACGATGTGTGGTCCTATCTCATATCCAAACCACATTTATGAACATTTTTAGGTAAAAACTACAACATGTACCCCTAGGAAAACCCATATATTCCCAGAGTATACCAAATTTCTAGCCCAAATGTTATCGTGCACACAATGTCCAACGTCAACACAAAAGGAAGAAAATGTAAGTTCTCAAACATGCTTCAACCACCGCACTAGCACGACCAACTATCCATCTTCAAACATTTACTTCACTCTAATAGGACTACTCCCAATCACATGCCAAGGGTTCTCTACAAACACTGTGGGATGAACCTTCAAGTGTAGACCTTTCTTGCCTCCACATTTAATGAGATCATGAATGAGGCTCTATACATCCAATCAGATCGTACCGTGGTAATCGTCATGAAAAAACACACGAGATATACTATCTACTCACCTCAAAGGTATTTCCAACAGAAATGTTTTCCAACATCACTTTATGCCCCAATGGTGTCCCGTAGGCTCGAGCCTCCGTCCTAAAAACATTCTGACGAAACAACCCTTTCGATCCCCATGGAAAATCTTGTCAAATTGACTGCTTACACGTTTGGAACGGATATCTGGAGAAAATGATGTATTTTGTCATACCGCACATCAGCAGTGCTATATGGGACCCACATCACAGTCCTGAAGAACTACCAACGGATTGCACCATTGGGATCCTGTCGAAAAAAATCACCCAAGATTTACTATTCACTTGTCTGAAACGGACACCCGATGAAGAGGATAGAAATCACCGCCAACGCCCAAAACAACCCCTGTGGGGCCTGCTCTACCATGCTGAATTAAACTAGTCAGATTACACCATTACAATTCCCTAAAAAAACCACCCAGAATCGACTGCTCGCAGGCCCTGAACGGATGTGTGATTAAAATGTTGATAAACACTGCTCGGAGCTTAAAAGACAAGCCATTGGGCCCATGCCTCAACTATAGTTACAATGCCTGAAACCACCCTAGAAAACTTTTCCTCAGCTCTAGGGCACCAACTCTACTGAGAGCGCTCAAAAAGTTCTTAGGATGTGTCAGTGCCGCCCAAATCAAGAACCCCCGGAATAACGCCAATTCACTTAACAGGTGTGTCACGCCGCCGTGGCCCCGTATCGGGAATTAAAAACACACGAAACTATCTCAAAATGTTCTTCTCGATTCCAGGAATGCGTTTCCACATACGTCATGAAAATGCCGCACACGGATATAGTTTTATGACTATTATAATTTTTAATGGACCGAATGGGTTTGGCGGGCTGGTTCGGCCGACCCACCATATACCTGAACTGGACCACGATTCACCGCTCGGGCTGGCCCCCCTCGCCTGAACCAGCTTAAGCCTTTCTGGCTTTACATCAATGGGACCTGTGTATTGCGTGTCCCTCTTTGACAGCCAGGGTTCGAACACCCCGATCTCCCGTGCGTGCCGGCTGGAAAAAGCCGGTCCGGCAGCATCGTCGCGCCCCACTAGCGCCCCATGCTGCCTGGTCCGGCTCCTGCTCGCCCGCCGCGCCAACGTCGCCTCACCCAGCCGACCTACTGTTGAGCTACTGAAGACCTCCTGGCTGACCGCGCCACCACCTGGACCCCGTTCATGCCACCTCTGGGCCTCACCGCGCTGTTGCTGAGCCTCGTCGGACAACTAGAAAAACACACAAACAATCATGAAATTTCGATGGGTGATTGCGGTCACCTCAGAACTCGGATTTCAAATATAAATTGTGCAGTGGAATTCTCACAATATTAAATATGCAAATATGGTCTTCTATTGAATTTTAAACAATGTTTCCACATCATTAATTTAGATAGAAGATGATATGGGAAATTGAAATGGAAACGAGAAGATCATACCTCGGGGGCTTAGCTCGTTTCCTCACAACGACCTTCCGGCTGAAACACCTTGGAGAGGAGGAAGATATGGAGATATTTGTGTTGAGAGGGGCTCCTTGGTTGAGTTCCACTAGAGGATGCAAAAGGTAGGGATGGGAGGGGTTATGACTTAATTAGAGAATTAGGTCAATTTTAAACTAATTAACATTAATCACCCACCAGTAGGCACATTCCTGAACACTTAGCAGGGATGAGATTAAGTCTCTCCTAAGGTAAAAACCAGGACATGATCACAATGGAAGTCATAGAAATTTAATTTGGGCCTCCGTTCGAATGTTATAAAACATAACTCTCGAGGCTGCCAAATTACGTAAATGCCCCTGGTGGCATTTTCCACCGAATGGTCGCCCCCCCGAAAATTTCACCACTCCTAGGGTAAAAGACACTCTCCGAACTCAATTGTTCCCTCATTTTTCTAATTCGAGCTACCATTTAAGAGATATTCTATATATTTGGCATTACCAGTTTGAACGCACTGAAATAAATTAATTTAGGCCACACCGGGGCTTGGAATCGCACGCCATCTGACAGAGCTGCTATGGAATAACATAAAAACTTTTAAAAAATCTGTTATAGAAAAAACAGAGTTATTACATCATTCCTCCCTTCAATATTTTCTTCACCTAAAAGAAAAAACATGGAACAACACAGGGTACAAATAATTCACCTAGCTATCTCATACCCAGGAAAAATCTTGCACAGTTCTGCATCACCGCACACAACTGATTTGATCCGTTCACGTGAGGTCTGCCCTCGCCGATGACATGCATTGGAGTACGCACACATCTCCTCAAGTATATCATGTGGGAGGCATCATGAACCCACTCCAGACATTGGGGGGTAGTGAAAGGCGGTAGACAAACTTGCCATCCCATCACACTATCACAAATAGCCTGAAGTCCCTCGGGGGTATCTCACCTCCCCAGTCGAACCCCCACGTCACACACCACGACTAGAATCGTAATTTGGACTTGGGAAAACGCCCTGTGATTCCCTCCTTCAGAATATTCATATGGTGAACCACGGAAGGAAATCCGGCCACGCAAGGTTTCACAGTCGATTTCCCTTGACCAATACTCTCTTACACGCTCGAAAAGCGAAGGAGTCGATACCATCGACTAATGAAAAGGTTCCATGTTTTCTAATCTATTGACACATTGTTACACTGACGCCCCAGGACACCCTGGCAGCACCTCGAACCCGGAGAAGGGAGATATTCATTTCACATAGTGAGTCTAAAATTTCTACTGAAAAAAGTGGAAGAGATGTAGAATGGACCTCTTATCACCTCATGCTCTGTAGGATCGTAGACACCCAAATCTCATGGTTGTCTGTGGTCCCAAATGTCAACTCTTGGAGCCTAACGTGGACCACATGGTGTTGATGGGAAGACCTTGTTATATCGTCGACCACTTACATCTCCTCCCGCTCCTCGGCTAAAACATCCTCTCTGGGAAATACTCCGATCACGGTGTTGCCTCTACCGTGGTGGTGGGCCTGCTCCCTGCCTGATGTTCTCAACATACCTGGTCAGGCAGTCCCCTGACAAGTGACCACGCCCATCACAAGCATAGTACTGTCACTCTATGGACTGCCCTAGTGCCCTCCAATTCCAATGTGGTGTACGACCACGGCTCTGAGTCCACTCACAGAAGGGTATCCTCGACTAAGGCTCTACGGTTTGCTGCCACAGTGGTGCATGAATAAATCTATGAAACCAGTGGTGGGAAGGCCACCTGCATCAAGGTTCTGTCATCCGGCAGCTACTAGCTGCAGAAGAAGTCTCGGCTCTATCATGCCTATTGCCACCACAAACTGTACAACATGAAATGAATCTATCTGTCTCCATTTCCTTCTCTAGCACCTCGGCATAAGTGGGGATGAACTAGTGTATGATGATGTCATGAATATATCTATAGAGACCCTGCTCGAACTTCAGTGCTCAGAACATGCCATCACAGACCATGTCGGAGTAAAACCTTGCACAATCTGTGAACCTAGTCGCATACTCAATCACTATCATCCCTCTCTACTGAAATAGAAAGAGATCTTGGATCCGAACGGAGATTAATACGGAGGGGTAAAACTCTTCATGAAACAGCAGTTGAAAGTCATCCCACAAAAGTGACAACTCATTGAGTATCTAAGTCACCAGACTCCACCAACACCCAGTTGCTCGGTGGAAAACGTTGGAAGCCAAAGCCACTATAAGATCTACCTGTGTATGCACAAGCCTTATGAGGTGAACCAATGTACCTAGAAAAACCATTGTTGCCTGAGGGTCTGGCTTACTACTGAACCTTAGCTGTCCCTGCCACTGGAACTCATGGAGTGCACTCAACCTGCGCTCAAGCTCAGTCTGCTCTGATGAAGTTGTATGTTTCTCACTAGGCGGGGGTGCTACTACCGTCCCACCTAGAGAAAGGGACTTGCATGATGGGTCCTGGATTAAGGCCTCATCGCTCACAGGGTTGTCATCATGAACCAGAGCTGGTATCTTGGCTGGCTGTCTTTCAGGAGGCATACTGAATGTTATCAAAGAGCACTGCGATCAGATGAGAATATATGTATATGACATTAAAAACAATGGGGAGCTGACCCAATAAGGACAGTCAAAGACTAAATCCAATGTGATGCAAATCACAATTTTCCCTAGAACGGGTGTCTCATCATGCTGAATCGATAAGAGGGTTATCAGGGTCCTGGTGAATGGAAACGTCGGCCACCACACCATCACTGGACTCCCTGGCCAGAGATCCGCTCTAGAAACACGTTGACAATATTTCCCTATATCCTAACCAATTCCTTTTGAGGGACGTCTGATCCAATTCCCAAGGAACGAACCACCTATGATACCACTTTTTCAGGACTCGACCCTACCCGAGCTCAAGCCGCAACTACCACAATCCCACCTCCATAGGCAAGGGACTGGCGACGAGCGATGAAGGCTAAAATACTCGGGGAGGCCTTTGCTGAAGTACCTGTACATACACATGCATTCCACTCAATAAAGAAGAGCAGAGTAAAAGGAAACACAATTCACTAACTTCTATAAACAACCAAAAAGGTGCATCAACCTATAAACAGTACAAAGTGAGTGCAGAAGGTAAAATGAAAGGAAAAGGTAAAAACACACGCCCAACAAGAAAAGTGACACAACCCGCCAACAGGTAAACAAAAGTAAAACAGCTTGGAGAGTACCACACCTGGAACCCGACTACGACCACCCCACGTTTTCCATACTGCCAAACTCCTAATCTCCTCTGTAGTCACGACCAAACTGTCTGTCGTCTACAATGGCCCAAAAATTGTGGTCCAAGCCCAATCAGGGGTGAGTATAAAAATACTCAGTAGGATACCCCAAAGGCTCGAGGGTGAAATAAAGGAGGTACTAAAGAGTGAGAAGTAGATTGAATAGGGAATGGTAAATGAGTACTATAGAGAGTTCAGTAAAGAGTACAACTCAACCCAATAAGAGGAAGGAAGTAGACTCATCCTAACACAAGGGGCGAGAAACGGAGAGAAGATGAAATTCCTATCGAGCCTTCATTACCTATAGTAGGAGAGTAGACTCGTCCAATCTCAAGAATCTAGACACGGAAATCACATGGCATACCCCACGCATATTTTCCACTCCTAGAAGAAGAGTAACCAAAACCGAAGAAGTGGGAACTAGAAAAAGGTATAATCATATCCATATGAACAAACAAGAAACCCGAACATTATCGTAAGGGGATTTACATAGCATAGCTTAGCCTAAGAAAGTGAGTCGCCAACATTCCTAGAATTAAACACCATCGATGCCCAGTATCACAAACTTCATCCCCGAACTGCATGTCAAGGGGCTCAAATCATCACACCTCGACACTATCCGCTTTGAGCGGCACTAATTCACCCGCACTGTTTAAAGTCTTGTCACAAGGACGCGTCTCGGTGGGGGAAACAACCCCTTGTTCTTGAGAATTATGGGGAATGTAAAACCAAACCTCGTCAATTTCACATAGTCGAGTGGTCTTATCAGAGTGAAAGTTGTCACGTTTCTAACCCTTACAACCAAGGGTCTCGCCCCGGTACTCATAGAGAAAAACCACATAATATCCAAGTTGAAAGGACTAAGTCTCAGAGAAGTCATCGGGTAACCCACTGTCCATCCCACCTAGAGGATAAACCCTAAGAGGTCGCCGGGTAACCCACTACCCAACCCAGTTAGAGGGAAAACCCTACGAGGTCGTCGGGTAACCCACTGCCCAGCCCAGCTGGAGGGTAAATCCTAAGAGGTCTTAGAGTAACCCACTACCTAGTCCTACTAGAACGTAAAACCTAAATGGTCATCGGGTAACCCACAACCCAACCCAGTTGGAGGGTAAACCCTAAGAGGTCGTGGGGTAGCCCACTGCCCTGTACTGCTAGAGGGTAAACCCTAAGAGGTCATCGGGTAACCCACAACCCAGTCCCGTAGGAGGGTAAACCCTAAGAGGTCGTCAGGTAACCCACTGTCTGGCCTAGCTGGAGGGTAAACCATAAGAGTTTGTCAGGTAACCCACTTCCTAGCCTAGCTAGACGGTAAACCCTAAGAGGTCCTCGGGTGACCCACAACCCAACCCCGCTAGAGGGTAAACCATAAAAAGTCGATGGGAACCCACTGCCCA
Source organism: Viscum album (assembly GCA_963277665.1). Taxonomy (NCBI): domain Eukaryota; kingdom Viridiplantae; phylum Streptophyta; class Magnoliopsida; order Santalales; family Viscaceae; genus Viscum; species Viscum album. The sequence continues at coordinate 293,870,165 of OY728165.1, forward strand.
GCCCCGCTGGTGGGTAAAATTGGAACTAGTCTATCCATCCCAACCGGATGGTACAACACTGTCCAACATAACACAGAGTGGGTATCACACAACAACCCAACTCCGAAACAACTCACCTAGCAGAGGGTCATCTCCCGTGTATTGTGGGTCATGCTGATACCTGGAACTCTGCCTATGGAAACATGTCATGGTAGATTGCGGAAGGGAGATATGATCTTGTTACTTGGCTAGGGAGCCTGTGACCAGAGCTCACTGGGATCTACACCTTACTGGAAACAACCTCTTAGGAAGAGGATCGGTGCCTGCGTAAAGTTTTGGTCACACAGAATCCACCATAAACCTACAATGGAACATGAAGGGACATGATACTGAAATCCCACATGGCTAAAGGAACAAGGAAACCCAATCAACTCCGCTGATCAAACCATCGAGAACAGAACCAGGGGAAACCACTCAACCCTGCTGGTCTAAACCATCATTAACAGAAGGACCCTCTAAATCAAGAGAGGTCAATGGTCCGTAAAGTAGAACACGGTACGCACGTGGGGCCCCCATGACGTGTAGCCCTATCCCATCTCCAAACCATGTACACAAACATTCTCTGGTACAAACTACAACATGTACCTCCTAGAAAACCCGTATAATCCCAGAGTATACCACATTTCAAGCCCAATGGTTATCGTGCACATGATGTCCAACGTCAACTCTAAATGGAAAAAAATTAATTTCTCCAACGTGCTTCCACCACGACCCTAGCATGACCAACCACCCCTCTTCAAACATTTACTTCACTGTCACACGAGTTCTCCCAATCACACACCAAGGGTTATCTGCAAACACGGCAGGGAGAACCTCCACCCATACACCATTAATGCCTCTACATTTAATGAGATCTCAAATGAGACTCTGAACATCCAAATGGATCATACAGTATTAATACTCATGAAAAAACACACGAGATAGAATATATACTCGCCTCAAATGGATATCCGACAGAAAATTTTTCCAACATCGCTTTACACCCGAATGATGTCCCGTGGTCCTGAGCCTCGGTCCCGAAAAGAGTCAGGCACATCACACTATTGCAAACCCTTGAAGAAACATGTCACATTGACTACTTACACATGTGGAACAGATATACGGAATAAATGATGCATTTTTTCATACGCAACATGAGCGGTGCTACGTGGGACCTGCATCACAGTCCCGAAGCCCTTCCAACGGATCGCACCGTGGCTATCCTCTTGAAAAAAGAACACAATATTGTCTATTCACTTTTCCGAAACGGACACCCGGTGAAGAGGATATATATCACCGCCAACGCCCAAAAAAACCCCAAAAGGGCCCGCTCTACCATGATGAATTAAAGCGGGCGGATTAATCTATTACAATTCCCTTGAAAAAACACCCAGAATCGACTGGTCGCACACCCCAAAAGGATGTCAGAGGAAAAGGTTTCAAACGCTACTCGCAGCTTAAAAGATGTTCCATGGGGCCCATGCCACAACACCATTTTCAATGATTGAAACCACCCTGGAAAACTCCACCTCTACAGTAGGGTCCCAACTCCGCTAACGGTGGTCAAAACGGACTTCATATGTGTCTGTGCCGCCCAAAACAAGAACCCCCAAAATATCGTCAATCCACTTAACAGACGTGTCACGCCTCTGAGGCCCCCATCTCAGTAATTAAAAAACCCCAAAACATTCTCACAATGTTCCTCTCGATTCTAGGAATGTGTCGTCGTAGAGGGCATACAAATCCAACACCTAGCCTGATATTTATGGCAGTTTTAATTTTTAATGGACCGAATGGGTGGGTCGAGCTAATTAGGTCGACCCCCAATATATCTGAACCCGCTCGCGGTTCACCGCACAGGCCGCCCCGCCTCACCCGGACCGGCATAATCATGTCTAACATTACCTACATGGGACCCGTGTAGTTTGGGTCCCTGTTTTCCAGCCGGGGTCCGAAGACACCGGTCTCCCACGCGTGCCAGCCGAAAGAAGCCAGTCTAGCCATGTCGTCACGCCCTGCTGTTGCCCCCCTCCGCTGGCGCCCCCTGCTGCCCGGTTCGGCTCCCGCTTGCGCACCGGGTCGATGAAGCCTTAACAAGAATCCATGCTTCTAATCCGTCAAAGACTGCCCGGCCGACCGCAACTCTGCTTGCACCCCCACCGCACCGCCACTGGGCCTCGTTTTGCCGCCACTATGCCTCACCAGACCCCCAAACAAACATCGAAAAACTACCGAAACATCTATGGACGATTGCGGTTTCCCCAGAACTCGGATATCAAATAAAAAAAGTGAAGAGGAAATATCATGATATAAAATACGCAAATGTGGGATTCTCTTTAATTTTAAACATCATTTTGGAATCATTAATTTTGATCGAAGATGGTGGGGGAAATTGAAATCGAAATGAGAAGATCCTACCTCGAGGGGTTAGCCCAACGCTTTGCTATGATCTGCCAGCTGGAACACCTTGGAGAGGAAGAGGATATAGAGAGCATTGTGTTGAGAGGGGATCCTTGGTTTCATTCCACCAGAGGATGTAAAAGGGGGGGATGAGAGGGCTTATGACTTAAGTAGAGAATTAGGTCAATTTTAAATTAATTGACATTAACCCCCACCAGTAGGCATGTTCCCCAACACTCAGTGGGGACGAGATTAAGACTCTCCTAGTGTAAAAGACTTGTTCTAAGTGCAATGGGGGTCTTGGTATTTTAATCCAGGACTCCATTGGAATGTTATCAAACTTAACGCCCGAGGCCGCCAAATTACGAAAATTACCCTGGTGGCATTTTCGACTGATGGGTCATGCCCGCGAAAATGTCACCCCTCCCAGGGTAAAAGACATGCTTCAGACTCAACGGTGCCCTCGGTATTCCCATCTGAGATACTATTTAATATATTCCATATTTATTTGGTGTTCCCAGTGTGAACGCACAGAAAACAAGTAATTCCGGCAACACCGGGGCTCGGAATAGCAGGCCGTCTGAAGGCGATGCTCTGGAATAACATCAAGAATTTTCCAAATTATTTTATAGAAAAACATGGGTTCTTACATGGACAATCGTGTCTATACATCCGAGAAATTTTAGTCTTTTATTTATGAAGTATCATCTCTTTCATTATAGAAATATATATCATTTAACTCTCTACTCCATTATGTAATATAATACTCTAATATACATCCTTGTCTGTGATAGGTAGATTATAAAATTGTAAATAAAAATAAGAAAAATATTTTATAAAAATATTTTGTTCACCAATTATATGATGAATACATGTTAATGTTACGTCATCATGTGAAGAGGCATCCAAGATTATAATGGTCCAATAGCTTCCCATATTTACTGAAAAATTTATTGTAGAAAGTTTCAATAATAATTCATATTTATTCACTTGTGTATGGATAATTTTATTCAATTAATCATAGATCACCCAATTGTGAAACCTTCTACCTATAAAACATGTGAACATGCAACAATTCTTAGGTTCCTCTAGTAGAATACCATTCATTGTAGTCTAGGATGGAAGATTTTTGATGACATTATATATAGAGTTATGAGTTATTAGATTAGAATCAATGACATATAGAACAATGTTAATGTAACATTCTTATCATGTAATATACAATAGAATTAGATAAAATTGAAAAAGATTACCCTTAATGTTCTAAAGAAATATTACTAAATAAACATGATCTTCCACCATCATTATTGGTGGTGGATCTATGTATTCATTTACTGAATCGCATTGAATCATTGTGGTTCTTTCGCATTCAAATATTAATAAATTTTATTCATCAATAATAGTATTACTTTGAGATTGCAGCGTATGGGATTTTAATTATTGATAATGTGATACTATCATCATCTAAAACAATCACATAACTATATTATATATATTTTTCATAATTTAGTTCTAGTATATCCATTGATGAATCCACTTGTTCTGGAAATTCCACATTCACATTGAAATAGAAAATATCACCAATTATAGAATCTATGTGAGGGAAAATTAACAAAATCTTTTGTTTCATTATATTAGTTAAAGTGTCTAGATGTACCTCAATTAGGTCATAGTGTGATATTTTCATAACCCCCCCCCCATTAACTTTAAATGATTGAGGCAAATAATGAGTTTAGGTTGATGGTGACTCCTCTATTACAACATTTAATAAGGAATAGGTTGATGACATGAACCAAGTATGTATTATACATGAATAAGGGAGGAAATAACGTATAAAATAAAATTGGGTGATGAATGATCTATCAAGAACCACAATGTAATCATACTCATCAGGATAGTATAAGGTACCACATACATGAATATAATTTCTTTCAAAACTGGTACAACTAAGAATGAAATATAAGTAAAAAATATATAAACATGAGTGTCCCATTGAATTCACAATATTTCTTAAACAACCACATGGTACTTATATTAATACTGATCTCTATCATTATACTCATAACCTAAAAATGTTTATATATATAGGGTTCATACCATGTATACTCAATATGATCATCCCTAAATAATCTCCTGAAATTGATATAGATAGAATTTTAAATTCCATGAATAAATAAGTAAATCAGTCTCATATCAAAAAAACTATACAATTTTCTTATCCTCACCATGGATGACTCTCAAATATTATCACAAATGTGAGAATATATTATTTTTTAAAAATAAAGTTGTCACTTCTACTTCCTCCCAAAAAATTTTCAATTCTTCCCTAATATCATACATCCTGATCCATCACACCCCAATAGAATACAACATGAAAACTACTAGGACAAGGTATCACAACATGAATCTCAGGTATTATATCATCTAATAATTCCAATCCAATTCATCATATAGTATCAAAGTAGTTTACAAGATCAACCCCAACCCAAGTGTCCTGTATTATTCATAGAGTATTACACCTCAAGAAATCACAGCCCATTTGTCAAGTAATGTTCCTTACTCTAATACAACTCAAATATGTCATGCATATAATAATCCTTATGATAATATTTCTAGAGTACTAGGGTGTTAAATAACCGGATGTATGAAAATACCTCTAAATATATATATATGTAATATAACCATGTTGTATAACATCATAAAAACTACAAAGAGAATACAATGAGGCCATAGTTGAGTAGTCATCCATTTGTACAACATGAAACTGTATGTTTTAGAAATCTTTTTTAAGTGTCCAATGGGATTCATTCTCCCAATCGAAATACACGTGATAAATAAATACCGAAAAAAATATAGTATATAATATCTCTCACAACCATACTATGACCATTAACCTATTCATATGATCAAATGTATAAATTGTCTCTCAATAACCTATCTAACACTACTACAATCTACATTTCCTACAAAAACATAATAATTAAAAAATACATTCATGAAATTAAATCATTTTTTAGAAATTATTATTAATCAAATTCATTAATTATTATTTACTAATAGATCTTTAAATTTCTTTTATTTACTATTTAGGGTCCCGTCAATGGTATCTAATAGGAATCCAACGCATACCATGGTTTCTCAATAATAACATTCTTTTTATTCTAAAAAGTAGCATCGTCGTGTGTTAATACATTTGTTATAATATTTTCCATTCCATAATTCATTGTTCCCAAGATATCTTCCAAATATACCATCGAAATATATCTAATGAATGACAACTAGATGCTTCCAGAAGTAGGAAATGGAATGAGTATTAAAAAGAAACATTATATTCTACTGACAAAAAATAATCATTTTTAACACTTTTAATAAAACACATTGTACAAGAAAGATCACGATGGTCTAAAATTTTTTAATCCAAGAGCATCATTGAAAATATACATAATCCCCTCCCATGGAATATATCCTAAGTTAATGAAACAAGAATGACTCTAATTTAGTGAAGCCACATATGTAAAGAAGTCTACAATCATGTTCCCCTCTTGCAATGTGTGTGTGATATCTATGTGATTACCCATGAGAAGTTTTCAATTCATGATGATATAAAAAATTTTACATGGAAACAGGTATGTACCTAGAAGGGTTTTATATTGGATAAAGGAGTCCATCTACACTATCTTTAGCATGATTTTGTCAATCAATATTCGTTTCATTCCTTAAACTGTCATGCATATCACCATGCATATCACCATCATATGTGTCACCACATCCACATACTCTATTCTCTCTCACCCATATCTTATCAAACCATCCTCCATCCATGGATCAAAACCAATCACCCAACAGGGAAAAAATTTCGATAATAATAGAAAGTAGAAAACCAAAAATAATATTATTAGGGAATATAGGTATTAAGAGCCATGTATTCAATAATTGAATTTTAATAGACTTAGTTGACCATTAACACATGGAATTCCATCCTCAAAAGAAAACCAAATAATTTTTTCACCATACATTAATCTGTATCATTAATTTCATTTTATTACATATGAAATTAAATGATTCATTTAATAATGGATAAATATTATGGTTACCGAATAAATCATCTATAATAGGATCTTAAAATGATCTTTAGAGTATCTATTCCAATTTTCAAAATACATTGATAAAAAATTTTCATTTAAAAAGAATGTTTATTAATATGCACAACCATAATTATAACATAGTCTTCATTATCACAGTAAATTATCATAATTAGGAACCATAAACTATTTAAATTTCATTAGGGATCATTTTAGATCCTTGAAATTATAATAATAAAATGGTTTCATAAATCTGTTTTTCCAAAAAACATTACCAATATTGGGTAATTTAACCAATTTCATCAAACTATCCCATTATTACTAATATATAACATATATTCTAAAAAACATATGATATATGTAACGCTATATATTATGTAATGTGGATTTTTGTTGTCATGGTTGATGAACCCAAGTGATCACTTTATATAAATCATTATTTCCTTAATCTAATTTTTCATTTATTATGGATAAATCCCCAACAACTGAATATGTAATGTATGAGAACATTAGGATTTCAAATAATATGAAAATGGAATAATATAATGCATTAATTCAACATGTCAATGTTATGTAGACATGATAAAAAACCAGTTGGGTCTCTGATCACCACTCCCACAAGTAAATCTACATCCCTCTATGAACATCATGCCACAAAAACAACTACAAAAAAATAGATACTATATTTTAATGATGGAGATAAATTTTAATATCATAAAAAGATATCATAGGAGAACCATGATCATTCATAGAATATAATACTAGAAATTTTATTTAACTCATAGTGGACCACAAAAAAATGATCCCTTGATGTAGGTTGTTGATTCTGATCAGAAGTAATTTCATAAGACATAAACAAATCACAACTAAGATTTTATAGTTGATGAGAAAAATTAATTTCTCATGAGTAGTAACAAAGTATTTTGTTGGAATTAATTTAAAAATTAAATAAATTTAGAGCTCCCAAAAGGCCTATAGTGGTTCTTGCACGATATATTTATTATTAATTTATTTAAGGTGAAATTACTTTACCTCCCCATTGGATAACTTCCTTAATTACATTATGGATCTTCAAAAACCATTTTTAATAAACTATGTTCTTATTAAATGGTATATGTTTATAATCCATATAGTATATATCCACATGTTCTCCATTGATCTTTGAGAAATGAAAATTGATTTTGGGGTGTAGCATTGTGAATTTATCATTAGTCATTTTTTGTCTTAAGTAGTCCATGATTATTTGAACATGAAAGAGTTTTCTTAACTCTAAATAGGAATATAAGAGATATTTTAGAGAGATAATGAGAGAGGTCTGTTATGCTCAACAATTCTCAATTCTCAATTTTTAACCAACCCTGCACAATAGACATAACCATTTATTTATATATCTCTGGTATATATTGACATATTATTTAATTTAATGTAATCCATTAAAAAATATATAATATAAATGAAACACCATTCCATAATAGTAACTTTTTATTATTTGTTATTGGATGAAATAATTAGCAAAATTTTAAAAAAATATCTTTGAAAATTACTATGTGTCATAGTAAGTTGTCTTGGACTGTTCAAACTCCTCGATATTAATTTAATACACAAATAAACACTTTATTCAAAAATAAAAATCTGATCCACAAACCGGAGAACTTATATTTACTAAATATTCAATAAAATAATTAATTATATATCATTAAAACTTGGGTTGGTAAATATATATTTAATAATTTTGATTGATAATATATGTATAAAGATATTTATCAGTCTTGATAATAATATATATTATATTAATTAAATTAAAATAGAATTTATTCCAGATGGATACAAATAAATAGGTGTCTCCCGAAATGATTATTTCTCATTGGCATTAGGATTGATCACCTAATAGAATATGACTGATCTCAAGTTGTGGGTGGAATCACCTATGAGAATGATGTTAATGTCTTAATGATGAAAACCACCTAAATAGTATCATTGTGTAATAAAATCCAATTTATTTCAACATCTAATGTTGAATAGTTAACATCTATTTCATCAACCTATTTGATTGATACATTATTCTTTAAAAATCTAAAATTTAATGACATTTCAAAATTTAATAGGAATTTAATACATGAATAATATGTGAATCGTAATGATAAGATAACAACAACCTTAAATATGAATGGGATAACCCAATCTTCAAATGTTTAATTAACAACAGATCATTTGTGATGAACCCAATTTATACAACATCCCCATATATATTTATAGACATGTATTATTAAATATATCTATGTATGAGAGTTTTAATAATAATTATTAATAATTATAATGTCAATGGATAATTTCCCACAATCACACATAAGAATATTAGATGACACAAATACATTTTAAATTTACAATGGCTAGTTTTTTTACAAAAATATCCAACTATGAATGTAATAAAGTGATGAAATAATGAAATACATTATCGTCCCCTTACAGTTGATAATAACTAATCATATATAAAATTTCCCAATTATAGTACATTATTCGACCAGTGATTTATTTTTATGAATATCATCTTGGCCATTCAAGGTCCCCATAATAGATGGTAACTTCTTTGTCCTTGTCAATTTAATATATAAACTAGGAAATTATAACAGAGATGTCATTTATAATAAAAATAAAAATGTGATTAGATAGTTAAATAAATATTCTTCAATATTAATATTAATGTAATCCACTGTAAAATTTAGTTGTAAATAGGGAAGTAACTCGAAAATACTCCCTTATGCCCTAGATCCAAATAAAAATGACCAACTAGCCCCCATATAAAAAACAAACTTATATGGAGTATGTATATATCTGAAATTTTTACGATGTTTCTATGGCTTGGGCTAGTATATCCATGTTTCTATATAGTGATTATTTTTAACGGAACATTAAATTATTTTGAAAATACCACATGTAGAGATATAAAAATGTACACACATATTATTACCAACCTAGAAACATGATATGCTTAATATATCAACAGTCATAGATTATAATAAAATTATAAATCACATTCTTTTCGTAAATCCCAAAATCACAACTACATGTTGCTACAACTACATCTTATGATGTAACAAAGGAAACAACCTATTTTTTTATTATATATGTCATAACCACTGGATATTTTAAGTTATTTATACTTAATTCTACATAATTATATTAAATACTATATCAAAATGAAAATATTGTAGAAAGGTATACTACATCAATGATTGTGACTATACTCACATCTCTAGACAGTAGAATCTCACCAAGTATTACTTGTCATTAAATCGTGGGACAAATCGAACTACATATAAATGTAATTATTTTGGATCAATTTGAAATTCACCTATTCTAAAATATAAATCAGAAATATTAAACATAATTATATATCATAGAACATGAGATGTATTCACAGAACCTAAGAATGTGTTATAAATTTAATATCCATTATCTCTATGTATTCACATGATGTTATATTGGATGAATTATATTAAAATAGTAATTTAGTCATGAATTGCATCATCATATATTTTTCAATAGTTAGTTAATAGATATACAATGAATACAAATATAAACCTCATAGATCTATTATGTATTTACTATTCCCCCAAAACAATTTTTTTTGTTTTGTAAAAAAAATAGAGATATTACATTAATTGAACATTAAAATTAGTAAGGAACGACAATGTTTTCCATATATTAGAAATATTTCTATATTGAAATTTAATTTATTTCTACTAACCATTTTGATAAATACATTCCTCAATTATTTCAAATTTAATAAACAATTATCAATATACATGATTTATTGATAAATTAAGTTTCTAATCGACATTTAAATTCGAATATACTTATTTCATTAAAAAAATTACATATTATTAGTATATGATTATTCCATGGTTTTCAGTTGGTCGCTTCATATGAATATCTTACATAAATGTTCCATTAAATGAGGTGGCCTTAAAAATCAATAGCCCAATATAAAGTTAATAAAAATATGATTTGAAAAAAAAATTGAATTGAATTTAATTCATGAAAATTTGTGACTATGGTTTTTTTCATTGACTAATAATTATAATAATCTACCAATATATATTTGTATAATCTTTTACCATCCATTTTTGGTTTCTATTAAATACTCACTTTATGTACTAAGTAAGAGAATCATTCAAAATAAGGAGTCCATGAAACAAGATAGACTGATTCCATTACTTGATTTTTTAACATTCTTATGAACATTAGCATATTAAAAATAATTTTTTATTTGTATGAATATTTATTATGGAATAAAAATATATGTATTACCCATAATGGTGAATATAAAACAAATCATTTGTTGTTTATATTTGTTTAGAGTATGTGTCTTGTGAACTACTCCTCCCACTATGCTTAGTAGAGTCTAGTGTTCATATGTAAACTAATATGTATCAATATCTTCGACCCATATAAATTTTATATTCTAATACTCTCATCAATGATATAATGTTACATTGTTTAAATATATTCAATTATTACTAAATTATAATATCATTTGTTACTATGTAGTCAATAATACAGATTCACCTTTCTGTTTTAATGTAAGAATATAGTTAAGGATAACTTTCAAAAAAGGAATATAAAATAACTTGTGGTAGTTTCCTAGTATAATATTCTCGCATCACTATTTATATGATATCGATTAATCAATATGGTTGGTATATTGTATGTTTTTGGAAATATATTTTTAAAATACATAATGGATGGTTGGATGGATGATTTATATTATATATTTAACTCATCATTGATATTCCTTTTACAACCATTAGTAAATTATTGTTTATAAGGAATTTTGAGTTAGTGATAACAATTAATAAACATTTATGTGCAATTATTAGTTATATATTATGTTTTCATACAATCCATCTTAGAGATTCATAGATATTTTCCAAGTTTCCTAATTTAATTCACAAAATATTTCTATAATTTTATTAATAAGAATCATGAAGTAAATGAAGTTATCATTAGCAATAGAATTGTTCACATGGCCATGATAAACTAACTCTAAATTTTTTTTATGTACCTTTGTTTATTATGGTTTTGTTATTGAAATAATGATATTAATTTTAGTCCTATATTTACTTCCCCAGTGCAATGAAGACTATAACACTTTTATTTGTATAATAATGGCAACTACATTCATTTTAATTTGGAAATGAATTATTTTTCTACAATGAGATTGGATTTTTATATTTTTATATTCACCTCTTATTTAAATTGATTTCATTCACTCACAATTTATAGAAATATTAATATAATATTTATATATATCTCTCATGTTAATAATAATATAATTTTGGTTTTCATTATGATATTTAATAGCTTAATTATTCTGAATGAAATATGAAACAAGTTTTACTTTTAAAAAATTTAGAATATATATTAATAGAATATTAACCACTATTATGAAATTATAAATAATATTTTTGTGGATTGTGAAAAAATATGGTATATTTGTATCATTGTATAGGTTAATTAATATTTAAAAAATAAAAAACTATGTGTGGGTTTTTTTTTCTAGTCATAATTTTTTAATTCCAATTTTTTAATTTATAAAATTATTTTCATATAATACATTCATAAATAATTAATTTTCTATCTAATTTTTATAATATTGATTTATTAGATATTAATTAATTTTTTTAAGGGAAATTAAATAAGTTATAATTTTGAAATTTGTATTTTTGGAATCAATGATAGGTAAAATTGAAAATTAAATATCGCATATTTATAAAATTCTTTTCATAAAAATATGTTAATATAATCATCCAAAACACCTATAAATAGTATAATTGAGTTTTTGGGGTTTTTAAAAATATTTGAATTTGTGTGAATAGTGAAATACAATCATTCATAACATTTAAATATTATTCCAAATACATGAATTAAAAATGCAATATATGATTTAAGAACATATAATCAAATTATACATATATGATTACATTCATATTAATGGGAATCATAACTATTCACAGTTATGAGAAAAACTAATCAACTAATTAATAAAATAATCAAAAAATACTCCTCCCCTCCTCTATTAATACCACACCTCTCCACAACATATCCTCACAACTCCAAATCCAGTTAATTTTATTTAATTACTGTAAAATGATTTTATGAACAGTCTTTCATAATCCCATGGCCTTCTGGCCTCATCAAAAGGATAAAAACATGTCTTTACGGTGTTATCATGGAGATGAAGTTCAAGAGGTAAAATCATATTTTTTTTTCTTTTAAATATCGTTTCTTTTTTATTATTTTCTTATTACTATCTCACCTCCCCTAATCCACATGACATGAACCATACCCTAGGTTCATTTCTCATGACTACCCCAATCCCTCCCACAATAGGCCTCGGGATGGTGGCTAGCATCAAGAAGGAATATCTAACTAATGTGAGGTATTTTCATAAGTACCTATACACAGAAAAAACTCTAAACCTACAAATGATGAAATGTAAAAACACATAGTAGGTAATGATCGAAAACACAATGATACAAACCTAAATGTATGAAAGTATGAAACTAAATAGTAAAATGGGCTGGAATACAAGCCTACAAGAGAAAGTGTCTGCAAAAGTAAATACACATGTTCCTAAGACTAATCTGCAGAAAACACTAAATGAAAGGTAGTTGTAGTACATCATTCTAAATCCACAGAAGAAAAAATGAATAACTAACCACTCTATGCACCACCTAGTCCTGGTCCACCATGGACTCCGTCAATGAATTTAACATTTGCACAAAACATGACACGTGTGGGAAAATTCATTGCATGGGTGAGTGAAACAATACTCAGTACGACAGGCCAAAAAACAACTGAATATCACAAAAAAATATAAAAAGTATACCATAAGACATATATGAGGTACAATTATCTCTACACATGTATATGTCAATAATAAATATTCCAATGAATCGTGTATATAATCATAACTATCCACAATGTAAATAGGAATGTCACAACCAACCATCTATAACACGACAATGCTTGAGGAACTCTCGGTCATGGAGAAATTACTCCTTGATACCTAATGTCATTAGAGTGTCTTATAAAGAAGGTCCTTCTAGTTCGAGCCCAATCAAAAGACAATAAAATCCTCAAATATAATGGTATATAGAGATGATATCTTTCTTAGAGAATACCTATAACCAAGTTTGAATAATCCCACAATGTAGTTGATCATTATTTGAGAATGTTGACAACCCATTTCATATGGTTCTTATCCTAGGGGATCATTCTCAAAGAAAACCAAATACCCTAAAAACATGGTCCCCTGGATGGATGAATAACTCCATACAATATAAGATGAAGTAAATTCCCCCAAAATATCATCTTGGGTGATAGGTAATTTCCCAAGTCCCATGGAGGGATACTATAACTCTATCTAGGAATCATCCTATAGCGGTGGCAAATAATCAGTGATGTGGAAACAATGTTTATGTAAACATATGAGGAAAGAAGTATGGGATTCTCTCTACCTATATTTGTATATACTGACAACCCACAAATCTTTCTAATAAGTACCACCTCATTATGAGGGTCACAATGTCGTAAATGGCTAGTTAAACAGACCATTAATTTGAAAGATAAGACCATTTATTTGAAAAAAGGCCTAATGTGGGTTTAGTCTCTGTCCAACCACGATCGAACCGTCGACCTGGCCTGATCCAGTTGCCTAAATATGCTTGACTCACTTGAACGTTGGACCAAGCCCCTTGGGACATTAGAGAACCTTGGTCCATCCAGCCCGACCCATTATGTGTCGGTCGACCCCCTTCTCTCACATGTAGTAGACCCAGCTATGTGCAACTAATAAACACTGTTCCATCGAGGTTAACAAATATGTATGTCATTTCCTTGGCCTCCCCCCACAACTCCCCCTCTATGTGAGCTACGTGTACCTTGTCACATACGTGGACCCTCGTCGCTATGTCCCCATTTGCCACTCGTGGCCTCCACCAATGTAGGCTCCAAAAAAGTCCTTCTTGGACAACATCATCACTCTCCAGCACTGGACACCCCACTAAGTTCCCATAAACCTTTTTCTCTTCCTGGACCAGCCTTTCAATAGGCCCCATGTCGCCTCTTCCACCGGGTGCCTTGCGGGGGGCATGCTGTTTACCTCGAACCCCACATGAACCTGTTCAGAGCCACTAATTTGGGCACCAAATTATGCTACTAAAAAGTTCTTCCATGGTTGAAATCACTATTCCTTCACTATCTAATTTCTATGATGTCACTATGGTGTCAAATCCTCGGTATCAGATTGTTGCACCGTAGATCAAAGTTACAATGATCCTCTGCACATATTTCTGGAAGATTGGGGATCAAAAAAATGTTTTGGGGAATGAGATAAATGAACTTGAATGATAAAAAAAATATATCGTGGGCTCCTTCAAGTAGGCCTCAATCCATTCACGTTATAATTAAGAATAGAGAATAAAATAAATCGAATATCAAAACAGAATTATCCCCAATAAACAACCCTCATAAATTATCCATCACCCAAGAATGATCAAATCCCAGAACAACATTTTCATGGGTAGATCAACATTTGTCATTTAATTTACGAATGAAGAACATGTCATGAATATAAAAATGCACTACATAGTGTTTTGATTAGTTTTTTATGAATTGTAATGTTTAATTGTCATCATTCATCAATCCGTTAATCTTTTGATCTTTAATAAATGTAAAGATCTCTAATCCTTCATCTCCATTAAGGGAACCTCATTATCATTTTCTCAAGGAAACTCCATTTTTAATGTGATAACCATTGATCCTTGGGAAACACTAATAATATTAAATTTTGAGTTTCAATGTCTAATTAAAATATTTTTATTAAATAATTTATTACTAATACATCCAAAATCTAACATACATATTCGGCCTACATTAGTTAATTTTAGGCCCCATATATGGTAAAATCATTATTATGAACACAACGCTGGCCACATATTTCTAATAAGTGATCCAATTATGAAGATATTATATATTTAATGAAATTCCAAACCAAGCTCTTTACTAAAAACATAATATTATACAATGACTTATTCATGAAACATCGGTCCTCAGAATCACATGTTGTCTCAATGCCCAGTCTAGGAATTTTTCCAATTAATTCATAAAAATAAAACAATAAACAATTTGAGTCATTAAATTATACCAACCATTGGTATTTACATCCCTGAATGACAAAAAAACTGATATTTAACAAAAATATGAAGGTACTATAAATGAATATGAGCCTACCTCTCCAAATTTCTCTCCAAGTGATCTTCATGTAGCCATCGAATGTGCACAACAGATATTGAAAACCCATGAAAGATTTTATCCAATCGATCTTTGATCTCCACAGGATATTCTAAAAAATTCACCCATCACCAACATACAGCATTCCCCAATTAATGACATATGATGGATCAATCACATACCATCTCATCTATGAAACATGGAATATTTTATGCGCTCGGTTGAACTATGAGGGTAGTGTTAAGTGGTAATCAATGTCACAAATTGTACACAGAATATGAAAAGGGATATTGTATCATGGATCTGGCTTTCCGCCATAGTCATATCTAAAAAATCGCTATCGAGGTGATAACCTAAGGAACACATGGTCTCCCTCATCAAACTCTAGAGGCATCCATCTCATGTTTGCATATATCTTCATTTGGATATATGTTGTCATTATATACTCCAAGATGATATACATGTTCCCAGTGGTAGACTATACTAACTTCCGACCCATGAATGCTAACTCTCTTGGGTCAGTCCAGCAATGTGGTGACATTCATGGTTTTATATACACATCTTCAAGTGGTAACATAACAATAGTGGAGTGGCAGTTGTTGTTATATGAAAACTCCCCCTGTGGTAGGTGATACTCCTAGAAACCACAAAATTACATGATACAAGCTCATAAGATATCCTGTAGAAATTGAATGGTCCACCCCATTTGGCTATCATTCTAGATATGGAACATCGTGCTCAAGTGGAACTGAATCTCAAAATCCTCTTATATTCCTTTCCACAATCGGTATATGAAACGAGCATCACAATCAAAAATGATTTTCGATGTTTCATCATGAAGCCGAACTATCACCAAAATGTAGAGGCATCAAATCGTTGAACTGAACATATCTATCTGATAGGTAGGATATGGGAAAACATGGGGACTTGGTCAATGATAACCCAGTGGGTATCATGACCTAGGTAAGTGTATGATATGAATTTCACGAATATTATTGATATCCTATCCAACTCATACTCTATAACCTCAATAGGATGGGTCAAGCCTACAAGAACCGGGCGATCATACATCAATTGTTGGAAAGTTAGGCATAGAGAAATGAACTCCTCGACTTCCATCTTCATCAATGGTCTCCATAAAAAACATCCGAGGTCTTGGTACATCTTCACCACACCAATATGTACCAATAGTTGTCACATGTGGGACAAATAAATAACCTCCTCCTGAAACTCCACTCGTACTATTGTTTTCTCACTGAAAAAAATAATGTGCTCCCCACCTATTGAATATCAATAAAGGGAATAACATATCGACAACTGTGCATATCGGGTCTTGCAGTATGTATCCCTATGATTCTCCACCAAGAATCACTATAATAGTGGAGGGGTTACAACCATTATTTTGTGGTAAAGTACTCCATATACTTCCACAATGTATATCGGTAATCCAATCAACTACTCTGATTCCTCACTCAGCAACTGCCTGTTGGATCTCTAGTTGAGAGTGTTTTCCACCGAGTTCCCCTTCCAAATAGAATGCACAATCAAAATATCATATTCATGGAGGAACAATAGCAATCAAATCTATATCATGTTTTGATACTTCTGAGATAAAATATACCGATGTCTCTGGTTGTTATATTATATGACAAGTTGGCCACCCGTCTGGTAATTTCACAATATATTAAATGGGATGACTACTACTGTTGTCTCAAGACGATCAGTTATATAGTTCTGCTCAAACATTCTAAACTAGTGTGAACCATTATAAATACCCAATTTACCATGTATAATTACATAGCCAATATTTTTCACTAATTCAACATTAAAATCTACATACCCATCACCCTCTTATGGTAGTCTCAATATGGGAGTGATCTTAAGTCCTATCCTTAGCTCCTAAAATCAATGTTGTAACTTCAATTTCAAAATGAATGGCTTCCCCTACCATGTAAAATATTTCAAGGATTCTCCCACTCTAATTATTCATGAATAATCCTTTGGTATTACCCAACCAATTTAAATAAACTTCGCACCTCAATACAGCTCTTATGTGCATCCTAATAAATCTCTTCCCCGATATTCATCAAATAAAATGAACCTCCAACCTTTGAAATGATGTTTCCTAGAATTGGTCTTATAGAATCCATAACTGACACTTAATGAATGTCCCAAAAAGATAGATCTATCAGAGTGTGTCCAAGACCATACTCAAGTGTATCACATGCTCCTCCTCAGACAAAGAGTTAACTAGGATATCATCAATTATGACCACACTGAACTAGTCAATATATGGATGGAAGATCATGATCATAATCCACTAGAAATATATTAGTGTTATTTCATTCCAAATAGAGACACTGAGTTCTTA
Source organism: Viscum album (assembly GCA_963277665.1). NCBI lineage: Eukaryota > Viridiplantae > Streptophyta > Magnoliopsida > Santalales > Viscaceae > Viscum > Viscum album. The sequence goes on from OY728165.1 coordinate 293,888,333, forward strand.
TATTGTTTATGCAGACATTATATGGTTGTCTTCGTTACATCCTCATCTCGTTCATGAAGATGGTGACCACTAGATCTAAGATCAATTGTTGATAACCAACTCATTCTCATCAGCAGATAGAATGATTGATCGATATCTAGTAATGGAAACATATTATTCAATGTCACCCGATTCATGAAACAAAATTCCATAAAGAATATCATGCTCTATCTAACTTATTTAAAAAATGGCCCCCCTAGGGTGAAACACAAGGCCATATAAATAATTATGGGATACATCCAATATGAATAAATAGATATCAAGGTCATCTTGGGGTATTGACAAATGAAAAATTCTACCTCCCAATGGGTAGGTAATTTAGTGACATCCTTATGAATGTCTTCTTCATACTCCACCACCACTATATGAAACACAGGACACCTATTATCCACTACACTGTGGTGAGGCTAGCCAAATTATTTGTAATCAGTTTCACCATCCTATGAGTAATTCTTGAATACACTACTTGAATTTCCTTTTCTCCAACAAATAAAAAACCAGTTTCATCACTATGGACACACTGCATTCTACCATGGAGTTCCCTCGACTATACCCATATCGTCTGTATGTTGAGTCATGCAATCTTTAGAATGACTTCCCTAACCACCACATGTGTTACACCACCTATATTTGGGATGACTCGAGCAACCATGGGAGGCCTACACCATTGAAACAGTATCATATAGTCCTCTCTTGGACTACAATTCCATCTTTAGTCTTCAGAACAATCTTCAGCTACCTACTTCTGATGTGTAAGCTACCAGGTTCTTGGTTGTTGCTTTCCCATCTTGTGTCTACTCCGTTATGAATCTCTCCACTAATATACCTCACTATTTCACACCAGTATATTTGATAATGATAATGGATATCTTGAAATCCATGATCAGTTGATGTAGTACCATATCAATTGTCTAATCCATGATGAACAATTCATTTACCATATCCTTGGAGTATGGAGAAAGATCAATAAACCACACCAACTACTCTTCCGCGGTATAAATGTCCTTTTTTAGATGCAAGTTCTTTTAAATACACCCAAATTTTAAAATATTAGTAAGGAACTCCTCCTTAAATATATTCTAGAAGTATTACCAAGAATGTGTTGACTCATCATGTTTCTAGATCTCTATGCTCCACCATCACCACACTTATCCCTGAAGAAGACTCATTATTGGGACCTCCATATGGTTGGAAGGTGTCCTAACAAGGTGGAGGACACATACCATTACTATATGATGCATATACCATGAACTCCCTAAAATACTTATTTTTATATACCAAGTCATTAAGAAGTTGTCCATAGTCATTGTGTATAGATATGTCAGACGCTTCAACAACACTATAGTCCCGGTCCAAAATGAAGAACTCGAAACAGATTACACTGTTTCCCCAAAACAACCTCATTGACTCCATGTCCATATGGAGAACCATCATGCCATTGATATCACCCTGTAAAAAATTATACCATAGTGATCCATAAAATGACTACCACAAGACCACCTCATATGGGCTAGGATCTAGAAACTCGCATATAGTTGGCATATCCTGTAGATGAGAGGCATTTTCTGAAGTACTTGTTCACATTAAAAAAATCCAAGACCAAAAATAATGAAATATAAAAACACTAAGTAGATAACTCATATAGACATTGTGATAGAAACCAAAGATTACAAGAATAGAAAATATATATGTAAACATGTCCATAATACTACCCCAAAGAAGTCTCAGTCTACCAAATTAGATAACTATGTTCCTAAAAATTATATGTAGAAAACCCATGATGAAGGGTAGGTGTAATAAATCTATATGAAGACATAGGATCACTACACCTATGAATGACCTCTCTATGCATGACCTAGTCTCGTTCAACCCAGGTATCTATCCAAGAATCATGTGTCAGCACAAGTCACAACACATGTAAGAAAATCTTATTCAGGGGTCTTTAAAACAAGACTCATAAGGACGCCTTGAATCCAAATTTGAATACCACAAAGCAATATAAGATTTATAAAAAATGAAATACACAAAAATTCAGCCATCTCTACAAATCTGCACATCTATAACACATTATCAAGGATATCTAGATATACTCTCTGCTAGACATAATGAAAAGAATTAACTCAAAACCTATCATGAGCCACACGATTCTCCTCAAGGAACTCTTGTTTAGAGAGAATTCACTCCATGAGACACAATTAAATTAGAGACCCTTTATAAATGGGCCCACTAATTTGGGCCCTGAAAAATGATAATACGCTGATAAAAGATCATGGTATATCGAGAGTTGATCCTTTATATAGAATATCGACAACCTAGTTTGAATTATCCCGCAATGTAGGGTAGCCTTTTAAAACAATACACACTACCATAGAAATGTGTATAGTAACATAGGGGATCCTTATTAGAGAATATATACAACACTACAGATATATCCCACTAGATGGAGGAGAATCTCATAGTTCAGGGAGGTCCCATCAATTTCTACTGAACTATACTAGGGGTGATAAAGTATTTCAATAGTCCCAAGGAGGCAAAATAAAACTCTATTTGGGACACAACCATTAGTGTAGAATATAATCTATTTGATGTGTATGTACTGACATACTAAAAAATCAAGTAAATAACAATGGAAAACTCAATAAATATACTAGTTCACACTAAAAACACACCATTCCATCTAAAAAGGACCGCCTCATCAAGTGGGTCCCAAAGAAACAGAAGGCTCATCAAATGGGACTTTCATTTGAATGTTATGCCCATTTTAGTGGAAATGTTTTGGCCTAAGGCTACTGCAGGTCAAACCCCGCTCGACCCACTAACATGACCTAGTCCAATAAACCGACATGGATAGGGCTGTTGGGATACTAGATAGCTGGACCCACCCGACAGGCCGTTGGACCATCCCGGTGTGTCAATATTATCTCTCTATGTGCGGGTTGTCCCTATTTTCCCACACACAGTTGACCTAGCCACATGTTCCATGTACACATGGTTCCACATCATTCAACATGGATGGCCATAGTGTACTCATCCCCACCTATTCCCTCTACTTCAACCGAGTCCATGCTTGCATGACCCCTCACCATCGTTTCGACAGTCACAAGTTGTGGCCTCCCCCACCTTGGGATCGCACAGGCTCCCACCTAGACCATAAACTCATTATGCATAGATAGCCGCTCCATAGGCAGGTCATCAGCCTCATGCATTTCCTAGCCCTGCAACCCAATGTGTCTCATGCTACCTCCACACCTTGCTACCCTACATGTGGCCCTTTGTCTGCCTCATGCTCTATTGGAACCAAGTCAGAGCCACTGCTATGGGTTCCTCCTTACAACACAATAAATCCATGTCTTGGGAGATTCTCATCGCATGTTAAATGTCACACGTCCACAAGGTCGTTGTGGTGTTGGATCCACATACTTGGATCATTGAAAAATGTATATTTGGGGAAACAATAAACTATTCCTATTTCATGAAAAATGAGGAATCCAAAATGATTTGGGGAAATAAATAGATGAAATTGTATTAACAAAGAACGGATCATGGTCTTGTTCATGTAAGCCTCGATCTGTTCATGTTAGAATGAATTACGGGGAAAACTAAAGGAATCTCTAAATAGAATCATCCCCAATTATCAATATGCATATTGTATCCATTCAAACAGAATGATCGAACTGTGGATCAACCTATTCATAGTTTGGTCCAAATTCATCATTGAATTTATTAACGTGAAACAAATCATGAAGAAAAAAATTCCCTACATGGAGTTTGGATTAGTTGTTGATGAAGAGTGATGATGTGTTGTCATCATTCATCGATCCATGAATAATCGATACATGTTCTGATCTATGATCTATCATCACCGTTGAGAGAACATTTGTCTCTTTGTTATAGAGAATGTCTAGTGTTATAGTGAAAACACTACATCCCTAAAAAGGATAATAATAAAAATGAGTTTTTATTTCTACAGAAAATATATTTATGAAATATTTTATTAATGATAAATCCAAAAACTGACCGTCCTTTCTGGCTCTCGACGGTCGATGCTAGCCACTATGTATGATAGAGTTTCTATTCTGAAGAACAGTTCCCTTATATTTTTTTCCGGCACCAATATATATGTTATTCTATTATTAATGAAAAACTACCCATGGAATTTAAAAAATCATAACATTATTCAATAAATTGTTCGAAGCACACAAGGCCTCAAAATAACACGTCTTCTAAGCGCAAGGTCTCAGATTTTTACCAACTATTTTAAAAATATATTACTAGAGAAAATATGAGTCATTAAACCTTTTTTCATGATAACTTCAATATCAAACATATACTATAAATTTATTATTCTAATATAATATCAATCATCATTCCTATCATATTCCCCACTTCTTCTAAAAAAGGAAATCATTTTCCTTGATGTGTTGATATACCGTCATTATGGATGATGTGTTTTCATTTCCTTTAAAACCATCAAGGATGGTCATAATACAATAAATATGGGTGAATTAGATTATATTATACATATAATATGTTATATAATGTTGTTGATCGAATATATAATCATGATATTAAATAATAATTAAACTAGTTTTTGATGGTATTAAAAACCTCCCAAATAAAAAAATAATTTTCATTAATGTTTTATCAAATGGATCATCCTCATATCATAAATAAAAATGTTATATAGTAAAATTATGGAAACATATTAACACCATTTCATTCCCCGTTTAGTTTTTTTGTTCTATTCAAAAAAAATCATAATGTACAAAACAAAGAAACCATGAAATAAATTCAATTTAAAAACTGGGTATAAAAAAATTGTCAATAAATGGCTAGAATAATGTTATAATAATTTTGAATAAGTAATTATAAATATGAATATGGTCCTTATTATAATAATAACAATCTTTGAACCAATATAAATTATTTTTTACATGTTTTAAGTAATAATCACATGATGTAACCATCCTTTATTTAAAAAACATGTTTTAAATTTTCTATTTTTATAAAATTAAAAAAGAAATGTAAGTTTAAATATATATTTAATGAATTGTTTGGTTCTTAGGAATATTATATGATAAAGGGTGGGACCTATATCTCCCTCGAACGCATTGGATATGATTTTTTTTATTTTCATTATAATAGTTATTCTATGTTTAACTCTGATGGTTACACCATAATGTAGTTGTGAGGGTTACATCATAAGGTATCCATAGGGGTTACATTATACTATATTCACGAGGGTTACAAAAAATATTGTACACATAGGGGTTAAAATTTTATATAAGTAATTACCAAATATTTATAAATGTATTCTTTATGTTTTCTATGTTTTATTTAAATATTTTTATTCTATAAAGTACATATATGATACAATATGGTTAACAAGATTGTATTTTCTCAAAAAGAATTCATATGTTTATAAGCAATCAGCAGGTAAAAATAAATAACTTTTTTAGGTCCCTTACTAATATTTTGGTGTTTACCACATGAATTATATTGTTTTTTAATGATATTAGGGTTTGGTAATATAAATAATGTTTAAATGATAAATGTTGTGATAATTTTTTAAGAAATAATTTCTTAATATATAAAAAATTATTGAACTATGAAAGAAATGGATAATATTTTTGTAGTTCCCACTAATTACAATAGTGGGTTGATATCACTCAATTACATACAAATTGTCTAAAACTATAAACAATAATATTATTTGGGAATTTGAGAATGTGATTTCTACAAAAATTAAAAGATTATGTCATTTTTCTGGTTGTGCATTATAGTTTGTATCAATGCATAGATTAGATATTATTAGGATCCCTAATGTTTTCAAATTAATACCGTAAATGATTTTTATTATATATATAAATTAAAGTTTTATTTAGTTTAAATACTACCATGTTGCTCTATCTATGATATTTATATTCCGAATGGTCTTTTAGAGAAAATATTATGAAGATGAAGTAGAAAGTTAATGTGAAGATGATATATTTTTTCAATATAAATCCTAGAATGATGGGAATCAGAACCATCTATTTTTAGAGAGTAATATTTCAGTTGAATAATGATATATGTGGTGGTTTAATCGATGAATGATAACTACTAGAGCTACAATAATGAAACATGTAGGTAGTGGAACATTTTACAAGGTAACACCCTATTTCTTTTAGTAGATCACGTAACCAGTGGTCGACTAAGGGGGGATTAAATCATTTTAATATTTATAATATTTCATGGGTTTTTTATATATTTAAATATAATGTATTTATATATATCATTTTAAAATTGAATATGACAATTTATTTCCAATGGTCATTAATATGATGGATAGCGATGAGATTTATGCTATGTAATGGGAATAATTGAAGAATATTTTCCCTGGAAAATATCTTCATAATGTAGTATGACATATGATAGAAATTTAAATCATTGGATTTTAAGAAAAGAAATATGATGTAGTGACTGTGTATGAATCAAAATCCAATATATTGGCATCGTTTATGAAAAATATTACTCGGGATATTGATAGAAAAATTAATCATTTTTACTGAGGTTAATATCAAATATATCGAAATTAATTCGATTCCCTTGAATTTAAAATTTATGATAAAGATAATGGATTTTTTTTATAGGGTATAAATGGATGTAGCTGGTGATATAATTCTCTTTGAAATTTAGCAGAATAAATTGTCCTAATAGCATGCAATGAGTATGAATCAATCAAATAAATTTGAAGGAAGTAATGTAAAGTTTCCAGATTCTGAGATGTGTGGAGAAGTGAACCTTGGGAAATTCATTAACACATAATGGAGTGTTTCCAATGTGATGTGTTTGAATGTATATCCCATTTTTGGAATGAAAATGTTATTCTTCTACAACATTTAATTCTTATAAGAAAACTCTAATGCGTTTCTAATTTTGAGAGATATGAAATTATGAAAAAACCAACCCAAAGAAAGATGTGAATTATGGATAACATACAAATTATAATAATGAAGGTCTTTTAATATCCATTTTGACAACATTATTTGATGTCATGAAATCCAATGAAATGGTATTAGGTACTTTATGGTCAATAATATTTTATATTTCATTCAATATGGGGTCTACAAATTCTTTTATTTCTATGAAATTTTCTCATAAACATAATATCTCACCTCACAAAATGATATCAAAACATATGGTGAAAAAATAAGGGAAAATATTAAAGAAAAAATATAATTATAAAAAAAATCATGTTCTTCCATATTGAAATACATTACCTTCAATGGTTTTTTTCTATTGTAGAGTATGATGTAATCGTTGGTATATAATCACATTCTTTTTATCCTGATATGAATTCTTTTGGAAAGAAATATGTTTTTCTTCAAAATGAGTTTTAGTTTGTATAAAATAATGATCCCATACTCTAAATGGAATATTATGAAATTGGGAATATTTTAAAATATGGAAATGAAAATTATCTAGCACATATTTTTGAAAACAAGGGAACCATTTTAATTAATGATGTTCTGATTGTATATGAATACCTAGATAGTAATCCTAATTAATAACATAGTATTATAACTAATTAGGAAATAAGATTTACAATTATATTAGTTCTTGATGTTAATACAATATCAAAACCCCTTATCTAATGTCTTAAGTGGAACTTATAGAATTTTGAAAGCTTTTGTATGATTTGTTTGGTAATGGTTTTATTCACCCTTGTCATTCACTATGGGGTGATCCTATTATTTTCATTAAAAAGAATTATTGCCCAATTAGTCATTTGATTTATTATATAGATTTTAATATATTAACTATTAAGAGTAAGTATCCATTTAATTATATCAATTGCATTTTTGAATATCTCTAGGGAGATTAGTATTTTCTACTATTTGACTAGAGGTCATGGTATAGTCTACTAATGATGGAAGAGAATGTAATTCCAAAACAAAGTGTACCAAACTAGAATTGGGAATTATGAGTTTTTTGTTATGTGATTTTGTTTGAAAATTTCCCATAATGTGTTTAGGGATGTTATGAATAGGTATTTTTTTGTGAATATTTAGATAAGTTGTGTTTTATTGATGATATTTTGGTTTATTAAAAAAATTATGTGGAATATAATAATATATCATGATTTATCTACGAAAACATAAATAATAGAAGTTATATAAAAATTTATAAATTTTCATTAATGGTTTAAAAAAATCATTTATTGGGAATATTGAAAATAAGTATGGAATAATTTATAATGAATCCAAAAGAGTGTTTCATGAATTTAAAATACATACAAATGTTGCAAAGATTCATAGTTTTCTTGGACTAGTTGTCAATTATTGATGGTTTGTTAAAAATTTTGAACAGATATCTAGCTCTATAACTATGTTAACATGAAATAGGGATAAATTTATTTGGAAAAAAGATGATATTTTTTTCAAGAACAAAAAATTATAGTAGTGAATAATCCAGTTTTGGTCATGCCTTACATTAATGGTGATTTTGACATCTATAGTGATGCTTCTTTGATAGGAAATGGTTATGTTTTGACGTATAATTATTCTGTAATTTATTATGATTCAAGAAAAATGATACATAATGAGTTAAATTAAAGAAATACTGATTAAAAAATAGTAGATATATTTTTCTATTTAAATATATTTATGAATCATTTATATGGAGAAAGTTGGAAAAGTATAATAATTATTGATGTTTCAAGTATATATTTAGATAAATGTAATTGAACAAGACGTAGATAATATGACATGAATTGATAAAGGATTATGACGTCTCATTCAATTTCTATATTATAAAATAAAAAAAATGGGTTAATTCATTGAGATGAAAAAATAATTCAATATTAACCATGCTATATCTGGAACATTACTCATTGATTAATGATTTTTTAGTTTTTTTATGATGTTGGTTTAGGAAAAACCTATATTTTATTTAGGGGGTTAGTGAATTCATCTCTTTAATAAAATAATATTCAATCCCTGATAAAAGATCATGAGTTATAGACAAAAGTTATAATTGGATAATTTAGGTAGGATGAGAAAAAAAACAATGATATATATATATTGTTTTATTATTTATGAATGTATTATATGTTCTATATGATTCGTAGTTGAACAAAAATTTATTCATGGAATCTCATAGTTCTCAGTTTTCTTTTCATCCTATAAGGAAAAAAATGTATAGAGAACTTTGGGAGTATTACTAGTGAGAGGACATGAAAAGCAATATTGCAGATTTTACTGTGAGATTTTTGAAATTTCAATAGGTTAAAGAAGATAGGAAATTATCAAAGGGGATGATTCATCCTTTTCCATTACCAGAATGGAAATTGGAAAATGTATCCCTAAAATTCATGGAGTGACTACCAAAGACTTATTGAGTAAAAATGTGATTTAGGTTATTATAAATTGACTGATTAAATCTACACATTTATTTACTTTTAAAGAAACTCGTTATGAATATCATCTTCCATGATAGTACCTAAATGAGATTTTCAGTTTACATGGAGTTGTTCTCTCCATTTAATCTAACCATGATCAGATGTAATCTTATATCTTTTGGATAGTTCATAAGAAGTCATTGGGAGTTAAATTATATTTTCACATATCCTTTAATCCTCAATATGGTTAATAGATTGAAGAAACAAATAGCACATTGTAATTCATGTAACATACTTCTAAAATGGGTTATTAGAGAGGTTGAGATCAACGTATTTCTTTAGGTGAGTTTTCATATAATAAAACATGTCATTTCATATATATATATATATATTTTTTTTGGGGGAATTATTTGGGATGTAGTTTCCAAATAATACATTTTCAGATAATGTTGGGTTAAGGAATTGGATTGGACTTGAATTTGAATAGGAATTTGGTGACAATGTGAAGATGATCTAGAATCAAATTATGAAAGAGAAATCATGTAAAACATTATGAATATAACAAGATGAAAGTCATTTTTTGAGGTATGCGATCATGTTTTTCTTGTAATCAATCATTGTAAATGTGTTGTGACTTTTGGTTAGAATGTAATGCTTATATTATGGTTCATTGGACCTTATGAAATCCCATAATGATAATTGGCTCCCGTAAAAAATGTTTTTCATGTTTCGATATTAAAAATTTATCTTCCGAATTCATATTATTTTTTTAGCCATGAAATTGTTTAATTGAAAGACAACTATTCATACAAAGAAAATTATGATGAGATTCTTGATTAAAGGGAGAATGCATTATGTAATTAGGAAATTGAAATTGTTTTTGTTATTTGAGAAACCTCATGGCTTGAGAAGAAAAATGGGAATATTCATATTCCATGAGGGAATGGTACCATATCCACTTTAATAATTGAATTGAAATTACGAGGACACAATTTTTATAAGGAGGGTGGGGGAATGTAACAACCTAGGTACGTATAATTTTTTTCATTCTGTAATAAAATATCAATTTTTATTATATATATATATAATTAATTTGCTGATATATAAAAATTTTAGGTAATATACATTAATAAAATAAAAAATTTAACAATTAAATTATAAATAGAATTTTGGTTTCATGTGAATGAATATATTGTATTTTTATATTAGGTTATAGGTAAATAAATGTTTTAAACATAATTAATTTAGTTTTTGAATTTCTATAAGTCAAAAATATTACATTTCAATACTATAAATAATATAATGATTAAAAATAAATTATATTTTCTTAAAATAGTTTCATATATTATTATTTTTAATGTGATATTATTATAATAAAATTATATGAAAAATTAATTATTTTTTTAATGTGTTATAGAATAAGATATAATGCTAAAATTCATATATTTTGAATAAATTATGATTTTAATTTAAAAATAAATTTATCATATATAGGAAACTATTTTCATAAAATTTTGTTAATGTATTTATTTCACACATTAAAAAATGGTTTGGGTTAATTATTGGGATTTATGTAGAATATATGATTTTTTTGTGAGGAGTGGAATAAAATAATTTACACTATTTAAATAATAATGTAAATAGATGAATTAAAAACAACACACATGATATAAGACTATAATTTAAAAATATACTACTTCATTTACTATATCTAATATTTTTAAACAAAATAATTCATATTCTGTATCCAAACTAATGGACTAATGCATAAAATTATCCAAAAACATTTCACTCATCCACTATATGTACCATCTCTCACCACCTTTTATCCTCACACCTCCAAATCCATATAGCTTCTATAATTTATACCCAATTATATTACCAAAAATCTTCCCAGATCCAATAACATAGGCCCTACCAAATAATCAAAACCAACGTCCTTAATGTGGTTCTCAAGGAGAAACAGATAAAAACGTATTATCCTCTTCAGGTTTCATTTAAATTTTCTTTCTTTTCTTTTATTTTCTCATTATCTCATAACCTCCACCCATCTATATTACACGATAAACCATGTGTCCTAAATGTACTATAATATTATTCCATTATTTCAATAACAATCATCATACCTCTTCTCTTCTCCACTAATTCCAAAAAATTGAAGAATCATCTATGATGCACCGATTAACTGTCATTAAAGATATTACCCCTTAATTTTCCATTATTATATTAAAGTATATTCATAAAAAAATTAATATAAATAATATTTTATTAAACCTATTATATGTTATATTATTTTTTGGATCCAATATATAAAATTAATATCAAATAAAATGACAGATGTTTGTTATGATTTTAAATATAGGAAAAAACCTAAATCAATTTCATATTTATTTTATTTAATGAATCATACTCGTATTATAAATAAAAATGATATATGTTATTGTTTGAAATTAAAGAAATATATTAATACCATTTTATTCAATTTTTTGAGTTTTTCTTCAATTCAAAATAAAAATCCTTAATGAACCAGCCATGTAAATGTGAAATAAATTATCCTAAAACAATGAAAATAATAAAACATTATCAATACATGGGTTGAATATTGTTATCGTGATATCATATAAGGAACTATTAAAATTAATATTGTTCATTAATATATTAATAAAACACTTTAAAACATTATACATGACGTCTTAATAGGATTAAATTATGTCAAACTTGAGGAAAAGAAATTTTCATTAGAAATCCTCTTTTAAATATCTATTTTTTACATAATTTAAAAGTTATTTTTTATAATTTCCATATTTTATTATTATTTTAAGGATCATATGAAATATTTATTTTCAATGGAGTGACATGTATATCCCTCCAATTAAATGTGTATATTTACTTTTAATGTGATTGTAATGGTTTTCCAAAATGTATCTATAATGGTTACACTATAAGGTGACTTTGATAGTTTCATCATAATGTAGCTGTGATGGTGAAATTAAAAGGTATCCAGGATGTTTATAAAACATATGTTATCCATGAGGGTTTAAATATTATGTGATTAATTTCACATGTTAACTAAATTTATTATTTACAGTCTCTATGTTTTATAGAAATCGCTTTTTTTAGGATGTATATAATACATTATCGGCAAGAATTATATCTCTGTGAAAATTCCTTCATATGATTATAATTATTAATTTTCAAATAATACCTAAGAAATTTTTATGTACTATAATGATATTTTTACCATCATCCCTTGTTTAAAAAAATTTTCTAGGGATTTTGGATGATTTAGATAAAATAAGAATCTAAGAAAATGTAATGAGGATTTTTTGTGGGATGATTTCATGTCTTGTTAAAAACATTAATATTATTGATGTAATAGATTATATTATTGTGGTAAAAAATTGTATGATTTTGGTTAGATATGTATGAATTATTTCCTAATTCTATAAACCTATAAACTAAAATGATCTTCAGTAGTGTATAAAAATGATTTCTAAATTAATTTATTATATTTTTCAATGTTTAAGGATGGGTACTTATATTATGCACCAAAAATAAATTTGTTTCTAAATTTAAATAATGCATCATTGATTCCATCAAGACACTAAGAATAATTTTATAACAACAAATATTAATATTATGAACTAATCCATTTGGATAAGAGAAACAATGATCTTCCCTTGGAAAATATAATATTATCACTTTCTAATATGCTTTTGAATTCATTATATATCCATTATGTTATTTTTTCATGTCGATTATATTTATACATTCTCGTTGCAAGAATATTTTATTTAACAAAAAAGTGGGGATGTTAAACTTTTTTAATATACCTGAACTTGATGAAACTTTTTTATCATTATATTCATTGCATTTTATTTTCCAATGTCCATTCATTAAAGATATGAAAAATATATTCTATTATTTCTCTTTCTTCAATTAATTATTTTTTATCATTTATAGAGTTTGTAATGTTTATTTGGGATTTAGAATATTTTCGGAATCCATAGCCCTGTATTTTAAACATTTCATTAAAATAGGTGAAAAATTGGTTCCAACCAATCCTTATTTTCTTGTTTAAGTATGGAGAAGTGTTTCCTAACATAATTTATTTATTATATTTAACTGATCATTAGAATATTAGGATAACCATGGTAGTTAAAATTGTAAGATAATATTAATGTATAATTTAATATACATGAAAAAACCGAAATTTTTGAAACTGATCCATATACTCAATCATTTTGAATAAATCATACATAAATAGAATACCTTCATCCATTTTACACTAATATAATTCATGATTTTTTTATGATTTTCATGAACATTTGATATTAGGGTTGATAATTCCATTGAATTATATTTTATCACTTTCTCTCTTGATATTGTTGGTAATATATTAAAATAGCCATATAAAACATCCTTAACATATCTTTGATGGGAATACACATCAAATTCACCCTAATATTGGGGTGGTATAACAAAAATAAGGGATTCCAACACATAAGTAAAACATTCTGCTAATAATGCATCACATAAATTATTGTACCATATCAGGATTTTCAAATTTTTAAGGAAAAAACGTAAACAATGGAATAATTTCACTATTTTCCTGTTTTTTCATGACATTGTCGAATGTAATTAGAATATATTATAAATAAATTACTTGAATAAAATTCTGTAGGAAAAATTAGTAAATAATTTTATCAATTATCCTACTATTTTATCTATTCTCAAAATGAAACACCATTGAACAAGAAAATTATAGTTGATTAGGTATTAATGTGACAATGTTTTATATTTTATTTTTTATAATCCATAAAAAGAAAATGAATAATAGGAATCATACAGGTAGGAAAATTTTCCAACTGCGAACATGACCATCCTTGATCAGTTGTGTAAACCATCAAAACTATAAACCCTAATGTGGATTTCCTATGTAGTTTCCAAAGAAATTTATCGGATTGAAATATTCTAATAAACTCAATTTTTATTAGGTTAATTCAGCACACTATTTTTGATAATACATATATATAATTAAATCATCTCTTGAAGGAGGTCGAACCAACACTTATACTATTAGTTCAAAATTATTTACATCATGGATGAATTTATTCATTAATATTAACTAAATGTATATTAAATTTTTATGAATAAATTTTATCATTTTAGCCTTTTAATGGCGTTTTAATATTATGTATATTTTTTTGAATATACTATATATTTTGGATAATATTTTCTCCCTATTCCATTTATTTAAATTCTATATTTTAACATTCATTAATTTAATTATGTGTTATCATTAATGAATCCCATGCAATAAATAGTTTATAAGATTGAAATAAACTATTAATTTATAACCCAATCATGATATTTTATTATATCCAATTAATTTTCTAGAATATAAATAGACCATTGACCTAGGATAAAATTATGTGTGATAGTTTTGTTATGTGATACATTGTTGAACAAGTATTCCATTGTATGGAATTGATCTACAATATTATTGATCTTTAATGAATTGTATTCACACACATTGAGATAGTCCATTAATTATATGTATTTATAACTCACATGCATTTCATAGTACCAGAAGGAGTGGTTAATGAGGATTACATATATAACCCTGAACACACATGTCGTATATAATTTTTGAGATGGGGATGACATGAAAGACATCACATATATAATTTAGTATTGATTAATTATAACCCATGTTATAAATTAAAATAAATAGTTCCAAAATAGTGCAGTATCTTGGTCATTATCATGTATAATCATACACATATAAAAAATAGAAAAAATAAAAAATAGTTAACATTCCATTAATAGAACTTATTTATTATTTATATAAAAATAAATTAATTTTATTTCATATTAATGTCTTTCAAAAATCACATTGACATTTTCATCATTAAATGCTTTCATGGAATATAAAAATTATTTATAATAATAAAAGATTTATTAGAAAATATTAATCAAACATTTAAATTTTTTTAAAACAATTTCAAAAATTTCAATCACACTAGTTTTTGGGATAAATAAAACAAGGTATCCAGGAATCATCTTTCCTCTTAATTTTTTATTACTTTTTACTTTGATGGGAGATTATATAGTGTGTACTTACGAGCTACAAATTTGTACATTAGTTTCCATGTTCCTAATTTACATGCACGGGGATTCAATTTTTACATTTACTAGACTATACAAAATGTATAATTTTTCTACACAACATGTATCGGTATTTACATTGGTTCATGAAACTAACATAAGTACTTAATGTGTTTCATGCTCAAGAATACATGACATGTACAAGAAAGCTACATGTTGTGTATTTCCTATACTAGGTGTCCTAATAACTCACTAAATATATCCAAGTACATTTAGGGTGTAGCAAATAATGAACTAAATCACATATAAAACATATTCACATTATGTCTTTCATCAATTATAATTAATGATATTGTCACATGAATTGACCATATAAAATGACCACATCCAAGGCTGTAATTTTTTCCCTATCCATTGTAGACTAAACGACGTATAATCTAGTTACGCAATGTATAGTGTAAAATATCATGTTCCATGTTTTCTTTGTATATTTGTTTTTATGATTAATTGAACCATAAGTCATTAAAAATTAGTGTGTCATGTTTCCTATGAAATAACTCGGTGATATTCTTTTTATACCATGACTCTATATCTAAATGCTGGCTAATTAGGCAAATGATGTCCATATGAATTACAAAAAATATCCTATTGAAATATTCATTCATTTTTTCATCTGATATTAAACATCTTAGATTTTTACTCTTGAATTGAGGAATATAAATTTCATTAACATGGTATTTTAGATCTAAATAAAGAAAAAATAATGAGAAATGAAAATATAAACCATTGTTAAAAATATTAATTGAAAATAAAACATAAAATTTTAAATATAAAACATGAACACTTTGATACCACAAAAAATTTCTATGAACAATGGTATCAACCATTGGGGGTGTTAAATGAAAATATAATTTGACTCAATGTTTCTCAAAACCATAATAGAAGATAATGCATAATATACATATAATTAACGTATTCATAATTGGAAGAAATGACTACTTTTTCTAAGTATCCTTTTATGATTACATTTTTTATCTCTAAAATGCATTCAAATTTAAATCATTAATCATAAAGGTTCCAATGTATTATCCATCTCAAAATGATTTATATTTGTTCCATTGATCTCGGAGTAATTCCGATATTTTTCTATGTGCTATCAGGATGAATTATTCGACTTGTTTTTTTCTTGATCACTCCATAATAATTTATTATTGAAGAATTTAATTTTTTATTTTTAGGAAGTGTTGAATCGTTTAATTTAGAGAGATACATTTAGAATTCAATTATTCAAAAACATTCTATATTCTCAATTTTCATCCAATAGAACACAATAGTCGTAAATATATATTTAAGGAGATGGGATTTAGGTAAAAATAATATTTAATCCAATTTTAACCTATAAAATATCATAATAATAATTATTAATACCAGTGAAAATATATAAATATAAATAATTTAATTTTACGGAGAACACATTAAAATACACAACAAATTTTTTTGTTTAACTTCTATAAAATTAATATTTTTCGTCACACATTGTCTTGGTCCATTCAAACACATGTAGATTTATTGAAAATATAAAAAAATTATTAAAAAATAGTTAATTTATCAAAAAAACCAATGAAAACATATATATTATGTATTAAATAAAATAGATTAATTTATTATATTCACAATCTAGTGAATAAAAATTTATTTAATTTAAGAAATCAATAAAAGAAGAAAAATATTAATCAGTGGTGAAGAAAATTATATTTATTACATTTCTTACATTCATATTGAAATTAATAAAGATAAATTGAAATAAATTGTCTATGATAATATATGATTTTTCATTAGCATTAGTAAAGATCCACTAATGTCTATGGTTACTATTTAGCAACATGTTATGCTAACCATGTAAATTAATATAATTTCTCAACGTAGAGGACCACATATAAACACAAACTGTAAAATATAATACAAATTAATTCATATTTAATCAATAAAGTTTCACATATGTGTCATAAACATATATTATTTATATGTATTTTATTAAAAATCATAGACAAACATCATCACACCATGGCTAAGAAATTGAATTTGACAGTTACATTTAAATCAATGGGATGTGATACAAAATTGTATAAATTATTAGGGGATATATCTTCTCTAAATTTATTAATTAAAAATCATTCATTCATGATAAACCCAATATATAATAAATTACTATTAGTTTTTATAATCACTATTTAGAAAATTCATATAAGTTACAAGGCCATAACATGAATTAATAATAACATTAAAATCTCAATCAAATTATAGATTCTCGTAGATAAGATAATATAATTATTACAAAACTTAAGGAATTATCACTTGTAGATCCTTTCTCATAATCTAACAGCATGAATATTACTAAGTGTGGTTTTCATGAATGGAATCCACATACACTGATAATTTCTCTTGCATGACTATCTATATAATATCTTCGCCCTGATAGTACATTATCTAGTACTATTATTATTTTTAATAATATCATACATACCTTTAAATGTGCTCATTATTGTGGATATAATCTATAAACTTATAAATGTATAAGATACTGTAATATATTTTTACATAATTGATGAGAAAAAATAAAAATTAATATTTGATAAGATATTTATATTAATGTTCACTAAATTGGATATTCATGTAATCTATAGTACTAAAAAGTTTTTTCTTGTAGAAATTCAAAAGAAAAATGTCAACAGAAAAATTGGTTCAGATGGTGTTTAGTAATTTATAGGAATTTTATAAAACAAATCACTATTGAATTCCCCCACTGACCAAGCCACAAAACCGGGTGGAATATGGAAAACTATGGCATGGTGAATTTGACAACAATTTCACATTCTTGGTCAAATTGTTGTTGAGAACCATGGTATAGATCATGGATAATAACTTATAATACAATAATATAACTTAAGAACATGTTTAACAACTAAACTATAGGACCACAAACCCAATCATTGGTTATACCATTTTCTAACCACCTTGGTGAAACTATCCTAAATATGGATGAATAACTCAAATTCACCTATCAAACCCCAAAAAACTATATAATCTACCAACTCCATAATTTCTAAATACAAATAACTGAGTCCTTTTTTTCTACATATCTATACTAAAAATGTTAGTAACACATAACTATATCTACTGAGGACCCTATTCCTTTGATATGATCTCTATTACATTGTTTCTTAAGGTTCGGTATCATTAAATCCAATATTAATATGTGATTTAATAATAACATATCTCTTCCTCCATGACCCCCTATTTGAAATTCAAAAACATGAAATAGATAATGGTAAAGGGCAATTTGTATTCAGTCCCTTATATAGATACCTCTTAAATTATTCTCATCTTCAAGAATTTAAATCATACACTATAGAGACAATAAAAAACACTGATATATAAACAACTAATATGCAAGATACCGTCAATTATATCACTATTATTTGAGATCCACCACATCAAATATATTATTGAAGAACAATACCATTATAAATCAATAAAAAAACATATAACCACAATCTTAAGAGAGATACCTAGAAGTCCACACTCATAAACACTAAATTATCTTCTGTTTTCACTCAATAATTCATTATCCCACATTTCAGGATCCAATATGGTTGAGAGTTTTATAAAATTAGTGTATAAAATATATATAAGAAAACAATAAATTAAATACTAAACACTTCCTCTTAGTGTCCATTTTTTTAAAATATAAAATATTAAAAAGTAAATCATTATTTCAATTGATTAGAAATCTCCAAGAAATTCATATTGACTTTTTATATTGCCAAACCCTTCCAAAATTATGGAGAAAATAAATATAAAAAGTGTGATAAAAAAAATTCAGCAAGTGACAAGAAAATAAATAACATTGTTCATCTAGTGAACACATGAAATATCAGATAATGATTGAATTTATCTTCAATGTTAATTGAGAATATTATATAATATATTTTTATTTGAATAAAATAATATGTCACTAAAATAAAATCATTAAAACCAATACTATAAAATAATACTTCTTTTTATGATTTTGTGCATCATATTCATAAAACACATTCAAGAGCCATTTGATAGGAATGCACATGCATCCAATATCCAATATAATCATTACCCAATGAAATGTATATCTAAAATGGGGATCACACTTCGTAAAATCTATACTAGGAACACCAGTGAATATCATGGGCCTCAAGCCTTTTTATAATCTATATTGAACTCACCCATTTCAAAAGAGCTATAAGAGGGATAAAACTTTCACATAAGCAATAACTGGCTCACTAATGAGATATAATGGGGCTCCACCATTCTTATATGATTTACCAGTCACACCTATAAGAGATAATGGGGATTAATCCATTGTTTATGTTTTATAAGGCTCATCTATTTTTTAATAAAGAACGTGTAAAAAATATTTATTTAAAAACATTCATAGCAACATTAATTGAAAAAATATTTTAAATTTATATGGTAAAAAATTCAACATTAAATTAATAATTTCTTTTAAAAACACATTTTAAAACCCAACATGAAAATTTTATTGAAAAATCCTTATTAAAAATGGAAAATGGGGGAATTGTGATTATTTGAATAAAATATTAGTTCTTTTTTGGTAATGTATAAAAAAATTAATGGTCACATAGGTAGAAACATCATCTTTATCATTTACATTAGGAATTATAGTTGTTGTTTATCAGAAATATTCTTTATAAAACATATAAAATAGATCATTTTAAAAAATTAAAATAAATAAAAAATATGAAAATATATAAATTATCAAAATCTATAATCATTAAAACCATCATGAATTCATATTATAATCATATACATGAAATTTTAAGATTTGATAGGAAAACATTAAAATAGAATTTTTATTTGTAGAAAATCATGTTATCATATTAGAAATTTGTATATCATAATCCCCATAGATGGATAAAATTTAAATTATTTAATACCACTAAAATAAATAAATTTATTATATTAGAATTTAGAGGTTTTTATATATTCTATGTAAAGAATAATGGTGAATAACATCAAAATATGCCGCAATGAATTGAGATTGATACGAAGTCTATTACCTAGAGTGGGATTAATGATGTGTTTCTATATCTTCATTTTCTTTATTATTTATTTTCATGAGAAATTTTTTCTATTTTATTATTATATTTATTACACATATTAAATTTTCAAATCAATATTTATAGTAAATTTATTTTTTCATAAGAATTGAATATATTATGTTTTTCTGCCAAAAAAAAATTTTGTTGACCGACTTTGGTCAAAGGGGTAAATATTTAGACATATAAAGAATAAAAATAATTATTTAATAATCATATATATATATAAATAATACTTTTAACTTCAATTATTAATTTTTTTTATGAAAAAAGATTAAATTTTATGATCATAGTGATGGTAGACCATGCATACGAATGAGTACGATTTCCATTTTTTCAATAATTATTATAGAAAAAAGCCTAAAAAATTTTACTATTAAAAAATTCATTATTATATCATAAATAACATAATATATATTTGTATATATATATTTCTTGTTATATGTTTATGAGAAAAAAAATAACCACATCACTTCTAGGAGCTACTGGTCCGCACATCCAGGAAAGAAATTATCAAATTTTTATTGTGAAATTGT
The DNA here is from genome assembly GCA_963277665.1 of Viscum album. Lineage (NCBI taxonomy): Eukaryota > Viridiplantae > Streptophyta > Magnoliopsida > Santalales > Viscaceae > Viscum > Viscum album. Next base: position 293,909,554 of record OY728165.1, read on the forward strand.
AATATTTTAAATGATATGTTTTATTTTAAAAAATATGATTATGAAACTAATAACATAAATATATAATTTATTCTCTATATTTTTTTTATATATACCCTAATTACCTTCTATATAACACTTTTGAGACAAATTATACACATCACTTTAGGAGGTGGTAGTCCATCATACACACGAGTGAGGTTATCATATCCCATATGGAATGAAATTTGAAATGGGTGTATATGATATAATTAATGTAAATGTACAGTTTTATTATAAATATCATAAATATCACAATAAAATATTATTTATATCCTAATTTAAAACCTTGAAATGTGGTAATGGAAAAAAGTATCAACTACGTTTTGCGAGGCGGTAGTCCGTAGTATAAATTATTATTGATTTTGTAACGAATTTTATGGATGTGTGTGTGTAGGTAAAAACAATAAAATAAAAAAATAATGTAATTTTTATGATTCATAGGATATTATAAAATAATGTTATAATAACTATATAATTTGGTGGATTGGGAAACAAAAAAAAGCACATTGATGAACGTTACCTCTTATTCAAGTTATGCTTTTAGCTTACAAAAAAGGTGTTCTTTGATTTCATTATATCCAAAATAATATTATTGGATTAATATAGGGACTCTAGAAATTTAATTTTTATGTGTATTCCATTTCAAAATGTTTTATAGAAGTTTATAATTGGGTATATATAATTCTATTTTATTCTTTAAGAGGAGTGTCATTCTTCTAAATACATGAAATTAAATAGTATTAGGTGGAATTTCATTCATCAAGTGACTCCTATAATTATTCATATTCAAACCCATAAGGGATATGTTATATATATTTTCATAAAATGGGGTTTCCAAAAATATTATAGGTCATTTTCCCCTTATTATTAATGTTTAACAACATAGTAAACTCATTTTTACTTTTATCGATAGAATTTATTTTAATATATTTCAATAAAAGTTTTGTTCAAATACTATATTGAACTTTTTAGACATTATATATTATTATTATTAAAAAAATTTAATCGATTTTTTTAAAATATAATTTCTATATTTTTTATATTTAATTTAAAATTAATCATTTAGACAGAATGAGAAAGATGGTATTTAAAGTAAAAAGGGTTAAAATTTTAATAAATTTTAATATCCTAATTATATATAAAAAAGATTAAAATAACCTAAATGATAATAATGGATATATAATCGATCTAATTTATTTTTAAAACCAAGTCAAAATATTATGTATTAAAAAAATATTTTTTGATGAAACATCATTTATCAAATAAAATTTGGTATTATTCACTATTCTTCCAAAAAATAAAATTCTAAAAAACTACAAAAAATTAACCAAAAGATATTTTTTTTTAAAATTTAAATTTTTTAGAATAATATTATTTTCCAATATAAACATTATATTAGTTTCATAACATTGTTTTACTCAAGTACTCTATTAAAAGATGATAAGACTACCTTTTAGAGAAATGATGCATTTTTTATAAAATTGGATTGGATTTTATTTTATTCCTTTATTATTTATAAGATAAACATAAAATAATAGGAATGATTATATATCATTTTAAATACATTATGATTATTCAATAATAGTTATGAATTTAATTAATTATAATAATTATCCTTTCTACACCTAATAATAGATTTTATAAGAACTTATCCATTATATTCAATTGGTTATTATCATTAATTTATATTTAATTTGTTAAAAATATTTATATGAAAATTTTTAAATCATATTTTCTTAATTTATTTAATCATGTCCATTCCATCCATTCAGACTTCTAGGTAATAACTATAATAGCATTAATTGTATATTTTTGTATAGTATGACACGGTCCTATATGTATCACATTTTATAAAAGAAACTCAATTATATGTGGTCCCCAAGAAAACATTTGGGATTCATATAAAACATTAAAAGCTATGAATTGCATGCAACAGATGCTACAATTGAATTTAAATTAATTTGAAATATGATATTTTAAAATATCTCATGATATTACATCCTACTATCTAAAATTAATTTTTTGATTTAAAATCATATTGGTTTTCAATGGAAAAACATATTTTAGAATTACATTATTTGAATGGTGATAATTAAAATTGAATAAATTAAAAATACATTATCAAAGCTATTTTGGAAATATAATGGTTTCATAATGTTACGTATAACTTGGATTCCATATAGGATAATATTAGTGGTAGTCATGTAGGAACACAAGTAATTATATAGATTTGTTGAGTTCATTGATCATAACAATGTGAATGATCAATGGAAAGATAGTGGTCACAATGTCATAAGACCAAGATGATTTCAAGACCATTGTATAATTAAAAATTCATGTATTATTATTTATTTTTCAATATATGTTACGTTTTTTGTGTAATTATCATTCTAGATAGACTATGAGAATAAAGAACTATTGATAAATGATATAAATAATTTCATCATTCAACCAATTTCTATCACAAAAAGATATTTTACCCTATTTAATTATTTAAGGATATTATTTCATGCCTGATGTACTAGAATCAATATCTATCAAATAACATAATCTTAAAAAGGATAATAATATATTCCTCATATCATTAGACATTAACCGAAGAAAAAATTTTTATCCCACGATAAAAAAAATAAAAAAAATTTCATTTATATTTTTAGATAAGACATTAATACATAAATTTCAAAAGTAATCACCACTGTTATAACTAAATCATTTAATAATTATATAAAATTAATGGTCACCAACCTCATTAAAATAATATCAATTAATGTAATCTTTTTCATCCTCAAATAACATTAAAACATATACCTTAGTCATCAATAAAATATTAATAATATATCCCAATATATTTCCATTATTAAAAGTCTTGTCCCCATGAATGTGGGATTAAGATCATCAATTAAAAAATATCAAGTACCCTATAACCATACCTGCTAAACCCGATAGAAACATCAATATAATAACTATCATATTGTTTCCCGGATTTTTTCATCCAATCAAGAAGATTTATAAACATAATATGTAACATATGAAACACATGATCATAATTTATAAACTCATTGAAGGTAATTGTATCTCACTATCGACTAAATATGTGCCCTTTCATTTTTGGACAAGTCAAGACTCTTTTCTTTTAATTCAAATACATTGTGACAAAAAATTCCTCAATGGTAACACATTCCAGATCCTGAAATTAATTAAACAAAATATATTTTTACCAAAGTTAGATAATTTATTGTGTTTATATCTTTAAGTCATAATTTTTCTTCTCCATTTCAATGCACCTTGATTGTTTCATAATATCACCATATAATGGATCATAATTGTCAAAAATCATTGTAATAACTTTCTCATCACAACAAACAACATTCTCAAAACATTTAAATTTTTAGGAAGATATTTCTATATTTATTCTCAGTTTTATTCCTATGTAAAATATGTTGATTTTACTATAAATTTATTGAATGAAATTAGGAAAACAAACTACCATTATTGTGTTTTTTTATATGTGCATACTAAATCATCATCCATTTAATATAATCCAAAGAATTGTGTCTCCATCAAATACCGAACAACATTAGTTATATATATCCCAAGGAATATATCCTTGGATATTATTCATTAAATTGAATAAAAACCGCATTTCTCTATAGTATACCTATCCAAAGACCCCCATTGACCAACATCACTATCGAAATGATAAATATCAAGGGTTAATTTTGGACATTACAAACATCACATGACATCAAATATCATCTTCAGGTCATTAATCCATACATCGGAAAGTACTAGGTCAAATGATCTATTTAATAATAGTGAATTATTTCTCGTACAATGTTGCACATTTTGTATGTTCCCCTGTTGTAAATCAGGTTCATCTTTATCATGGATTACACTACTATTTATAGCTTATTTCAATTTATCTATCATTACAAAAAACTATTTTGTTACAATTACAACTATCTCATGATTATAATTTAGAAATATGATTCCATATTAGTTAATTCACATCACAAAATTCATGTTTCCTCCATGGAAAACTTCTTAGAAGATAATATAATAGATGACATAACATAGTAAACATAAAATTATATATCATTTTAACATAAACATATTTTTTATTCATTAAGGTGCATGATATTAACACTATATGAACCTCTAATGTTGTCTAAACCATCCTTAAATTCCGTATATAAAGAAATTATCTTAATTATTAAATTACTTTGAGTTTTTAGTTAACAATTTATTCAATTGCATTGAAGGATCATTTTTGTTGATAATTTTTTTAGAATTTGGATATAACTCAATCATAAGATTACAAAAAATATAATAAAGATATTTCAGATTATTATAAATTTATCACATTATATAAATACATATACAATTATTAATTATTTATTTTCATGTAAAATATTTTCAATTTTTAACATGAATTAATCATTTACATTCCCCATCCTAAAAACTCGAGATAATAATTTAAAATTAAAGGATGATAAAAAATGTCTCAATAAGGATACCGAAAAAGGAAACAAGTTAGTCAGGTAAACACATGAAAACTCATATATAATTTACCTTTATGATCTAATTTCGTTTATAAAATGAAATAAAAAATCAACATGAAATAAAAAAATATTTTTATCAAGGACAATAAAACCAAAAGCCTGAAATTAAAAATACCTTAGGTGACATAGATAATATTCTTAAAACCCATTCAAAATACTTTTAATTGTAATGTCTATATGGTTGAACGCCAATATAATCATTAACCAATGCATTGATGATTTATAACGGATAACTCCCTTTGTATAAAATATATCAAGCATAGACATGAGCTATAAGGGTTCTCTACACTCTGTATAGGCTATATAGATCTCATCGAATTCTCTAAATACATAATGGGTATAAAAAAATTTTATATGATATATTGTGATCACATGTGATCCATAATGGTGAAAACCACTTCATATCATTTTATCATGCATATCTAAGAGTTATAAGGGGGATCAACATTTATTATAATTTATATCGGGATCACCCATTTCATATAATTTTCTTGTACCTTATAATGAGTAAATAAATTATTATAATAACCTTCAAAGAACACCTATAAATTAATAGGATATACGATTCTAGATATAAACAATATTTTCTTTTAATATCAAGACATACATTCAATAAAAAAATATTTTCAATACTAAAACACCCGGAAAAGGTAAAATGGTTATTTTTGAATAAAATGTGAATGTTATAAAGGGAATCTTGGAATCCATAAATGGTCAAGAGGGTGGAAACATCATTTTCATCATGTCTATTATGAAATCCAACTATTTTTATCACACAATATTTTTAAAACATTTAAAAATATTACTTTTAAAAATTTAAAATATAGAAGAAATTTACTTAATTATTATTTTTAAATCTCTTTGTTCCATTAAAAATTTTCAGAATAAATTTTAGAAACTTATAAAGGAATAGTTAAGAGATGGAAGGGAAAAATTCAAATAGAATATTTCATTATAGAAAACTCCCATATAAAATTTGAAATATTTAAATGATTTTTTCAATGGAAGGATAATAGTTATAAAAACAATAAATACCATGATCATAGAAAAAATCATGATATAACATGTCAAGGGGATATATATACACCTAGTAAAATATTATTGGGTAATAACATCAAAATATTCCTTGATGGAAGAATGTTTAGATGAAGTACCTTACATTGTGTATGGTTCATTACATGCTTTTGTCTCTTTCGTATCTTAATTATTTTCTTTCTTGATAACCTTATTAATGTTTTAAATTTAATTTATTTAAATTATTACCATCTTATATAATATTACATTGTCAATTATGTTTCTATTAGATATTTTGACCACACTATGATATTTTGTAAAAATCAAGTTTGGTAGGTCAACTATGGTCAAATGGTTCACTATATAATATTCTAAAAAATAATAATCACAATGTAATGATATAATATACAAATAAATTATACATTCAAAAAAAATTATGAAAGTGATTATTAAAAAACATTTTTCGATCTTCTAGATGGCAGTCCATACATATGCTTATGTATCATTTCTACTATTTCAAAATTCAATATAAATTAATTAAAAGTAAATTTTTATAATAGAATGGTAGTTATATGATAAATTTCATTATATTTTATTATGCATCCGGATTTATATTAATATTGTGATGTGGTTATAATAAAAATAAGTATCACTTCAATTTTAGGTGGAGGTCGTCCACACATCCACAAACTACATTATTACATTTTCAGTGTGAAATGGTAACAAAGTAAATGATATATATATTTTAAAAAATATTATTATGTAATGAATATAATAATGATATAATTTATTCCATATATATTATTATAGTATTCACTATTACCTTTTATTTTACAAATCAGTGTTAGATGTCTTATATGGATTTGGGAGGTTGTAGTCCATCTTATACCCAAGCGATGTTATCGTATCTCCTATAGTATGAAATATAAAAAAAGGTGAATATGATATATTCACTAATTATGTATTATTATCTTATAAATATCACAAATATAATATATAAATAGTATTTAAAAATAATTCTAAAAAATGATAATTGGTAAAGGAAAAATAAACGACATAATTTTAAGAGGCGGTAGTCAACTATATGCATGATGGATGATGTCATAAACCATTTGATCGTCAATTGCATCAGAGTATGTCATACCCAAATTTGATCAAGATGTCTCTCTTTCATCATGTTCCTCCTATAATGATTCATTTTAGATCCATGAAAATATATTTTATAAATATGTTTATCAAATGTGTTTTGGATAATTTTATATTACATTCTATACCTATGAATATTGTTTAACCACATATTAAACTAATTTTTTACATTAATAACCATAATTAATTTAAATTTATTTCATAAATAATTTTGTTCAAAAACTAATATGACCATACATTAATGATTAATAGTTTATTATTTAAAATATAAAATTTATTATTTCCTATTCAACTCACATATGTAGAATTTTGTTTAAAATTATTCCCACATGTAGAAAGAGAAAGCGGGGTTTTAAAGTGAAAATAATAAAAATTTACATATGTATTTATATCCAAATATGATATTTAAAATTTTATAATGAACTGAATTGGATAAATGGATTTTTAATTGATATAATTTAACTATTAATAAAATTAACAGAATGATTTGGAAATAAATTTTAGTAATATTGAAATTCAATTATCAATTTAAATTTATTATTTTACTTTATTAATAGAAAAATTCATAACTTATCAAAAATTCCCCATAAAATAATTTATAAATTTTAATTTCAAAGGATAATTTTATTTTTTGAAATAAAATTTACAAAACTATGTCAGTTCTAATCTTATATATGCCAACTATTAAATGAGGGGAAACTATCTTTCAGAAAAATAATACTTTTTCTAGAAATTTGATATGTTCTTATTTTATTCGTATAAAACATATTTGAAGAATGTATAAAAAATTTATAGAATATATGTCATAAAAATTTCATTAACATCACTCAATAATTATGATAAATTTAATTTATTAAGAAAATATTACTTTATCGGCATAACTATAATTTTTCATAAAAACAGAAAATATATATTCAATTTGTTTGTAATTTTATTTATAATTAATTTTTTGGTGATGAATTCATAATATAAACATGTATCAAACATTTTTTCATAATGTAGATAATCTTATTCAATCAAACTATACCAACATCAAGGTGATAAGTATCATAGTATTTTAGATTATTATTGTCTAGAAAGACCTCACCTTCTGTTTTGAAGATGTTATCAATGAAATGAAATGTAACTTGCAACACATTATGAAATTGGTATTTCATATATATAAAGATAAAATATTTATAAATATAACCACAAGATAAATAATATGTAAAAATAAACTGAATTATAATATTTCAAAAAATCTCAATACATTACAATAACTCTAAAAAAGAGAAATATCTCTAAAAATAGAAAGATGATGTTATTTCGTAACTATATAAATGTATCAAACAGTAATTGGAATCACTAAAATATATTATATATACATATAATAGCTTCATATATAGAGTGAATATATTTTATATACATTCCTTCGTACTCTCCCCCATTCCACGATGTTGTATAATGATATAAACAAAGGGAAAAATACTCCCACACAACACCATCCGTTGGAGGAATTAGATTTCCACGTGATACTTTTTGAAGGATGAATCATCATCAATGACGATCTTATGACAAATATATTTTTGAGAGTAATCCATATTGTAAAAAAAAATTGGAACATATATATGAAATCGTTCATCCATATCGTCTATGTGGGTGGTTCTATCTGATACGTCGTAGCTCCTGCTAACGAAAATACATCAAAATTCACAGAACATATATAAGAGAGAATATGACCACAATCCTACATTTAATTAGTATAATAGTGATTCTCCTTCAAAAACACATGATCTCTAATGTCCTACTCTAGCAGTCTCCTCCTATTCTTGACTTATGGATTGTAATGATATTATGCTATTATAATCCTCTAACATGTCACCTGAACATTCCGTGTCATATTTTACAATAGTTCTTGTCTGAGAATTTACATCTCATTGACCCTAGTCTTGAAGAACTGAGATTATTATGGTCAGATATACAAATCATCATTTGGTGTCACTATAATTGTAGAGTGTAAATAACTTTTCATAGAAAACATTAAAAAAAGGTTGTGTATCCATGAACATCAAAAATTAAATTCACAAGAATGAAAAATGTCTTCGATTTTATGTATGGTAATATTTATTTCAATATATGTTTTTGGAGTAAATGAGTTTTTAATGATAAGTGATAACCATAATTATAATAATCATCCAACCACACTATAGAGGAAAAATGTATATCCCCATAAAATATTATTTTCCATAGGGACTCTATGGTGTTTCACCACCACCTTCTAATTTAGTCATGACAAAAACTCCACTATGAATGAATCATTGGCCAATATAAAGTAGAATTTTTTTCCAAATAATCCAATATCATCCACATATAATCAAATCAACATTGAGATAGATTTAAACTACTAGCGATGTCCATTGATGTTTACTACCACATGAAATAAGGAATATATAATGGATAGAGAAAAAGATTGGGAACATGGTATTCATTATTCCCTTTATGGTACACCAAACTACAAGTCATTAAATTATTCAGTTTTATTATTCTACATTGTCCACAAAAATAGACCACTTAGAGTCTGATAAATCTTTATAATTCTATTATATGCTAAAAAATATGAGATGTTCAATTCAAAGTGAACCATATAAAATATAATTAATGGTAAATAATGAGTTTAAAAAAATAAGACCAATTAGATATCATAATCATATCAACAGTAATGGTTATAACCAAGTAAAAACCAATCTCCCCAAACTACATCCTTAGAAACCCTTAGTTGAAACTCCTCCATATCATACACAATATATGACATCACTATCATGAGGAAATGTCATCCTTGACCACCTTAATCTCTCATATCCTGACACATCACTATGTGTTATTCCATCACTCAAAAATCATTTAATATTCATGCATGACATCATTATGTTAAATCCTTTATCCCACATTAGTGGAAACATTACCCTTTCCCTTTGTATATCAGTTATGAATGTCATATCCATCTAGAATTCCATCCACATTTATTGTTATAAATTCATCATATATTGAGATAATACCTACCCTAAAATATTTGGTTTGGTAAAAAACAAAAGATTATCACTAATTATTTAATGTTTCCATAACATCAATGAAAATACAACTACAATAAAAAAATAATTGTGGGAAGAATATTTACCGTCATGAAGACATAAAATTTGAGAGCAATACAAAATAACTAATATCTATTTAATAAGAACACATAATATCCTAAGACACAATGTGTACCAAAAAATAATGAACTGAAATCCAAAAATTGAAAAAACATTGATTTTAGAACAAAAAAATTCCCTATCAGGTACTCTACATTTTCCCCATATTATTAAGTCTTCATGAATGAGTGATCCAATATATTTAATAATGTTATATGAGTCAAAAACCAAGTGATTGTAGTTATGAACCTCATATTAATTCCATCAATTCCATGGATACTACAATCCTACAAAACATTATGGGATGCTACCCATGGTCAAATTCATCATTATTTGAAGGATCCACAAATACTCCTTGTGAGAACATGAAATGTTCAATGAGTAAAACATCCCCAAAATAAAAATAAAACATTCACAATGTCCTGTGAAATTAATGGTGATTATGGTCACCCAAAACATCTCCTATATGTACCACATGCACCATCATTGTAGTAGGGTACATGATGATCTTGTTGATGAAAACTACCATGGACCAATATAGATATCCTACAAAAACGACATTAATGAATACATGGAATCTTTCAAGAGAATTATTCCAACAAAACCCCATCATAATTAACATGAAATGGTTATAATGACATATTAGTTTTTCCATCCAATCATAGTAATTTTTAGTGGTATTTTATAATATCTGGAAGATTTATCAATCTAAAATTATAGAATTTATCCTTCCAACAAATGTAATAAATCATCATTTCATGGAAGAGATTAAAAATTCATCAAAGTCACCATATTCAATTTTTTATAATGAACAAAATGATATAAAATTTTGTAATACTACTTCATGAACCTCACTAGAGAACCCATGGTGAAATAATTAGACAAATAAAACCTCACAACACCTGATCATTAAGTTTCAACCACAACTATAGTAACTCTAAGGGATCCATATTATATAATGATATCATTATCTAAGATGTACCATGATGCAGATATATCAAAAAGTAGATCTATTATCAATGGTGTAACGACACAACCACCCTAGGAAAAAATGTTTATAATTACCAACCATTGGAAAATCTCATAGATGAAACATCCAAGAGATAAACATCAAAAACACCATTAAGAAATATATATATATATATCCTAAATATGACCCTTCCATGGGTATCGATCAACAATGAACCCTATAGGATCGCTATATACATCATTAAATAGATATTGTATTGTAAAAAAACACATAATATCATACACTGAATACAACCACTACATATCAAGGATGATATAATATGGGTGTATCTGTTAATATAAGATGTCTCAAAAAGAATGGTTATATCAAAAAAATACGCACATTATATATATTTATTATACAAATAAATCTTTTCTCCAACTCCAGTACATACTGCCACATCCTATTAATGTGTCTCCACATAATACCATAAAGAATGGACTATAGGTAGAGATATTAGGGAATGTGTATCTCCAAAATCAATCAACGTATTCCCCCATGTATAAAACAACGAAAAAGTTTCCATGATTGATACATGGATTTTCTGATGATGAAAACACTATGGTATGAAGCTTGAAACAACCTTCTCTACTACCTCTTTGGCCATTATGATGAAATCAACAATGATAACACTTTTGTATTTGAGAATGATGAAAATTATATGAATTTACATATATATATTCCCCTCCCCACTTTTAATCTCATTCTAGATGATACATTTTCTAGTATGTCTACAAAAAATGTTACAACAATGGAACATGAAGCAGAACACACAATGCATGCTATATTCTAAAAAATAATTTCAACAGTCACCACTCATAACCTATTCCCCCACAAAAGAATATCAATGATTTTAAATGACATAAGTGCCACCACATATAGTGAATATTTATGATTAAATCTAGGATCTACCATTTAATATCTAAAAAGTTTTCTTTCTAGGCAACTAGGATCCCACATAACACCTCTATATCATGAGGAATCAAGATGTCTCCCTCTTATGATGAACCAGTTGTAGGAGTATTCCTCATGAAGACCTATACTATCGGTATTAACTTGTGAACCATTAACACCAATAACCATCAAAAGTGGAACTAGATATATAGAGTCCAATTCAGAATAAAATACTTGACAATGTATTCCTCGACTAAAAATAGGTCTGAATCATAATGGATAAGGGTCCTATAACATATCTAAAACTCTCACAGTCTTTAATTCCCTTTAAATGGGTATGCGGGTCATGGAGATTGCTCCCCATAAGGGATTATGAATGAAAACATTCATAGTATTGGTCTAGAAACATCTCACACAAGACCTTTGACACCTCATTATCCCTAAGGGGTAAGATATAATAAATCCCCACAACTACCCATAGCATTGTAAAATCCAATAAACCCATATCATTTATCAATTAATAGTTCAAACAAAATGATATCTCATCTCAGCCAAGTACTCTTATATCACATAGAATAAAATGCAGCACACACACGTCCCCAGACTATGGTGCTGAAACTGTTACAGTTTCATTCACTGTGTTTCATTGTAAATGACCTATACAATACATCAATCTTTTTAGACAGCCTATTAAACATCATCTTAGAGAATCTGAATGAGACATTAACCTAGAACCATAAATACAAATTATAAAATTTTTATAGAAAAAAAACTAAAATATGAAATAATTAACATTGATAAACTATTTATTTAATTTAATTTCCAATATTTTTTAAACAATCCCTTGTTCGACTCATTTCAACTACATGTTAAAGGAGGACTGATGAATGATATTTTTTAGGAATATAACCCAAAACAAGTGTCACTTCACATATTATTCTTGATAAACATAATGATCTATTATCTATATCAGTGGTGGACCTACATACCCATGTTTTATCTATTATGTAATGTTTAAAATTCTATTTAAACTAATCCAACACAATTTCAATACCAACCCATGTAGCATCATATATACATAACTATAAACTCTATATATTCCCTCATCATGAGAATATGGTACAACAATGTCACAACCCTATACCCCAAAAGGTAACACTATTGGGATGATAATGAGATAAGAAATATTTGGACCACCAAAATCAAAAAACAAATAGACACTGGGCTATCAACAATTAGTTAGGGGTTTTAAAACAAACATATGGGTTACATTACATTCTAATATGAAAATGAGGAATGAGATATATGAAATGAATATTAATTAACTCTAACAGATAATCATAAAATAAAATCCCAATCAAATACATTAAATGTCATTAGAAAATGATAAAACTAAAAAGGAACCAAATGTGTAGATGTATAATCTCATTATAACCAATGAAGGCCAATTATCTCCCTAATAGTCCTGAGATAGTAATATCTTTCTCAATCTCAAAAGTTATTATCCTAACCCAAATATTATTTTATATATACTATAGGTGAGCATTGAAGGTATAATTTATATGATCCTCCCTAGATTCTATCATTCAAAAGATAATGATATCATTCATAATCCCAGAGAGAAAAAAGTATAACACCCCAATCATTATATAGTATGTTTCCATTAAATACGTTTTAATAATTATATAGACTATATTTTATGAAGCAATGAGTCTTTGTGATAAAAAAAAATTTATAGGAGAAATTCATAACCTAGACGTTAAACATAAAGTTTCCATTTCTGTGTTTTTAATTTCAAAAAATAGACAAACACGATTGTGATGAGGGAGATATTTTTTGTCTAATAGAATCATATTAATAATCTATGAATAGTTACTTACTCTTATGAACTGTAACATACCATTACTAATATTAACCTACCCTTATGAATAGTAATATGACCATTATGAATGGTATCCTTACCCAAAAATGTATAAATAAAATTTAGGCAAATTAAAAAAAGTTAAATATTTTAAGTGTTTTTATTTTTTGATTAAATGATGATTTTAGTTAAAAATTAAAGTTATCACATTTAGATCATTATTATTCAAATATGGGGTTCATTTTTGGATTCTACATATCATAAAATTGTTAGGGTGGATTTTTAGGTCATTTCTCAAATACCTAAAAAAATTGAATGGTAAAATATGGTAATTAAGTTATAAATACCTTATTATATAAATAAACTATTCCCCACATCATGGATGATGTAATAAACAATTAGTTCTATCTAATATAAAATTATTAATATTTTTTGTCTTGAAATCAACATTTTATTTTTCCTTAGGGGAAATTAATAAAATAATGATTTAAATATTAATAAAAACTTCCTCCCATCCACTGTATAAAACACCCCTCACCCCTATTCCCACTACACCACTCACGCATTGAGCCTTGAAAATGTTCATCAAGATATAATTCCCAATTCCTACACCCATGTTAAACACCTTTTTTATCAAAAACCTGACAAAAAACAAGGGTCATAATGTGATTCTCAAGCAGGAGTACTCAAGAGGTGAACCTTTCTTCATTTTTCATTCAACTTCTTTTACAAGTTCCATTCTATTTTTTCTATATTATCATGTACCATTTACAAATTATATTATAAATAAATTAACATACATTAAATATAAATTTATTATTTTAATGTAATATTTAACAATCATATATCTTTTCCCCCTCCTCTTACACTAAAAATAAAAATATTGTCCAATATGTATTAATATATCACAGTCAAGGATAACATGTTCTCAAATTCTATTAAATAAACCAAGAGTGCTTGGAATACTTTTCAATGGTTGAACCATATCATAGTTTATTTTTTTACTTAATAAAATATTCTTTAATACTTTAACACACATAATGTAAAATATTTATACAAAACAAGTTCATTATGCACAAAACTGCCATGTTAATCCAACCATTTATAATTAACTATTAACTAATGATTCATCCACAAAATATATATCCCAAAATCATTTTATTATCATTTATATCTTTTAATTCCTCTAATTATATATATCCAAAATTTTGTATGTTAAACCACATTTTAAATGAACTTCCATTTTCGAATACTAGTAACCTGATCCGGAAATCCCATGAAGAAAATGCTTCAAAAAAATATTAAAACTCATAAATCCATCAAAATGTCAATGAATGTACCCAGTAAGGATATTATAAATAAATAACATGTAGAGTAGTTTATGTAAATATTAATTAATAATGAAAAAATTGATAATTTAGATCATTATGTTCAATCGAGAACACATTTGTGCCTAAAGTAAGTGGTTTCTAATTTTACATTTATTTATGTGTGATTCCAATAATTATTCACTTGTTTCTTGTATGTTATTTATTTTTCATACCATTGGCTATATAATATAATTATTCTATTTGTATTTATGTTTTTTATGTGATTTATATTATTATTATTAACTCAAATGACTACAATGTTTCAAGGGACACTGTTTCGATTTCAATTTCATTGTGATTTAAATGGTATTGTGAACCAAATAATTATTATGTCATATAACTACTACACCATTGATATATATTTTCATTTCTCATTTGAGATTTTAAATATATTATATATCCAAATTGTGGTTTCTAGATATGTTTATTGTCTTATTCCATATAACCTTTTACATATTGTATTTCTTAGCAATGTTGTTTTAACTATTGAAATATTGATGAATCTATTTACTCTACTATATATGGTTATTTTTAAGTCATATTGTACATATATTAAATCAATTTATACAGATTTATTTGTGAGTTTAGTGATAGTAGGGGCCCGATATATCCCCTTGATGCATTGATATGTCTCATGAGACTAGTCAGTTGGGGACAAACCCATCGACTTTGATTCCGAAAATCAGATAGTTTTCTACTGATGGAGATAAACCATGTCAATTGTATAATGGTTCATGTTCTAGATAATTGTGGTCCAAATAATAAGTAATCACATTATTCAATTTTTTATATTACTATCCATGGGGTTTTCACTATGTCAAAATCTATGGATGTAGTTTCATTATCGGTTTGTTAATGTCATGTTTTTTCATTTATTCCATACGTAGTATTGATTGTGCCAATTTTTTTATGTTTCAATTATTATTGATTCAGGCATACACAATTTGTATCCCTTACTGATCATTTTAGCTCACCACTTTCAATTTTTTTTACTATTAGCAGGTTATAAAGAGAGGACCATTTATTTAGTTCTCGTCGATGCAGTCAATTAATTTTTGTTATGTATTGTTTTTTTACCATTATCAATGTAACTTGAGTTTAATGTATGTATGTAGTTTCTTCAATACTTCTAAACTTATCTTTCCTTCTAGATGTATTTATTTTTTATCAAGCCATTGTGATGAATATTACACCATCTCTGTGATTCTAGGGTCTTGGTGTTACAGTTATAATCAGAGGAAGTATAGTAGCAACCACAAAAACTAAATTTAGGAAACATATATTATAGGATAAAACCCTAAGATATACTTCCATGATAATCCTAGAATAACATACTATATTTATTGTAATTTAGGTATTATGTGGGTATTCTGAAACAATTCATCCATGTTAGGATACTACATGGGGACGTGGTTCTGGAACAGATGTACCTAAGAGTAACAACCATGAAAAGGAGTTTTGGGATTGACTTAGGGTATCCCGATACACGAAAACGGGCCTCACTAGAAACATGGTTTGTCCCTCCAGAGGAATATTCTAAGATAATTCACATTTTATTTACAAACCATTATCACACATTTAATATTAAATACAAACGATGTTTATGATTATCAGATTGGTTTTGCATAAATTTTCTGATTATCTTATGCATATTCTAGTGAGAAACTATGAATTATTATGTATTTTAGTGTAAGTCGTTGTTTAGGTATGTCTCCTATGGAAGATGGGGAATCATAATCCATGAGAAATATTTGGATTTCCCCATTGTGAAATTCAATATAGTCAATGATGGAGAAGATCAGATGATGACCACATAGTGAAAAATTAATTAGGTTATGAAAAATCACAGTGATACCTATATTGGATCTTTTCTTGGGGAAGAAGCCTCAATATATTAGTGAGACTAATAATCCTATGGTTTTTGAGTGATGTATGATGTCCCTTGAAAAGATATTTCTAGCATTATGATTCAATGAAAATGAAAAAATATTACTAGAAGAATACAGCCTCAGGGTGATGATGAAATTGAATTAAGATCCATAAAAATAGATAAGGAATTTTCTAGTTCCAGTTTTTTCAAGGTAAACCACAATAAAAAAAGTAATTCTAATAACGATATTAACTCGGATGTTCCAATGAATAAGAAGGGAATAAATCAATTTCCATTATGAGAAAATTGTGGAAAGAATAATCCTATGAAATTCATGAAAGGCATTGGTGTTTTCTATATGTTTGGAGAAAAGGGTCATCAATCATGTGAATGCATGGGTAAGAGGAAATTCAATGAATCCTAATGCTTAAATTATATAAATATAGGACATTGTGAAAATTAGTGTCCAAATCACCAAGGAAACATGCCTTATAAAATTACCTGAGAGTATGGGAAAGATAAAGCAATTATAATGGTGGAGGTTGAAGTTCATAATGATGTGGGGGAAAGTACTTTAATTGTTTCATCAATCTTATACATTGTTGTGTATGATTCTAGATCATCACATTCATTTATATCTTCCATGTTTTCAAAAAATAGTCTTATAAAATTTGATTTAATAAAGGAGTTTTTAGTCAAAACTCTTAGGGTATGTATCATTCTAAAAAATATGTGTAGATGAGTCCCTCTCATGACACATAAATATTCTCTATTGTATAACCTTTTAATCAAAGAAATGAATAAATTTGATATAATTCATTGTATTAATATGATTTAATATTATGATGCAAATATCTATTTCAACAAGAAGTAATTTATAATTTTTGAGAAAGAGGTAGAATCCATTATATTTAGAGCATATAATTCACCATCTGATTTTATTCTATATCCAACACCAATAGCTCTACTGAATGTAATTCTTGTCGATAAATAGAACACAATATCAATGGTTGAGGGAAGAAAACATTAAATTGAATATATACCTATTGTGCAAGAATACATTGATGTATTTCAATAGGATTATCCATAACATCCTTCAGAGTTGGAAATTGTTTACTCTATTGAGTTAATTCCTAGGAAAATTTATATATAAAATAATCCCTATAGAATAAACACTATAGAATTGGTGGAGATAATGAAACCACTAGTGGAATTGATTGAAATTTTATTTATATGACCTAGTGTTTTTCTATGGGGAGAAATAATTCTATTTATGGAGAAGAAAGATGGGTCTATGAGGCTATGCATTGATTAAATGGAAATTAATGCAATTACAATAATGAAAAAGTATCCCCTTCCATGAATTGATGATTTTTTTGATCAACCTCATGGTGACCAATATATATCGAATACTTCCCTTCGATCTTGATATAATTTGTGTTGTGTGAGGAGAAAAGATATTCTAAAGACCACAATTCCAACCAGGTATGGGCATTACGAGTTTACAGTAATGCATTTTGGATTGACTAATGCACCATATGTTTTCATAGATAAAATGAATAGAGATTTTGAGGAACATATTTATATCTTATTTGAGGTACTTATCAATTATATCACAATATACACCAAATGATACAATGACCAAGATAATTACTTAATGAGTATTCTGAAAACTCTTAGAAGAAATGAATAATATGGAATGTTTATCCAGTGTGAAATTTGGTATCAATTAGTTTCTTTTGATAGAAATATTTTCTCTAAGGATGTAATCATAGTTGAAACTATGGTGATAAATGAAATCCAGGAATGGCCCATGAAATAGAACATATTTGAGCTACAGTATTTTGGTGGATTAAAAGGTTAATATCGACGTTTCGTTCAGAATTTTTCCTGTTTCACAAACCCCGTAACTAATCTCACATGTAAAGGAGTTATGATTGTATGGGAAAAATAATATACAAAATTTGTTGAATAATTTAAATGAATATTTGTTAATGATATTATTTGGAATCATTTATATGTTAATGATGGATTTTTGATATACATTGATGCATCAAAAAATATGACGGGCTGAGACTTTATGAAAAATGATAATTTTATTGCTAATGAATCAAGGAAGTTGAAGGATCATGGGAAAAATTATCCATCTCTTGATCGTGAAATGTCATTCATAATCATTACTATAAAAATAGGGATACATTATCAATACATTTAATGGTGTCAGATATATAAGGATCAAAAGAGATTAAAATACATTATTAAAATGAAATAACACAATAAGAGGAAAATTATATGGCTCTAATTATTCAAAGATTATTATTTTCCAATAGAGTACCACCAAGGAAAGGAAAATAAGGTGGTGGATGAAATCAGAAGGAAATATCATTGATTTTTTTACAAAAAATAGGATTGGAATAGATCCTATATTCCTAGATTTACTAAAGTTTTATATGGGAATTGTTATGGAAGGGTAAGCATATTTAATCATTCAAATTATTGCTAAAAATCATTTCTAGAGAAGGTAAAAAGCACAAAATTTGATAATAAAAATCCAGAAAAGAAAATTAACACTGTTATGGAAAGAATATTGGTAGTCTTTGTGTGTGAGATTATAGTACTGAAATTTTAGAATATGTTATGTGTTCCTTAGTAAATAAGCTTCAAATAGAAATATTAGATGATTCTCATATCTCAAATTTCTATATACTCCCTGGTTTCACTGTGATGTGTAGTGATCTGAAGGAACATTTTTTGTGGTATAACATGAGGCGATTAATTGATGAATATTTGTCATGGTGTCTATTTTGACAATAACATAAGGTCAAGAGATAAAATCCTTGAGAGGTAAGGTAAAATATACATATTCGTATGTGTATTTGAGTTGACATTACAAAGTATTTTGTCATAGGACTGCTAAAGAAACCTAGAATAAATGATGTAATATGGGTAAATTTTTATCTTCTCATAGAATTGTCATATTTCCTAGCCATAAGAGAGGAATTTACTCATGAGTTCCCAGAAAAATTTTATATTAATGAAGTTTCAAAACATTATGGTGCATCTATATCAATTTCTTCTATTCGAGATCCCCAATATAAATCAAAATTATAGAAATGTCACATGAAAAATTTGGATACTGAGATACAGATGAGTACTTCTTATCACCCCCAAACTGAAGGATAGACTGAAAGGACCATTAAAACACTTGAAGACTTGTTGTGATAATTCTCTCTATAATTTCAAGGTATGTGGGATCAATACATGACTTTGGGGGGAGGGGGGTTTGTACAATAATTATTTCCATTATATCATTCAAATTGATCCATTTTATGAATTATATGGTAAAAGGTTTCGAACTGAAACATGTTTTGATGAGGTTGGTGAAAGGAAAATTATAGGTCTAGAACTTATCGTATAGACAAATGTAACAGTATAGAAAATTCAGGCCTATATTAAAGCAACCCAAAGTATGAAAAACAGTTATGCTTCCAACCACAGAAATGATTTTGATTTTCATATAGGAGTTCATATATTTCAAAAATTATCTAAATGGAGGATTGCATTATGGTTTGGTAAGAAAATAACAATATTCCCCACGTATATCAGACGGTTCAAAATTCTGAAATGGATTGGATATGTAGCGTCCCATTGTGCAATTCCACCAAGTCTCTCCAATGTTAATAATGAATTACATGTGTCAATTTTAAATAAATAAATTAAAAACCCAACACATGTACTCATATATGATGAAATATATTTGAAACCAGATTCTTCATATTATTAAGAGCCTTTCAAGGTTATTGACATAAGGGAGCATGCATTGAGAAATCGGACAACTAAACTAGTAAATTTCCATTGGATAAACCATAAAATAATGGAATCAACGTGGTAATATATGGTTGTTAAGAATAATAACCACCCATATCTATTTTAGGAGAAATAAACATGAAAAATTTTGAGGACTAAATTTTCAATGGAGAGATGAATATAGAACACCAAAACATTTTATGGTGTGTTTCTCTTAAAAACTTTATATTCATTATATATTCTATATTGAATGAATCACTATGTCTATATGAAAAAAAACATGGTTATTTATTTGATAAATTCATTACATATCCATTGAACATAAATTTTTCTCTTCTATGTTTTGAATTTCAAAAAACAGACATAAATGGTTGTGATATAGGTGATATATGGAGTCTGATAGAATCAAGTTAATTTTCATTGAATTGTAACATACCTTTAAGAATAGTAACATACCCTTAGGAATATTAACCTCCCATTATGAATATTAATATTACCCTTATGAATGGTAACCTTACCCATGAAATTATAAATAATATTTTGCAAGATTAAAAATAAAGATGAATATTTTTAGTGTTTGTATTTGTCGATTAAATGACGATTTTAATTAGAAATTAGATTTTTTATATTGAAGAAATTAGTTTTGAAAAATGGGGTCCATCTTTGGTTTCTACACATCAAAAAATGTTTAAGGTGAATATTTTATATTTTTCTAAAATACATGATTTTTATTGAATAGTAAATTCTTTTAATTACGATATAAATACATTATTAGATTAATAAACTATTCCATTGATCATCGATGGTGTAAGAAACAATTAGTTAAAAGTCACATGAAATTTCTTCTATTTTGTTTCAAGTAATCATCACAATTAATTTTCTTGTGAAAAAATAATAAATTCTTTATTATAATACTAAAAAAACCATCCTCATGTCATCTATATATACAACCCATCACCCCATCTTCCTCCCACACCACTCAAGAATCGATTCATGACTGAGCACTATTAAATATAATTAACATACCCTAAATTTACATCAAATACCTTCTACTATCACCAATGGGCCCAAAAAATATGCCTTATGAAAATTATAAAGGAGGAGTACTCAAGAGGTGAACCTCTCTTCCTTTTTCATTAATGGTCTTTTACATGTTTCATTTTTTCATTTCTCTCTATTCATCTCCCCACATTCAAATTATATGATAATTCCACTACCTTACATGAAATATAATTTTATTTTTCTAAAATATTATATCATCATTATAGCTCTTTTCCGCCTCCTCTTACATAAAAAATGAAAATCTCATCTAAGGTGTGTTAATTTATCACAATCAAAGATAATGGGTTTTCTATTTCTAATACTATCTTCAAGAGTTTCCATGAAACCTTTTTAGATTTTCAACATGATCATAATATATTTATTCTAACTTATTCAATTTTCTAAAATCCTTACACACTGTTTATATGAAAAAACAATACAAAACAAGTTCATTATGCACAAAAACGCCAAGTTAATCAATCTGGTTTTTATTAAATTTTATATAATATGTCATCCTCATGGTATATAACACAAAATAATTATATTATTATATATATCTGTAATGTCACTAATAATATATATTAACAGTTCTGGATGTTTATCAACATTTAAAATGGACTTCCATTTATGAATACAAGTAAATTGATCATGAAAAGAAAAGAAAAAAATGATTCCAAAACAAAAAAAAATTGATCCTTTTAAAACCATATAAATGTACACAAATGATTTTAATAAGGTTATACTAAATCAATAAATTTTATAAGATTTCCTATAATTTTTAATTAATGATTATTAATTTGATTATTCAGTTCATTAAGATCAATTGAGAACACATTCGGGAATAATGTAAGGAGTTTCTCATCTCACTTTTATTTTCGTCAGGTTTACATTGATCACCATGTGGTGTATGTTTAATTAAATTAGATATAAAATATAATGATTCTAATTAAATTCATGGTATTATGGTATTAAATTTATTATTTTTAACTCATTTGATTATAATGTTGTAAGGGACTTTGTTTTGGTTTCTGTTTCTTTATGATGTACATGGTATAGTGATCCTAATAAATATTATGTGGTTAACATAATTATCCTTTAAGATGAATATTTATTAATATTTTTAAACATATTTTATACCTATATAATTATTTCATGAATATGGTTATTGTATTAATCCCTATATGATTTTATATACGTCGTTTATTTTGAATGTTGTTTTAATTATAGAAATATTGATAAATTTGTATCATTTGCACTATAAGGATATTGATAAAGAATATTGTACTTGTATTAAAATAAATTAAAAAAATTTCTTTTGATACGTATTGATAGGAGGGGCTTGATATAGCCACTCAATGCATCAACATGTCTCATGAGATAATTCATTTCCCCAAAAAAACCTTCGAGTTTGTTTCTAAAAATCAGACAAGTTTTTACACGTGAAAAAAACTACCTTGACGATATAATGGTTCATGTGATAGATAAATGATGTCCAAATAAGAAATATTATATTTATTCATTTTTAGTTATTATTATCCATGAGGTTTTCTCTACGAAAAAATATATGGATATATTTTCATTATTTGTTCCTTAATGGCTTGTGTTTTTCATTTATAATCCTAGCCATATTGTCAATGCTAGTTTTATTATGATTCAATTGTTTTTTATTCTTGAATTTTCTATTTGTATCCATTAATGAGCATTTTATTTCACCTCTTTTATTTATTTACCTTTAAGAGGTTATGAATAGGATACCATTTATTGAATTTTCCATGATGTAGATTATAATTTTCTATTATGTATTGTATGTTTTTACATTTCCCAATGCAATATGAGTTACATGAATATATCTATATTCATCAAGACTAGTAAACGGATCATTCCTACGATATTTTCTTCCTTTTAATCATGCATGTGTAATAACTAATGAATTTGCTTCAGTCTTTTGGGTCAGGGTGTTAAAGGAAGTGTATATAACTCACAACATAAATTTATAATCTAGGTTCCAAGACCCACCTTGGCTACTTACCACTATATAAAATAAGAAATATAACATATAATATAGTAATAAAACAAGGGTACCATGCGACAACAACTCTACTGGTTTTCTACTCTACCATAATTTCATATGTCCTAATCCATCACTCCCCAAGAGAATCCATATAAAAACTATGTTAGATTAAGAAAACATGGCTCTCATTTATCATATTTTCTCATCATCCCATGACAAGTATCTATATAGTAACCAAGTAATTTTTGGGATCCACACATCTCATTTATCATTCATTAAACAAATGGTATTATACATCATTTTATCCAATCCAAAACATGAGGTAATGTAAATCATGTTATTATAAACCATGCTTATCATACTTGTATCTATACATAGGACACTATATCTAGATACATATTCCTGTTAAATTGCCATAATATATAACATCCCTAAAAACACATTTATTGGAATGATTACCACTATGAATAGTAGGATGTATCACTATGAGGATAAGAGAGTGGGGTGCAAGGGTGGGGGTGTCCAGAATCCATAAATTACTAACCTATATATTAGGTAATTTACCCACCTAGTGTACACAAGATATCTATTAGACTACTTAAATGAATGTTTTATAGACCTATACATTTCACAAAATTTATATCTAAATTTTAAATGATTAGATTGACAAAAATAAAGGGGAGTGGGTGTATTTAATAAAATGTTCAGTTTTTATAAGTTTCATGAATTTTATAAATATAAAACCAATATAAGTATAATTTTTACTTCCATATCATGTTTTAGTAAATACTATTGTTTTAAAAATTATGAAATCAAGTAATGAACACAAAATTCACAAGTTTTTTCCTTAGTATGAGAACATACATCCTTCTATATCCACTCTTATGGGTCGACATAAATTAACTATTATTAATTAGTTAATAAAACATGTGTGAACTCCCATTTGAAACCTAATATCACCCAATATATATTATTACAATGAATCTCATTACATTATAATGTTTTTTATAAAAACATTTATACAATGGAATACATGGATTAATTTTTTCAATCTACTCCACAAATGATCAGTTTAGATACACAGTTCAGTTTAGATGAGTTTGATTCTCTCAATCTATTAAGGATGGGTCCAACAGACTCAGTATGTGAAAATCCTCTCGATAGAATCAGAATGATCAACCCATTCTCAATCTCCATTACTCACACTATTATCACTTTCTTTGTAAAATCTTCCTCATTCTGATTTTATCAGTCTGATAAACAAAACATTTAGGTGTCTTGACTTATTCTGAGATGCCAGTCTAGGAAAAATTAATGAAATTAATTATGTTGTTCTCCAACTCTTCTATGTATGTTAAAAGTTAAAAAAACTATTGTAATGTGATTATATTTATAGGAAACTCCGAATAGGAAAGGTGGAAAACAAAAAAAAATTTCCTGCTTAAACAAATTTCTAATCTCATAAAATCACTCACATTTAAACATCATCTAAGAATACATAATCTCATGTATTCTATGAAATTAGTATTGTTGAACATAATAATATTTTTCAGTCCAATGTGACTTCCTCATATTTTGTCCAACTAAATTATTCATCTTTCTCAGATTAACACTATCATATTTAACCATATGTGACTAACATCCTCTACGTTTTACGATCTGATTTTTTCCCTCAAATCATTATGACATGAATATATTCCTCATATCATTATGATATAAATATATTCATCATAATTTTTATAATTTACATTCCTTCTAAGAGTGTTTCTATTTTAAATTCTATCTTAGATACAATCTTATTAACATTTCTCTTTAGAGCTGGTCCAATTTAGATTACTCAATAGAGTCAGTCTGATTGAAATTCCTCCACTATGATAGTACGATTAAAATTTCTTACTCAAAGTTAGTATTAATAAAATTATAAATTAGAGTCAGTATGATTGAAAATCTACATCTTAATACAGATGTAATCATCATAAAATTAGAATTATCATTTTGATGTAATTAAGATTATGATGGAATGTCCACAATTAAACTCAAAAAATCATAAACCATCATCATCAAAAACACACTCAGACTCGTACTTTTTTGTAACTAATTTTTTATCTGATTATACAAAATGAATACATCCTGCATTCAAAATCATTACCCATCGATTCATTTGGATACAATGATCTATAAATATGATTAATCAGTTTAACTAAAAACCAGCATCTTCATCTACCAATATTTCATCACACAAATGAATTCATAACCCCTACAGTAGAAAATATTTCATTTATCATGAATCTACAATGACACTAAAAACTATTAAAGGTTGAATTGCATAGTTAGAGTCAATTATAGTCTATTTTTGAACACTCTAACTCATGAATTCATTGTCTTCTACAATTTTCTCCATCATCATTCTGACCTACTAAATCAAAAACGTTGGACTATCTATTCAATATCTTATCTTATGAATCATAAAATTTATGATGATTTATATGAGTATGATATTTAATATGATAAATAATATTATATAACTACAATATTTTATATTATATAAACCTTTTATATCTGGTATACTCAGTCTAAAAACATGTTTCTGGAATCCTATGTTTGGAAAAATACTTTGAAAAAGACAAAAACATTTTCTCTCTTTTATGAATGAATTCAATCATTCATAAAAATCAATTGTTTTTTCAAAACATTTTTTTCAATATATAACATATCAATAAGAAGAAAAAACATTTCATATCAACACAAAAAAATGTTTCTTAATATCTGCTTTTGTATTTATTGAAAATACTCATCAACAACATTTTCATCATTGATAAAATGTTCCCAACACAACTTTTGTAAACAACTCATCGTTTTAATATTTGATAAAAACATATCCTTTCGGAAAAGTGTATTTCATTATAAAACAGTACTTTATAATGTAATAATTTAATTTAATTAATTTTTTTGTGATTAGAAAATTTTTCTGAAATGTTAATAGAAGATTAACATCACTTTTATGTTTTACAATAACTTTTTTTCTCACCTCAATATAATGAGAAGCATAGTTTCATATTCATTAAAAATATAAGTAAAAAATTATTACAAAATAAAAATTTGTTTCATTGTCTCTTACTTTTTCAACATTATCCAAATCAGAGTTTGGAGACTTAATATTTAAATTTATGTTATCAGTTGAGGATGACAGACAAGAAATGGCAGCCTCAACTGAACAAACCATTCTATTGGAATTGACTTTTTGAAGATATAATTAATTTTATACAAAATTGAGAAAAAATCGTGAAAACATTAATAGTAGAAACATTCTCATTTATAATGTGAATCCTTATATCAATGAGACATGATCTTGAATGTTGGACACATTTCATAGAATGATCAATCCAACTCTAATTAGAAAATAATATTATCCACGGTTTTGATTTTTTACATTAAAATATTCTTTTTGAATATTAAGGTGAAAAATAGGAGTATATACTTGGTTAGATATACTATATTATTATTCTTTGTGCTCAAAGTTATTGAACATTATTCCTTACTATTAAAATTCGCCAAACATTTACCTATGAAAAATGTTCCACATCAGGTAAATTTTCTATCATTACAATCTTCATCTCAATCAACATTAGTACAACTATGGAAAAATATCTCACAATATCATTTTCATTATAACAAATGTGATTTTATTTTATATAAAAATCTCATAATTCTCTATTCTTCAATCATATTAAATTATATGAGAGTAAATTGATGCATGTAACACCAATTCACTACATAAACAATAGAATAACCCAACGATTTATGGTAAAGTAGACATTTGATCAAATTTTGAATATTCTTATGATTCACACATTTTCTAGACTCATCATCACCAATACACATCCATATTGATATATGAGTATAATAATCATAACATTATTCCATTTCAATCTTTTTTAAAAATCCCCTGATAGAATTTTTTGAGGTGAGGAAAATATTTTTTTTCATTTTGATGAACTTGTTAACAAAGGGAAAAAATTTATTATTTTATCAATGACATCTCAATGTTCGATTTAATATCATAAAAAATGTTATAAATAGGTCTTAATTATCCCAAAATTTATATCATCCACATAAAAATTTATATTATTGTTCCGGAGTCAACATCTTTCACATTTATATTGCTGTCAACTTTTCCTTTTCAAAATCAACATTCTCAAATAATTATCATGATCTATATAAAATGTTTATTGAGCTTGTTTTATCATATAAAATTTTTTGTTCAATATAAATACATTCATTTAATCATATTCATGTTGAAACTCATACGGTTAGTCAATGTAAATTTCATCTTTAAATTATCCCTTTAAAAATAATGACTATAAATCAATATAAAAAACACTATAATTATTATGAAAATATACTTCTAGAAACATTAAAATAGCTTGAATACTTTAAACAAGGGAATTATTTTTCTTATAATCCAAACCATTAACCAACTCATAGCATTTAAAAACATGCCTTTCTATGTTTCTCTAACATTCTCCATGTTAATTCATCTTGTTTCTGAACACACATTTTATTCTAATTAAATTTCATCCTTTTGGACATGGATCATGATCCCATGTTTCGTATTTCACAATTGACCCAGCTCATCATTTATAGCACTCAACCATTATTTGGGTTGAATATCATCTAAAACTGATTATTATTCCAAATTGTAGATAAGTGAGGACTGATTTTATAATCTCATCATTATTATTGTCTGAACTAAATCTTTATGATTTGTAGGAATATTTTTTACTCAATATGTTTATGTAAGATAGAAAATTTCAATAGTTTATTCCCATATGAACCTTCCTCATCAAATAGTTTTTCTAAATATTGATATTTTTTTTTATCATTTTCACTTTCATTGGAGAATTTTTCTTTTCATTCCCAACATTATAGACAACTTTTTTCAAAAAAATATTTAATTTCAATAACATTCACGTCATATGTCTCTACCAACCTTTTTAATTTATAGAGTGGAGCATTAATGATTTCAAATTCATTGATGAATTAATTGATTCCATGTAATTATCCATCAGTAACCATGAAGAATCCATTTTCAAGAACAATTTACATAGTAATATTTTTGAACAAGAATAAATATCATGTATACTTATAAATATAATCAATCATATAGACAACATTTAGAAGGACGTGTTCAATGTCATGTAGGTTGCTGATTTTCACAAATATTTTATGCTATTCAATGATCTCCAACATCTCAGAAAGGTCACAAAATCCAAATATATTCTCATGTATGGAGATCAAATATTAGATAGTGTACATGCCCTTATTTATTATATATTTTCCTATTATAATAATATATTTAATGTATCATACAATAAAAAATATTTAATTAATGGAATCATTCCAAATAAGATTAATATTGATGATAATAAAATGATCATTTCTGATCCAATTTATTTGGAAATTAAGGAAGTAGTGTTTGGCCACAACAAAGGTAGATCACCTGAACATGAAACCATTACCAATAATATCTTTCAAATATATTTTGATGACATAGAAATGATGTGTAAAATCTAGAAATGTAATTATCCAATGGTGGAACAATAGTTAAAATATTCAACACATAAATCATTTCCTTGGTCACTAATATGGATAATTCTAGAGGCATTAGTAAATTTAGAAAAATTTCTCTTGAAAACACCATACCAAAACTCATTAAAAATACATTTCCAATAGATTTACTAGAATCAATGAAAAAAATTATTTATTTGAAATGATTAAGTTTTGTTAAAGTCTGAAACATAAACTATTTTACACTCCATGCATTAGATTGTGTGAGTGTATTTTGAGAGACTACAGGGGAAGTTAATATCACTCATTGTCTAAATATTAGAAAAGCATTTGACACAAGGAACTGTGGATTCATTTGTAATGTTTTATCATAATTTCAATTTATCATGAGATTCATATCGTGAATGATAAATTTTTTGGATCATGAAATATCACAATCTTGTTTAATGGATATGCAAAAAATATTTTCACATGATCTAGACGTGTGAGGCAATGTGACCCCCTCTATTCTATCAATTGTTTTTGTAGCACCAGACTATCATAACATGCTTCTTATATGCATCGTGGATATTAGAATAATGATGACTATTAGGGATACAAGTGGTACCTCTTATAATAACCATATAATATTATGTTGATTGAATTATTATATTTACCCGCATAGATAGGGATAACATATTTAATATCCAGAAATTGGTTTTCCAGTGTAACATTATGTCATTCTATGATATTATTTGGACCAAGTTGTTTACATATTTTGGAAATGATATATTAGATTTTGTGAAGATATTCATAATTAATGATATTTTTATTAGACATTTAACTCTCCTTTTTACATATTTTGGCATTCCCATACCTTGGTAAAGACATAGGTTTTCTAATTTAACAAATTCACTTAGCGATAGTAGAATTATGTTGGATTCCTTGGATGATAAATCTATATAATTGGAATGAATTTCATTACTTTTTAAATAAGTAATGGTTTATAAAAGGGACAACCATTTCAATGATTACAAATGGTCTAAATCATTAATATAAATAATAAATAACATGATTTAGAAATTTTTCTGTAGTTTAACAACAATATAATATAAAATTGAAACAGTACCATGGAAAAATTGTTGCAAGCCTTATGACTATGTATTATTTGGTATCACAAATCATAAACTCATCAGTAAATCCCTTTACGAAAAATTTAATTAAAGGATTATCAATATAAAATATGATTCAAAAATCCTCCTTAGATCATTGATCATGGAATGAATGAAATATGGAAATTCAAATTATATACAATCCTTTACTTGGAATGGCCTTTGAATAGTCTTCATGAATATCTATAGGAATTAAAATTAGATGGATAATGTTGAAACCTCTCTCAGATTTTGGAAATATAGATTGACTAGAGTGCGTTAGATGGATGCTTCCACATCCTTCCACCAAGTTATTGATACAAATATTTAAATAAAAGATCTACTAGACGTTCATGAATCTCTCTCTGTTAGAAAAAAGACAACTATCTCTAAATATAAGTTTATGAATCAGGGAGACCTTATTTTCGTGCATACATAACCAAATGGTATTATTTACTATATATTATTTTATAAATATATGGTATAGTTATCACAAAAATTGATTGGATGCTTCAATTATAGGTGGATCCTACCATCATTGTTTTTTTTATATAGAGAATCTACCTAAAAATGGAACATGTAGATAGTTATATTAAAGTCATTTTTATTTCCTTATGCTCAAGATGTGTGATGTTTATATAACAACATAAATATGTTGATCATATATTCTTATGATACAATACTACCTTGTCTTTATGAAAGGAACAATATGATTTCTCTAAACATGATCTTCCACATGATAACTATATTGTGAATTTCCTTTTTCATTCTTTCGACATCAAAAAATCAAAATAGTAGAATTGACCCTTTAGGGTTTCCTGTATAATACATGTAAATACCATATGGAGGAGAAAAAATAAAATGATACATGATAAATACAATTTTAATCCATATATAAATCATTCTATTATTTTTGTATCAGTTCAAAAATCTAATGGAATTCATGGTGGGTTTTATAACCACTCTATCTAAGACATCATTCTGTTGAGAAACGTCATAATTAACCTAACTTTTATACTCCTCTCAATATGCTCAAATATTTATATATTCCACCATTTAATGGATTGGTCAAATGCAACTGTGAAGAGGCTTCGATGT
Source organism: Viscum album (assembly GCA_963277665.1). Classification (NCBI taxonomy): domain Eukaryota; kingdom Viridiplantae; phylum Streptophyta; class Magnoliopsida; order Santalales; family Viscaceae; genus Viscum; species Viscum album. The sequence continues at coordinate 293,941,123 of OY728165.1, forward strand.
GGAATCCTACACCACTAGAAATTGTTTCTATTTTAGAGGTCATAATTATTATATAGTTGAATTTTTACATGAAAAAAGTGGTTTCACCACTAAATTGGATGTGGAAATTTCCTAGAAAATTTATCCAATAATAATAGTAATACAAATGAATTGTCCCAATATTTAGTTCCAATGCAACACATCAACAATTCTAAAAGATGTTAAAACTAGAAAAAATTCACTTCTCATTAATGTTGATGAAATGATGGTCCAACATCCTAGATATGATCTCCTCTTTTATATACATTATTACTCATATTTATCATATATCAAATTTTATTTCTGATGGACTTGAAAATAATGATCGAATGATGAAATGTGATTATCTAACTATCTTAATTATGATTTGAAGCCCCTCATACAATGTTAAATTTTTAAAAATAATTTCTTCATATAGTATGAACATTATTTATATATTTTGAGTTCAATTGTTCACATTTTTGTTAAAACATAATTTTAAACATTTGTTCAATAATTTTAAATTCTTCTTTTGGGTGAATAACCCAAACAAGTCCCTTATTCATATTTCCCATCAAACATTCCAAAATCATCATATATAATTTTGAGAAAATAAGGACTTACCTAAACCATGATGTTTTCAAATTAAGTTATTTTCTCTAAACCCCATGACATTGGAATCCTTGATGTATTTGGGTATCAACAAACGTATTTTTTGAACATGTACATCAGTACTAAATACTTCTCTCAAATATAATTTTGAATGATTGTATTGTTCTAAGATGCATCTTACCAATTTCAATAAATTAAATATTCTTAATTTATTTTAATTAAATTTGGTGTTTGGGTTTATGGACCACTATATAAGTGTTTTATTACATACATTTTCATATTAGTCTCAAAAGTATTTAATGTGAACTAATTTTTATTATAAATTACCTTATTATGTATATAAGAACTAATTTCATTCTGAAAATATTTTCTCAAAAATGTATGTATTTACGTAGGATATTTGTTGTTATTCATATAGATTATGTTGGTTAAATGAATGGAATAATTAAGAATATTAATAATGTAAAAATATAATTTTATTGATTATTGAATCATTGGACCACATATATAAGAATGGCTATGTTCAACATGTCTTATAGACTAAAACATAACATTTATATGGTTGTTCTTAGTCATCTAACCTTTATGAAAAGTAACAAAAACTTCATCTTTTTTTAATAGAAGAAGGATTTTTATTGAATCATATTTGGAAATTTTCTTATTTTTTTCTTCCTAATATGTCAATGTCTTCATTTGAACCACATATTCTCATATTAATCGCATAGATAACATCAGTTTATATGTTATCCAAAATGAAAAAGACTTCAACCAGTTCTGTGTACAATTGTGATACATTTTCATCTTTCTCACTTTTAATAGTTGATGAATAATTTATGAATACCGGTTCTTTTCAAAAATAATGAAATATGGTTAATAGTACGTAAGAAACTTTTTATCACTTCATCTAATAAATATTCATTATTTTTTATAATTTTCATCCATCTGAACCAATATGATTCATGCGATAATTAATGAAATCTCGTTAAAGAAGATAACAACACCTCCACCATGAATTTCATCAGGTTCCAAAATTTTTAAATCACCTGTTATGTTTGATCTAAAAAACAATAAAGTATCCATGGTGATTTCATATTGACTTTATTTCATGGTAATCTCAATATCAAAAAATCATCTACAAAATTCTTCTTTCCATATTCTTTTCATTTTTTCCCTATGAAATTTTTTCGGAAAAGAGTGTCATGTATCTTTTTTCATGATGACCATCTTGAACAATTCTACTAGAAAATTTTTAAAGGTATTTTTTTCAATGTTTCCAACATATTGAGAATTTTATTTTCTAACATCTAGTGTGATAGAAAAATTACTCAATGAACATACACTATTTTGTCCACTGAGATCAAAAAATATTGTATGAAGTCATTTGTTATGAAAAAACATATTATTAAAATTCCTATAGATTCCCAAACACCAATAGAAACCATCAAATAATTATTTTCTTCTATTGCAGTGTCCTTCTCAATAAAATATTTTTGGAGGTTGATAACTTCAACTAGATATAACATACTCTTGGTGTGGATCATCATTCCTTATAAATGAGTTTTCATATTTTTTATATGTAATAGGCTTCTCACATCTGTTGTCAACACATACATTCCTATTACTTTTCAATCCACATGTAATGATAGAAAAATAAAATGAAACATTATTTCTAGATGGTGAAGAATTCAACTAATTCTTGATTTGTGCTTTCTCAGCAACATTAGGATTCATAGAGTATACATCTCAATATTTTATGATATATTAATTTATCTTCCTCAAGGTACTTGCAGACTGAAGAGGTTTTTATTTAATCTTAACTTCTTCATCCTTAGTATCCATATTCTTACTGTGATATACAACCATATTATCCTATTCATAAATTCTATGTTTGAAACATAATATTTCCCAAAATCATTCATCGACCTTCATTATTAAATCCTTTATTCCATTAGAAAAACATTAAAAATCAATATCCATTAGTATTATTTTTCTTATGATGGTTTTTTCTCAATAAATAAAAAAAAATTATTCTGATTTGATAATATTTATATGATTATACAACACATTCTTTGCTATATGAGGTATATTTTTCCATCAAAATTTTCAACTATATTTTTTTATTTTAATGAAACATCCGTATTTTGTTCAATTTTTGTTATTTGATTAAAATTTAAATTCCATTCTCAACATACATCAATTTTTATTGTTGAAAATATAGTTATATTGTTTTGAATAAATTTTCTTCTTTATAACATGTCTTTAACCACTTCCCTCGATGTTTTTTATTGAAATCATCTAAATATTCCCCAATTTGTTTCATGTACAAATTCATAGAGATGTTTTTTACTCCACCACACTCAAAACATTTAGTTTTAATTTCCCCTTCATATCAAACCCTTCCTCATAGATTGTTATTAGATATTAGATACAATAGTTTTTCATTTAACTAATATTCATATTTATCTTTCGAGTCACATGGATCAACTTCATTAATATATTTCATTTTAATTTTTCCCATGGATTAAACATTCTTTTAATATTTCATCATAATTTTGTTCATTTTATACATCCTCATTTAATATGAAACTAGAAATACATGAAATTAATAAATAAATTAAATCACCCTTATCTCTTAAAGGGTTAATTTTAGAAGAAATCATGTTTGATTAGATTCTCATATGTGTCTTCACAATTCTATAATATTCCAGGACACCTCCTCATCCTTTTATGTTGCAATAAATTATATTTACTCTAGTAAAGTATTCATAAATAATTTCTTCATCTCTCATTCTTATATCCACATACATATTATTCTATATTTGTATCATTTCCTCCTTCATGTTAGTATTATATTCAATGATACATTCCATCTTGTCCCACATACTCTTATATGTTTTGATACCCATCACCATGATATAATATTTTTTTAACACAGAAATTAAAATTAAATTTCTATATTCTCATTATACATTAATATTTCGCTTTTAAAAAAAAGTGATCATTCCATATTTCTCAATTTCTGGGAAACTTATTGTAGAAATATCAACAACATCGATGGAAAATAGATATGGAATAATCCTATTTTTTCATACATAATATATTTCCTATTAAATGTATGAATCCCTCAATGATTTATAAAATTGAGAATATCCATGATAAGGATTAAATAAGGTAATAATCTCTCTATTACAAAATCAACTTCTAAATGATTGAATAATAATAGATAAGGGGTTGTGGAATCAGTTCTACAATTTTATATGTTTCAAGACATTATGAAACATATCCCCGGAATCATGATAAATATAATATCATTATCATCATTTACTAAATAAAAATGCATGAAAAGGTATTCAATAATTTAAATCACAAGATATTTACAAGGATCACCTATTGTGTAAGAGTCTATATACCTTCATAGATGATATTATGGGTCTATGGTAATTCACTATTATGATGAAGTTACTACAACATGTTCCAAATTCGATTAGACACCATTAATAGCCAAATAGGGAAGATTATTCACACACTTGATAGTTTAAAATGTTTTAATACATATAATTGAGTAAAAAATGAATAAATAATTTTTTAAAACTACATTATAAATTATTCTTCTAGAACCAAATTATGATTTGGTTGAGTCTGATTATCTTTGTCTAATGAGGTTAGGTCTGGTGGTATCTATCTTATGGAATCATTATAATTATCGCATTCTAAATATGAATCACTATAACTCTTCTTAATTACCCATTATTTTCTTTATCAATACTCTCTTCCTAGTCCAGTAAGAAAAATATATAAGAGTTCTACATTATTCATAAATCACATAATAGAAGGAAATTATTGAGAATAATTATGAAAATCCCTACATTGTTGAAATCTGATAAATGTTTGAATCTACAAATATATTGTGATTCTATTTATAGTAAAAATGTAATAGAATAGTAAGGAAATTTAAAACATCTCCCACTTCATCATATTTCTAATATCTGATTATCGCTAACATTTAAAATTTAACATTGGTCATTTCATAACTTCTTAAAATTTATTTGAAAGAAATAATCTCGAACTTACTAAATTTTATTCAGCATCTTGTAACTTCATCAACATTAGTAAAATTTCATTCTTTAAATTTAGTCTTATTAAATTACATATCATCATTTCAATACGACTAGCTTCTACTTATCATTGCAATATGAATTTCATCCTTTAGTCATTACACTAAAACTATCTTTCTATAATCAATATGATATAACAATTTTCATGAGAGTTATTCTAATTGACATTCCTTCTAAGAGTGTTCCTAATTTATATTCCTTCATCAAGCAATTCTTATTTATGTTCATAAATAGAGTCATTCAGATTGACATTCCTTCTTAGATTCTATAAACCTGGAATTCCACTATATTGTTAGTGCAATTTTCATTCCTCCCCAGAGTCATTCTGATTGAAATTCCATTTCAGAGTATGTCCTATAGATCTTCCTAGGTTTTAGTCTGATAGAATACCCATAATGAGGGAATTATTTTTGAGATAGAATTTTTATTAAAATGGAGTAGTCATTAAAATTGAAACAATAGTTAATAAGTATGAAAATATTCAAATCACATTTTGTATAACACATGCAAACTGCTATTCAAAAAAACATCGTTATTTCATTATTTACTGTGATTAAAAACTTCCATAAATAAAAAAACAATTTCCAATTTTTTTCATTTGATTATATATTTATTTATTTGATTAGTATAACTTAGTACTATTATCTTCATCTTCTCATTGTCTTCACAATGATAAATTTATAACATAAAAAATTAATTTTTTTATGAAGAGTCTCTCATATGGTCATAAACATTTAGGATCGATAAATAATCACCTGAATCAATGTTATAATGTATAATGAATTGTTATCTCTTGACATCACTGTCTTCAATAATTTTCATCATCATAAATTTTTCCTCCTCAATAAATAACATATAACATTATAATAAACACTTAGTCTAATAAATATGAACATTATTTATGGTGGATCTAAATCATATGGTGATGCTGATAAGTAATATTACATAACGCACAACTCTCATCTTCTTTTCACATTCAACTTTTAGTACTACACTGATCAAAAAACTAGTTCGAGATACCTTTTTTATAAAAAACCAATATCAAAGATAAAAAGTATCCTACCCTTTTGTGTTTGGATTTGAACATTCAACATCATTCAACTATTTTTTTTAAAGTCGTTTATAAAATTTTTTCTATAAGTAAATAAAAATTAGTGTTTAAAACAATGAAACTCTATAGTTTATCAATTCAATATCTAAGTTGATGAATATTTAATAAAAAATAGTGAGATCAATTCCAAAATATTATTGTTGTTGTATAACTGGAATCATGTATAAATAAACTACTTGTTCATAATTGAACAACCTCATATCCCACTAATTTCTACATGACAATAACCCCTAATATATATAATACACAATACATTTTATCATAATGTGGAGAAATGAAATAAATAAAGGGTGATCTCATATATTCAGTGAGGGGAAAGAATAGAGATATCAACGATCACAAAATCAGAATCTGAGAATAAGAGTAGGATAAAATGATCTTAACATTTAAAATCCATTTCTTACATATGAAAGATAAAAATATGTATTTATTTAATAAATAATAATTTTTCATAAGATATGAAAAATAAAATATCCAATGAATATGATCCAATAGTTCCTAACATTGTTGTAAGAGATGGGATTTTTGTGTTCACAAAATTATATAAAATAAGATATTAAGTATTAGTTATTATATATAATACTATCATAGTAGGCTATGATCATTCCCCAAACAATCGTAGTGGCCATGGATCACTTCAAAGCCATAACATTGTGGCTACAGTTCTTTATCAAAATGTATTCACCCAATTTCTAGTCCTATTTATCTAATGAGTTATCTCTCTTTACCAAATAGATTGGAATGATATATAATTTCAATTCCATCCATCCCATAATAAAAATAAAACATATGTGTTCTATAAAATCTTAAATCATTAATCATATCATATCCCATTATAGTAAATGGTTTTTTTATAAAAAATCATCATTCAAATCCCATAGAAGTGGAATGGTTTTAATAAATATTTCTTCATTTCATCAGAGGATAAACCGTTGAAAATGATTATTATTCTAAAGAATCATTTCATTGAAAATATATATAAAAACTAGAAATTGATTTAGGAAATAATCAATGTATTATATGACCAGTAAATACTAAATCATATCATTGTTTTTCTTTATTACGTAGAAATACTATTAAAAGATCATTAAAAGATTCTTCAGGAAAATACCCTTTCAAAATGAAAATTCACTTCTTAATGACTATAAATTTAAAAAAATGAAATATTATTTTTCTTAAAAATAATTTGATACATTTAAATAATTCTTTTCAATATTTTCTGGTCATGGTGCTATTAAAATATAATTATTTATATAAGGTTAAAAAATTACATTTCACATTTACTTTAAAAGATAAAATATTCAAGATTCAAAAAATTAAAACATGATCCCTTTAAATAATTTTTAATAAAGTATAAAATGGGTAATAGTTACATTCAGAAATAATTTGGTAAAAGTAACAAACTATTTGACAAAAGTTTTAGAACACATTGACAGGAGAATGAATGGATTTTCAACCGAAGAGTGAGACAATGAAAATTTTCATTGATTTTTCTGTATATTGATTAATTAAGGTGAGTAAATTGAATATATATAATTAATTTTGAATGAAAAACCATTGTATAATAAAATAAATCATATTATTAGAATAATATCACAATATTGTTTCATAAAACCCATAATCATATATTGCTATGATAAATATTGATATTATAACATAAAACCGTTAACAGTTTGGAAATTAATGAATCAGATGCCACATGGAATAAATAAAATTATATGGACATATAAATCACCATATATTTCATAAAAATAATTATTAATTATATTTTGGTGATGTATATTGATCACATAAAAAACAAGTAATGAATATAGCATGTCTCTTACCGAAATAAATGTGAGACATAAATTATTTACCTAAATGTTGAATTTCATTGTAATTTTTCTAGTACCAGGAATAGTAAATAAATATAAATATATATTATATTTATATACTATAGTAATTTAAATACTTATTATACCATATATAATCCCCTTATAACATTTATTCACCCATTCATTATAAATTATTTGGTAAAATCATCATTTTCGGGTGTTAACTAATTCATTTTTTCATAAGAATTTATGTTTGATAGTTCCAGTCCATATACTTGAAAAATAATTAAATAATATTCAAAATTATAATAATGGTATACAAATAATATATATTCATTATATAAACACATATATTCATTCATAAAATTTAATGATATAAAAATGAATTACATCGATCATGGAGACGGTAACCCGTGTGTAGACATGAAAACTATTTTTGCTTTTCTATGTTTGAAAATTAAGAGGGTTAAAAATTATTTTACCATAAAATAAACATTAAAGAATCATATATAACATATGAATTCATTAACTATATATTTAACATAATCATAGTATAATGGCAATGAAGAACGGCCTATAATGCATTGTGGAGGTGGTTGTCCAGACATTCACATTAGTGGTGTTACCTTTTTTAAATGTTTAAAAGGTAACATGACATATGTATGTTTTTTATTCTATGACTAAAATTATTTCATACTTATCATATACAATCATTAAAACTGTAATAATGACAATATCATTATTCTGTTGTTAAAAAAATGAAATGTCTCATTTTATAGAGATAATATGTTGTACATACAAAAGTGAAATATTTTCAGTTCCAATTTGATGTAAAGATGAGAATAATTTTTATTATTAATAAAAATTAAATTTTAATATAACTTGTATACTAATGAAATTACTACATTTATAATATAAAAGATTTATTATATGTAAATGAAAAATTAAAACGAAAGTAATTAGTTAGTGGAATCAGCACTTTATTAAAAAAACTCATTTATAATAACACATAAGTGTTATAGGGTTAGTCATTTTGAATAAAACAAGATACAAAATTTTGTGAAATAATTTCATAATCAAATTTATAATAGTATCGTTCAGCTATAAGTCTCAATGTCATTAATTAAAGTGGGATAGGTGGTACCCATTAATAATTGTGATGTGGGTAACTTTTGGAATCTCGTTAAAAATATAAATACAATAAATTAATTATAAAACATATATTTTTAAAGTGAAAAATGATTAACGTTTTAGATTGGGTGGTATTGAGATAATTTTATAAGAAACAAATTGTTGGTTTATCTGGTATTTTAATCATTATCATTTGGTTCATCCACAAAGTGAACCTAAAATAATATTAAATTGAGTTAGTAATTTTTCATTCTTATTGTGCTATAATTTTACATATAAGGTGTAAATTGGGTAAAAATGGCCAATTAATGACATCTTAGACTAAATATTATCCACTATTTCCTATTAAAATATTTATATAGTATTTGTATAATGTAAAAAAATATTATTTTGATAAACTAACATTAATGTCAATTTAGACATAATTCTTTTAATTTTACTTAAAAGACATAAAAATTTATATTCAAATTTAATCCATGAAAAAAACTCATATATTTCTAAATATTCAATAAAATTCATGGAACACTATATTTTAATCAAATTATATTACTTTTAATATTATTGATATCATTTATTATTTTTATTAACTTAATGAGGATATAAAGTTTCATCATTGCATATGAATTTAATATAATTATATAATTACAAAAAAAAATATAAATTCAGTTCTATTAAGAAAATAATTTCATTATTATGATAATATAGATTTATATATATTCAAAACTATATATTTTTGGTATTTGGACAAATAATAGGTTTATAAAAGTTTGAGAATTATTTTTTCTACTTATCATTATAATATGAAATATATTTTTTTCTCATGAATTTTTTTACCATAATCAATTAAATAATGTACCAAATGATATTATATTAAAATTATTTTAATTTAATTAGATATAAAATGACTAATTATAGCCTAATAACTTTGTTTTAACCCTTATTAACATTATTTACATTTTAATATGGTTATAAATATTTTAAATGAAAAATTTCAAGTTGATAAAATCATTATTTGGATTTACTACTAGATATTAAAAACATGATTCGAAATATATTTTCTGATTTATAAAATTAAATTTATAAAATTAATATAAATAAATTAAAATATAAGAGAACAATACATGGTGGGAAACTCTTTTTAGAAAAATATTTTTTGCATTAGAAAATAATTGATTAATCTTCTCCCATACAAATAAAAATTATTACATAAATGATTAAAAAATTAATTGAAAATAATATATTTATATAAATACAATCATTTAGAAATAATGATAAACTAGTTTATAGTTAAAATTTAATAATGTACCTAAAACATTTTTCAAGAAATTAAATTTGTTTATTTTCAAAGGATTTTTATTATTATTTCTAATTAATTTATGACTAATGAAATAAATTTGTAAATATTTATGAATATATATTTCAAAATTTAAATTTTTCATTTAACTCCTTCCAATCCAACTAGTATGAGATAATTATCACATAAAATAATTATAACAGTGTATTAGTGTTTTATTGAACTAGGTACTGATTATAATGAAATCTATCAAAGATATTAAATTTGTTGGAAAAAATATTTGATAAATCTTATGGGTATTATAATCAACCACCTGTAAAATGAATTTTTCCCCCATGATTATTAACATTGATACAAAAAGATTAATATATCTCTATTTCATTATATCCTCATGTTGTTAAGTTGATTATTCTAATTATGATTCTTGTAGATATTTTTTAATAGGTGAGTAGTCTTGTTTCATTGAACATTATGTCACTAACCATCCAATAGGGTCATGTACAATAATTCCCCATACCAGGGTCCTATACACCATGGGATGGTGGCTAGCACTGAGTAGGCATATCACTAACATGGGAGTAATTTTCTTTAGTACCTATATGCCTGCACAAATTTCCAAGACCACAATGATAACATAGTAAAACCCACTAGGAAAAATAATTCATGAATACCATTTTATCCCAATTAGAGCACAACAATAATGTCATGTATAGAAAGGTAAACAGGGCCAGAATACATGTCCGCCAAAATGAATTTATGTAATGAATATCTGAAAAAACATCCGAAGAAAACCATACCATATCCATCCTTCGTGAAGGGTAATGGAACCGGTGACTGATGTTGTAGGAACACCTCGACCTACCTTATTTGACAAAGCACTATCCGGTACTGGTCATCCATGAACTCTATCAAATATCACTCATCTTCAAAATTCATGACACATGTGGGAAAATTCTATGAAGGGGTGTATATAACAATACTCAGTATGAAAAACAACTAAAAATACAAATCAATACACATAAAGAGATATACATTCCTCTCTTTAGAATTATATGATTATAAGACATATAAGAAGAATATCCAGATATACTTAAACAATATTTCTTTGTTTAGGTTAAAACATGAAAACATCATACAAAATATACAGATTCGGTTTGAAGATTCCATGTCGCACACATTAGAGAGAACACAATCTGTTTCCTGATAGAACTGATGAAATCCATCCAAAAATCACCATTCATCAGAAACCATCATTAGAGAGGGATATAATGAATGATTTGAAGAAAGATATGATATAATCTAGGATGATCCCAACTAGAGCCACGGGGTGATACAAACAACTCCATCTCGATTAACCCTCTATGTAGTGGATTGATTCACACAGATTTTTTCTACATCAATATTGGTGACAATACCTATGGAATGGAGAAGGAATAGAAGATCTGATTCAAGCCACTATGGATATTCCAAGAACACTATATTGTAAGTCGTGGTGAATATATAATACTCTTGTGAGTATGAAACAATACCAAAAACCCATTAGGGATACCATATAGGTAACAATACCTACCTAAAATTCTCTAATATATAGTGAATGAGAGAATCAATCCACACAGGATAGGAGGGTTCATGGTGATTAGTGGTAATACCTACCGTGTCCCATGACCCCATGTACATTCCATGTAAATAGCCCATATCAATATAAATATGTATGTGTTACAAGCCACCACTTTTATCAAATGGACAATTTTAATGATTGGGTCCTAACTCTATGGATGAATCGTCAATCCGACATTTGGTTTGAATGAGAGTCTTCTTCGTGGAATGTTCTGACTCTGGTTCGGTTCAAATCTTTCCCAACCCACAGGCCAACCCAACATAGTCTGTAATGCTCGACCTAATATGGCACACTACCTCATGGGCCACCTTGGGCAGCCTGCCTATCATTTTCAATGACACACGCACATGGGATGGATTCTGTTAGACATAAGGATCGCATAGGCATCCCAAGGACGTGTGCCTCATGGTCCTCGCAATGCCACATCGTGTTCTACATGGTTAGCCTACCCCATCTGTGCACCATGTGTGATCCTCCTACCCATATCCTCACCAATACCACAAGCCCACCCATTCTGTGGAAAAGCCATGATACACCTCCATCGACGGCTCTTCGTCTGCCTCACTATTGACCTGGACTGACAACTTGGACCTGTGATGCCACCCACCTAGACTCATTGGAGTTGATGCCCTGGATGCCACCACACACCTCCTTATGCCACCATCTCGACCAAATCACACAATACCTTCACAGTCACACCTCTACTTCATCGTTACATGGTTTTATGATCAATTATTAGTAATTTGAACCATAATCAAATCAAAAATAATTGTTTTTTCATATCTTGTGAATAATGAAGAAAACATGGGAAAGGGGGGTGAAAATCATTAAGAACAAAATCCAGGAATGAAACTCATCCATTATTCATTCAGATCATAATAAATTTTTGTATGAATTATGACTCAATTATTATTAGTATAATAATAATATTCCGTATATAATTCATATAGTCAAACTCATCTTTCAATAATTATTGAACTACTATCAACCTATCCTTGGGTTGATTAATGTTTATTTTTGATTCTATGAAAGTGTAATGAAATAACTGAAATCAAAATTCCTTACATAGGAAAGGATCGTTTGCTGTAGAGGATTTGTTACTGGTGGAGATCCGTCAAGAATGATATGAATCTAGAGACCCATAATCACTTCTTTGATTAGATTCATTCCACATGATTCAAAGGAATTGAAGTGTTATGGAACTAACCTTGAATTATCTTGACAAGTTTCAAAAAAAATAAAACACATCCTTATGTCCATGCATAATGTTAAAATAAAATAAATTGTTAAAATATTTTATTCTGTAAAACATCCAAAAACTAACATTCATAGCCGACATGTGACAGATGATTTTAGGACTCATAATGTGTAATCATGATGATCTAAACACAGCAGTTCCCTCATATTTTTGATTCAAACGCCACATTAGAATTTAATTATCTTTTTCATAGATATCACTTAGGTGTTCTATTTAAATATTAATATTTAAAAAAAATTATCTCTTAAACACAAGGTATAGGGATCGCATGTTGTCTCATCCCATGGCCTTAAATAATTCTACTTCATATTTTAAAAAATACATTGATAATAAAAGGCATTAAATTCCCCCACCATAGAGATTTACATATCCAAAAAATCCATAACAAAATTCAACCCAAAAAAATGTGGGTACTGTCTATGAATTTGTGCCTCTCGATCCCATATTCTCTCTTAAAGATCTTCATGCTTCCACCAGACATAGACCAAGGGAATCACTCACCCACAAAGGATCCTCCCCTGCTGATTCTTAATCTCTATTTGGTACTCAGCAAAAGTCACCCCATCATTAATGTCCTTCTCACCCTAGTCGATGATATGTGATTGGTCATTCATGTACCCACTCAGCTAAAACATGTGGAATAAATCGTGAACCTGATGCCGCTACAGGGGTATTTCGAGGTTTAGAGCACCTCAGCCACTCTATGATGTATCCGGAAAGGGAGAGTGAACCTCATAGAAAACTAGACCCCCATCAAAATCTCTACAACCCCGCATTGAGGTGAGACCTGAAGGAAGAAATGGTCTCCATCATTGAACTCCAAAGGTCTCCATCGCATATCAGCATATGATTTTTTTTCAAATATTCATAGTCTCCATATAATAATGGATGATCTAAACCATCTCTATAGTAGCACACTCCATCTTGAGGTCTATGCAGGCTAACTCTTTTCGGTCAGTCTAGAAAAGAGTTGACCAACAGGGTCTCCCATAAAAAGCCTCAAATGGTGCCATACTAATAGTGGAGTGGTAGCTTTTATATTACGCATACTACACTAGTATTAGTTGATACTCCCAACAACATCTAGAATACAATATGCGAGAACACATCATGTCCTCTAGAACCTAGATGGTTCTCTCTATATAACTATCATCCATGGGATGAAACACTATTCTCAAGCATAAATAAGTCAAAAATTCCTCCTGCAATCCGCTAAAAAATTGATATGTGTGGTGAGCATTAAAATTTAAAACAATCATAAAAGGAACCCTATGAAGCATAACTATATCATGCCCCATACTATCTACTAATCACTTCTCTCAGATAGGTATGTTGTGGGCAGTCATGTTGATTTGTTCAATGATCAACCAAATGGTATTGTGTCCCCTAGACGAGGGTGGTAAACCTATCATTAATCCAATGGATATCCCATCCCACTTTCACTATGAAACATTATGGGGATGATCCAAACCCACTATTACCTAGTTCATTGCCTTCAATTCTGCACAAATGAGGCCTTGAGAAGAAAACTCCATGATTACCTTTATCATTTCTGGCTACCAAAAAATACATCAAATATCCTAGTAAATCATCCCAACACCTAGATGCACCGCCATAGTGAATGAATGAACCACCCTCAAAACCTCCTACCATAACACCACTGGTACAATTGTGTACCCTTTCAAAAGTTTGAATTTCTCCCCAACATTAAAATATACATCAAGAGATTGTTTGGTAGACTACCGAGCAAATAGGTCACCACAAATGGTATACCCAAGTTGTGTCTCACTAACTCACCTAATCAGTGTAGGGGTAACAACAATCCACATGGGTTAAGATCCCCCATCTCTATCCACACTAGATTACTGCAATGAGACCAACTTCTCTGATGCCTCATCCAAAAGCTATGAAATTGATCTCTTTCAAAGAGAATCTTCCACCACACTCCCATTTCGAAGAGTATATATGATCTGAAATTCATAATCATGGATGAACTCTAGCCACAAACATTATCTCATGTTTATATACATCTAAGAGAATATATAATTGTGGCAATGGTGTGTAGTGTAGATGATAAACCGCTCCCCCATCATGTTGTTCTTCAACTAATTCATCACAATGACAAACACTACCAAAAAAATATCTTGTTTCAGGTAGTTCCTCTCATGTGGTCTCAACTAGAGTGATTTATTGGCACTCACTTATTGAATCTACATCAGTACTCAACAATGTCTGGTGCCTGATGAATCACCATACACTACGTACTCAACACCCTCATTTGAAAATCAAAGGATTAGAGCACACTTAAAACTCTTCTTAAACTGATGTAAAGCCTATCGAGGCTTCTATGTCCCCATGAAAGGGAACCCCAAATGAGTCAATTATTATATAGGTGATAATATCCAATAGAAACTAGGTATGAATCACCTATAATAGACTACAGTCTAAAGAAGATCTACACCTCCATCACACTCCTCATTGGCTCCCATTATAACATTTTTTCGACCTTTGATAGGTCTACTTACACACTATCTGCCAAGATAACATGTACCAGAATGTGGCCCGACTGAATCTAGAACTATAATGTTGAGATTTTCCATTAATGACGGTGCTCTCAGAGTTCATCGAGAACCATAATTATGTGTCTTGTGTGCTCATACTTGGACACTATGTATATTAGGATATCCTTGATGAAGACCACAACATATCATTTTTAATATGATTAAAATATATGGTTCATGTGACTCATAAAAACTGCAGGGGATTTTATCAAGCCAAAGGTAATCCCCATGAACTCACAGTGACCATAATGGCATCTGAAATCTATAGTCAGTATATACTAATCACTTACCCATTGCTGGTGATATCCTGATTGATGGTCAACCATCATGAACCATTGTGGCCCTCTCAACTAGTCAAAGATGACATCGATTCTCAGTAGTGGATACCTGGTCATAATGGTCACCTTGTTGTGAAACTGGTAATCCACAAACATCATCAATCTCCCATATACCATTTTGGAAACCTACACTGTGGCCGCCTAGGTTAAAACACTTGATCTCACGAATCCCTCCCTCTACAAATCCTCCAAATTCACACATAGATCTTGGGGCTCCGTGGGATCCATCCGATATGTCGGTGAGGATATTGGTATTTTCCCATGGTGTATGTAGATGAATAGGAAAATCTACCAGAGGGGAGGTAATATTTGAACATTCTCTTGGATGTAGTCATTATACTGAGATAGTACTACTGGGATCTGTAATCCCATGAAATCATTTATTCTGATGGTTTCGTTATCCAACAAGAGAGTAATCAGATACACCTTCCTAATGATGAGTCTATATTGTGTTTCATAGGATTCCTTGTCATTTAAGGAGGAAATATTCATCCTATCACTGCAAATACACTACATCCCTCACCTTAAATATTTAATTTGGGCATGGATGGAAGATAATCTATTCATAACCTGAATAAAGTCATCATCCCTCAACACTACCACCAATAAGTTCTACCACAAAATCTCAAATACATGTGTAAGGACACCATATCATGAGTTTAGAAACCCAAACTCCACCATCACCCTTATGTGCCGTTCATAAGGCTTTCTTCCAGGAATATCATGAGATTGGCTAGTGTCATGAATTGACGTAAAACTAGGGTTACCGATTTAAGAAAGTACATAAACTCATAGGGGATGGGATTTCCTTAGAACCTAAGAGATATATATATATCTAAAACACATGGAGCGCACTCAGAAATATCACCTCATCAACTATTACTTCAGCTGTTACTGGTATCACCATATGTTGTGGTATAGCTGGTGCACCACCTAATGTTAATATTATGGAATCTAGTCCACGCACATAAGCTTCATCCCCGAAATGGTTATTCTCATGATCAAGCTATGGAATCCAATCTAGTATGCATATCATAGGAATTTTGTTAGAAACAAATTTTCACCATTATAACACCCCATTATTTCATAGTACGTTATCTCCTTAATGTGATTCAACAGCTTACGCTACATGCAACATTGGGTTCGAGTGCATCACAAATTACAAAACCAGTCCTTCAAAAAGTAGTTATGAATAATATTAAATAAATTTTTAATCGTATATAATATATTTAATTTTGACATCCGTATTATGCGTTTCTTAGATATAATATAAGAACAAACTCATTTTTTCATATAAAAGAACTATTTTTCAAAAAATAATATTTTACTTCCTTTTAATATATAAACATTTTTAAAACTAGTATTTGACAATTTAATATATTTAATTTAATGAAATAAAATTCGTCTTTAAATTAGGGACATAAAAATTTAGTATGGATAAATTTTTGGTACTTCTCAAAAAACATTCATATTTTGACGAATAGTGAAATACTATTTTTAATTGAACGTATCTTCTTTAATCAATATATTTTATAGTGTTAAATTATGCATTTGAAATGTTTTGAAATATAATTATATTATATTTTTTTTATTTAATACAATTTATGTCATTATAATTAATTTCACATTCATATTTGATATAATCACATGTCAATCTTTTGATAGTTTTTACTTTTTAAAAACCCGATTTTCGGTTTTGACAATAGGAATTAATTTTAAATTAATAAATGAAACTTCTTTGTTTTTAATTTGGGAAAATATACTTAAATTTAGAATTTAAAATATCTAAATCAGCTTTTGGTGAATTCTTTGGAATTTCTATGAAAACATTCAATTTTGACGAATAGTGAAAAACATTGCGTTAATATATAAAACCGAATTTATATTTTAATAATTATTTATATCATTTATATTTATTTTATATCAATATAGATACATAATAACTATATATTTTAAATATAATTTATTGGAGTCATTTTATAATAAGTTTAGATATACAAACAAATTTGAACGTTTTATCATCTTTTACCCACTTCTTAGGAGCATTTGCAAATTTTCATAAAACAAAATTTTTCCACTTTTGTGAGTTGAATATCAAAAATTAAAAAGACATGTTGAGAAGTGTGACATATACACCGACCACAGGAGCCTAAAGTATATATTCTCACAAAAGTAGATCAATATGAGTCAAAGTAAATGGTTAGAGCTAATCAAGGATTACGATTGCTCTATTCACAATCATCCAGGAAAGGAAAACAAGGTAACTGATTCTCTAAGCATAAAATAACCTGCTACTTTATCCATGTTGTGGATTGAGAAAGACCATATCTTCTTGGATATGCAATGAATGGATTTCGAAATCATAAGGGAAGGGGATACATCTTACCTTTCCCAAATGATTACGCAACCATCCATCAAAGAGAAGATTATGGAAGCACAAAGTGATGATGTGGAGATAAAAAAGAGTGTCAATGCAGTAAAAGAAGGGAAGCTGCAAGAGTTCCATATCGATGATGATTGTGTGATTATTTTTGGAAGGCAACTTTGTGTACCTTCATCACCTGGGAAAAAGAAGGATCTATTGGATAATGATCATAGCTCAACATTCTCTATCTATCATTGGAGTACAAAGATGTATCGTGCTCTCCGAGAACACTTCTAGTGGGATAAGATGATGAAAGAGATTTCTGAATATATATCAAGGTGCTTGGTATGTCGACAAGTTAATGTTGAGCAACAAAAGTCCAAAGGTATGATGCAGCCATTTCCTATACACATGTAGAAATGGGAAAATGTTACTATGGACTTTTTCATGGGTCTGCCGAAGATGTCAAAGGGAAATAATGCGATATGGGTTGTGGTTGACAGACTCACCAAGACTGCCCATTTTATGTCTATTCGGGAAGATCTCTCAGTTGAAAAACATGCAAGGATATATGTAAAGATAGTGGTGAGACTGCATGGTGTTCCACTCTCAATTTTCATTGACCATGATCCAAGGTTCACATATAAATTCAGGAGGAGCCTTCAACATGCATTGAGTACTGAATTAAATTTCAGCACGACCTATCACCGCCAAACTGATGGCCAGTCTGAGAGAACTATTTAGATTCTTGAAGATATGCTTAGATCTTGCTCTCATGAATTCAATGGTGGTTGGGATCAGAATCTCCCATTGGTTTAGTTCTCATACAGCAATATCTTCCACTCCAGTATTCAGATGGATCTTAATGAAGCTCTTTATAGGAAGCGGTGTAGAACTCCAACCCTTTGCGATGAAGTTGGAGATATAAAGCTACTTGGAACCAATATTGTTCAAGAGATGACAGAGAAGGTTCAAGTCATCTAGAAACACATCAATGCTACTCAAAGTCTGAAAAAGAGCTATGCTAACAACCGTTGAAGGGACTTGGAGTTCGACGTTGGAGATAAAGTCTTCCCCTGAATATCTCAATGGAAGAGAGTCATGCGATTCGGGAAGAAAGGGAAGGTAAGGCCAAGGTATATTGGCCCCTTTGAGATCCTTTAGAATATAGGAGCTATGGCCAGTAATCTTGAACTTCCACTAAATATGGATAAAGGTCATGATGTGTTTCATGTATCACTACAGAGAATGTACCTAACAGAACCCTCACATGAACTAAACTCAGAGGTGGTGCAGCTGGAAGATGATCTCTCCTACAAGAAGCAGCCAGTAAAGATTCTAGATAAGAGAGATAAGGTTCTACACAACAAGACAAATAGTCTTGTCAATGTGTTGTGGAGGAACCATAAGTTTTAGGAAGTAACTTGGGAACCACACGAATCAATGAAGGAGAACCACCCTCACTTGTTTGTGTATAGTGAAATTTCAAGGGCTCAATTTCATAAGGGGGGAAACATGTAACGACCCAATGTTTTTCAATGGAAATTACCTTCAATTAAATATGTCCTAAAATAACATGAAAACACAAAATAATGAACTAATAAGGGATAAGTTACCTTTACACCTATATTTTTCACTTCTGTGATTGGAATTTTGAATGTCCGACATACAACGGTTGTGTTCAAAATGATTTTTGGAGTCTAATGAAACAAAAATAATTTTCGGTGGATAGTAACGTTCCCTTTGGAATAGTAACATACCCTTATGAATAGTAATATGACCCTTATGAATAGTAAATCATCCAACATAAGAGTAACCTTACCCATGAATAATTAAATAAAATTTATACATCTTAGAAAGTGACAATTTGACATTAGTAAATGATTTGGTATTAGTAAGTCATAAATAATTAAATATAATTAATTAATTAATTTACAAGAATATTTATTTCCCTAAAATGTATTCATAAATTATTGAATCAATGTCTTATTGTTTTATATAATTTTATAAGACCCTACGTAATTTTTTAAAGCAATATAAAATAAGTTTTGTTGGTCGGAGTGGTTTACTCAAGAGGGGGGTGAATTGAGTACCAAATAAAATTTCTGTATTTAAAAACACTGTCTTAAAGACCCCCAAATAAAATAATAAATTAAACTGTAGTGAATTTATATTAAAGTAGAGGTTCTGTTAGATTCTCAAGGGATTGATTAATTCCCAGTTAATCAACACAAGAGTGTGTGATTATCTTTTGAAACTAACTTACTAATCTACACTTAACATAAACACTTGCTAATTTAATTATCAAAGTATCTTTAAAAACAATATTGGTTTTAAAGTGATTAGCAGCGGAATAAAACATTGAAAGAGATGGCACAACAAATGTAACCAAGAGGTTCAGTCTCAAGCCGAGACTTAGTCCTCTCAAATTTTATATAAAAATGATCCACACCCTGGATCGGGGTTCAACAGTTTACAACTGTCCAGGTCCAAGACCTCTACCACTGTTCTTCATGGGAAACAGTACAACAGAAACCAGTTGTCCATGTCACACACGACCTCTACCACTGTTATTCGTGGGAAATAAAGAATGCAAGAATTTGGTAAGGATTTACAAATCCTTCAGTTTAAGTGCAGGAGACAGTGTGTGTGTTAGATATAGCAGATAACACACACTGCTCGAAAAGAATAATAATAAATCACAGAACAAGAGATGTAGAGTTTAGAGATGGTTCTGGTGATTTCAGTGTAGCTCTAGACTAATTTGGATTCGATTAGAAGTGAGTCTGAGTCCTTTTCTCGTTTCTGTTTGAGAAATAGAGTGTCGTATGCTCCAGGTTCACAGACAGTGGAAATGTAGTGGTTGAAGTTCTTCAGGGTTCTTCTTATATGCACAGAACTCTTCATGGGTATGCATGATTGTCTATGAGCTTCTCTGTGTTCTTCTCGTTCTTTTGTTTCTGGTATATTCCATCCACCACAAACATCTCTCCTTTTTTGTTGTCCTTTTTTGTTGGGCAGTGTAGTCTTCTCGTATTTATCTCACGGGCAACAGGGGGCAGAAAAGATTTCCTTTCTGCAGGTACGAGGTACGGGTTCCTGACATCCGACAACCTTTATCAGATATTTGACAAATCATTAAAATGTACGTGATATGACTGTTGGATAGATTAAATAAAGATAGGAAATAAAGAAATTCAAACAGTGAGTTGAGTGATCGGCACGTAATAAGAATCGGTAGCTTGGACATCGGTAGCTCAATATCATTAGTTGCTTTGACTCTATGGATGGCTCTTTGCGTCGGTTGGTACATGCTTGTATCGGTGAATTTGTTTATCAGTAGCTCCATGCGTCGGTAGCTTCATGCGTCGGTGGCTCCATGGGTCGGTAGCTCCATGCGTCGGTAGCTCCATGCGTCGGTAGCTCCATGCATCGGTATCTCCATGCGTCGGTAGCTCCATGCGTCGGTAGCTCCATTTTGTATCGGTAGCTATCTGTAAGTCAGTAGCTTACATTTATAAGCACATCGGTAGCTTTGTGTTATGTATATCGGTGACTCTGTCTGTCGGTAGACTAAGTCTATCGGTAGACTGGGTACCGGTAGCTCTTTATCAGTAGCTATAGGTAGATTACTTATCTTTTTTATGCAGAACACATCCGATTGTGTTAGAATCAATTTATAACTTGTATGAACATGGATAAATGAGGATTAACATATTCCAAATACTATATTAAAAATTATTATTGGTTTGATCACAGATTTGAAAGAATTAAATTATAGATCAATGATATTTAAAAATATCATATAGAATGAAAACATAATTGGGATTTTCAACACATATGAATACATGATTGAGATTATCAAAACAGGTGAGGTCAACAATCTCCCCCTTTTTGATAATCACAATTTATGATATGGGCATTTAACATAGTGAAAATATAATAGTAAAGAGTATAATATTTAATTCAATTTGCTCATTGAAAACAGCATCAGAGATAATAGAAATAGTATGATATAGATAAGTTATCAGAGGTAACAATCATAAGGTACCGAAGGTAAAAAGAAACATAATAATATCAGAGATAAAATTTAAGAGAAGGTTATTTTTCTCCATTGAAAATATTTATCATTCTCTCATTTTGTTCTCCCCCTTTTTGATAATCAAAAAGTGGGAAAGCATACATAGGAGACAAATAAAACATGAGAAGTAAAAAAGAGTTCCTCTGTATTAGATCAGTCAGAAAGTACAAAAACAGAATACAAATGAATTCCTATCAAAAATCCTGGCCACTGGATCAATCCTCATCTTCCACGTGAGATTTCCCTTTGGGATCAGAATAATGCTCGGGTGGTTAGGATGCAGGTGAAGGTTTTGGAATGCCAGAAAAGATCAAAGGAGGCTGAGCCACTGACACAGAGTCAGGCCTGTAGGTTCAAGATCTTTGGGTGATCATTGGTGTGAGGCTTCGAATAGCTTGAGCAGGAGTCAGCTGGATTGTGGAAGCAGTTGAGGCAGAAGCAGGCAAAGCATGAGGTATGATGACTGGTCTGGCATCAACATGCAAGAAGGGCAGCAACAGATTTCTAAAATCCATAATAATTCCTCCTCCTCTTTCCATAGCAGAGATGAAATCATCTTTTTTCTCCATGAATTTCTCCAAGGCAGGAGTCAGTTCTCTTAGCTTGCTCACTTGTTCTCTAAAAGCTTGAGTTACTGGAGGTAGCTTCATGTTTTCCAACATCAGCTTGAAGTGGTGTTCGAGTTGATGCTTGGTGAAAATTCTGGTGAAGTAGTAGTCCACTTTGCTCTTTATGGCTTCCTGAGAGGCATAGGCTTCTCTCATATAATTTTGAACAATCTTCATTATTTCTCTAGCAGAATCTCTTGTTAAAAGAACCACTCGGCTCAACTCTGATGAGTCCACAGAGCCACTGGTTGAAATAGAACCAATCTCCTCCTTCAACATTGCTCGAACTTGATTCAGGTCAACTAATAGTTTGGATGTGAGAGGGCCAAGAGAGAAGGAAACAGTTTCTTTGAAACTCTTAGACAAACCACTGATTAGGCTTTGAACTTGAGAGTCTTGTAATTGAACATGATCCTTCACTGAGGTTTTGAAACTTTCAAACACCGACACAAACTGGTTTACTACACTGTTCACATAAGCTAGGTCCTTGTCAGCTTGAGACTTGGAGCTCATATAAGAATCCAAAGCAACAACTGATGTCTTGAGAGCTTCAAGATCTGCTTCGATTCTAGAAGACTGAGTCTGGCATTCTTTCACTTCTTCCATAAGCTCAGAAACAAAAGAAGATAAATTACAAGCCAGAGATAGATCGAAGGATCTCTCTAACATTTTCATTTCTTCATTAAAGCTTTGCTTCATCTCAGCAACTGATACACTGAATGATTCTTGCAGCTCATTCATCATGGATTCAAGATCAGATTTAGAGACAAAGTCATTTGATACAACTGCAGCAGATCTCCTTGCTGATGCAAAACTAACTACAAAATCAGTCATTATTGATTGAATTGAGGATGCAAGGGAGGTTTCCATTAACTGCACTTCTTCAACAAAACTGGTTTTGAGGTCCTCTTTCAGCTTATTCAGATCATGAAATCTGACCACATTATCTGGAAACAATTCAGAAGCAAGATCTTAATTGGTCTTCGGTCTATTCACAGACATATCATTATCTGAATCCAGATAATCCAATCCACAGACTATAAACCCTGGGTCTTCTACCCAGTCTCCAAACTCAATAGCTACTGTAAAATTTCCAAGAACAGATTGATGCTCCCCCTCAATGGGTGCATTCTCATGTATCACAATAGCATTAAGTGCTTGATTCTCTTCATCAGAATCTTCTACTACAAGTTCCATCGGTGCAACATTTAGAAGATCTTCTGATACAGGTACAGCTTCTTCTGTATCTTTTTCTACTTCAGCAGCATGCATAGCTGAGCTTCCAATCAAAGGACTCATACGTAAACTACCAGAAGCAGACGATTAAGCTACATCCTCCTTTTCCTCTTCTTCTTGGTGAGGCACAGACTGGTCTTCCTCATAAGTAGACAAAATTACCTCTACCTTTCCTTTCCTAGAATAAACCAATTCTGCAACAGGACTTGGGGGCAAGTCTGGATCTCCTCCAACATCCATAGGAGTTTCTTCTTCTTCTTCTTCTTCTTCTGTTTCATCACTATAAATAGGTTCCTCTTCATCTGGTCTCAGACTCGGATCTCTCTCATCCTTTGGTCTTGAGGGATGATCCACAGGATTAAACCTCTCATAAATCTTCTGATCATCACTTACCCATTCTCCCTTCCATGGGTTCCAGTTAATTTTCACGTACTTACACACAGTCGAGGTGATGCAGAAATTGTTCTTGACTACAACTGTCTCATCCTGAGACTCAGCTATTCCTTTCACTTTTATCATCACTGAAATCATCTTTTCAAAGTATAAGGCATTAGTCTTTGACTTTGGTCTAACCATGTCTTCCATTTGAAGCATCAAAAATCTGCACAGATTGATCTTCACACCATGTCTTAGAAAATGAAGAAGATAGATATCTTGATATCTCAGATTTGCAAAATCTCCTCGCCTCGGTATCAACACATGCTGAACAAACTTGAAGAGCAGTCGATTCTCTCCATCCATTTCAGTAGAAACCACTTTCCTTTGATTCCCATTACCGGTCAGTTCTTTTAAGGCAGTTTCATAATCAAAGAGGTCACTGCTAGGTGGAATTGCTCTTGATACATACCAAGAGACACCGTCATGTGGTACTTTTAAACACTCATCCCACTCAACTGATGAAAAAGACATCTCTTTTCCATTTAAAAAGGAGCTTACCCGATTCACATTTTCAGACTTCTCGAAGGTTACAAACTCATAGAACTGTTTTACAAACTTCCGGTAGTATGGGCCATTGTTATTCGAGAAACAATCCACCCATTTCTGGTCCTCCAGAATCTCGAGTACTAACGATTTTCTTGGCAGTAGCCATTCCACGCACATTTCCTTCTCGATTACTATGTCTCTATTCTGCAAGTGAGGATTCACTTGTCGCCTTCCCGATCTAGTTCTGACTTCACTGACACTGGATTTATGCTGTGTCTTTTGCTTCTTAGAGTATGGTTCTACACTTTCATCTCTGACGATAGGAAGCTTAGTTTTTGCCATCGCGGGTTTAGGGTTCTTGGTCGACTTGGGAGCTAAGGTTCGAAGGTGAGAGATTTTGATCTCGGTGAGGTAGGAAGTGGTTTAGACATAGTTTTATCATTTAGGAATTCCAAATAAACGACTAAAATATAGTAATAAAATAAAATAAAACGATTCGTATTCATGGCGGCAGACAGAAGTTTTAAAACCTTGCATCGGTGTGAGTTAATCATCGGTGAGAAAAACAAATCGGTGAGAGTAGTACATCGGTGAGGATTTTCACATCGGTGAGAATTTTCACATTCACATCGGTGAGAATTTCACATCAGTGAGAATTTCACATCAGTGAGAATTTCACATCGGTGAGAATTTCACATCGGTGAGAATTTCACATCAGTGAGAATTTCACATCGGTGAGAATTTTCACATAAGTGAGGATTTTCACACCGGTTGTGATTAAACATTCCCAATTCGTGTCTTATGTAACATAGCCTATCTGAACATAAAGGTTTAGTGAAAATATCAGCCAATTGATGTTCTGTGCCAATAAATTCAAGAGAAATATCACCTTTTTGATAGTGATCTCTTAGGAAATGGTGTCTTATATCTATGTGTTTGGTTCTAGAGTGAGATACAGGATTCTTAGAGATGTTTATTGCACTGGTGATATCACAGTTGATTGAAACATGTTTAAAAACATATCCATAGTCCAAAAGAGTGTGTTTCATCCACAGAATTTGTGCACAGCATCTACCAGCAGCTATATATTCTGCTTCGGCAGTAGATAATGCAACTGAGTTCTGTTTCTTACTACACCAAGAAACTAAGGATTTTCCAAGCAAATGACATGTTTCTGATGTGCTTTTTCTATCTAACTTACAACCAGCAAAGTCAGCATCTGAATAACTCATTAACTCAAAGGATTGTCCTTTTGGGTAAAACAAACCTAAGTTAACCGTGTGTTTGAGATATTTCAAAATTCTTTTAACAGAAAGAAAATGAGATTCTTTTGGATTAGCTTGAAATCTAGCACACATACACACACTAAACATAATATCAGGTCGACTAGCAGTAAGATAAAGTAAACTACCAATCATACCTCTATAATTTGTTTGATCAACTGGTTTCCCAGTTTCATCTGCGTCCAATTTACAGGTAGTACTCATAGGAGTTTCACTTTACTTGATACTATCCAGACCAAAACGTTTTAAAAGATCCTTTGTATATTTACTTTGATTCAAAATGATACCATTTTCATTTTGAAATACTTGAAATCCAAGAAAGTACTTAAGCTCTCCCATTAAGCCCATTTCAAATTCATTTTGCATACTTTTTGAAAAATCAGTACATATAGAGTGTTTGGAAGATCCAAAAATAATATCATCAACATATATTTGTACAACTAAAACATCTTTAGAAATTCTTTTAATGAAAAGAGTTGGATCAGCAATCCCTTTAGTAAAACCATTTGAGATAAGGAAATTGCTATGTCTATCATACCAAGCTCTTGGAGCTTGTTTTAAACCATACAAAGCTTTAGAAAGTTTAAAAACTTGATTTGGAAAATGGGGGTTAGTAAATGCAAGTGGTTGTTCTACAAAAACATCTTCAATTATAAAACCATTTAGAAATGAACTTTTCACATCCATTTGATATAACTTGAAATCCAGATGTGCAGCATATGCAAGTAAGATCCTAATGGCTTCTAGTCTAGCTACAGGTGCAAAAGTTTCCTCAGAGTCTATACCTTCTGCTTGACTATATCCTTGTGCAACTAGTCTAGCTTTGTTTCTAACTATATTTCCAGATTCATCTACTTTATTTCTAAAAACTCATTTTGTGCCTATTGTCAAAGTGTCCTTAGGTCTGTCAACTAATTCCCAGACTTTGTTTCTTTCAAACTGATTTAATTCTTTCTGCATAGCTATTACCCAGAATTCATCATTGATAGCATCATTGATATTTTTGGGTTCTAGCTGTGAAAGAAAAGCTTGATGTTCAACCTGGTTTCTTAGAGAAGCTTTAGTTTGTGTTCCTCTATCAAGATTACCAACAACAGCTTCTAAGGGATGATTCTTTAGAATCCTTGTTGATCTAGTAAAGGATGGAATAAAAATTTCAGGTTCATCTATAGGTTCTGGTTCAACAGAAGCAGATTCTGTAGAAAGTCCAGAATTGGGTGCTTTTATAACAGGTTCTTTAGATTTATCATTAAGGTCCAGAATAGACAAATCTTCTTCAAGATTCTCAAGAGAGGTTTTAGGCTCATGTGGATCAGTTTCATCGAATTTGATGTGAACAGATTCTTCCACACATTTAGTTTTCTTATTGAATACTCTATAGGCTTTACTTGAAATAGAGTAACCCAGAAAAATTACTTCATCACATTTGGAAGCAAACTTATCCAGATTATCTTTAGTATTTAGAATAAATACTTTTCAACCAAAAACTTTAAAGTAATTAACCTTAGGCTTTCTATTGTTCCACAATTCATAAGGGGTTTTCTTAAGAACAGGTCTAATTAAGACTCTATTAATGACATAACAAGCTGTATTTACAGCTTCAGCCCAAAAATAAATAGGCAAATCATATTCATTGAGCATGGTTCTAGAAATTTCTTGAAGGGTTCGGTTTCTTCTTTCTACTACACCATTCTGTTGGGGTGTTCTAGGGGTAGAAAATTTATGAGTATAGCCACTGTGTGAGCAATAAGATTCAAAATCTTGATTTTCAAACTCACGACCATGATCAATTCTCAAAGTTTTAATCTTAAGTCCACTAAGGTTCTCTACAGATTTAGAGTATTTAACAAAAGAAGAACAAGCTTCACTTTTGTGAGCTAGAAAATATACCCAAGTATATCGAGAAAAATCATCTACAAGAACATAAACATAGTGCTTCCCATTTAAACTAGAAACTCTTGATGGTCCAATCAAATCCATGTGAACCAATTCAAGTTGTTGAGAAGTCGAAACTTCTTTCTTTGATTTAAAAGAAACTTTGTGTTTTTTCCCTTTTGACAGGGGTTACACACTCTATCATTTGGGAATTCTAATTTAGGTAGGTCTCTAACTAGGTTTTTTTCTAGAGAGTTTTCTAAGTGAGTGAATGTTGCAATGTCCCAATCTTCTATGCCATAGCCAAGATTCTTTATGAAAATCATTCAACCATGTAATATTCTGCTCAGCTAAAGAATTCATATTAACAGCATAAACATTTTCATTTCTTAAGGCAGAAAATACCAAAACATTCATAGAATTAAAAACTTTGCAGGAATCATTTTCAAATTTAACATGAAAACCATCATCACATAACTGAGAAATACTTAATAAATTGTATTTAAGGCCATCAACAAATAAAACTTTAGAGATAAAAATTGAATCAGTGTTACCAATCTGGCCTAGGCCGATGATTTTTCCTCTAGATTTGTCACCAAAGGTGAAAAAGCCTCTATCAACTTTTTTTAAACTCTTAAAACAAGAGATGTCTCCTGACATATGTCTTGAACATCCACTGTCCAAATACTAGGTCTCTTTACAGGAGGTCTTTATGCAAGTTCCCTACAAAACAGATTCAGATGGGAGATGATTTTGGTACCTAGATTTTCATGGGTCCAGACAGGTTAGCCAATAACACTTTAGGTACCCATATTTGTCTAATGGGTCTCATATAATTTGTAGAATTGACATGCTTTGAAAGATAAACTTTATTAGATCCATAGCTATGTATAAAACTGGTTGAAGCATATGAAGTTCCAGAATTACCTTCATTCTGTCCAGATTTAGAAATGAATCTAGTTTTGGCAATTTTCCTTTGTCCAGGTTGGTATCCTATACCAGTAGTATATTTAGGTGCTATTTGCTTTCCTAGAATCTGTGTTAGAATATTTTTTCCATTGGTGAACTTCTATAAGTCTTTCTTGAGTTTCTCATTAGATAGTTTCAGTTCATTGTTTTATTTTAACAGTTGAGCATTTTTCTCTTTTTCAATAGTGAGTTCGGTTTTAACTGTAGTGGTGAGAGCATGTTGTTTCTTTAATGACTTGTATTTATCCTTAAGTTCATTACATGTCTCTTACAGCATATCACAGTACTCAAACAATTCATTTTTAGACATTATTCCAGAATCTGAATCAGATTCTGCATTATCTCCAGAGTAATAATTTAAAGCAGGAGTTTCAGAAGTTACTTGAGAAGTGTTTGTCATAAAGCACATATTTGCCTTATTTTTGTGTTCAGTTTCAGAGCATTCAGATTCAGTAGAGCTATCCTCAGAAGAACTCCAAGTAGCCTTCATGGCTTTCTTAAACTTATTGTCCTTATATTCATATTTCTTTTTATACTTCAACTTTGTACAGTCGGCTATAATATCTCCTTTTCACTTGCACTCATAGAAGACAACATCATCTGATTTTCCATTCTTATTCCAATCCTTTTTCCATGTACCTTGGTGATCATACTTACCCTTATAATTTGTTTTTCTGAAGAACTTCTTTTTCCTAAAAAAATTCTTAAATCTTCTAGCAATGTGAGCCATCTCAGCATCACTGTCAGAATCACTTTCACTGTCTTCACTGCTTGAACTTTCAACTACAGCTTGAAGCTTTTCTTTGTCCTTATTCTTTGAAGTTGAGGATTTGAATGCGACAGACTTTCTTGGAGGTTCATTTTCTTCCTCTTTATTCACTTTAAGCTCTTCTTCATACATCATCATCTTTCCAATTAGTTCCTTGATAGGTAGAGTAGCAATGTCACATGATTCTCTGATTGAGACAGATGTGCATCTCCATCTATCAGGTAGACATTTCAAAATTCTCATAATTTGTTCCTTCGATGAGACATCCTTTCCCAGCGAGATCATTGTATTGATAATTTCATTGAACCTGAGATACATGTTAGAAATGGGTTCGTCAGGCATCATTTTAAAATTATCATACTTGATAGTATAAGCGTTCAATCTCATTTCTTTAACATTCGTTGTTCCTTCATGAGAAACAGCTAAGGTATCCCAAATTTCATATGCAGTTTTACATGCAGAAATTCTATTAAACTCTTCATCTCCTAGAGCACAGTACAAGGCATTCATAGCTTTACAGTTGTTATTGTAAGCAGTCTTTATAGGTTCATCCCAAGTAGATCTAGCAGTAGTAGGAATTTTGTATTCCGATTCAATAGCAGTCCAAATATCAAAACCTATGCTTTCTAAATGAATTTTCATTTTCAGTTTCCACTGAGCATAATTAGTTCCATTGAAGAAAGGTGGCCAGTTAGTAGCAGCACCCTCAAGTCTATTGTCCATGATGAGAAAATTTTAAAGAGATAAAAATTTAGATATAACAGAAATTTTATGAACTTTAAAATACAACTAAAATCACAGTTCAAAAGCAGAGTACTTTTAGAAAGTATTTTCAACCCTCTGATACCAAGTGTTGGTCAGAGTGGTTTACTCAAGAGGGGGTGAATTGAGTACCAATTAAAATTTCTGTATTTAAAAACATTGTCTTAAAGACCCCCAAAAAAAATAATGAATTAAACTGTAGTGAATTTATATTAAAGTAGAGGTTCTGTTAGATTCTCATGGGATTTATTAATTCCTTGTTAATCAACACAGGAGCGTGTGATTATCTTTTGAAACTAACTTACTAATCTACACTTAACATAAACACTTGCTAATTTAATTATCAAAGTAGCATTAAAAATAGTATTGGTTTTAAAGTGATTAGCAGCGGAATAAAACTTTGAAAGAGATGGCATGACAAATGTAACCAAGAGGTTCAGTCTCCAGCCGAGACTTAGTCCTCTCAAAAGTTTATATAAAAATGATCCACACCCTGGATCGGGGTTCAACAGTTTACAACTGTCCAGGTCCAAGACCTCTACCACTGTTCTTCGTGGGAAACAGTACAACAGCATCCAGCTGTTCAGGTCACACACGACCTCTACCACTGTTATTCGTGGGAAAGAAAGAATGCAAGAATTTGGTAAGGATTTACAAATCCTTCAGTTTAAGTGCAGGAGACAGTGTGTGTGTTAGATATAGCAGATAACACACACTGCTCGAAAAGAATAATAATAAATCACAGAACAAGAGATGTATAGTTTAGAGATGGTTCTGGTGATTTCAGGGTAGATATGGACTCCTTTGGATTCGATCAGAAGTGAGTCTGAGTCCTTTTCTCATTTCTGTTTGAGAAACAGAGTGTCGTATGCTCCAGGTTCACAGACAGTGGAAATGTAGTGGTTGAAGTTCTTCAGTGTTCTTATTATATGCACAGAACACTTCTCGAGTATGCTTGATTGTCTATGAGCTTCTCTGTATTCTTCTCGTTCTTGTGTTTCTGGTATATTCCATCCACCACACACTTCTCTCCTTTTTTGTTGTCGTTTTTTTGCTGGGCAGTGTAGTCTTCTCGTATTTATCTCATGGGCAAAAGGGGACAGAAAATATTTCCTTTCTGCAGGTACGAGGTACGGGTTCCTGACATCCGACAACCATTATCAGATTTTTGACAAATCATTAAAATGTACGTGATATGACCGTTGGATAGATTAAATAAAGATAGGAAATAAAGAAATTCAAAGAATGAGTTGAGTGATCGGCAGGTAATCAGCATCGGTAGCTTGGACAATGGTAGCTCAATGTCATTAGTTTCTTTGACTCTATCGGTGGCTCTATGCGTCGGTTGGTACATGCTTGTATCGGTGACTTTGTTTATCGGTAGCTCCATGCATCGGTAGCTTCATGCGTCGGTAGCTCCATGGGTAGGTAGCTCCATTCGTCGGTAGCTCCATGCGTCGGTAGCTCCATGCATCGGTAGCTCCATGCGTTGGTAGCTCCATGCGTCGGTAGCTCCATGTTTGTATCGGTAGATGTCTGTATGTCAGTAGCTTACATTTATAAGCACATCGGTAGCTCTGTGTTAAGTATATCGGTGACTCTGTCTGTCGGTAGACTAAGCCTATCAGTATACTGTGTACCGATAGCTCTTTATCAGTAGCTATAGGTAGATTACTTATCTGTTTTATGCAGAACACATTCGATTGTGTTAGAATCAATTTATAACTTGTATGAACATGGATAAATGAGGATTAACATATTCCAAAGACTATTTTAAAAATTATTATTGGTTTGATCACAGATTTGAAAGAATTAAAGTATATATCAATGATACTTAAAAATATCATATAGAATGAAAACATAATTGGGATTTTCAACACTTATGAATACATGATTGAGATTATCAAAACAGGTGAGGTCAACAAGTTTTAATCTTAAAAACTGTTTTAAGGAAATTATGATTTTTAATTAAATATTAAATTAATAATATTTAGAAAATTATTTTTAAAAAATGTACTCAATTTTTGGATTCTACATGTTGAAAAATTGTTGGGCTAAATTTTTGGGATTTTTCTGAGATACTTGTATTTTTAATGAATAGTGAAATACACTAATTTACAAAATAAGATAAATAATCTAATTATATGGTCATGTGTGATGTTCTGCTGATGTAAGCCCACTTGGTTCAAGATTACATTATAAAATTACTATTATTGGTCGTTCAACACTCACTATTCCTTGTCTTGTGGGGATATAATAATCTAAGGAATTTTATATTAAAGAAACCCCTCCCCCCTTTACTATAAAAGCCACCCTTCACACCCTCATTTCCACACACCTCTCAAGCTCCAAGCCTTCTCTATACTCTGCCCAACAACCTTCACTAACCCATCCCCCACATTCAAGAGCTTCTGGTCTCATCAAAAGACCAAGCTAAGTCCTTTAAGGAGGTTCTCAATAGGAGGATTCTAGAGGTAATTTCCTTCCCTCTTCTCCTTTAATTTTCTTTTCATGTTCAAGTTAATTTTTTGACCTCTCCCCACCTATATTCATCCAAATTGTATTGAAACTCCAGTATTATAAATATACTGTAATTTTATGTTTCTAATGGGATATTATATCATCCAACCCCCTTTCCATCATCCTTTTATTTTATTAAATAGAACGTTGTTCGTAGGGTGTTAATTTATCACCTTCAGGAACGACATGCTTTCTTCTTCCATTCCTACCGTCATATCTGGTCATGAAACCATTTTTATGGTTGAAACAGAATATTTTATTTTTATTATGTTCTAATTAATGTTCTAGAAATAACCTATTGTCATATTACTAAGTGACAAGTGAAAACAATATTTTTGTGATCCAAAAAACCGCCTAAATTGACCCAAATAACCATCATTTAATTTTTATCTAATGATTCATACACATGGATATAATATAATTGATTATAAGATCATTAAAACTACTTTAATATAATTACTGACATGTAATATAATTTCTGGATGTTTATACATGTTCTACCCAAAATTCAATTTAAGAATACATGTGAACCACCCAAGAAAACCCAGAAAAATGAACACCCCCGAACAATGTTTTTAAACTCTTTAATTCATCCAAAGGAACATAACATGATATAATGAAACCAGAATGAACCCTATTAATTTTCACATGGTTCTGTATTTATAATTAATGAATATAATTTCATTATACATGAAATTAAAGAGAACGAAGCATTTGGGTACAAGGTAAGTGGAAATTCTCAGACCCAACTTTCATCCTTTAGGTTCTCATTCGTTCATACCATTTATATATGGTTACTCCTTAACGATCATTTAATCATAATTATATTTCTTATTTCTGGGATATACATTTTTTCTAATGAAGTTTATGTCAAAACAATTGTTTTCCAAAAGAACTCTTCTGTTAAGAACTAAACCTTTACCTCTCATTCATGGTTGATGGTTCTTGTATCAAGTATGTTGTTCCCTATTTATTTTGGGAACCCAATGCTTATGAATGTATTCTTAGGAGACGAAAACCACTCCTTTCCATGGGTTAGTTATGTTAATTTTTTATATTTATTCTATGTGGAAATCATGATAATGATAATGTTATGATGTGATAGGTGTTCCAGGAATTATATAGCACAATATGAAGGTTTCAAAGTGATGGGGGCACCTGAAATTATACAGCGCTTCAATGCATTGGGTAAAGTGATGAATATCATGTTTAAATGTGAAATTATTTTTTAAAAAGATTCTAGCTTGTTTCACAAGTATGTGATGTAGTAAACCACTAAGACATGATGTTTCATTTTCATGCATTTCCACATTTCAATTATTTTATTTATGCTTGTCTCATTTTCATGAAATATTGCATATGTTATGATTATTCACACCCCTTGATATATTGTTCTTATCTATACTCTTACTGGGCTTCTCTCTCACCCCTTTTGATGTATATCCTTAGGTGGCTACATGTTCTAAGGAGAGTACAAGTTCCAATTAGAAGATAGAGAAGAAGAAATTAAATAAATGTTTATGCTTGATGTTGTATTTGTTATATATGGTCCTAGATTTCCAAAGACACTATACCTTTGGATCCTCTATGTGTAAAAATATAATGTTGTTTATCATTTAAATGAATTAATAGTAATGTAAGATAATTCCGAGTTGCTATAATATGTATATATTATTAAATATGATAATAATTTCACGGTAATATACTCCCTTTTTATGTCTTAAAAAATAAAATCTTACAGTGATAAATGAAATTTTTGGAAAAATCTTAATAGATAATAGTATTTATAAATATATGTTTTATCACATTATTTGTGAATTAAAATATTGTTGAAATGGAATTTAATGTATTCAAATACATTAAGTTAATATGATATTTTATATTCTGAGCATATTTTGTATTGTATGGATAACCATTGGATTGAAATTTGATTTTGTGACAAAGCAATTAATTTTTCTTCAGAAGGAGATTGAAATAAATATGGCTCTGGAATCTGAAATTTATGAGTTAACCATTTAGGATAGAACACTATTTAATTTTCAAGATGTTGAGGTTATTTTAGATTTAGGTTTATAGAATGATTAATTTTCATCTTTGAGTAATATTATTGAATTTTCATGATTATTATATCATATAAAGGTTTATTAATTTTGGGAATAATCATACTATGTGAAAACCATTTTATTATTTTCTAATGGTAATAGAATACTTGAACATATTTATATCCCAGCCCCCTCCAAGGCGGGATGGGTTCAGCCGTCCATCTCTTCATATGTGGGGTTCACTGGTTTCATCATGCCATGGACTCATCAGGAGAGTGGCCCCAAATCCCAACCAGTGATGTCAAGGTTGACATGCACCATCCTCTTCTTTGTTGGGGGACTTCTATCTCTTCGATAGAGACTGACCAGATGAACGGCAGCTTTGATGTTCTTGCTGGTGTGGGGCATGACCCCCATGATTGGGTCGTGACATTCTCCCACCACCATTCCATGCACGCCCTCGTGCATACATGATCATGGCCTTCTATGTGTCCACGACTACTTCCAACTAACCGAATACCAAGCATGGCCACTGGGGATGCTCTTTCCTTATTGTTGGCATCAATGGCCCACAAACTATCTAGGTCAAAAACCACTGTGGTCCACCCTCTCTCTTAGGGTCTAAAACCACCTATACGAGACCCACCCTTCATAGTGGCGTCTCTACCTCTGACTTCTCTAGAGCGCGACCTTCTCTGTCGTGTCACCTCCGCATGACACCCTGGGACTCCGATCCCACCACTAAAGTCTATCCGGCAGCATTATGAAACACCACGAGACACATTACCTCTGATACCACTTGTCACGGGCTGAGCATCTCAGCACAGCGGTTCGCCCGTGCAGCACCCCAGACTCCTCCAAGGCGGGCGGGGTTCAGCTGTCTAGCTCTTCATATGTGAGTTTCACTGGTTTCTTCCTTCCATGGACTTATCAGGAGAGTCGCCCCAACTCCAAACCATTGGTTTCAAAGTTGACACACACCATCCTTCTCTTTGTCGGGGTTACTCCCATCTATTCGATAGGGACTAAACAGATGAACCGCAGCTTTGATGATCTTGCTGGTGTGGGAAAGGACCCCCATGATTGGGTCGTGACATGAAATTTATCAGATAACCATTTAGGATAGAACACTATTTAATTTTCAAGATGTTGAGGTTATTTTAGATTTAGGTTTATGGAATGCATTATTTTCATCATTGAGTAATATTATTGAATTTTCATTATTATTGTATCGTATAAAGGTTTATTCGTTTTGGGAATAATCATTCCATGTGAAAACCATTTTATTATTATTAATAATGGTAATAGAATATTTTAACATATTTATATAGAATTTAGTTGTATTTTGTGATGAAACATTGATTTGGTATCTCTATTAAATGAAAATTCATCCTAAATGCACCTAATTTGGAGAAGTAGATCATGTGGGGAAAATTAATTAAAGGATGATTTTATAATCATCCAGTATGTATATTAATATATTTAATTAGTCTAAATGGTATGATAATTCATCAAATAAATGAAATGGATCTTGAAACGATAATGTTATACTAGTACCCTCATTTCTATGGAAATTATGATCTTATTGATCATTATAAATTTATGGTCTTGATGGTCGTAATTTTACATATATCAATTACTAGATGGTGATAAATTATGTCAATCATTTTCCTTAATTATTTAATATTTTCTTATATTCAAACACATATTCTAAATTTTTTAATCGTAGTAATTTTTATTCCAAATTTCCTTTGTAAATTCAATTTCTATATTATAAAAAAAATACTTTTATCAGAATTTAACCATGAAATGTGTCTATAAAAAATTATTTTCAAATGATAGTACATTGATTATGGAGATAAGGGTCAAATTAGGGGTATGCAATTAATTAATGCGTGGAACGATGTAACACCTCCTGGTGTTAAATAGAGAAATCTATATTTTATAGATTAAAAGAAAAATGCCAAAGATCTTTGATGAGAATAAATCTCCCTGAGACATTATGATATATTAATTTTTAAATAAATTTAATCTATAAAAAAGAATGCAGAATACACACTCCTGATATTTTTATGTTCAATATCCTATTAACGAATCAATATTTAAATTATAAGATGCATGGTATATATTACCCTTATAATTGAGCCATTAAATTATTGTGTATGGATAATATTAACTACCATATAATATATATATATATATATATATATCACAAAAATTATAAATTATTTATAAATCATTAATAAACAATCAGTTGATTTTTTGTAAAGTTAATTGATTTTAAGAAATATGTATTATTAGAAAAATGTTTTTTTATTTCATGAAAAAATATTATAATAATTTTTTTGAACATTTTGAATATTTTTTGTTAAAAATATATTCATTTTTTATATATATTATCAAAATTATACTTTGGGTGAATTTTATAAACTTAATAGAAAATATTGATTTTTCAGTGAATAGAAAGGAATACCATTTTTTGTCCATTTGGTTTGTTGAATTAAATTATATAACATAAATTTCCCAAAATTTATTGAATTCATTTTAATATAACATATGTATTATTCCCTTATATTTAATATTCCTAATTACTTATGAAACAGCATTATATTGGTTTTTAGTATAAGTTTGTTATATGGGTTACAAGAAAGGGGTTTTATAATATATGTTTTCAATTTCATAATTATTCATCATTTAAATTTATTAAAATATTCGAAACATATAAATTAATTAAATAAAAATTCTTGATTATATATAAAGAAATTTAATTTATAGTTATACCATGATAATTATTATACACTGAGTTAATATAAAATTATCGTGTTCCTGAAAGATACATTTCGTGTAATCCTTCTTTTTCATCTCTTAATCAGGTTTTTAAATCATTAATTTCATCCACAATCAATTAATTTTATTAAAAATTAAAATAATATTTTATACATTATATTCATAATTATATTGGGGTTATTTTTTTATAATATTCAAGAAGGATTCATTTATTATGAATCATGATTAAAATTGAATTATAAATTAAAATTACAATTTCATTAAATTATTTATATGGTTATGTAAAACATTTAGTTTGATTTAAATTAAATTTAACCTAAATATATATTATTTAATAAAGTTTATATTATTTGTAATAATTTTATATTGATCATACATAAAAAATCATTTAATTTTTTTGAACATTTTCTTTTTAAAAACAAGCATTCTCATCAGTTATGTGAGATTAGTTTTAAATTGAATGTGTCCACCTATTTAAATGGAATTTTCAAAAATGGATTCCATATTTAGAATCTATTTTTATCATATTATCAAATATGTTCAAATTAACATTTGACCAAAAATTTATAGTGAATCCAATAAAGATTATTTAACACGTTTAAGGTAAAAATTGGTTATATATGTGTTAAACAACAAAGATAAGGGTAAAATGACATATAAAATTGTCAAATAAATATTTTTAACCTATTTTGACCATAAAAAATATAATTATATGAAATTATCTATTTTACTACCATTTGAATTATAGAAAATGTGTGAGAAATAATTTATTATTAAAATGCCAAATGTCTCTTCTCCCCTGTATATAAAAGGACCCCACTCATATCTTGTTCAGTCATTAAATCCTATTTGTTTTAGACAGTTACATCCAAAATAAATTTAATAAGGCCATAATCTCACAATATAATATTTATTTATTGCATTAAATACATCATAGGTTTGTATTAACTGAAAACATAAAGATGATACCCAAAGAAGAGGTAACATTTTCTAAAGAACATTTTTATTTATTATTTCCCCACCAAATCAAATTATAAAAAAAAACATGTGTATATGATGAGGAATTTATCACAAATATAGTTATATTTTTTAATTTTATTGGAATAACATAAATAACTACCCTCATCCATTAAAATGGTTATGATATCATCATAAATTTGTACAATAAACTAACACCTTGGGAAATGATGTCACGAAATTTTCCATTACCACCTCTCACAAATGAGTTTATAGAAGTAAATAAAATTTATAAGTGATATATATAAAATATTTATATCAATGTAAATATTATGACATATATATATATAACATTTTTACATTACATATCATACATGTAATGATAATGTCACTTGTGTGTACAGTGGAGTACCGCCTCATGAAGATATGTTATTAATTTTTAACTATTACCTTACATGGAATGTATTAAGTGTAATGAAAATAAAAATATGTAATATAAATGAAATAATTATAATATATAGGATATATTTATGATTATATAAATATAAAAAATTAGTTTATTTAATACATTTCTAGTCAATTGAAATGTGATAACATCATTTGTGGACGTGTAGAATACTGCTTCCTAAAAGTGTTTCCATTTATTTTTATAGCACAAAATTAAATTATAAGTATATATAATTAAATATGATTGTATTAATTATATAATTATTCAAATGAAAGGGTAATATATACATTACCATCTTTCTACAATGATCATTTGAAATCGAAAATGATACTCATGTTAATGTACGACATAAAGTCTACATAAACGTAACATTTGATAACTTTTCATATCTATATTTCATGATTTATTTTAATTTTATAATAGTTTTATAAATTTGGTAACTATATAATTATTATTTTTATAGTTATTCTTATATAATTTCCTCTTAGACCATATTTTTCCTACCAAAAGTATTTTTTTCAAAAAAGACAATAATGATGAAAACATCCGACATGATAGTAAATAATTATGTAATCATATATAACATAGTAATAAGTCAAATAAAACGAATGTTTGACCGAAATTGTTTTATTATTAATGGAAATAATTGACATATTTTTATTATTCAGGATGATAATGAATAACCATGTTGAATTGAACCCAATGTAAGTGTCTTCTTATATCACTTTTTTCTATATGATATATTTGATATTCATCCATTATTTTGGTACGCAGTATATAAGATCCATAGATCTATTTTATGCTTATAAAAAATATATTAACAGGGATATAAGTAACCATTTTAGTATCTATCTTTCTTGGGTTTTATATTTATAAAGATACCAAAAAAGAGAAATATTTTTGTCTCAATAGCCCTTCTTTGAGTCTTACGTCATGTTATACACCAATATTCATTAATGAGGTGTATATAATTACTCATAAATTTTTTATCATGTATATAATTTTTTAAATGATAATATTTGTTTCATTTAATGATATCATTTCATTTAGATTGCGATTCAATGTTACCATTGTGGTGAGTGTCTTATTTTTTAATATCATCATATATCGGGATTATCTATGATTATGCTTCCATGGATGAGAAAATATAATCCATATATAATGAAACTCATGAATATTATTATAATATGAATATTCATTATATTTTCATATAATACAAAAATTAATATACAAATTCTAATTTTTAATTATTGACATAATATTTTTATGATAATTTGACATCCTTTTTCCCTATGGTCAGAAATAAATTTTCTACAATCAATATTTTTATAATAAATATATAATTAATTTATGCTTTGGAAAATGAATAATTAATGAATATTATTTGATTTTTTTTTAAAATATTTTTTGAAGGAATTATAAATTCATTTTCTAAATAATTCATGACTAACTGAAAAAAATTGAAAAAGGAATTATTATTATGCATAAAATAAAAATGTAATTTTATAAATTATTGAAAATTATTTGATTTGAACCTTCTTATATCCATTTTCAATAATATATTAATGTAAAATTATTAAAAAATGTATAGTTAGTTTTTATAATATTTGAACATATATTTTATTTATAAATGTTCTCAATAATGTTTGTTACCATTTTCCATTATATACAACAATGATTGTTTTGCAAGAATTTTTTTTACAACAACTTTCTTAAAGTGTTAATTTTTTAAAAAATTATTTCCAAAATAAAATTGTAACTTTTCTAAAATAAAATCACTTATGATTTAATTTTTTTCAGCCAATCAATGCTAAACACTCTTATTGTTTCCTATACTCTAGTTGCGATATTTTAAAATGATACCATCCTCCTTATATCTAAATATGGATAATTATATATTTCAAATAGGGTGTTATTTAAAAAATTTATTTTACATGGGATAATCATATTTCAATGACATTTTCATTAAACCATTTTTTTCATGGGATAAACATGTAATTAAAAAAATTCATTATTAAGGATTATGATGATGAAATGAAAGATATTTTTAGGCTATTATTGTTGCGATTCATGGACATTATATACACAATGGTATCACCTAAATAAGTAAGAGTGTGACCATTATATGTTGTATGATGGGGTGGGATAGATGTCATGCGGTGAGGCTTTTACACGATAAATGAATTAGTAGCTTAGATACCACTAGGTGAGCCCATTATAACATAAATTGTTTGTATACCTAGATTGAACTCAATTGCATTGGGTAATGTACATTTTTCTTGAGGGGAATGAAATATGGTGTTACCTTAATGTATCTCCTTTGGATCTAACTTGTAGCCAATTATTTCATACATTGGTATAACATGGGTTATAAAGAAAAATATTCCATTATAGAAACTGATTTTATATATTATTATTATGGGTTTATAATGTTTCATTTTATCAATAATGATATCATATGGATGTCGAGCATTCAAACATGTCGTTCTTTCCTCTATAAAATCAATCTTCAATGTTTCATGATTTATATATCCGGGGATTATGGGTCATAGTTATTTCATGATTCACCCATGAACTCTAATCATTTCATCATAAAAATATACACTCTATTCCCTTTGAATAAATTCAATTATTAATGTTAATGATTACCATTCTAGAGAATTTTATCTCATCATTATTATGTTTCATCTACAACATGTTACAAATAATGAGGATGGATTTATTATTCATATAAGGGAGTACATATAGATGTGTAAGAAATAATATTGATAAATATTTAAATCTGTGTTAGGTGGAAGAAATCATAATTTTACGAAATAGTTATTATTTATGTAGTATACTCCTATAATTAAATAAGTAAATAATAATAAAATGTCATCATGATTATACGTTGTCGAATTTATTCCCTTTTGATGTTGTAAGGTTTGCATGGGATGAATTTTGATCAATTTTATTAGATTAAAAGAAAAAAATATAATATTTCTAAATTTAGAACCATATATTGGTGTAAATTTTAAGGGATGTTATATTTTTTAAAAATTGGATATAAATTATAATAAAATATTCTTAATGTAAAATATTTATTTTTCATAAAATATTATTTATATGTGAAATTTATTTTTATATTAATATATTAAATGTGTATGTACTGATGAATGATTATAATGATGTTTTAGATATTATTTCAACTAAAATGAATTAAAATTAACATAGTTGTGTATATTATTCATGGAATGAGAATAAATTAAAATGTTCATTGAAAACACATTTTCACTAAAAATGGTTTGTAATTAATTTATTAAGTAAATATTATAATTTTTTTTTATTACTTTTATTAAATATTTTTGAAAAATCATCTTAATTATCAAAATTATAAATTAAATGGTAGCTTATAGTGTTGTTTTGATAATTTCTTTTTGAAAGGATTGATTTTTGAGAATATATTATTTTCTCTTATTTAAATTATAAAATTTTATAATTCAATTTGATCTTGAATTCTTGTTTAATGAATCATAATATCACTTCAACAAAATGTAATTTAATTTATTTCCATTTAATCGATATTATATTTTATTTTTTCCATGTATATTATTATGAATTTTTTTTTGTAAAATTTGATTTCTTATTAAAATTCACAAATAATATAATTAATTTATATAACCTATAAAAATTAAATATTTTAATATTTAAATAAAATTTTATCTTTTAAATTT
The DNA here is from genome assembly GCA_963277665.1 of Viscum album. Classification (NCBI taxonomy): domain Eukaryota; kingdom Viridiplantae; phylum Streptophyta; class Magnoliopsida; order Santalales; family Viscaceae; genus Viscum; species Viscum album. Next base: position 293,984,311 of record OY728165.1, read on the forward strand.
CAAGTTTAGTAATGATTTTAATTTAATTTTAGATAATTTAAAATTCATCCAATGGTAAAAATGTGTTGACCATTCTTAAATGGTATTACAGGTTAATTAATGATCCTATATTGGGATAATAGTAAAAAATCTCATAATAATAACTATTAGATGTTTTTATATCAACTAATATCATCTTTTAATTGAATTTTATAGTTTTAGTTCAACTGTTAAATGGATAAAAATTTAAATATATTTAATGAAAAGAATAAATTCACACCCGGGTTCGTATGTTTGGCTTGATTATGGTTCGAGTCATGTTATTTCATTTCTTATTGGGAACTGGTTGTGGTGGGATTATATTTTTGGTGAATTATTTCATTTTTTCTTTGATCTAGCATCTTTGTTTTTGTTCCCCTTTTACTTTTTTATAAATGTGTGATGTAATTATGTTAGTCTGTTCAAGGTGCATGATTGGGGTATAGTTTGGAGTAACTATGTAACATCCCAGGTAAATAAAGAATAAAGAATTTTTATATTTATTAATATTTACAAATTAAATATTAATTTTATTTTAAAGGGGTTGCTATGTTCGATAGCGTACCCGATACGCAACGATGAGTTTCTTTGAAACTTACGTAGCACACTAGTAATAAAATAATATTCTTTTAAATGTTAGTTATCAAGTAGCCGTTTTACTGGAGGGAATGGATATAAATAACTAAAATATGATTAGATATGTTTCTAAATGTTTATACATTTACCCAATAAAAGATAAAAGCTTAAAATACGGAAAGAGTTCAATTTTACGGGTATATATACTCTAATTTTCACTAAAGGTTCACTTATCACCTTTTAATGTTGAACTGTCATTAAATATAGTTCTGATCACTCTTATAATTTATTTTGGACCAAATATAACTCTTCTTTAGAATCGGGAAATAAAAATTTACTTTGTGTAAATTTTTGGTACCTCTCTGATAAAGTTCATTTTTTTATGAATAGTGTAAAATGTTGTATTTTAATTCAAAACCTCTTTTTAATATAAATTATTTATATGATTAAATTATTATTTTAATTGGTTTTAAAGTGAAATTAGAAAATATTTTTACCAGTTAATCCAATGGTGGTCATTGGAATCAATTTCACTTTGAAATTGGACTTAAACTGGTGTCAATCTTTTGATACTTATTGTTTCATAAAAACACGCTATTTGTCATGACAGCAGGAATTAATTATTAAATTAATTAATTTGACTTATATGTTTTGAATTTTGTAAAATGGACTTCATTTTTGAATTCGGAATATCAAATATAGCTTAGGGTGAATTTTTGGTAATTTTCTGAAAAACTTCAATTTTTGATGAATAGTGAAACCACTAAGTGGTAATCAAGCAAACTGATTTTTCAGTTAAATGAATGTTTACCACTAATGTGTATTGAATTTTGAAAATCTGACATACATGGTTTTCATTAAGAAGTAAAATGTGGTTCAATGAGATTAAAATAATTTTTTGGTGAATAGTAATTTTTTTCATTAATCGCGATTAGAGGTAATTAGTGTAATTTAAGGTAAAAATGATATTATAAGAAAGTGAAAACATCATGACACTTGTCCTACACCTATTGGGTGAGCCATGGCCGACCAAGACAAGCCATGGGCCAACTTGGGGACCCCATGGAGACACTTTGGTTGGGAAATGACATAAATAACTTTTTATTTAATGTTAAAATTAAATTGCCACAAACATGAGTTGTTTTACTAAAACAATTTTTAAGTAGGGTTACACAGGTCCAAATTTTTATTATAAATAGTCATTGGAAAGATAAAATGATTTCATACATAATAGTAGTTTTTTTATAATTTTTAGACATTAAATAAATTAAATTATTTATGACATAATAGTGATGCAGCGATGACATCATTATTTGACAATTAAAATAAAATGGAAAGATAATGAAAAATCTAAAACCTACACATGGCCAAAACCAATTGGATGAGTGGCTTTCGAACCCTTATCACCTTATCCACGAATTATATCAATGTGGTACCTTTTAAAACCGAAACACATTTTCAAATAAAGTAATATTTCTTTACATTCCAAAAGTGCCCCTCCTCTCCTCTTATAAAAGGCCCCCACCTCTACCTCATTTCACACACTCCTCAAGCCTTTGGCTCGGCCAACCCCTGCCCAATTACTCTCTACAAATCCCTCTACTCATCCTAGAGGATTCCCTTTGGGTATAATCCTTTCAAAGGAAGCCTTTAGTCTCAAATCAAAAGGGAGTTACACTTTTAAAGATAATTCATTCTCTCTTGTTCATTTGTTTTATTTTGCTTCTCCAACCCTCTAAAATCTTTTTATTTACTTCTTTTGTAACAACAACAGTATCATAAATATACTAGGATGTTTTTATAATATTTATTTGAGCTACAATCTCACACAACTACATCAAATGGTTAAAGAACATACGGTTTCCGTGGATGGCGAAATTCTGCCTCCCGAAACGATGATTGTTCAATACTCATTTAACACCTTCAAGGATGGCCATTATGATGTCACTATTTTTATATATGATATATAATATGTTTATGTTTTCTTTAAGCTTCTGTATTTTCCATTTTTGGCATACCTTTATGGTTTCCATTATGGGTAAACACGATATCTTCATTTAAGGAAGTGTGGACTACCGCCCCCTAAAAGTGATGTGATTCGTTAATGCCATATGTGGGACGTGTAAAGGATGGATGTAAAGTTATTATATATGATGTTATACTGGAATTATAATATACCTATATATCATTATTATTTCTTTCCTTTAAAGTATGAGATAGAAATGAAAGTAGCGTTCATGCGTACGTACGGCTTACTGTCTCCATGAACGATGCATTTCATTTCTTATCCCCAAATGCAATGTACTATTAAAATTACATGTATATAATGTATATATATAATAAATGATATATCTTAATGATGAATATAATTCTGGAATTAAAATATACATACCTCTCATTTAGTTTTAATTCCACTAATATGACAAAGAAATGAAAGTAGCGTTCATGCGTACGTACGGCTTACCGTCTCCATGAACGGTGAATTTCATTTCTTACCTATAAATGATTATGTAATATTATAAATACATGTATATGCTGGATATATATGATATATATGATATCCAAATCAGGAATTTCATTCTGGATATAAAGAACTTTTGACCACACGAACAACATGTAATTGTAAGAAGTCAACTTTCGACTTAAGAACCAAATATTGACAAAACAAACATTATTAACTTAAATGGTTACATAATGTTTATAACATGGCAATAAGTGATATAAAAGGAATAATGAACTTTAAAAAGGTTCCTAATCAAGTATAAATTAACTCAAGTTTATTATTCAGGACGTTGAAGAACGATCGAGTCAAGTCGGACCCGAGGTAAGGGACTTCGTCTCAATCTCCTTTCATTGAGGCATATTTCGTTTTATACACAACTTTCTTTTATACGGTGTATAAACTCCTTTGACTTTTACTTTTATACAAAAGGAATCTTTTTCTACGAAGCGTTTTACTAAATGAAAAAAAGGAATGTTTTTTTAACGTACGCGGTGACAACGACCTTTTCCACCACAGCGAGTATTATTTGATCTTTGGATTTCTCAACAAGTCGTAATGTTTTTAAAATAAAATAAATACCATATACTCTTTTATGTATTTTGGTATTGAAAATGGTTTTGATAAAGGATTCTATTATGATATATTGGGATTGAAATGTGGAAATGTTATCATTCCTTTATATTGGTTTTATATTTTATGATTTTATATTGGTACTTGGACATTTTAACGGGTGGTTACATTATAAACCATATGACGGGTGGTGCCGTGAATACCAGGACGGGTGGTTACGTTATAACCTCCAATGCATTGGGTATGGAAGTCGGCCGTATGGCTATTCCATTAAGTATGTATGGAAATTGGCCGTATGGCTATTCCATTAAGTGATATGTGTGGAAGTCAACCGTATGGTTATTCCACTTAAGTATGTTTATGTCCCATGTTACCTTTATATATTCTATGTGTTCTTTATATGGGTTTTATGGTAATATTTTGGTTACAAAAAGGTAAGTAATGATACTTTATTCAGTGAAGATTCTTTTTACTACTTCATGAAGGTGAAGGTATTACTTTGATATAGTATACATGGTTTACTTTATGTTTGAAAAACTAACAGTTTTCATTCTTTTTGTATCCCTTACTGAGCTTTTTATGCTCACCCGAAGTTTTTAGAAATGTTTTTCACAGGACTTAAAGTGGAATAAGGTCAAGGATGGATCAAGGGAATTTCATGCTATCTAAAACATGGAATCTAGACATCTTTCTTTTTAAGAGTTTTTATTTTATGGAGACTTAGTAGAAGTGTCTACTTTGTAATCTTTTAAGATGTAATAGTTATGTTCTAATTCTCTAAAACTCTAAACCTGAAAAGATCCTCAATGTGAATTATTCATTTATTTAAATATTAAGTAAGGTTTAAGGCTGAGGCCTTATAGTTGGTATCAAAGGTCAGTTTACACAACTTTAGGAGTTAGAAAAGTGTTAAATTATAATATGATTGAAATGATATAGAATTTACGGATTACCATGTTGCTTCACCTAAGATATTTCTGTGTTCATAATGGTTTTCCGCAGAGGAAACAAAGTATCTATGTTGGGACGACATCAGGAGGAAGACAACCTTCTAAATCAGCAACCTGAGATGGTCGGAATCGGAACTGAACAGTTTGTTGCAATGATGGAACAGTTGACTCAGGCTATAAATGGTGGTGGTATCCATGCACGAGATCAGCCAGATCAACCACAGAGGAACATGTCAGTAGTGGAACATTTCATGAGGCAACATCCCCCATCATTCAGAGGATCATCTGACCCTGTGCAAGATGAAGGGTGGATTAAAGCACTGGAGAAGATATTTGATGTCATGGGGTGTTCAGAACATCAAAAGGTTAGTCTTGCTGTTTACCGTTTTGAAGGTGAAGCTGATCAGTGGTGGTCGATGGTGAAAAATATAAGGGATAATGATGAGATTGAGGATCTTCACTGGGACGAATTCAAAGGTATGTTTCTTGAGAAATATTTTCCTAAGGCGGTTCGTCTTAGGATGGAAAAACAGTTCCTAGAATTGAGGCAGGAGGATGATTTAGTGGCTACTTATGAAGAAAATTTAACTCGATTGGCAAGGTATGCTCCAAACTTCATACGAGATCTTGATAGTAAAATAAACTGTTTTTACTCAGGGTTAAAGCCAAAGTATCGATGGGCTTTAGATTCTAGTGAGTTCAAAAGTTATGAAAAACTTGTTCGATCTGCGGAGAAGGTGGAAATGGAGTTTGACGATGATCAGGTGTTCTATGACAAACAACAGAATAAGAGATCTAGTTGACAGGAAAAGGGGAAGAATTCATCAAAGAAGCAATGAGGTAAGAAAACCAAATATCCATCCTGTGAGAAGTGTGGTAAAATGCATCCTGGATAATGTTTATCCATGTCTGGTAAGTGCTTTCGGTGTGGTAAGTCTGGTCATATTGCTCATAACTATAAGGAAGATGATCAAGCAGGAAATGAAAAGCCAACGGTAAGATGTTTTATGTGTAATGAAATGGGTCATTATGCATACGAGTGACCAACGAAGAACTCAACTGGGGGAATGCAGCCAGACTACAAGCATAAAGGGGTGGCGAAATCCTTTGCAACAACTTCAGCAGATGTTGGGCCATCGAATGAAGTGGTATCAGCTCCAGGGAGCTCAGTATTTTTTGAAGATTGACTTGAGGTTGGGGTACCATTAGATGAAAGTAAAAGAAGCAGACGTTCCGATGACTGCGTTCCGTACTGGATATGGCCATTATGAATTTTTAGTTATGCCTTTTTGGTTAACCAATGCTCCTACTATATTCATGGACCTTATGAATAAAATTTTCCATGAGTTCTTGGATAAGTTTGTGTTTGTGTTTTGAGGTTTGTGAAGAGGTTATGTGTGCCTTGTGATTCACAGTTGAATAATGAATTGTTTTTTCATCCTGGCAGTACTAAGATGTACAGAGGTCTGCGGGAGTATTACTGGTGGGATGGAATGAAAAGAGACATTGCTGATTTTACTGTGAAGTGTTTAACATGTCAACAGGTTAAAGCAGAGAGGCAGTTACCGAAAGGGATGCTTCAGCCTTTACCAGTGCCAGAGTGGACATGGGAGAATATATCCATGGACTTTGTTGTTGGATTACCGAAGACATCTCGAGGTAATAATGCAATCTGGGTTATTGTTGATCGCTTGACCAAATCTGCTCATTTCCTTGCTATATGAGATACTTTCTCTCTTGATCAACTTTCCCGTTTGTATCATAAAGAGATAGTCAGGTTACATGGAGTTTCTCTCTCCATTGTTTCGGATTGTGATCCCAGGATTACTTATAACTTTTGGAAAGGCCTTCAGATGTCGTTGGGTACTGAATTAAATTTTAGTACAGCTTTTCATCCTCAATCAGATGGGCAGTCAGAACAAACAATCCAGACATTGGAGGATATGCTACGAGCTTGTTCTATGAATTATCAGGGAAGTTTGGACCAACATCTTTCTTTGGTTGAATTTTCATATAATAACAGTTTTCATTCCAGTATACAGATGGCACCATTTGAGGCATTATATGGGAAGCGGTGTTGAACTACAACATTTTGGGATGAAGTGGGTGAAAGGAAACTAATGGGACCAGAATTGGTAGAAGAGATGATAGAAAAAGTTCAGTTGATTCAGAAGCACATGAGAACAGCTTAGAGCAGGCAGAAGAGTTATGCGGTTAACCGGAGGAAGGATCTATCTTTCGAGGTAGGTGATCATGTTTTTCTCAAGGTTTCTCATTGGAAAAGTGTGACGAGATTTGGTAAGAAAGGAAAGTTGAGTCCAAGGTTCGTTGGACCATACAAAATTCTAGAAAGAGTTGGATCAGTTGCATACCGAGTGGCTTTACCTCGGAGTTTATCTCAGGTACACAATGTTTTTCACGTTTCGATGTTGAGAAAGTATATTCCAGATCCATCTCATGTTTTGAGCCCAGAGGTAGTTCAGCTGGAAGAGAACCTATCTTATGAGGAACAACCGGTCCAGATTCTTCACCACAGGGAGCAAGTGTTACGGAATAAGGTGATTCATCAGGTAAAGGTTTTGTGGAAAAACAATGTGATTGAAGAGGCAACGTGGGAATCTGAAAATGCTATGAGGGATAACTACCCCCACTTATTTTGATAAGTGAATAAAATTGCGAGGACGCAATTCCCAAAAGGGGGGAAGGATGTAACATCCCAGGTAAATAAAGAATAAAGAATTTACATATTTATTAACATTTACAAATTAAATATTAATTTTATTTTAAAGGGGTTACTATGTTCGATATCGTACCCGATACGCAACGATGAGTTTCTTTGAAACTTTCGTTGCACACTAGTAATAAAATAATATTATTTTAAATGTTAGTTAACAAGTAGCCGTTGTACTGGCGGGAATGGATAGAAATAACTAAAATATGATTAGATATGTTTTTAAATGTTTATACATTTACCCAATAAATGATAAAAGCTTAAAATACGGAAAGAGTTCAATTTTACGGGTATATATACTCTAATTTTCACTAAAGGTTCACTTATTACCTTTTAATGGTGAACTATCATTAAATATAGTTTTGATCCCTATTATACTTTATTTTGGACCAAATATAACTCTTCTTTAGAATCAAGACATCAATATTTACTTTGTGTAAATTTTTGGTACCTTTCTGATAAAGTTCATTTTTTTATGAATAGTGTAAAATGTTGTATTTTAATTCAAAACCTCTTTTTAATCTAAATTATTTATATGATTAGATTATTATTTTAATTGTTTTTAAAGTGAAATTAGAAAATATTTTTACCAGTTAATCCAATGGTGGTCATTGGAATCAATTTCACTTTGAAATTGGACTTAAACTGGTGTCAATCTTTTGATACTTATTGTTTCACAAAAACACGCTATTTGTCATGACAACGGGAATTAATTATTAAAATAATTAATTTTACTTATATGTTTTTAATTTTGTAAAATGGACTTCATTTTTGAATTCGGAATATCAAATATATCTTAGGGTGAATTTTTTGTAATTTTCTGAAAAACTTCAATTTTTGATGAATAGTTAAACCACTAAGTGGTAATCAAGCAAACTGATTTTTCAGTTAAATGAAAGTTTACCACTAATGTGTATTGAATTTTGAAAATCCAACATACATGGTTGTCATTATGAAGTAAAATGAGGTTCAATGAGATTAAAATAATTTTTTGGTGAATAGTAATTTTTTTCATTAATCGCGATTAGAGGTAATTAGTGTAATTTAAGGTAAAAATGATATTATAAGAATGTGAAAACACCATGAAACTTGTCCTACACCTGTTGGGTGAGTCATGGCAGACCAAGAAAAGCCATGGGCCAACTTGGAGACCCCATGGAGACACTTTGGTTGGGAATTGACATAAATAACTTTTTATTTAATGTTAAAATTAAATTGACACAAACATGAGTTGTTTTACTAAAACAATTTTTAAGTAGGGTTACACAGGTACAAATTTTGATTATAAATAGTCATTGGAAAGATAAAACTATTTCCTACATCATAGTATTTTTTTATAATTTTTAGACATTAAATAAATTATATTATTTATGACATAATAATGATGCAGCGATGACATCATTATTTGACAATTTAAATAAAATGGAAAGATAATGAAATATCTAAAACCTACACATGGACAAAACCAATTGTATGAGTGGATTTCGAACCCTTATCAACTTATCCACGAATTATATCAATGTGGGACCTTTTAAAACCGAAACACATTTTCAAATAAAGTAATATATCTTTACTTTCCAAAAGTGCCCCTCCTCTCCTCTTATAAAAGGCCCCCACCTCTACCTCATTTCACACACTCCTCAAGCCTTTGGATCGGCCAAACCCTGCCCAATTACTCTCTCCAAATCCCTCTCCTCATCCTAGAGGATTCCCTTTGGGCAGAATCCTTTCAAAGGAAGCCTTTAGTCTCAAATCAAAAGGGAGTTACACTTTTAAAGGTAATTCATTCTCTCTTGTTCATTTGTTTTATTTTGCTTCTTCAACCCTCTAAACTCTTTTTATTTACTTCTTTTGTAACAACACAAGTATATTACATATACTAGGATGTTGTTATATTATTTATTTGAGCTACACTCTCACACAACTACATCAAATGGTTAAAGAACATACGGTTTCTGTGGATGGCGAAATTCTGCCTCTCGAAACGATGATTGTTCAATACTCATTTAACACCTTCAAGGGTGTCCATTATGATTTCACTATTTTTATATATGATATATAATATGTTTATGTTTTCTTTAAGCTTATGTATATTTCATTTTTGGCATACATTTATGGTTTCCATTATGGGTAAACACGATATGTTCATTTAAGGAAGTGCGGACTACCGCCCCCTAAAAGTGATGTGATTCGTTAATGCCATATGTGGGACGTGTAAAGGATGGATTTAATGTTATTATATATGATGTTATACTGGAATTATAATATACCTCTATATCGTTATTATTTCATTCCATTAAAGTATGAGATAGAAATGAAAGTAGCGTTCATGCGTACGTACAGCTTACCGTCTCCATGAACGATGCATTTCATTTCTTATCCCCAAATGTAATGTACTATTAAAATTACATGTATATAATGTATATATATAATTAATGATATATCTAAATGATTAACATAATTATGGAATTAAAATATACATACCTCTCAATTAGTTTTAATTCCACTAATATGACAATGAAATGAAAGTAGCGTTCATGCGTATGTACGGCTTACCGTCTCCATGAACGGTGCATTTCATTTCTTACCTCTAAATGATTATGTAATATTATAAATACATGTATATGCTGGATATATATGATATATATGATATCCATATCAGGAATTGCATTCTGGATATAAAGAACTTTTGACCACACGAACAACATGTAATTGTAAGAAGTCAACTTTCGACTTAAGAATCAAATATTGACAAAACAATCATTATTAACTTAAATGGTTACATAATGTTTATAACATGGCAATAAGTGATATAAAAGGAATAATGAACTTTAAAAAGGTTCTTAATCAAGTATAAATTAACTCAAGTTTATTATTCAGGACGTTAAAGAACGATCGAGTCAAGTCGGACCCGAGGTAAGGGACTTCGTCTCAATCTCCTTTCATTGAGGCATATTTCGTTTTATACACAACTTTCTTTTATACAGTGTATAAACTCCTTTGACTTTTACTTTTATACAAAAGGAATCTTTTTCTATGAAGCGTTTTAATAAACGTCAAAAAGGAATGTTTTTTTAACGTACGCGGTGACAACGACCTTTTCCGCCGCCGCGAGTATTATTTGATCTTTGGCTTTCTCAACAAGCCGTAATGTTTTTAAAATAAAATAAATACCATATACTCTTTTAGGTATTTTGGTATTGAAAATGGTTTTGATAAAGGATTCTATTATGATATATTGTGATTGAAATGTGTAAATGTTATCATTCCTTTATGTTGGTTTTATATTTTATGATTTTATATTGGTACTTGGACATTTTAACGGGTGGTTACGTTGTAAACCATATGACGTGTGGTTCCGTGAATACCAGGAGGGGTGGTTACGTTATAACCTCCAATGCATTGGGTATGGAAGTCGGCCGTATGGCTATTCCATTAAGTATGTATGGAAATTGTCCGTATGGCTATTCCATTAAGTGACATGTGTGGAAGTCAACCGTATGGTTATTCCACTTAAGTATGTTTATGTCCCAAGTTACCTTTATATATTCTATGTGTTCTTTATATGGGTTTTATGGTAATGTTTTGGTTACAAAAAGGTAAGTAATGATACTTTATTCAGTGAAGATTTTTTTTACTACTTCATGAAGGTGAAGGTATTACTTAGATATAGTATACATGGTTTACTTGATGTTTGAAAAACTAACAGTTTTCATTCTTTTTGTATCCCTTACTGAGCTTTTTATGCTCACCCCAAGTTTTTCGAAATGTTTTCCACATGACTTAAAGTGGAATAATTTCAAGGATGGGATCAAGGGAATTTCATGCTATCTAAAACGTGGAATCTAGAAATCTTTCTTTTTAAGAGTTTTTATTTTATGGAGACATAGTAGAAGTGTCTACTTTGTAATCTTTTAAGATGTAATAGTTATGTTCTAATTCTCTAAAACTCTAAACCTGAAAAGATCGTCAATTTGAATTATTCATTTAATTCAATATTAAGTAAGGTTTAAGGCTGGGGCCTTATAAACTATACGCCTCACCCAAGGTAACCATGCGATAGTGTCTGAGCAAGAAAGTACGGACAAAAAAACTAATACAGAATTAGTAAGACTCTATGAAATTATCGTACAAAAGTTCTTCTGCTCAGTATATATGTTCTCACAATTAACACAAGGTTTGAATAACAATTCCAACTAACACTAAAACAATCCATCCTATAAAAATTAGGGTTGTAAAATTTTTTCCATGATTTGTAACCAGCATTCCCCTCTCTCTTGGATCTTTCTGTATCAAATGGGATTGGGGTTACATCCCCCTTCCAGGGCCCCCATGATCTCAACTACCATGGTGTTGTTGGTCTGGATCCTTCATGCAACCTAAAGGTAATTCCTTCTCTCCCTATATTGTCTCCCTATTTTAGGTTTATGGTTCTCTTCGATGGGGGTTTCTTTTTTCCATCATGTAGGGAATTATTTTTGAGCTTATATATTTATTCAATGGGATCAATCCTCATGATTTTGTTTCCTTCTTTCCTACTCCTAGATCCATTATGGTGTTTATGAGGTATTGCATCATTTTCATGAATTTTCACCATATGGGGATTTTTGTTAACGAACTAGCATTAATATATGAATTTAATATGTTTCATTGAGTTTATAAATTAGAAATTTAGTTTTGTTATTTATAGTGAATGGTTGCATTGAAGTGGATGTTTTGTTAATATATTAAATAATAAATTTAACAATGTAAATAGATATGTATTGTGTGTATTTTATTGTATTTCTTATAAAAGGATTTAAGGGTTTTATAGAATAAGAGAAATGAATTTTCAAAGCAATATAATTTGAATTCATTATTAAAAAGATGTTTTTGACGAAAATGGTCCATATTGGGCATGTTACGTTCATTATGAATTTTAATATAAATTGTGCTATTTTTGAATGATGAAAATCTAGTTTAAAAAAAGGATTTACGTTATGAGTGGGTTTATGAAGAATGATTTTTCCATTCTCTTTTTTTGTTTTAATTATGTGTTTCTTTTTTTAGGAATGGTAAATTTAAGAATTATTTATGTTATGGTAAAGGTATATGAAATGTGTTTTAATTGTTTTGTGTAAAATGGTAAGTAGGTTATTTTATGAAAAATGGCTATTCCTTTGAAATGATGGGCATATATTGTGAATGTTGAGGTATGTGTGGCATGTGAACCGTAACTAGACAATAAGGGAACCATGGGTATCTATGTGGGAGTACTAGAGCTAGTGCACTTGTGATAGAGAAGTGGTTTGTAAAATTTTTTCTTAGAAATATTGAAGTTTACAACACTAACAAAAATATGATGATGGATGACCTCCACCTGAAAATTTGATGTTTCACATATCTAGTGGGTCATGCACGAGTATTCTGATGGTTGTGGTTACTATATAATGTATTACCAATTCACAATGTTCTATGTTTTCACTGAAGCAAGATTATCCATATGGGATTTACCCATGGGAATTAACCTTATATGAGTGGGTTCCATCCTTTGGAATATAGTGGACCTATTTTGCATGGATTCATGTGCGTGTTTGTGTTGTTACTTCTATAAATCCATTTTTCATTGCTAAAATTTTCTATATATTTTAGCCCTTTCTAATCATTTTCTTTTCATTTAAATCTTTACTCATAATTTCTTTGAAGCAGAGTTATAGAATAATTATTTTAAATGAGCCTATTAGATCATCTTTTATATATTTGGTCATGGATCCTCATTCATGGTTAGTTTCTTATTAGGCTTTGTCGCACACTATGCGTACCCCATTCGGTGTATTTAGACCATGTTATGTGTTTTTTCTAGGTAAGTGAATTACATATAGTGTTGAATGATTGGTTTTCTAGTGGATTTTGGGGTAAATATATGTGGTAAATTTTTAAGGACGGTGATCCTCTTGTGTCATGGTGGTTGAGGATGATGTTCTTTTTTTCCTTTTGTTATAGTACTCTTTATTTTTTGAGGTGATTTATAAACATTAAATATGGTGATGAAATTAGGTTTTTTTGGTTCAATATATTTAGATTTTTTTTAACATAAACTATTGGGTTTTTTATGATTATTGTCTTGGGTGATTCATTCCCATGTATTTTTTGATACACAGGAACATGTTCTCTCCCATTGGGATTGGTAATTCCCTTTGAGACATGCCACATGTCATGATATGTTCCATATCATATAGTGACCTATGATGGTTTTTGAATATATAGTTTCTGAGGTGGTAGGATCTTTTGGGTCATGTTCCTCGTGCAAGATTCAGGTTAGACCATATTTAGTAATTTTGGTACACGACATTCTGATTACGAGTAGGGTGCATGGACAACACACTTCATCATAGGACTCATGTTACTGGGTTATGTTAGGTTTCATCTGATTCATTTGATCCTTATGGTTATTTTTTGTTTGATAAGTTAAATGGAATTTGGTACAATGGTCTTACTGAGCTCACATGGGCCTAGAAAGCCATGCAGAGCTGTATATACTGCCCAAAAACACTACATTTTATGGTGGAGTGATTGGCATGTGGCCACTAACCATTTTTATATGTCACCATCTAAAACTAATTTCCTCTTTCATTATCTTGTCCCTCCTTTGGTTTTTAAAATTAACTTGAAAACTACCATTTTAAAATTTTATGAAATATAGATTTTAAAATGGAATTGGTTTTGAGTGAACTTGGGATAGTTTATCTCGATTGGATTCTCATCACATAATCTTGTGTTCTATTACAATCAATTTTTTTGGAGACCATGAATAATGTTAAAGATGGTTTTTGAAAATATATTTGAAATGATATTTTCAAATCCAATGAAAATTATTTTGAATTTAATGAAATGTTTTAGAGTTAATATTAATGTTTGAAATTATGTTTTATTCAAAATGCAATTAAATTTTTTTATTAGTGAGTTTTGGGTAGCGTTGTCTTATTTTTTTGTGTTTTTATAAATGGGAAAGTTGAGGATATGGGTTGAATGATTGTTTTGAAAAATGAAAATAATTTTGTTCTAAACTTTTTTATTTTCATGGGTAACCATGTTCATGGGTTATATATGGAATGTTAATTTGTTCCCCTTAAGGAACAATAATATGCATATGTGAAACCCAAGAGGCACATTTGGTAAATGTTAAACTGTATGTTTTGTTTTATTTCTAAACATGTTTTTCATGAAAATGTGTGGTGTTTTGATAATGGATGAAGGTGTGGTGAAATTTATTGTATTTTCAGATGTTGTTGTTTGGTTCTTTATTTTCAAAAACCCCTCTCATTCGAACGATATTATTGGAAGGTTTTTTCTCAGTTAGTTGGTATGATGAATTGGTTTATGTTCTTTCATGAGAATTATTATGAGAGGCCCTTATGGTGATTTCCCATGTGTGTTTGGTTTTAGTTTGTGGATGATTTTGGCTAATTGAAAATTTTGATTACATCATTCGTTTTCATTTTGATTTAGTGTACTCACCATAAGGACCTTAATTCGTTATTGAAGTACAAGCATGGGTGGTTCACCATTTAATGTTCCTCTAGTTGATCACCAAAAAGAATCTATACTCGAATTAATAAATATGATAATTCTTAAATTTACTCTTCGTTAACAATTTCCTCTCAGATTGGGAAAAAATGTGAGATATTATGAATGAATATGTGGTTTAAATGAGTTGTTTTAGTTGGTAGATAGGTTGATTGATCATTTTGTGTCTCAATATCCTTCTTGGAAGAAAAAAATACAAATCCAATGGGGAAAATGAAATGAGGGCTGGGTTTTCAATGTTGATTGTTTCCACAAAATGGTCTTCCAAGGATTCATGGGTTATATCTACTCAAGCGTTGATGTTTGACTAGCAATGGGGCAGTCACAGTTACAAGATGGATTTATGGCCATTTGTGGGAATCGTATGAAATTTTGGACAAGGTTTAAGGTCAATTAAATTGTAATGTTTTTATATGTTTCATATGTCACATATAGTGATACTTTTCATTATTTTGGTTTTGTTCTACATAAATGATGAATTTCATGTATTCTACCAAGAAACTATATTTTTATAGAAGTTTTTTTCCTTTTAGAATATTTAATATTCCTCCATTTTAGGAGATGATGTATTCTTTGTGCATCCCCCCCCCCAACATCCCTCATTTAAATTTTCATGGGTTGGTGTATATGCATATTATAATCCCTAACCTTAGTGAGAGTGTTGTGTGGGTGATATGATGATGATAGGGTGTGTTGTGACTAATGGTGTTGTCTAGGTTGTGGTAACATTTCATGTGGAACCAAGAAGAAGAAGCTTCAGTTGTGATGTTTCAGTGCCTGACTGTGAGGAAGAAGATTATTTAGTCAACATATCTCATGCCATTGGTTTTGTAGTGAAACTATTTCATAGATAGTGACCCCCATGGGTGTAAAATCTTCAAGTCTAGTCTCGGTCTTCCAAAAAATATGTATATGTAATTAAGACTACGACTTATTTTTTTAATTTTTTGTGGTCTCTATTCGTGGAAAGATACATATGGGCCATATTACACCATATTTTACTATGTTGAATTGAAGAGTATCTCTTTGGTTACAAAAAATCTTGGTTGTTTTGTCTTATTGAACTTTAGTACTTATACAATTGTGGGTGTCAATATGATTTTTGGATGTTCATATATAAATGAAATTATAGGTGATTTTCAATCCTGGTTTTGGTTGGGAACATATGAGAATGGTAATGCCTATTAGAGTGACAAAATTTGAAAGTTATTCTATTTGGTTTTGAGAATAATTAATTTGGTACCAGAGATTAGATGTCAGGTCATGCTGGAATCACCTGCGCTATCCCATGTGTGGTTTCCATCATCATTATGTGCTAGTAAGTTATTCTATATAGTCAATTCTAATTATGGGGAGACAAACCATGGGGTTTATAGAAAGTTATCAAGATTAAATTGATGATTTACAATTCGTTAGGGTGGGTATATTGTTTGGGACTCCCCATTTCGTGTCCTAGTCATGTCTCTAGTGTTATGTTGTTTCTTATAGTGGGGAGTCCGTTCAGGCCTCCTCGTGTTTGTACTTCACTTTCCTTCCAAGTGTATTCTTAGCTGCAGGTGGTCTTGTTCAGATTTATCTAACTGCAATCTTCATCGTTGTGTAAGCATTTGGGTTGGAGCATCCCAATCGAGTTCGTTGAGTATAGGTTATGTGGGTGTTCAATGGATGTGATTTGATCAGGGTTTTTTGTTTTAGATAGATGTTGGAGGTGCCTTCTAGTGAAATTTGAGGCGACTTGGTTTGAGAACATGGATAGTGTGGTGTAAAAAGTTTCTTTCCTTTAATCGATCAACATGTTGTTATTTCGCATTTGTGTGAGAGTGACACATAGATGAAAGTTCATCAGTAATTATGTATCATTTTATAGGGTGTATTTTGATTTAATAGGAGTAATATATTCCTAGGGGAAGAAATCATTATGGTCGGCAAAATTGAAACACTAAGGTTTTTATATTTTCCATTATTCATGTTTAGGTCGGGTACTAGTACATTTCTCTTAGGAACTGCATGTGACTGGCATAATCTTTTTTTGTATTATATCATTTTTAATTGATCTGGCCTTTTTATTTGTGTTCCTATTTGTATTTATGAAAATAGTGTAAAAAATTTAGTATAGGCAGTTTAAGTCGCAAGGTAGGAACCCTGATAGGAGTAGCCATGTTTCATATACCGTGTAACGATGTTGTAGTTTCTAGGTGAGATAGTAATGACTGCAAGACTACTGCATAATTTGTATTAACATGAAGCATTCCCATGAGGTAGGTCCTCTCCTCAGAATACATGGTCAAATTTTCAGCAGATGGTTTGTCAACCCAAGTAGACTAATCATGTGACCAACAATATCATAAAAAATTACGCTTTTGAGTTTCTATTTCTCTTTATTTCTTACCCTATAACCCTTGTCACTCAGAACTCTTATCATCTCCCTCCCTATGTCCTTTATCCCCCTTTCATGGCTCCCCAAGAACATTTTCACTATGTGGTTTTGTTCTAGATCCTTTAAAGAACCTCTGTGTATGTATTTCTCTCCCTCTATTCTAGCTCTAATTTTGTGTATTAGTTATCTAAATTAAGTTTTTATTTCCATATGGTTCATCTTTTATTTAGGGGATATGATCATGATTCGCTGGGCCCGATCCTCATTATTTGATTTACATCATGCCTTTTTTTGGTGATTTCGAGGTGTGGATGGGGTGTCCCATAATTTTCTATATGTTTATCTATGCGAAGTTGGTGGTTCAATGCCCAAACATTATTAAAGGTATTTAATATGTTTTTGTGTGTTTATATATGCGTTATTTTGTTTTTTTATGTGGTGTAAACATTTTATTTTAAGGAGTTTGTGTGTTTATAGTAAAGAAGGAAATTTAACAAATTTAATGGTAATGTTTTGTGTTTGTTATAATGTAATTTTCATTAAAATGGTTTTAGGGGTTTTTGAATGTGGGAAATGAATTTTCAAAGGCACATGAGGTGCGTGCATGATTAGAAATTTATTTTTACCAGAAATGGCCCATTTTGGACATGTTACCCTTATTATTAAATTGTTTATAAATTGTTAAATATTTGAATGTTGAAAATCATGTTTTATAAATAATTTTGGAGTACGAGTGGGATTTTGAACGACTATTTATCTATTGACTTATTTAGTGGTAATTATTTGTTTTTATTGTAATATAAATGTGAAATAATGGAATTATATATTTGATGGTATAGGTATTTGAAAGGGGTTTTTATTTTTTTCTGTAAAATGTTAAATGGGTTGTTTTTTGAAGGACGGTGATCCCCTATAAATGATTGTACTTTGTTACAAAAATGTTGGTATGTGTGACATGTGAACTGTAACTCAAGGAAAATGAGAAATGACGTGTCTAGGTGGCCATACTAGAACTAGTGCACTAGTTATATGGATTTGGCATGTCTTAATTTCAATTAGAAAGATTGACATTTTCCACACACAAAAAATATGATGGTGGATAATCACTATAAGGACATTGGGTGATTCTTATCTCTAGTGGATCGTTAATGATGAAACTGATTTTTGTGGTTAATAAAACACATTACCCCAAGGTATGAGGTTCTAGAGTCCATATCATTCTATACTAACCCTAGGGGATTTACCAACGGTGATCTACCTGTATATGATGGGGATCCATTTGGTATCATATGGAGGACCGCATATGATTATATGTGTGTGTGTGTGATTTCAGAAGACCCTTTGACTTTCAATAAAATGTATATATATTGGATTAATTTATAAGATTTATTTTTCTTAAAATGATAACTAACAACTTCCTTTCTAGAAATGTTCATGATGAATTAATTTAAATAAAAATGTTAGATATTATTTTACATGTTTATGAATGGGACCCCATTCTTGGGTGGATTCTTAATGGGCTTTGTATCACTCCCTCCATACACCATGGAGATTGTATAGACATTGTTAGATGTTTGTTCTAGGTAAGCGAAATACATTTACTTTTGACCTATAGTGTTTTTAGTGGATTGATGTGACAATCTGTTTTGGTCACTAGACCACATAGATATATTAATATCTATATAAAATGAACTAATGTGTTATTTATTATATTATTATCATTTTTAATTAAATATATTAATTATCCCTTTTCCATAAGGGTCATTGAAAAAAATAAAGACAATCATGTGTACTAACAGCATGCTATCTCCATGATTGTAACATAATCCATTTTTTAGAACCATCATTAATGATTGGTATTAAAATTTTATCTTATTTTTACATATGATAAAATTTCGATGATTATTATTCTATATATTATAGAACCATAATCATCATAAGAATACTATAAAAAAAATGAAATCATATATGATGTATAGAGCGGATGTTACCCAAAAGGTGATTGTATCAATGAATTATTAATAAACATGTAATATAAAAAACAATTAAATCACATATGGAATGATATATATAATTAATTTTTTTAATACATGTATAATAAACATATATTTATTATAATAATGGTGAAAATATGGATATTGGGACTTACGAAAAGGTATTTCCATATAACTATTTATAAGTGCGAGACACATGTCATATTCACCACATATTAAATTTTTGTGATTTATATACATACTATGGATGAAATTTTTAATTATTATCTACAATAATATTTTTATTTTTTTATACATTTTATGACCACATTTTCTTCAGTTTTAGTGTTAAAAATTTATAAAAGTGAAAATGGATTTCTATCTCAATTTTCCTTCTTTAAGTCATAAGTTAGTCTTGAAACATATCTTCTTTATACGGATAATATAAATTTCATTTGATATGAAATATAGGAAATTAATTTATAATCATAATACTATAGGTTTTAATAAATTTTATTTTATCATGTGTCTTTAGATTCAATATTACAAGATTAATGTGTTATTTTAGTTTAGAATCTCATCATTTTACAAGATTGCTCTTGATTATGATTCAAATAACAAAATATTGTAAACTACCTCTAAATAAATTCATTTAGTTTCTTCCCCAATTATACTTCAGGATGATAAATTTTCACCTTCATATTATATTCATTATATACTAAATAGTTCAAAAAAATTAGAATAATCATATATGTTTAACAATTTCGTCGACAACCCTTTTTATTCCCAATTTAGTTTTTGAAAATTTATTTTAAAAAATGTTGTAAAATAATTTAAATTATCTATTAATTTATTTTTAACCATGTTGTACATTTTAAAAAATGTCTGAATGTAATATTCGGGGAATTTTTAGAAAAAAATGATTATTTTGATTTTACAGAATATATCAAATGACTCCCTGTATTCATGTGTACCACATGAATATATATTCCCACAATTTTAAATATTATTTCTTTTTATGCTTCCTCTATATGTTTTCATGATTATTTACTATGAAAATTATATAAAAAATGTGTTTTGAATTTTAAAAAAATAAGATGAAATAATATTTTCCTCAATAATTTTTAAATGATTTCTAATGATTTATTTGTAGTTTATAAAATTATTTTTCAGAGACATGGATTTATTCAATATTTTGTAATGTTTAGATCTATATAGATGACTTTCCCTGAATGATTATATTCCATATGAAATGTAGAATCTGATTTATCTTTAAAATAATTTTTCTATCTAAGATGACATAATCTGATGTTTCTTACGATTTATATGAGGACTGATCCAATAATTACATTTATGTTATTTCACTCAATTGATTTATATTATTATGATATGATGTTTAAGAAAAACATTTCACATACAATGTTTTTTCGATGATTAAATGATTTTGAAACTAAATTATATTTTATATAGTTTATAAATTCGTGAAATTATTTAATGATTATGAAATATATTTCTTTTCTACATGTAATTTTATGATGAAATTTGTCTGAAACCCATTTCATTTCGTGCGTTCTAATATGATTATTTTTTTATGATATTGTGTAATACATATATATTATTATAGTTATGTGATGGATGTTTTGTAACCACTAAGGGTAGTTTTTAAGATTTATCCAAAGAATATTGATATGTTATAAGAAAATACTGGTGTGACTTATATCTTCCTCCAATGTATTGGGTATTTTTTTATTTTTCATAGATGGATTACATTGGAATAGCGAGTTAACATAGTTCAGTTAGAGGAATAGTTCAATATGTTGATATTGAGAGTGAACCCTGACTCCCATGATGGTTTGGGGAGAGAAGTCATGCCAATATGAAAAATGGGATTCAACTGGTGAAGGTGGTAATTCCAACCCATGTTTTTCTTCCACTATGGTTTTCCTAGATATGGTTCGTTGTGGTTCTTTATTATAAAGGAAATAATTTTTAATGATTCTATTTATTCAAAAATACCATATATAATGCCATTGATATTCTACCATGTATCATGAACATTTATTTCACTACCTTTAATCTCTTGTGGACTACAAATAATTATTCGAAGAGGTAGAATTATGATCTATGATATGCATGGTATGTATTTCAAATATTATTATCATGTTTGCATACTTATATACCCATACTATTCTTTTGTGTCTAATTTGTATACCCTTAATGAGTATAAGTGAACACACATTATTATGATTCAATATCCAATGTAATGAAGAAAGGTTTTATGTAGGGAATATTATTAAAGAGTAATAAAGGGGAATATAGATACGTTATAAATTTATTATCATTAATCAAATTGGAATATTTTTTCCACATTTCCAATTATAGTAAACTAAAAATGTACTTAGCTATGTATTTTTGTAATTTAATTAATATTAATTTAAAAATATTTAATATACATGTATGAGAATACTATGTCACTGTAATAGGTATCATAGTAAATTTTACATTAAGAAATAGAATCTTGAATGAGAAATAATTACTGATATCCCTAAAAAAATTATAAATATATTTCTATGTTTTTCTCTATGGATAAGTCATATGATGATTCAATGAATCGGAAAATGTCTTAAAATTTTGGTAAATGATAGAACAGGTGGATTACATGAAATTAAAACCATTTCTATAAAATAAAAATGAATGTGGATATGGTGCAATGGATCCCAGTTTTAATAACTATAAAAAGATTGAATTGACTTTCACACGATCATTTCCTCGTGCTTAGCTATGAGTTTTTGTACATAGCTGGTTTAACACACCAAGTAGATATTATTTGGAAAATAAATACCTATTAAGAACCGTAAAAAATTATTTAAATATATGATTAAAACGAATGAATTAGGATAAATTTGATTTGTTATAGATAATAAATAATCCTTCATGATTTATACATCATATAAGGTACATTCATGACTAATGGAATTCCAATTATGATTACTGGTTCACACACTATGCATTGTATTGTTAGTAAACAGTGGTAACTAGATGAAAATGGGATAAAATTGTATAGGATGGAAAAAATATCCAATGAGAAAAAAATCCAATAATGATTGTATTAAAGGTTTTTGTAATTTAAAATTTTCATTTATCATGATATTTGATATATAACATGAACATTATCCAACTCTCAATGTTTCCAAAGAAGAGATGTATAATGTTCAATGAGAGTTATTTTTGATACAATGGATAAAAAAAAATCTTACTATATGTTAATAATGTGGAAAAAAATGAAGGGAATGTCTTAGATTAATGATAATATGTGTTGGTTGTGACGAAGGATAGAAAGAGTGAAATTTCAATTGAAAATGAAATTTCCAATTAACGAACAACATGAGAATAATGGTCACAATAATGTGTCATAAAGTTTTGTATATTATAATTGTGGAATGTATAATAATTATGAAAATCATTGTCCAAATGGTAAATCCTAGGAATATAACTAGAATTTATTTATGAGTAAAGTTATATTACTGATGATTAAGTGACATAAAATGGTAAAATAAATGAAAAAACTGTTAAAGCATTTCACATTAAATCATAAATGTTGGTTTTGGGAGAAAGTGGGATTAATTATATATTATTTTATTGTATTTATATTATTATGATATATGAATCATGAAATATATAAATATTTATTAGTATAAGTTTTTCATTAACTATTTTGAATTATAAGTTTGATGTTAATTATTTTTTAGAAATGAAATTTAGTGGAATGTTATATTTTGGAGAAAAAACATTATTCTATGAGTTTAACCCATAATATATTCTTATGGTTGAAAATATTGTGTTTTTTCTAATACATATATGGTTAATATAGATAATGTAAATTGGATAGTATTGATTAAAAAATAACTTATAAATGGCTGTTGGAAAAAGTGATTTATGATATAATTAGTGGGTCATATATCATCATTTTATTTTAAAAAATATATAAAATAATAAGTGATAAATATAATGTTTTTGTAAGATTTTATATTTTATGTAATGAATTTTGGTTATTTGTTTTATTTACATGTTTCAAGATACTATATGGAGAAAACATTCCCTTGATTATTATATAGAAATTAGGAGAAATATTTTGATATATGGGTAGTTAATGTGAAGTGGGTTATAGATATTTTGTTAAAGTAATTATTTATTTTTTATTTCATAAGGATTCTATTGATTTCCATTTATGAAATGGATTATATTGATCATTTGATTATATGTCAAATATTATCATATTACGCCATCATGTAAATATTTAACCATATTGCATGCCCCGTGTGAACATTTTATTCAGATAGATAAAATGACATCAAATTTTATTGTGGATTATATTTATTTATTTATACATCAAAAAAATTCTATTTTGGTAATTGATGATGTGTAAATTGATCAGGTCAAATCCAAATGATGAAATAGACACTATGAAATAATGATATATCATGTAAGAAAATATTAATTTTTTATCAGTTTAGAGGGAGAAATAATTACAGAATAATAGTTATATGATATGTTAATAAATATTTTTCTATATATCAACATTTTTTATATAAATATACCTTTTCACACATCATTGTTTCTAGTTTTATGGTCGATATCATTCTATAGATCACAAACTTTCTTATAAACTATATTATATATAACTCTGAAATTATTTTTTCTTTTATTTCATGTCCAAATATTCTCTTCCCAACTTATCTATCCAATGTGTACCCCTATATTAGAGTTACATTAGGTATCCATTGTGTTTCCATTTTTCCAATTTTACAGGATATTTTTTATTTAATTGTGTGATATGGGATTTTATGATGTAATCTAAAAATCATTACCATTTGATAAAACATATAAATTTTAGTAGTGAAAATCATTTTATGGTGGTTATAATGTAATATCCCGTAATATTATGAAATATATTTGTTGATATAAATTTAAAATTTTAAATTTTACATGTTACAAATAACAACATGTTTCCTTGATATCTTGCATGAATAGAGGCACTGTTATCCGGTAAACCAAGAAATAATATTCTTATTAACTATCCATTAGGTATAAGTTATAAATAGTATTTACTACATTATGAATGATAAATATAAATGTCTAAATAAATATTTTTTTAATAAATGATTAGTAAATAATAATTCACTATTTTATTAAGTGATTATAGTCAATAAAAATATGTTTTTCTGAAAAAGTATTATAATTTATTTTTATGAGATAAAATTATTGAGACTTTAAAAATATTTATTTCATAAGTTGAAGTAATTTTTAATTTGATAATATCAAATTTAACAGAATGTAATATTTTAGGATATTTCATAGAATATTGATTTTTCAGCGAGTAAGTATCAATATATATTTGGGTAAAAATATTATTTATTTTAAAATTATTAAGTAATGTTAATTTAAAATTATTTTCTATGTATTAAATTTATTGGTTTATTATATTAAACAGACATAATTAATTTTGAGTCAACAATATATTGGATTTTAGTACACGTTTATTTGCGAGTTTAAAACTGATTTTTCATAAAACTTATTTAATGTGCATACAAAATCTCTATTTTAATCAATTAAAATAATCCGAAATGGGTAACGATTTAAATGATATATAAATATTATATATATAAAAAATCAAATTATATTAATTAGATGCTTACAATTATATATAGTGTAAATATAAAATCATCTTATTCTTGAAAAAATAAACTTATCGAGAGCACACATTTTCACATAATTTGTGGTTCATGCTTTAAATATAATTATTTCAAAGTTTATAAAAATATAGTTTTTTAAATCATTATGAATAAACCATCTGATTCTGAATTTTTTAGTGTTTTTTGATGAGAATATATTTTAATGGATAGAAAAATAATGAATTTTAGATGAAAAAAAATACATCAAAATTATTTTAAAAGATAAATTATATTTTAAATTTATTAATGTAAAATTACATCATTTAGAATATTATTAAACAAATTGGTTAATTTTAATAAATTTCATATTTAAATTAGATATAATATTCATTGTAAAATATTGATGAATTAATTTTTGAATCCTCACTTTCTCGTCATGTTTACATGATTAATTTTAAATTAATATTTTTCCATGATGCACATTAAATTTGGAAAAATTCATTTAATAATTTGAAAAAATGAAATTTATATTATTTAAAAGGGAAACAATTACCACAATAAATTGTAAAAATATATAAATTAATTTTATTTTTAAAGGTAAAAATGATAAAACTATGAGTTAAACAAAAAATATAACTTTTAAAATATCCAAAATAATGTCTACAATGAAATTATATTCATATTTCATACTCAAAAATTATAATACTTTCAAAGAATATAATTTTACAAATCTATCCTAATAGAAATGTTAATATTCCTTTTCCTATAAAATAATTATATGTGTGACACTAACCATTTATATAAAAGGCCACCCACTCTATTCTCTTATTCTCACATTCAAACCCTTTTAGATAAGTTGTTCACTACTAATATAATATCATAATTTCTACCATATAATCATATAATCGAGTTTTTTCACATAAATACATCATAGGAGGATATTTCATCGAAACCTAAGGATAACACCCGATGAAGAGACAATATTCATCTACCAGTGCCTACATTTTCATTCTTCTTACCCATTATTGAATTATTACTAATCCATGATAATATATTGGTTATATTATATTCAATTTAATAAGAAATATTTGTGATACCTACTTGACCTGCAACCATTTCCACCTATATATAATGTGTTACAAAGTCATCATTTGTGTGTTTGGTGAACAATAGTCTCACGTACTAATGTTATTCGTTTTTCCATTACCACATCTCATAGTTGCGTATAAAGACAAATATAATGTATATATATGATATTTATAAAATTATTATACATATAGAATGGTTACATAATATATATCCTTAGTAATTCCCATTTTGTAGTGGATATAATAACATTGTTCATGTCTATGACAGACAACATCCACACAAAGTAGTGCAAATTGTTTTCTCCAACAATTTACCTAGAAGTCACTATGTTTAATGTTAATAAAAATATATCATAAAAATTTCATATTTATAATATTAGTGAATTATAAATCTCTATAAAATGATTATATATCATATTCATTATTACATTTTCAGTAATTGAATGAGTATAAAATCATTCATGTACGTATGGACTACCACATTCTAAAGTTGATGAAACTCTTTCTTTTCATACCCAAATCATGTATACTATATGTATATAAATATTATATGAAATAATATCTAATTTTTGGTATTATTATATTTACATAATGGTAAAATATTATATACCTCATTTCTAAAATGATATTTGAAAAATGGAAATTGTACTCATAAGTAAATATGGCCTCCTAGATCCATGATTGTAACATACATTATTTCCTGAAAAAATAAATAATTATTTAAATTAAATGTATAATTTATAAATAAATATAATTATTATTTTTTGATTTTTATTCTAGATATAAAGGGTTTATGATAATAATTGGAATACCAGAAATATCAAATCAAAACAAATATCAAAAAATGAGATAAATAATTGAAATATTTTTCTAAAAATTAATTGTTAATAAATATATAAATAATGGACATATGTAAATAATTTATGATATGATATATATTTATGTTATTAAAATATATTTCTAATGTATAAATAACTATTATATAAGAGGTTCAACCATGAATGATGTAATTCAATAATTACAGTAATGGATTTCAGTATAAATTTATAACTTATATTTGAAGAATGAAATATTCCACTAATATTTAATTTATATGATGAGTATACATCACATGAATACATATTATGATTATTTTCATTAGCATTATTTTTTTACTTATCCAATTCAGATATCTCTTTCATTGGGGTTTAGGGTTTAAATGATTCCAAATCGTTATGAGATTTTTTCTCAATTTTCTTTATATGAGACATATGTTATGTTATCCAACTATATTTTTATGAGATATATATACCACCCATTTTTCATATAATATCATTAATTTAATATATTCTAATGATATCCTATTTTTATATTAATTTTATTCATTATTGGGGATTACTATTAAATTTTACAAATGTGGTAGTGTTATTATGTTATAATCTCATCATTTATAAGGATTTTTTATCATTTTCCATACAATGATGAAAAAATATTATATAAAACTAATGAATTTTTTTTCTCTGATGGTATGTTCGATAAAATAATTATCTTCCATTCCTTTTAACTATCTATGTAATCAATAGTTCAACATAATATTTTGAGAATGATCATCTATATTTCTCTATTCGATCAAAAATCAGTTTTCCTTAACAACAATGGATTCTTAAAGTTATTCATTTTTAAAATCATAACATGATATATTACATAAATTATTACTGATGTTTTAGTTTTTTGATTTTTTTTAAATAAATCATCATTTAATTTCCCAAACAGTGCATGTTGGACATTTTACGAAAATGTAGACAGAATATTTGATTGACTCTGAATAATGTGAATATAATTTCCCACTATCCTTGAAATTATTATTTTTGAATATTATGTTATAAATTTTCATCTTTTTATTCAATACATATTATTTAAAAATTAATTATTTTTTCATAATATTATATCAATGAGTAAATAAATAATTTCTTCTAAAATTATTTAAATTATATATAAATTATAATATATAAGCTTTCAGGCTTCTTTTCAATGAAAATGGTTTTTAAAATATTTCATATTCATTATTGGGTAAAAATCTATTTTAAAAAATCGTTTTTTTCTCAATTGAAATGTTCATAGTGATTAATCTTTTAAAATCATTTTCAATCTAAGATGACATCCATTGTTGTTACTTATTATTTTCTATGAATAGGATACAGGAATACCATTATAATTATTTCACTAAATGATTTATGTTAAAGATTAAAATATATTTATGAAAACCTTTTTTCTCCCACAGGTTATACCATGAACTAATGATTATAAAATCGTCTTCTTTTTCTACTAGTTATTATTTTATTAAATGATTTAATTATTATGATAAAAGATTAGTATATACAGGTTATTTTTTATGAAATTTTTATGAATCAAATTTCTTATATAGGATCTTTTATAATTATTTATTTTTGATATTATGGAATATTTTTGTTTGATCTTTATTATGTGACCATTTTTATAAAATAACTAACTACAATAAATGTGTTAAAACCATGGATGGTGGATACATAATAACCAATTACTAGTGAGAATTATATCTCCCTCCATTAAATTTGGTAATTATTTATATCTAATGAAGTTGAAAGTTTTATAATGGGGAGTTAACTCAATTATGTATTTAATTTTTCCTCTATGATTTTCTTGGGAGTGAACCATGACTACAATGATGGTATTTGGAGTGAACCCATTCCACAATGGGGAAATGAATTTCAGTGGGGATGGTGGTGTGTCCCTACTAGTAAGTGTAACTGGCCTTGGAGTTCAGTAATATGGTATTGGAAATGATCAATGAATACTATGGGAATGATTTTCTATTCTTATGTACATTCCACAATTCTATATATGATGCTAATGTTATTCTCTCAAAGATTATGTTCATTGATTTCATCATCATTATTGTCTTATAAAATTCCAATATTTATTTAATCAATAAATATTATAATAACTGATATAAAATGTATGGGTTTCACACGTTATACTGATGTTCTCAAATACTTATTATCTTCCTAATTTATGTATCTCAATTATAGAAAATTTCATATAATTTAACCACCCATTTCATATTTGTTCATTACCTTGTGTATAAGTAATGGTTTTCCAATTGGGTATTATGGGGAATAGTACTAAATGAAAATATCATTATGTTTGACATTAAATTTATTTCTCTAATGATGATGAATTCTTTCCATGTATCCAAATTCCATATACATTTATATTCATCATATTAGTTTTTAATTAATGAAATGAAATTTTAACTCAAAATATTGAATATCTACTTATGTGAATCATAGGTCTCTATAATAAGTGTATGTTGTTCAATTATGGAATAATTTCGGGGTAATAACCCCTAAAATACTTGTTTTAGTGTGTCTTAACCATCATTCAAATGCATAGGTAGTGATGCATTACTATGACCTTATTTTAACACAAATAATGGATATTCAATGGTTAAATCACATTTTATTAAACAATTATTTTAATATATTTGAATATATAATGAAAATGTATAATAAATCATGATCTTGATGGTTTATAGATTGAAATTATGGGTTCATGATTAAGACATCCTATTAATGTCTTTTCTTGATTACCCACAATCATTAATGGTTCTTAATGGTCATGATAACTACATTTGATTAAGTAAAGGATTGAATAAAGTATTTTTAATTTGATGTGTTGTTATGAATTCAAAAATACAAATATACCATATATCTTATTATTCTGAAACAATTCCATACTTCCATGAATAGTATAAGGGAATGTTAATCAATATCATAAATTTTTAGTTGTTTAATTTCCAATAAAAGCATCTAATTTTATGATGATCAAATATTGATTAAATCGTTCATCCCATATTTATGTTTTTTAGAATATTCTTTTTGAAAATCAACTTGTAATTACTTCAGTGAATGTTGATGTAATCATTGGTTTATATGGGATTTCTTTACATAATGGCCACATCAATTTCCATGGAAGTGATGTCATGTTCTATTTTATAATATAAAATATCTTTATACATTAGTGGATTTGTAAATATGATATTCCAATATATGTCACATATATTTTTCCGGATTCTTATTAAAAGTGGTGTTTGTCTAATATGGTTAAAAAACTCAACAAAGAATATATTCATATTGTACAAGTGCATAACGATGTACATCTACATGAGTTACATAGACATCCTCCGTGATATGAAGATTAGTTTTTAATATAATTCATAACTAGTAAAAACCCAATTTTGAAGAATATAAAAATAATTCACCCTATTTAATTGACATAATTGAAAAAGAAAACATAAGACAATATTGTTAAGAAATTAATTTTTTTGATTTCACCACCATGTGGTGCACTTATATATTTTTTAAGTAGAAATTTTGATTTATGAGATTATATATTGATTACACAAATAAGAAAATATCACCACAAAGAATATGAATCATATATTCCATATTGATGAATACTTAGATCAATAAAGTGGATCTCATTACTTGTCCATGATTTATATTTAATCAAGATACCATAAATTAATATCAAATTTGAAAACATACCCAATTAAACATTTTTTATGATCTATAGACACTGTTAATTTATAGTAACTCAATTTGTTATTAATAATGACCCTTACATATGAATGATGATAAATAATACAGTATTTATAAAATAAACTGATCAATTGGTGATGGATATTTGGTATGATATTATTTTATATTATATATGAAATTAATATCATTATACTAAGTATATAATGTTATTGAATACCTATGATAGGATTAGTAGTATATAATAAATACTATGATTTAGTTTTTGGATAAATTATAATTCCTTTTTGGGTAATATAATCTCACGAAAGGGTTCAATATGGGATAAATAAATGACAGATGTATTTAAACATTATACTAGGCCAATCGATGTGATATAGATCCATAATATTCATATCTTTTATAGGAATTGACATATATTTTTGAGAATGTTTTATGGATATTTAATACAATAACCATGGTAACATTAAAAGGAATGATTTTTATTTAGAATTTTAAATTTGACTAAAATATCATGGAATTGAAAAGAATGATTCTTTACTCACATTTACATAAACTACCATGAAATAGATATGATTTTGGGATATAATTATTATTATCAAAAACAATAATATGAATAATCTTATAGAATGAAATAGTAATATGTTTTAACTCTTGAGAATTGTTCATTCATGATAAAAATTACCTAACATTGGATTTGTATTTATGTAAATAAATTTATACACTAATGAAATGGAATAATTATCATTATAGTGAATTTTTTTACATATATACAGAACATAAATGTTTAAAGTATTTATTCACCCAGAGTCAGCTGAGAATGGGCCTTATATTTTTTATGGAGTTCATTAAATATTATTAATAATCAATATATTACCTCCAATTGAAATTAACCATGGTGGAATAACATATAGGTCAAATATATCATAAAATAATGCATAATATGATGATCAAAAAAATTCCTGTATTTTTATAATAAACATGGATAAATCATGAAATAATTATGAAAGGGTGGAAATATTTTTTTCTTAAATTTTTGTTCCATTATATATATATATATGTGTGTGATGATCAATGAGGAGACAAAAGAACATATAAATATATAAAATAATGTATGGAATTTTATTAATTTTAAAAAATATTGTTATAGACTGATAAGGTCATGGGGTCTCATATGATGTTTTCTATTCAATATTTTAATAAGGATATATTTTGAAAATCACATAGATCACCAATTTATATTCATCCATGTATTAAAAATATGAAAAGGGATTTCAATCAATATGTTATTGGGTGAACATGAGGAGATGTATTTTAGACTATGTATCTTGATTCAGTGTATGCGAGTAGGTTATTTCTATGAGATAGATGTCAAAGGTGATATTATCACAATTACACATACTAGAATGCATATTTTAAAATAAATAGTGGATTATCTCAATATACTCCCACAATATTATAAAGTAAATGATTATTTTTGGATTGCGGTTGATCACCATATGAATTCAACAACCTCAATTACTATATGATAAAATTTCAATCTCGACTATCTTTATAGAACACACAATAATGATTTCATTAGGTTAAATGGTACTATATATTATATTTAATGGGATAGGGATCCCAGTATGACCTTTATGCTTTGGGGATGTATTCAATAAGATTTCCATTATGTTTTCTATTACATTATTATTATCATCCTTTGATAGATAGTCAATATGAATGAAAAATTCAAACACTTGAGTTCATTTGAGAGATTGTTTTTGTATTTTAATGTTTCTTATGATCAACACATTCATAATGATTATTGTTTTGTCAAAAATTGACACTCACCCTTGAATTCAAATATATATTTATCAACCCCTCAATGGAAATCAATTTTTATAACATGAATGTGTTAAGATGGTTTTAAAAGAATAAAAATATTTTCACTTGAGCATAATGATAAAATGAATGAAATGTTAATAGTAATTCCAAATCATATTAAGACAACATAGTGTTGACATAATGGTTATGCAAACAATCAATGTAAAAATTTAGAATTATAAGTTAGAGAGAATGTATTCATATGAATTTCTCTATAGAAATGGATTTTAGATTCCCAAATAAGTGAAATGTGGGCCCTATGTATATTGTCCTATTCAATATTCGTGATTAAGTATGGGAAAAAAACATTTATTACCTCTTCTTGAAAACCCCTCTTATGTATAAGATCTATTTTGTGTATCAATTATAACAATCTATATACCAAATCCATGACATAGAGATAAATCCATTATGGTTTCAGTGTAGAATGTTATTTAAAATGATAAAATTAGTAAAATCAATGATTTTAGAGATAATGATCTACGACACATGAATAATCATCTTGAGAATACTCTCTTAAGGAAAAGAAATCCATCGAAACCCTATGTGAAAATAATGTTGTGACTAAATAGAAATATCATTATATGAACATATTGAATTGATGGAATTTATTTAGAGATATACATTTTTTATGTTTATAGAATGTATCACCCATATATTTTACGATATAATATTGTTTCAAAAAATTTAATTTCCTCGATATCTTTTGATACATGAAACCCTATTTCTAAATGAACTGCAATATTGTATCATATTATAACATATCCATAAAATGTAATGTATTTTTATATATGTACACTTTTTGGAAAAAAATAATATTTATAGATTATTTAGATGAGGAAAATATATTTAAAAATTAGTACTACATTTTTTTAATTTGGTATGTTCTTTTAAAGTTTAATAATCCTTAAAGTGTTTTTATATCAATCTATGAGACAATAATATAATTAATTTTACCACTATCAAAAAATTAATTTTAAAAAATGATCATCATATCTAAAATTTTCATGTCCAAATTACATACGAGTGAATTATTTATACTTTTATAATAACAGTCCTTATTTTATGAACTGTGATTATTTGAAATTTCATTCCAAAACTATATTTTCAAATAAAGTATATATGATGTTAAATTTTTTTATAAAATTATTTTAATTGTAAAATTAGTTCATATATATTATTAATATTCCAATTTTGGTAATTGGAATTGATTTTATGCATTATTATGCTAAAAATTATATTATACATAAGAAAGTCATTATTTGGGAATAAAAATTTTGATGAATTTTTGGGTTTACATTAATGTTAATTTAGAATTAAATGTGAAGTAAAATTGATAAAATGGATTCAATATGTTGAATTTTTATTTACATATTAGGTAATTATTTGACATTTTTTTAATAATGAATAATAAGATATAATAAAATATATTGGGTAATTGATAAAACTATTTTTTTGGGACAACCAAGAGGTAAGGGTAATATTGAATAAAAAACTTTTATAACTCAAATTGCATTTCCAAATATATACCATATAATATAAAAAATTTTAATATCTATATGTTTGGAATAATAATTCTTGATTATGAATGTATTATATCCTTCATGAAATTCATGTTGTTTCCCCTCCCCCTATTGTAAATGGAGACCCATACATTCAATAATTTTCAGTAAATTAAGGCATATTTCTCCACTATACCCTACAAAATTTTCATAATTTTAATATCTATAACCTATTTATAGGTTCTATTATTTTTAAATATCTAATATGCTAATTTTTATAAATGTATTTAATGTGGGTCAACTGAATGAGATTCAATCAACTTACCAAACCATATTAAAATAATTTCATTTGTATCCCAAGTTAATATACAATATTCATCATAAAACTATAAATAAAATATCCAAAATATTCTAAATATAATCAGGATTACCAAAAACTCTATATTCACCCACTTTTCTATAAATTGTTATTTGGCGGTATCATATGTGCATACACATGGAATACAACATCCATATAGAGATACAATTAATTTTCAATCATAACATAAGGGATGTTTATTATAATAGGTTTAGTGTTTATATATTATATAAATGACATAAAAATGTTTCTAAAATTATCATATCATAATTACCTTATTACATTCCCATCCATTGGAATATGATAATGTTAATTGTGTGCATGTGTGGGCTACCACCTATGTGAAGCGATGTGCACCATTTTTTATTTCCACTTCACATGGATTGTAAAAAGGACATATTTAAGTTTTATATACGTATTTATTATATTGTAATATTACAATAATTTTTAAATAATATTTTCCATTCTCTCATCCCATTTTTTAAAAGTAAAAACATTATCCATCTGTACATATGACTAACCGTCTCCCAGAATGGTGTAATTCATTTTTCTATCTATATATATTTTGTATGTCTCTAAATACAAATATAATGAAATTTTATAATATTCATATAATTATTTACATTAAATAAGGAATATAATCATGATGTATATAGAAGGATTGCAACTATTAAATTGAAATTCTCATGAAAATTAAAAAAAATTAACCCCCAAAATGATGATATCCATTAAGAATTATTAAAAATTTAGTGGTGAAATGTAATGAGTAGATAAAATATTATATTATATGTATCAAATTATTATTTTATATAATTATAATATATATATATATATATATATATTTAATGTATTTAATGTCAATGCACTTTTTATTCCCATAAAACATGAGTTACATGATTTTTGATACAATGTCATTGTTTATTGTGGTTGTTTATGACTATGTTTATGATGATTAAATTTGTTGATCCACCTATCATTAAAACAATATATTTTAGAATCCTATAGTTATTTATTTATATTATTTGTTTTTTTCTTCTATTTATTTACTCATGAGAGTAAGGGAATAATTTTATGTAAATAAGACTTTATTTATCTATCTGGTCGAAAATCTATTTCCACTTAAGTAGTGTTATCGATAAATATTTTAAATAAATATTTTTAATATTATATTATTAAATTTAAAATAAAATAGTACTCATGATTAAATTTTTATAAAACATTTTAAAAAAATATTATTTTCATTTTCAACATGATTTACCTTTTATAATTTTAAATAAAATATGAATGTTACAATGGATAAAACATTTAAAGAAGGAAATAAGTTTTCCTTCATCATGAACACTAATATTTTTGGAATATTCCATTAGATTATTTCATTTTTATTTTGATTATTTTTAAATTTTATTATTTTTTAAGATTTTAAATGAGTCATTTCAATGTCAAATTGGTATTTTCATCAAGAAATGAATATTAAATGTTTAAAAAAAATTAATCTCAAGAGAAATCCTATAATGTTACATAATTGTTAAAGGGGTTATGATCTAACTATATAATCTCTATTTATTCTACATATATATTATTATTATGAGAAATTATGTTAATAGTACTTGATAATTTTTGGTGGGTTATTCTATAATGACATACAGAAATTATTATGAAACCCTTTTCTTTTTGATGGATTATGAGAATTATATATTTACATGATCATGTGTAACAAAAACACACACACACACACACACACACACACATATATACATATACATATATATATATATATATGATATATTGGATATGATTTATACATCTCTATAATGAACATGTGAAATATTGATATCTAATGAGATTATAAGGATTAAAATTGGGACTGAACTTAGTTAGGTATGCACTATTTTCTAGAATGACCATAATGGGAGTGAAAACAAATAATGTTGTGAGGGAATATGGTTTGAACCCAATACACTATGATAATCTTATCATTGTCCCTTGACTAATGAAATTATTTTATTTTATTTTATTTTTGTTTCATAAAAGTATTTCTTATTAAAATTGTAAAACTCTTATGTCTCAGGTTCTCTTCTTTTTTTGATTCATGTATTATAAAATGTTATGTTTTATACAAATATGAAACATTATTTATCAATGATATTTCGGGTATGGTTTAAAAAATTTATGATACTTTTCTTATAGTTTTATTTACAATTTATTATTATGTTATCCTTGATTTCTTTGTTGTTTACACTTATTGTGATTAGAAGAAAACAACTTCATATGTTCCCATTACCTACATCATGAGGAGTAGTTTTTGTATGATATGTCTATGAGTGGTGAATGTTTTGAAGAATTTAGTAATATATGATTTAATATTCTTATAAAAAATATGATTATTTATCCATCATTCATAAATCACAAAACATATTCGATAATATTGTTAATAATAATATCATATACCTAATACATTTATAATATTAAGTAATTAATATTTATGAAAATTATACTTCAATATATACTAGGTATTATCCTAGTAGTCACTTATTTCATGATAATAAGTCCTAAATAGATAGGTGGATTAACAGTTAAAGAATATATACATTAGTTATCCTCATTATATTTATAATTAATAGTTAATTATGTTAGTATTTGTTCAACAAATTTCAAAAGAGAACATATTTAAAAATACCATTAGAATCCTAGATTGAGGCTGATAATTTATTAAGTTAGGTTATGTGCATCATTTATATGTTATTTATTCAGTGTTCATAGTTTTCTATTTGTATAACTACTAACTTATGACACTAAACATTCTTATTTTAATGTAATAACATGAATATTAGAGAACTACGATAAAATTTATTGTCATGGAGAAGTGGTTATTGTTCAAATGAACTACACAATGGGATGTGATATGGCCTAAAAAACACAGAAAAATGATCACACAACTATCAATAGTAATTAATAATAATGTTAATCAATTATTCTTCCCAACTGTGCCTTAGATAGTGAATAATAATATCAGGTCAATTTTATTACAAAATCCACCGTCCACTAGAAGCAATTATAATATATACCTTTTTTCAAAATGGTTATATATGATGGAATAATTATTTTCCATTCTCCATATCATAGGGTACTATAAGTTCACTATGGATGTGTATAATTTTGTATAAGTGGATTATTAGTGTTGGATAGTAATTTAGAATAAAAAAAATGATGAATCAAAATATCTAGAATGGGAGCATTTCAACAATGTATTCTTCATCAAGATCATTCTTATAATTCATCACATGATTTCAAAACAAGAAATAAAAAACTGAAATAATTGATTATTAGTCGGTTGTGACATAAAAAGAAAATATCATGAGGCTAATAATGTATTAATCATGTTATCTCACAATTGGAATGTTATATTTACTATCTCTTTAGTGGGTTAAAATAATTTCTTTTGTGGGATTTACACATTAGTGATATTCTAATATATGAGGAATATTTTTATCTTCCCAATAAATTTGGATTAAAAGATGAGGCTTTCATTATTTTAGGGAATATTTTTTTGTGGTGGATTTTTATAGAAACTCCAATGATATGAAACATGGGGAAATGATTTTATAATACATATATATCAATTATATAGCTGAGAGAACAAGCGAGATTTCTCTAATGATGGGGGTTTTTGTATTATATGTAATATTAAATGAAATTTTTCTCTCAAAAATATATGTGGTATAATGAAGATTATTAAAAAAATTGTGGAAAATAATTCCCTAATCCATTTTCCAAATATAATTCAGTGATTATCATGTATGGTGATTTTTAAAAAAAAAACCATTAATCGAACACTAGGGTTATTTAATGGAATAAATAATATTAACCTTTTAAATCAAGGTGGAAATAAAGATGAAATGTTTTCACTACTACTGATGTATTTTAGGATAATGAATTTTCTCGAGATACACTCAAAATATAATCCATGTTTTTTAATGTCATGATTTATTATATTTATTAACATTTTTTCTGTTAAACAATATTAATAAAAATATCAAATATCAACCTAAATATATGAATAATTATATATATTTGAAAATTCAATTATGTGTAATAATAAAATATATGATTAAAAAAATTATATGAAATTGATAAATGAGATGTTAGATAATAAAAATTTATTTTTGTATCCCATTGCTTATTTCGATATGATTTTTCGAATGGACTGGTTATCCAAGAATCGATCACAAATCATCATTCTAGAAAAATAAAGAAAATTTAGTATCACATATCATATTGTGATAAAATATCTATAAAATAATTATTATGATATATCATATAAATAAAATTAACCAATTTGGGTTATGATTCATAGAAATGATAGATTATCATATCAAATTATTAGGGTTGATGTTGAAATTTATGAAATTTATATTCTAACTTACTACATTAAAAAAATTCTATATGAAAGTCACGGTCTTCCCCAAGAGTTGTAGGCAGAGTATTTAGTTGTGTACATTTTATAGTACTTACATATCTAAAATATTAGTTTTATAATATCTCTCATTTAGTTAAATGAATAAAATATTAAATATTAAGAGATTCTGGGTATATTTTTTATTCACATATGTGCGTCAGTCTATGCAGAACTATTTATTTTTTTTAAAAAAAAATGAAGGCTCAATGTGCATATACAATGACTATCAAGAAAATAATATGATGACGATGAAGAAAAAAATATTCTCTTCTATGTATTGATTATCTTCTCAATCACATTTAATGGGATGATTATTTTTTAAAGATTGAAATTCTATCCCAGTATCACCATTTTATGTTAAAGAGAGTATATTTAAACATGATAAATTTTTTAAAATTAAATGATTTCTTTGAACTGACAGGGATAAAAATTTTACTTAAAAATTATCCAGATGTATTTATGGATTTATTCATATATTCTTTTAACATTAAATTAAAAAATTCATAGTAGTATATACTGATGGAATTATCATATATTATATGAGAGTAGAAGAATATGAATACTATTTGATAATTCATATAAGGATTTAATAAAATGACAAATTTCATACTATCTTTATAAATTTTAAATTGTTGATATAAAACATAACTTTATTAAGATATGTTATCATCAGTGTTGGTATATCTATAATCTCGTAGTAATAAATATAAATTAATCTTGAGTAAATTCGATAATTTCACTTTATTTTACATTAAGTATCTTTTAATGTTTTTATATTTAGATAATTAACCATTACTCATACATAACAACTTAAATATTTCAACGTAGACAACTCTAATCACTATCCATTTTTTATAAAAAAAACATTTAAAAATGAACCTGGTATTGTTTAATCTTTATGCTTAATAAATATTCTGTGATCCCATCCTTGACTACATTATTATTCAAATCCATTGATAATATTCTAAAAAAATGTACGTGCATAAAAAGCTCATCAAGGGATGCACTGTTAAGGAACACTTTCAGTCTTGTGAAAACATGTAAACCATGAATACATTATCATAAATTAATACATTTCAACATTAAGAAGTGGTAAGTACACATCATTAAAAATAAAATAATATATAAATTTTTTTTAATAGAAATATTACCAAAAAACCCTATAAAAACATAAAACATATAAGAGTTACATGGGACATAATCGTACCTGACTCCCAAGATGGTTTGGGGAGAGAAGCCATGCCAATATGAAAAATGGGATTCAACTGGTGATGGTGGTCATTCCAACCCAAGTTTTGTTTCCCCCATGGTTTTCCTAGATACGATTCGATGTGGTTCTTTATTATAAAGGAAATAATTTTATATGATTCTATTTATTCAACAATACCATATATAATGACATTGATATTCTACCATGTATCATGAACATTTATTTCACTACCTTTCATCTCATGCAGACTACCAATAATTATTCCAAGAGACAGAATTATGATCTATGATATGCATGGTATGTATTTAAAATATTATTATCATGTTTGCATACCCATATACCCATACTATTCTTATGTGTCTAATTTGTATAGCCTTAATGAGTATGTGAGAACACACATTCTTATGTTTCAATATCCGATGTAATGAACAAAGGTTTTATGAAGGGAATATTATTTATGAGTAATAAAGGGGAATATAGTTATGTGATAAATTTATTACCATTAATGAAATTGGAATATTTTTTCCATGTTTCCAATTATAGTAAACTAAAAATTTAATCAGCTATGTATTTTTGTAATTTAATTAATATTAATTTAAAAATATTTAATATACATGTATGAGAATACTGCGTCACTGTAATAGGTATCATAGTAAATTTTATGTTAGGAAATAGAATCATGAATGAGAAATAATTATTGATATCCCTAAAAAAATTATACATATATTTCTATGTTTTTATATAAGGATAAGTCATATAATGATTAAATAAATATTAAAATGTCTTAAAATTTTGGTAAATGATAGAACAAGTGGATTACATGAAATTAAAACCATTTCTATAAAATAAAAATGAATGTGGATATGGTACAATGGATCCTAGTTTTAATAACTATAAAATTTTTGAATTTACTTTCACACGATCATTTCCTCGTGCTTAACTATGAGTTTTTGTATGTAGCTGGTTTGACACACCTAGTCGATATTATTTGGACATTAAAAACCTATTATGAACTGTCAGAAATTATCTAAATAGATGATTACAACGAATAAATTATTATAAATATGACGTGTTATAGATAAGAAATAGGCCTTCATGATTTATACATCATATAAGGTACATTCATTACTATTGGAATTCCCATTATGATTACTATTTCACACACTATGCATTGTAGTTTTAGTAAACAGTGGTAACTAGATGAAAATGGGATAAA
The DNA here is from genome assembly GCA_963277665.1 of Viscum album. Classification (NCBI taxonomy): domain Eukaryota; kingdom Viridiplantae; phylum Streptophyta; class Magnoliopsida; order Santalales; family Viscaceae; genus Viscum; species Viscum album. Next base: position 294,025,499 of record OY728165.1, read on the forward strand.
ATTGAATAGGATGGAAAAAATATACAATGAGAAAAAAATGCAATGATGATTGTATTAAAGGTTTTTGTGATTATAAATTATCATTTATCATGATATTTGATATATAACATGAACATTATACAACTCTCAAAGTTACCAAAGAAGATATGTATAATGTTTAATGCGAGTTTTTTTTTGATACAATGGATGAATTTTTTTTTACTATATGTTAATAATGTGGAAAAAAATGAAGGGAATGTCTTAGATTAATGATATTATGTGTTGGTTGTGACGAAGGATAGAAAGAGTGTAATTTCAATTGAAAATGAAATTTCTAATTAATGAACATCATGAGAATAATGGTCACCATAAGGTGTCATAAATTTTTGTATATTATAATTGTGGAATGTATAAGAATTATGAAAATAATTGTCCAAAGGGTAAATCCCATGAATAAAACTAGAATTTTTGTATGACTAAAGTTATATTACTGAAGATTAAGTGACATAAAATGGTATAAGAAATGAAAAAATTGTTATGGAATTTCACATTAAATCATAAATGTTAGTTTTAAGAGAATGTGGGATTAATTATATATTATTGTATTGTAATTATATTATTATGATATATGAGTCATGAAAAATATTAATATTTTTTAGTATAAGTTTTTCATTAACTATTTTTAATTATAAGATTAATGTTAATGATTTTTTTAGAAATGAAATTTAATGGAATGTTATATTTTGGAGGAAAAACATTATTCTATGAGTTTAACCCATAATATATTATTATGGGTGAAATTTTTTTGTTTTTTCTTATTCATATATGGTTAAAATAGATAATGAAAATTGGATAGTATTGATTAAAAAATAACTTATAAATGACTATTGGACAAAGTCATTTATGATATAATTAATGGGTCCTACATCATCATTGTATTTTAAAAAATATGTACAATAATACATGATAAATGTAATGTTTTTGTAAGATTTTATATTTTATGTTATAAATTTTGGTTATTTGTTTTATTTAAATGTTTCAAGATAATATATGGAGAAAATATTCCTATGATTATTATGTGGAAATTAGGAGAAATATTTTGATATATGGGTAGTTAATGTGAAGTGGGTTATAGATATTTAGTTAAAGTTATTATTTATTTTTTATTTCTTAAGGATTCTAGGGATTTCCATTTATGCAATGGATTATATTGATCATTTGATGATATGTCAAACATTATCATATTAAACCATCATGTTAATATTTATCCATATTTGATTCCTCGTTTGAACATCTTATTGAGATAGAAAAAATGAAATCAAATTCTATTGTAGATTATATTTATTTATTTATACATGAAAAAAATCTATTTCTTTAATTGATGATGTGTAAATTGATCAGGTCAAATCCAAATGATGAAATAGAAACTATGAAATAATGATATATCATGTAAGAAAATATTAATTTTTTATCAGTTTAGAGGGAAAAATAATTACAGAATAATAGTAATATGATATTTTAATAAATATTTTTCTATATATCAACATTTTTATATAAATTTACCTTTTCACACATCATTGTTTCTAGTTTTATGGTCGATATCATTCTATGGATCACAAAATTTCTTATAAACAATAATATGTATAACTCTGTAATTATTTTCTTTTATTTCATGTGGAAATATTCTCTTCCACCTTAATTATCCAATATGTACCCCTATATTAGAGTTACATTAGGTATCCATTGTGTTTTAATTTTTCCAATTTTACAAGATATTTTTTATTTAATTGTGTGATATGTGTTTTTATGAAGTAATCTACATATCATTACCATTTGTTAAAACATATAAATTTTAGTAGTGAAACTCATTTTATGGTGGTTATAATGTAATATCCCATAATATTAAGAAATATATTTGTTCATATAAATTTAAAATTTTAAATTTTACATGTTACAAACAACAACATGTTTCCTTGATATCTTGCAGGACAAGAGGCACTGTTATCTGGTAATCCAAGAAATATTATTCTTATTAACTATCCATTAGGTATAAGTTATAAATAGTATTTAATACATTATGAATGATAAATATAAATGTCTTAATAAATACTTTTTTTAATAAATGATTAGTAAATAAGAATTCATGATTTTATTAAGTGATTATAGTCAATAAAAATATGTTTTTTGTGAAAAAATATTGTTATTTATTTTTATGAGATAAAATTATTGAGACATTAAAAAAATATTATATAAATGGAATTAATTTTTAATTTGATAATATGAAAATTAAAAGAATGTAATATTTTAGGATATTTCATATAATATTGATTTTTCATCGAATAAGTATCAATATAGATTTGGGTAAATCTATTATTTATTTTGAATATATTAAGTAATATTAATTTAAAAATATTTTCTATGTATGACATTTATTGGTTTTTTATATTAAACACACATAATTAATTTTTTGTCAACATTATATTGGATTTTAGTACAAGTTTATTTACGAGTTTAAAAATGATTGTTCATAAAACTTTTTTAATGTTCATACAGAATCTCTATTTTAATCAATTAAAATAATTATTAATGGGTAATGATTGAAATGATATATAAATATTATATATATAAAAATTATCCAATTATATTAATTAGATGCTTAAAATTTTATATAGTGTAAATATAAAATCATCTTATTATTGAAAAAATAAACATATCAAGAGGACACATTTTCACATAATTTTTGGGTCATGTTTTAAATATAATTATTTCAATGTTTATAAAAATATTGTTTTTAAAATCATGTTGAATAAACCATCTGATGCTGAATTTTTTAGTGTTTTTTTATGAGAATATATTTTAATGGATTCAAAAAATACTGAATTTTAGTTGAAAAAAAATTACATCAAAATTATTTTAAAAGATAAATTATATTTTAAATTTATTAATGTAAAATTATATCATTTAGAAAATCACTAGACAAATTGGGTAATTTTAATCAATTTCATATTTAAATTAGATATAATATACATTGTAAAATTTTGAGGAATTAATTTTTGAATCCTCACTTTCTCGTCTTGTCTACATGATTAATTTTAAATTAATATTTTTCTATGATGTACATTAAATTTGGAAAAAATCATTAAATAATTTGAATAAATGTAATTTATATTATATAAAAGGGAAACAATTACCACAATAAATTGTAAAAATATATAAATTAATTATATTTTTAAGGTAAAAATGATAAAACTATAAGTTAAACAAAAAATATAACTCTAAAAATATCCAAAATTATGTCTACAATCAAATAATATTCATATTTCATCCCCATAAATTATAATACTTGCAAAGAATATTATTTTTCAAATCTATCCTAATATAAATGTTAGTACACCTTTTCCTATAAAATAATTATATGTGTGACACTAACCTTATATATAAAAGGCCACCCACTCTATTCTCTTATTCTCACATTCAAACCCTTTTAGATAAGTTGTTCCCTACTAAAATAATATAATAATTTCTACCATATAATCCTATAATCTAATTTTTACACATAAATACAACATTGGATGATACTTCATTGAAACCTAAGGATAACACCCGAAGAAGAGATAATATTCATCTACCAGTGCCTACATTTTCATTCTTCGTACCCATTGTTGAATTATTACTAATCCTTGATAATATATTGGTTATAGTATATTCAATTTAATAAGAAATATTTACGATACCTACATGACCTGCAACCATTTCCACCTATATATAATGTGTTACAAAGTCATCATTTGTGTGCTTGGTGAACAATAGTCTCACGTACTAATGTTATTCATTTTTCCATTACCACATTTCAAGGTTGCGTATAAAGACCAAAATAATGTATATATATGATATTTATAAAATAATTATACATCTAGAATGGTTAATTAATATATCTTTATTAATTCCCATTTTGTAGTGGATATAATAACACTTTTCATGTCTAAGATAGACAACATCCACACAAAGCAATGCGAATTGATTTCTCCAACAATTTACCTAGAAGTCATTATATTTAATTTTAAAAAAAAATATATCATACAAATTTCCTATTTATGAAATTTATGAATTATAAATCAATATAAAATGATTATATATCATATTCATTATTACATTTTCAGGTATTGAATGAGTATAAAAGCATTCATGTACATATGGACTACCACATTCTAAATTTGATGAAACTCTTTCTTTTCATACCCAAATCATGTATACTAGATGTATATAAATATTATATGAAATAATATCTAATTTTTGATATTATTATATATACATAATGGTAAAATATTATATACCTCATTTCTAAAATGATGTTTGAAAAATGGAAATTGTACTCATAAGTAAATATGGACTCCTAGATCCATGATTGTAATATACATTATTTCATGAAACAATAAATAATTATTTTAATTAAATGTATAATTTATAAATAAATATAATTATTATTTCTTGATTTATATTCTAGATATAAAGGGTTTATGATAATAATTGGAATACCAGAAATATCAAATCAAAACAAATATGAAAAATGAGATTATTAATTGAAAAATTATTCTAAAAATGAATTGTTAATAAATATGTAACAAATGGACATATGTAATTAATTTATGATATGATATATATTTATGTTATTAAAATGTATTTCTAATGAAGAAATAACTATTATATAGGAGGTTCAACCATGAATGATGTAATTCAAGACTCACGGTAATGGATTTCAGTATAAATTAATAACTTATATTTAAAGAATGAAATATTCTAATACTATTTAATTTATATGATGAGTATACATCACATGAATACATATTATGATTATTTTCTTTAACATTATTTTTTTTACTTATCCATTTCAGATATCTCTTTCATTAGGGTTTGGTGTTTAAAAGATTCCAAATCATTATGAGATTTTTTCGCAATTTCATTATATGAGACATATGTTATGTTATCCAACTATATTCTTTATGAGATATATATACCATCCATTTTACATATAATATCATTAATTTAATATATTCTAATGATATCATATTTTTATATTAATTTTATTCTTTCTTGGGGATTACCATTAAATTTTACAAATGTGGTAGTGTTAATATGTTATAATCTCATCATTTATAAGGATCTTTTATCATTTTTCATACAACGATGAAAAAATATTATATAAAACTAATGATTTTTTTTCTCTTATGGTATGTTTGATAAAATAATTATCTTCCATACATTTTTAACTATCTATGTAATCAATAGTTCATTATAATATTTTGAGAATGATCATCTATATTTCTCTCTTCGATCAAAAATCAGTTTTCCTCAACAACAATGGTTTCTTAAAGTTATTCATTTTTAAAATCATAACATGATATATTACATAAATTATTACTGATGTTTTAGTTTTTTCATTTTTTTAAATAAATCATCATTTAATTGTCCAAACAGTGCATGTTGAACATTTTACGAAAATGTAGACAAAATATTTGTTTGACTCTGAATAATGTTAATATAATTTACCACTATCCTTGAAATTATTATTTTTGAATATTATGTAATAAATTTTCAAATTTTTATTCAATTCAAATTATTTAAAAATTATTTATTTTTTCAAAATATTATATCAATGAATAAATAAAAAATTTCATATGAAATTATTTAAATGATATATAAATTATCATATATAAGCTTTCAGGTTTCATTTCAATGAAAATGGTTTTTAAAATATTTCATATTCATTATTGGGTAAAAATATATTTTCAAAAATGGTTTATTTTTCCAATGAAATTTTCATAGTGATTAATCTTTTAAAATCATTTTCAATCCATGATGACATCCATTGTTGTTACTTATTATTTTCTATGAATAGGATACACTGATACCATTATAGTTATTTCACTAATTGATTTATGTTCATGATTAAAATATATTTATGAAAACCTTTTCTCTCCCACAGGTTATACCATGAAACAATGATTATAAAATAAACTTCTTTTTCTACTAGTTTTTAATTTATTAAATGATTTAATTATTATGATACATGACTAGTATATATAGGTTATGTTGTTATGAAATTCTTATGAATCAAATTTCATATATAGGATCTGTTATAATTAGTTATTTTTGATATTATGGAATATGATTGTTTGGTCATTATCATGTGACCATTTTTATAAAATAACTAACAACAATAAATGTGTTAAAACAATAGATGGTGGATACATAATAACAAATTACTAGTGAGAATTATAGCTCCCTCCATTAAATTTGGTAATTATTTATATCTAATGATGTTGAAAGGATTATAATGGGGTGTTAACTCAATTAAGTATGAAATGATTCCTCTATGATTTTCTTGGTTTTGAACCATGACTAAAATGATGGTATTTGGAATGATCCCATTCCACTATGGGGAAATGAATTTCAGTGGGGATGGTGGTGTGTCCCTACTAGTAAGTGTAACTGGCCTTGGAGTTCACTAATATTGTATTGGAAATGATCAATGAATACTATGGGAATGATTTTCTATTCTTATGTACATTCCACAATTCTATATATGATGCTAATATTATTCTCTCAAGGATTGTGTTCATTGATTTCATCATCATTATTGTCTTAAAAAATTCCAATATTTATTTAATCAATAAATATTATAATCCCTGATATAAAATGTATGGGTTTCACACGTTATGTTGATGTTCTCAAATACTTATTATCTTCCTATCTTTATGTATCTCAATTATAGACCATTTCATATAATTTCACCACCCATTTCAAATTTTTTCATTACCTTGTTTATAAGTAATGGTTTTTCAATTGGGTATTTTGGGGAATAGTACTAAATGAAAATATCATTATGTTTGACATTAAATTTATTTCTCTAATAAAGATGAATTCTTTCTATGTATCCAAATTCCATATACATTTATATTCATCATATTAGTTTTTAATTAATATAATGAAATTTCAACACAAATGATTGAATATCTTCTTATGTGAATCATAGGTCTCTATAACAAGTGTATGTTGTTCAATAATGGAATAATTTAGGGGTAATAACCCCTAAAATACTTGTTGTAGAGTGTCTTAACCATCATTCAAATGCATAGTTAGTGATTCCTTACTATGCACTTATTTTAACACAAATAATGGATATTCAATGGTTAAATCACATTTTTTTATACAATAATTTTAATATATTTTAATATATAATAAAAATGTATAATAAATCATAATCATAATAGTTTATAGATTGTAATTATGGGTTCATGATTAAGACATCCTATTAATGTGTTTTATTGATTAACCACAATCATTAATGGTTCTTAATGTTCATGATAACTACATTTGTTTAAGTAAAGGATTGAATAATGTATGTTGAATTTGATGTGTTGTTATGAATTCAAAAATACAAATGTACCATATATCATATTATTCTAAAAAAATTCCATACTTCCATCAATAGTATAAGGGAATGTTAATTAATATCTTAAATTTTTAGTTGTTTAATTTCCTATAAAATCTTATAATTTTATAATGATCAAATATTGATTAAATCATTCATCCCATATTGATGATTTTTAGAATATTATTTTTGAAAATAAACTTGTTATTACTCCAGGGAATGTTGATGTAATCATTGGTTTTTATGGGCTTTCTTTACATAATGGCCACATCAATTTCCATGGAAGTGATATCATGTTCGATTTTATAAAATAAAATAGGTTTATACATTAGTGGATGTATAAATATGATATTCCAATATATGTCACATATATTTTTCTGTATTCTTATTAAATGTGGTGTTTGTCTAATATGGTTAAAAAAACTCAACATAGAATATATTCATATTGTACAAGTGTGTAACGATGTACTTCTAGATGAGTTACATAGACATCCTCCATGATATGATGATTGGTTTTTAATATAATTCATAACTAGTAGAAACCCAATTTAGAAGAATATAAAAATAATTCACCCTATTTAATTGACAGAATTGAAAAAGAAACCATAATACAATCTGGTTAAGAAATTAATTTTGTTGATTTCACCACCATGTGGTGCACTTGTATATTTTTTAAGTAAAAATTTTGATTTATGTGATTATATATTGATTACACAAATAAGAAAATATCCTAATAAATAATATGAATCATATATAGCATATTAATGAATATTTAGATCAATAAAGTGGATCTCATTACTTGTCCATGATTTATATTTAATCAACATACCATCAATTATTATCAAATTTGAAAACATACCCAATTAAACATTTTTTAGGATCTATAGACACTGTTAATTTATAGTAATACAATTTGTTATTAATAATGTCCCTTACATCTGCATGATGATAAATAATACAGTATTTATAAAATAAACTGATCAATTGGTGATGGATATTTGATATGATATTATTTTATATTATATATGTAATTAATATCATGTTGCTGACTATAGAATGTTATGGAATACCTATGATAGGATTAGTAGTATATAATAAATACTATGTGGTAGTTTTTCGATAAATTATAATTCATTTTTGGGTAATATAATCTCACTAAAGGGTAAAATATGGGATAAATCAATGATAGATGTATTTTAACATTATACTAGGCCAAGAGATGTGATAGATATCCAAAATATTCTAATCATTTATAGGAATTGACATATATTTTTGAGAATGTTTTATGGATATTTAATCCAATATCCATGGTAACATTAAATGGAATGATTTTTATTTATAATGTTAAATTTGACGAAAATATCATGGAATAGAAAAGAATGATTGTTTACTCACATTTACATAAACTACCACGAAATAGATATGATTTTGGGATATAAATTTTATTATCAAAAGAAATAATATGAATAATCATATAGAATGAAATAGTAATATGTTTTACATCATGAGAATTGTTCATTCATAATAAAAATTACCCAACATTGGATTTTTATTTATGTAAATTAATTTATACACTAAAGATATGGAATAATAATCATTATAGTGAATTTTTTTTACATATATACAGAACATAAATGCTTAATGTATTTATTCCCTCAAAGTGAGCTGAGAATGAGCCTTATATTATTTATGGAGTTCAATAAATATTATTAATAATCAACATATTACCACCATGTGAAATTAACAATGGTGGAATAACATATAGGTCATATATATCATAAAATAATGCATAACATGATGATCACAAAAATTCATGTATTTTTATAATAAAAATTGATAAATCATGAAATCATTATGAAAGGGTCGAAATGTTTTTTTCATAAATTTTCTTCCATTATATATATATATATATATGTGATGATCAATGAGGATCCAAAAGAACATATAAATCTATAAAATAATGTAGGGAATTTTATTAATTTTAAAAAATATTGTTATGGATTGATAAGGTCATGGGGCATGATATGATTTTTTCTATACAATATTTTAATAAGGATATATTTTGTGAAGCACATAGCTCACCAATTTATATTCATCCATGTATTAAAAATATGAAAACAGATTTCAATAAATATTTCTATTGGGTGAACATGAGGAGATATATTTTAGACTATGTATCTTGATTCAGTGTATGTGAGTAGGTTAGTTCTAAGAGATAGATTTCAATGGTGATATTATCACAATTACACATACTAAAATGAATATTTTAAAATACATAGTGGATTATCTCAATATACTCCCACAATATAATAAAGTAAATAATTCTTTTTGGATTGTGGTTGGTCACCTTATGAATTCAACAACCCCAGTTACTATATGATAAAATTTCAATCTTGGCCATCTTTATAGAACACACAATACTGATTTCATTAGGTTAAATGGTATTATATATTATATTTAATGTGATAGAGATCCCAGTATTACATTTATGCTTTGGGGATGTATTCAATAAGATTTATATTATGTTTTTATTACATTATTGTTATGATCCTTTGATATATAGTCAATATGAATGAAAATTTCAAACACTTGAGTGTATTTGAGAGATTTTTTATGTATTTTAATGTTTTTTATGATCAACACATTCATAATGATTATTTTTTTTGTCAAAAAATAACACTCACCCTTGAATTCACATATATATTTATCATCCCCTCAATGGAAATCAATTTTTATAACATGAATGTGTTAGGATGGTTTTAAAAGAATATAAATATTTTGACTCGAGCATAATGATTAAATTAATGAAATGTTAATAGTAATTTCAAATAATATTAAGACAACATTGAGTTTACATAATGGTTATGAAAACAATCAATGTAAAAATTTATAATTATATGTTAGTGAGAATGTATTCATATGAATTTCTCTATAGAAATGGATTTTAGATTCCAAAATAAGTGAAATGTGGGCCCTATTTATATTGTCCTATTCATGATTCATGATTAAGTATGGGAAAAAAACATTTATTACCTCTTCTTGAAACCCCCTCTTATGTATAAGATCTTTTTTGTGTATCTATTATAAGAATCTATATACCAAATCCATGTATAATGTTATTTAAAATGATAAAATCAGTAAAATCAGTGATTTTAGAGATAATGATCTATCATACATGAATAATCATCTTGAGAATACACTCTTAAGGAAAATAAATCCATAGAAAACCCATGAGAACATAATGTTGTGACTAAATAGAAATATCATTATATAAACATATTGAATTGATGGAATTTATTTAGAGATATACAATTTTAATGTTTATGGAATGTATCACCCATATATTTTGCGATATAATAATGTTCCAAAAAATTTAATTTTCTCGATATCTTTTGATACATGAAAACCTATTTCTAAATGAACTGCAATACTATATCACATTATAACCTATCCATAAAATGTAATGGATTTTTATATATTTACAATTTTTGGAAAAAAAATAATATTTATAGATTATTTAGATGAGGAAAATATATTTAAAAATTAGTACTACATTTTTTTAATTTGGTATATTCTTTTAAAGTTGAATAATCCTTAAAGTGTTTTTATATCAATCTATGAGACAACAATATAAATAATTTTACCACTATAAAAAACATAATTTTAAAAAATGATCTTTATATCTAAAATTTTCATTTCCAAATTACAAACGAGTGAATTATTTATACTTTTATAATAGCCGTCATTATTTTATGAACTGTGATTATTTGAAATTTCATTCCAAAACTATATTTTCAAATAAAGTATATATGATGTTAAATTTGTCTATTAAATTATTTTAATTGTAAAATTAGTTCATATATATTATTAATATTCCATTTTTGGTAACTATAATTGATTTTATGCATTATTCTGCTAAAAATCATCTTATGGATAAGAAAAAATGTATTTGGGAATAAAATATTTGATGAATTTTTGGGTTTACATTAATGTTAATTTTAGAATTAAATTTGCATTAAAATTGATAAAATGGATTCAATATGTGGAATTTGTATTTACATATTAGGTAATTGTTTGACATTTTTTTAATAATGAATAGTAGGATAGAAAAAAATATATTTGGTATTTTATAAAACTATTTTGTTGGGACAACCAAGAGGTAAGAGTAATATTGAATATTAAACTTTTATAACACAAATTGTGTTTCCAAATATAAACTATCTAATATACCAAACTCTAATATCTATAAGTATGGAATAATATTTCTTGATTATGAATGTATTATATCCTTTATGAAATTCCAGGTGTTTCCCCTCCCCCTATTGTAAATGGAGACCCATACATTCAATAATTTTCAGTACATTAAGGCATATTTCCCTACCATACCCTAAAAAATTTTGATAATGTAATCTATATAAAATATTTATAGGTTCTATTATTTTTAAATATCTAATACCCTGTTTTTTATAAATGTATTTAATGTTGGTCAACTGAATGAGATGCAATCAACTTACCCTACCATATTAAAATAACATCTTTTGTATACCAAGTTAATATATAATATTCATCATAAAACCATAAATAAAATATCCAAAATATACTAAATTTAATCAGGATTACCAAAAACCATATATTCACCCACATTTCTATAAATTGTTATTTGGCGGTATCATATGTGCATACACATGGAATACAACTTCCATATAAAGATACAATTAATTTTCAATCACAACATCATGGATGTTTATAATTAAAGGTTTAGTGTTTATATATTATATAAATGACATAAAAATGTTTCTAAAATTATCATATCTTAACTACCTTATAAATTTTCCATCCATTGGAATATGATAATGTTAATTGTGGGCTTGTGTGGACTACCACCTATGTGAAGCGATGTGCACCATTTTTTATTTACAATTTAAATGGATTGTAATAAGGACATATTCAAGATTTATATATGTATTTATTATATTGTAATATGTCAATAATTTTTAATTAATATTTTCCATTCTCTCATCCCATTTTTTTAAAAGTAAAAACATTATCCATGTGTACATACGACTAACCATCTCCCAGAATGGAGTAATTCATTTTTGTATCTATATATATTTTTTATGTCTCTAAATACAAATATAATGAAATTTTATAATATTCATATAATTATTTACATTAAATAAGGAATATAATCATGATGTATATAGAAGGAATGCAACTATTAAATTGAAATTCTCATGAAAATTAAATAAATTAACACCCAAAATGATGATATCAATTAAGAATTATTAAAAATTTAGTGTTGAAATGTAATGAGTAGATCAAATATTATATTATATGTATCCAATAATTATTTTATATTATTATAATATATATATATTTAAGTTATTTAATGTCAATGCACTTTCTATTCCCATAAAACATGAGTTACATGATTTTTGATATAATATCATTGTTTATTGTGGTTGTTTATGACTATGTTTATGATCATTAAATTTGTTGATCCACCTATCATTAAAACTATATATTTTAGTATCCTATAGTGATTTATTAATATTATATGTTTTTTTCTTCTATTTATTTACTCATGAGAGTAAGGGAATAATTTTATGTAAATAAGACTTTATTTATCTATCTGGTTGAAAATCTATTTCCTCTTAATTAGTGTTATCGATAAATATTTTTTATAAATATTTTTAATATTATATGATGAAATTTAAAATAAATTAGAACTCCTAATTAAATTTTTATAAAACATTTTAAAAACAATATTATTTGCATTTTCAACATGATTTACATTTTATAATTTTAAATAAAATCTGAATGTAACAATGGATAAAACATTTATTGAAGGAAATGGGTTTTCATTCATCATGACCACTAATATTTTTGGAATATTCCATTAGATGATTGCATTTTTATTTTGATTATTTTTTTATTTTTATTTTTGATTTTAAATGAGTCATTTCAATTTCAAATTGGTATTTTCATCAAGAAATGAATATTAAATGTTTTAAAAAAAGTAATCTCAAGAGAAATCCTATAATGTTACACAATTGTTAAAGGGGTTATGATCTAACTGTATAATCTCTATTTATTCTACATATAGCTTATTATTATGAGAAATTATTTTTATAATACATGATAATTTTTGGTGGGTTATTCTATAATGACATACGGAAATGATTATGAAACCCATTTCTTTTTGATGGATTATGAGAATTATATTTTTACATGATCATGTGTAACACAAACACACACACAAACACACACACAGACACACACACACACACACACACATATATATATATATATATTTGAAGATTGGATATGATTTATACATCTCTATAATGAACATGTGAAATATTGATATCTAATGAGATTATAAGGATTAGAATAGGGACTCAACCTAGTTAGGTATGCACTATTTTCTAGAATGACCATAATGGGAGTGAAAACAAATAATGTTGTGAGGGAATATCTTGTGAACCCAATACACTATGATAATATTATCATTGTCCCTTGACTAGGGAAATTATTTTATTTTATTTTATTTTTGTTTCGAAAAATTATTTCTTATTAAAATTGTAATACTCTAATGTCTCATGTTCTATTATTTTTTTGATTCATGTATTATAAAAGTATATGTTTTATACAAATAAAAAACATTATTTTTCAATGATATTTCGGGTATGGTTTAAAAAATTTATGATACTTTTCTTATAGTTTTATTCACAATTTATGATAATGTTATCCTTGATTTCTCTGTTGTTTACACTTATTGTGATTATAAGAAAACAATTTCATATGTTCCCATTACATACATCATGAGGAGTAGTTTTCGTATGATATGTCTAAGAGTGGTGAATGTTTTGAATAATTTAGTTATAGATGATTTAATATTCTTATAAAAAATTTGATTATTTATCCATCATTCAAAAATCACAAAACATATTCGATAAAAATTATTGATAATAATATCATATACCTAATACATATATAATATAATGTAATTTATATTTATGAAAATTATACTTCAATATATACTAGGTATTATCCTATTTTTCACTTATTTCATGATAATAAGTCCTATATAGATAGTTGGATTAACTCCCATAGAATATATACATTGGTTAACCTCATTATATTTACAATTAATAGTAAATTATGTTAGTATTTGTTCAACAAATTTCAAAAGAAAACATATTTAAAAATACTATTAGAATCCGAGATTGGGGCTCATAATTTCTTAAGTTAGGTTTTGTGCATCATTTATATGTTATTTTTTCAATGTTTATAGTTTTATATTTGTATAACTACTAACTTATGACACTAAACATTCTTATTTTAAGGTAATAACATGAATATTAGAGAACTATGGTAAATATTAGTGTCATGGAGAAGTGGTTATTGTTCGAATGAACTACTTAATGGGATGTGATATGGCCTAAAAAACAAAGGAAACTGATCACACAACTATCAATAGTAATTAATAATAATGTTAATCAATTATTCTTCCAAACTGTGCCTTGGATAGTGAATAATGATATCAAGTCAATTTTATTACAAAATCCACCCTCCACCAGTAGCAATTATAATCTCAACCTTTTTTAAAAATGGTTAAATATGATGGAAGATTTATTTTCCATTCTTCATATCATAGGGTACTATATGTTCACTATGGATGTGTATAATTTTGTATATGTGGATAATTAGTGGTGGACTGTAATTTAGAATAAAAATGAAAATGGTGAATCAAAATCTCTAAAATGGGAGTATTTAAATAATGTATTCTTCATCAAGTTCATTCTTAGAATTCATCACATTATTTCAAAACAAGAAATAAAAAAACTTACATAATTTATTATTAGTCAGTTGTGACATAAAAAGAAAATATCTTGAGTCTGATAATGTATTCATCATGTTATATCATAATTGGAATCTTATATTTACTATCACTTTAGTGGGTTAAAATAATGTCTTTTGTGGGATTTACACATTAGTGACATTCTAATATATGAGGAATATTTTTATCTTCCCAATAAATTTGGATTGAAACATGAGGCTTTCATTATTTTAGGGAGTATTATTTAGTGGTGGATTGTCATAGATACTCCAATGATATGAAACATGGGGAAATTCTTTTCCAATACATATATATCAATTATATAGATGAGAGAACAAGAGATATTTCTCTAAGGATGGGGGTTTTTGTATTATATTTAATATTAAAAGAAATATTTCTCTTAAAAATATATGTGGTATAATGAAGATGAATAAAAAAATTGGGGAAAATAATTCCCTAATCCATTTTCCAACTATAATTCAGTGATTAACATGTATGGTGATTTTGAAAAATTAAAACCATTACACTAACTCTAGAGTTATTTAATGGAATAAATAACATTAACCTTTTAAGTCAATGTGGAAATAATGACCAAATGTTTTCACTAATGCTGATGTATTTTAGGATAATGAATTTTCTCGAGATAAACTCGTAATATAATCCATGTTTTTTAATGTCAATTTTTATTATATTTGTTAAAAAAATTTCTGTTAAACGATATTAATAAAAATTTCAAATATCCACCTAAATATATTAATAATGATGTATATTTGAAAATTAAATGATGTGTAATAATAATATCTATGATAAAAAAAGAATTATATGAAATTGATAAATGGGATGTTAAATAATAAAAATTTATTTTTTGTAACCCATCTCTTATTTTGATATGATTTTTCGAATGGATTGGTTATCCATGAATATATCATATATCATCTTTTTATATAGATAAATAAAATTTAGTATAACATACCATATTGTGATAAAATATCTATTAAAGAATGATTATGATATCTCATATAAATAAAATTAAACAATTTGGGTTATCATTCATAGAAATGATAGATTATCATATCAAATTATTAGGGTTGATGTTGAAGTTGATGAAATGTATATTCTAACTTACTACATTAAAAAAATTTATATGAAAGTCACGGTATTCCCGAAGAGTTATCGGCTGAGTATTTAGTTGTGTACATTTTGTAGTACTTACATATCGAAAATATTCCTTTTGTAATATCTCCCTTTCAGTTAAATGAATAAAATATTCAATATTAAGAGATTCTAGGTATATTATTTCTTCACATAAGTGCGTCACCCTATGCAGAACTATTTAATTTTAAAAAAAAATGATTGCTCAATGTGCATATACAATGACTATCAAAAAAATAATATGATGACTATGAAGAAAAAATATTCTCTTCCATGTATTGATTATCTTTTCAATCACATTTAATGGGATCATTATTTTTTAATGATTTAAATTCTATCCCAGTATCACCATTTTATGGGAAAGAGAGTATATTTAAACATAATAGATTTTTGAAATTTGAATGATTGCTTTGAACTGACAGGGATAACAATTGGACTTAAAAATTATCCAGTTGTATTTATGGATTTATTCATATATTCATTTAACATTACATTAAAAAATTCATAGTAGTATTTACTGATGGAATTATCATATATCATATGAGAGTAGAAGAATATGAATACCATTTGATAATTCATATAAGGATTTACTAAAAGGATAAATTTCATAGTATCTTTATACATTTTAAATTATTGATACAAAACATAACCTTATTAAGATATGTTATCACCAGTGTCGGTATATCTATAATCTCGTAGAAATAAATATTACTTAATATTGAGTAAATTCGATAATTTCACTTTATTTTACAATAAGTATCTTTTATTGTTTAGATATTTAGATAATTAATCATTACTCATACATAAAAACTTTTGTATTTCAACGAAGACAACTCTACTCACTATCCTTTTTTTTATAAAACAAAAAAAATTTAAAAATGAACCTGCTATTGTTTAATCTTTAAGCTTCATAAATATTTTTTTATCCCATCCTTCACTATATTATTATTCAAATCCTTTGATAATATTCATAAAAAATGTACGAGCATAAAAAGTTCAGCAAGGATACACTACTAAGGAAAACTGTCAGTCTTGTGAAAACATGTAAACCATGAATACATTATCATAAATTAATAATTTTCAACTTTAAGAAGTATTATATACACTTCATTAAAAATAAAATAAAATATTACCATTTTTTAATAGAAATATTACCACAAAACCCATTAAAACATAAAACATATAACAGTTACATGGGACATAATCGTACCTAATTAGAATAATCAAACTATCGAATTCATCACATATAACTAAATGGATTATCCATACGCCCGACTTCCTTACACAGTTTATTTGAGGTTATAATGTAACCACCCATCCTTGGTTTATCACGGAACTACCCATATTTGGTTTATCACGTAACAATGTATAATTTCTTTATCATGAAACCACTTGTTAAATGTCCAAGTACTATTATATAATCATTGCACATAAAATATTTCAGTGATCAATATTTCACTCATATATTTTTTACAATCAAAAGATATCATTTCAATATGTT
The DNA here is from genome assembly GCA_963277665.1 of Viscum album. NCBI lineage: Eukaryota > Viridiplantae > Streptophyta > Magnoliopsida > Santalales > Viscaceae > Viscum > Viscum album. The sequence goes on from OY728165.1 coordinate 294,043,406, forward strand.
TGAAAATGAAATACATTCTAAAAACCATTTTCAATAACAAAACATAAAAAAACCAAAAAAGTTAAAAAGTTATGTCGTTTCTTATGAAAATCATTATGGATTATATAGGAATCCAAATTTCAAATAATGGTTACGACAGTGGGGAATTCATTGTTGGGGAATATGTAAATACATTCCTTTTATCATTATGTAATTAAACTAAAATGATTTGTATAAAAATTTTATTTTTTAAAACCTTGTAATGGTATTAAATGTAACATGAATTTATTATATACCATATAAATGATGTTGGTGTATAACATCAAAATATGACTTAATGAAAAATATTGATACAATGTCCTTTAACCTGAGTTTGATTCATCATGTATAATATTTATATTTTGGAATAAAAATATTATGTAAAATTTATAATTTGTTGAGAAACATTTTAATGTTTATTATTTCTTTTATATTTATTATTAATATGTTTTAAAAATTAATTAATTATTTAAGATCATATCGAATGTTTTGTGGATATTTAGAACTTCAGTCAAAAATGATTTCTTATTATATAAATAGTCAATGTGATTATTAATTCAATAATTTACAGAATAATATTAAATATATAATTACCACTTTTATAAATTAATTATAATTTTAAAACAATGCAATTAATATGGTATTGAAAATAAACAACATTCTCATCTGGGAGACCGTAAGATGTATGTACAATTGAGTAACATTCCCATTTTCATTGATTGGATAGAAAATAATTTAATTATTATTTTATATTTCAATAATTGACATAATATAAAAAAAATAAAAATAAAAAATTTTAATATACACACATATATATATATCAATCCTATGATGTCGTGAATGATAATGTCTCACATCATATCGTGGAGGTGATAATTCACACGTATGTGTGAACAATGTTTTCAATTTCATGTGCAAAATAAATAACAGAATAATTGATATATTATTATATAATAAATATATATATGTCATGAAAATAATATTAAAACATTAATTCCATAATTACAACCAGTACTGAGTGATGGGTATTGAACACGAATTATATTGTTTTTGGATGTGATAGTTCACACGTACGCACAAACGATTAATTCCTTTCCCATTTGATACAGGTGGAGATTGATTAAGGTGATGTTATTAACATAATAACATATAACTATATTTATGATATTAGAGTTATAATTTCATCTATTAAGAATAATATTTAAGAGAAATGGAAGAAGAAATAAAATATAAATACTTAAAGAAAGTGATACATCTTCTTCTATTGATAGCCATTTATGATAGCATTAACACGTATAAAAAGGGTGTTCTACCTATCATATGGAATGAATAATGTGGGGAGCAATTATTTTAATGGTTTTGGGAATATCTTGGCTGAATAAATTGGGTTTCCATGTGTTATTAATAGTGTGTAATGTGTGCTTTTTATTGGACATGGGAGGGGAACCATTGGAATTAATAAAAGTATTAAATTGATATAAATTAAATTATGATTCCAAATGGATCAGAACTCATTTAGGTAGAAAATTGGATGATAATGAGTTTAAATATAATAATCCAATGAATATTAGACATATTTTTATAATGTTTTTAATACATATCTTTTTGTTTTAACCCCTTTTATCTTTTAACATTTTATCAACAAATTTACACTTTAAGAGTTAAAATTGTTACTAAATCCCTTAAAAGTAACAATTCATGCGTCATAAATTACATTATAAATTATATATAATAATTTTGGTAGAATAATTTATTTTTATAAAAATTATATCTTTTAATTTGGTATTTTATAATTTATGTTATGAATAATGACATTTTTGTACTCTATTCATTACATGATTTTAAAAAAATATATTATGACCTCAATTACTATGAACATAATACATTTTCTTAGTAATAAAATTACATATTCAAATCGAAATTTTTTAATGGAATTAAATATTTCAACTTTTATTTATTTTAGTATTATTTATATCATTTATTTTATTATTTCATAATAAATATATTACTACATTACATTTCTTTTAAAATTTAATTTAATTTTTTTATTAATAAAACTAATAAATTAATTACAATGATGTAGGTAATATTTTTTTATTTCTATAGAATACTTATAGTTTAATAAATCACATATATAACACCATATAATAAATGTTCTAGTAATAAGATACTAGATTATGTAAAACTTTTGTTTACTTTAAATTAAATGTTATAAATGTCTAAATCACACCCATATGGATTCCAAAAGAAAACGTTTATATGAAAGGATTTAAATGGTCTAAAATTTCTCATATAATATGATGAAGAAAATATTTAGGGATGTTTTATATCATGATAATATTATTCTTTCCATTAATTACCATATTTACCTTTAAATGTGGGAAATAAAATGCCAAAGTTACAAAAGACCAAAAATGTTTTTGATCATTATAGACAACATTATTCATAATAATTATAACCATTTATGTTAGTTTTTAAATATTTATCTCACATATGTGTCAAAATTAATTTCAAATTTAATCTCATTGTTGAAATGACAAAATAGTTTTTTACAAAAAATGTTCAAGAGTTCACATAGTTTTTCTTTTCAATTTCAATATGAAATTTCATAAAATTAATAACATTGTATTAATTGAAAAAAAAAACCATAATCTAAATATACATTAAAACCAATTAAAATTCATAATATTTAAATAGATTTGATAAAAATAAACAGTTTTTAATTAAAATGTAGTGTTTTCAATCATCATTGAAAAATAAATATAATCCTAAAAAATTTTAAATTCAACCAAAGTTAATTTTTATGTCCTTATTAAAAAAAATTAGTATTTCAAATATTGCATAAAAATTTCAAAACATTCTAATTTAAAATAGGATCACAATCAGAATTCCCTAAATCATTTTTCATTAAAAACATTTCTTTTATCAGAAAAAATGAATTTGTTTTCATATCATGTATAAAAATATATAAAATTAACTTTAAAAAATAAATTGAATATATTGATTATATATTTAATTATTAAAATCTATCAACATTAATTTTAGTATTGTATAAACACGTTTATTTCGATGTAAATTTTTTTTACAAGAAAACACATTCATTTTGGTCAAATTTATTTAATTTCATTTATTAATTAATTTGGTAACCTGTGAATAATTATATAAACTTGTGTAAAAATTATTATACTATAATTAACTAGGATTCTGCATCATTCCCCCATTTTGGAAATTCAGTCATTGTAATTTTAAATTTGGGATCGTCAACTAAGGATTCACAATTCAAAATTACATTATTGAAATCCCCCATTATAGAAGAGTTAAAAACACTTCAACATGGAAAGAATTAAAGAGATGTAAAAAGGACATATGAGATAAATTATACTAGTATTACATTTTGTAAATCCTAGATATGGCAGGAAAACCGGCCATCATATTATGATTCATAGGGGTATAAAACATGATCAGGAGAAAGTTAAAATTCAAAAAAACAAAAAATTATTAGGTTAAATATATGTTAATTTCATAGCCGGAAAAGTAAACGAATATTTTTTTTCTAAGATCCATTTAATCATGTTTTTAAATTATTTAACTACCTAGAATATGATAAAAAAATATACATACATGAAAAAAGTGTTTCATTAACTAATGAAATTTTTCCTCAAAATCATCTTTTTCACTAAACGATGAGTATTAAAGTTGATTTATTACACGTGAATCACTTGAATCAACATCTAGAGAATCACATAATCCAAATAATATTGACATACTATTTCTCCTGAATTGAAAATTTAACCAAAACCATCATTTTCAGGATAAGATAAAATAGTTATCTACTTAGAAAAAACATTCAAAGTGTAATGACTACTTATAATCTCTAAAATTGAAAAGTAATACCCAAAGACCCACATATACCATTCAAAAAAATAACTATCCTTAAAAATTATCAAAATATTATAAGATATATATAATTTAAAAAAGAAAAAGGATTTAATAAAATAATATTCCCAGATAAGTTCAAAAAAATTACATCAAATAATATTAACCACTATTAATTTCTCGTACAAAAAATGTACATTCCAAAATGTTATACTCTTCAAGAGAGGTTAATCATTTACAAAAATAACATGAATATTTGTCATTACACAATAAAAAATATATTCTTCCAAAAATAATTCAACCACAACTTCTAAAATAAAATCTCATAGTATTCTATTATAGTTAGGAATATAGTGTACCCAAAATATTAAATGTATTCCAAAATATAATTTTTAAAATAATACCCAAATAATTTACCAACACAAAATATATTTAGTTAATTAAAGACAAGTTCTTAAAATCAACATATTCATATTCCTTCAAATCATTTAACTACAAATAGCATGATATACTAGCATGGGATTTCTCATAAGCAAGTGTTAGGTGATAATGCCTTCTCGTACTTCGGTTATGGGTTCAATTTCTATAGCATTGTCTAACGCAATGGGTTGCCACCCATCAAGTGAGTTTTGGTTTTAAATTTTTTTATAATTTTAAAACATTCCCAATATGAGGTAAAATCCACAAATAATAATTATAACTTGCTTTATCCACATATTTCTTGTCATATCTTTCATTTTAAAACACAAAATTTAAAAACTCGTTATTAGCTAAAATTCATTGACCATATAAACCCTAATGGTATCCATAAATTTTTTATTATTTCCAAAAAATATTATATAATAATTCTTCCAATAAAATTTTCACATAATAAAAATTATGTTACACACACTAGAATAAAGTCTTCTAATGTAATCACATCATCTATATAGAATTAATTATTTAAATAATATCATCATCTAACATTCCACCATAACTCATGAATCCTTTATATGTATGCATTTTAATCATTTAAATATCTTCATGATCCTTTATAAATTATTATCCATTTTATTTATTAATTATTATTTCCTACAAAAAAACATGAATATTATTCTAAGATTCAATATTTTCAAAAGAAATGTGAAACAAATAATCCATAATGTTTATAGGTATTTTTCAGTTTCCTCATCATCAATTGGAGTGGAATTTGATATTTCAAAATATATTTTTTTATTGTCTTCCTGTTTGACTTTAAAAAAATTATTTAGGTGTCATTTATTTTAATACTGACCATTATCCATTCATATTGAATTTTCAATTGATAACAGAAGAATAAGAACATTAACTTTAGTCGATTTATCTAAACACATCCTTTTTCATTTCTAGGTTATTTCTTTATGACCATCATTACGAGATATATAACATCATATCTTACATTAAAAACATTTTCCTTGGGGTTTAGTTCCTCATCATTCAAACATATGTATGTGAATATTATTACTTGTATGGTATTTACAGGAACTTCAAGAGGTACACCATTCACTAATATATGATGAATTAGAAAACTCCCAAATAATCTAGTAATTATTCATGAATCCCCATACATCATTTAGAATAACAATGATATTTCTCAATGAATCCCCCATTACATTTGATTTTTTATTCATATAACCATCATAAAAATTTACGTCCATTATTACTTTGGTTCTTATTGGATCCAAACATTAATTAAAACCACAAAATTTAGTGTTAGTATATAAATTATATCATCACTTGATATCTTTTGAGTAAGATAAAAACAAAAATATAATTATTTGTGTTATCTCAAACTCATTAAACATATCTAAAATAACTATGAATCATTATATTATGATGACCAATGTGGGTATATATAACTGGCAACATATGTATAAATAACAATCTTACCTAGAAAGGTGTCTTGCATATCCTCTAATGGAAACAATAAGAGCCCATCATTTAACATTCCATAATCATGAGTTATTTTAAAATTTTGACATTATATTAAATTTAGGATCTTTACAAGCCTTGAGATTTATAGAATTATTCCATAAATTCTATAAGAAAACTAAAATGTTATAATGTAAGCACTTCTACTCACTATCTATATTTTATTAAATAAATTTTTAAAAGTAATCTTTTTTATTTGTTTCATGATTAAACATCATAACAGATCCTTTATCCTATGATTGACTCTATTTATGTTCAAATTTTATGAAAAAACATTCCAAAACATGAGATAGTCATACAAATGTCAGTAAGAGATACATAAATAAAGAAAAATGTTATTGTTGTGAACATATGTAAATAATAAATTCATTATCTTAAATTAGAACTTTTCACTATTAATAAGTAGTAAATACACTTAATCGAAATAAGATAAGTGAATACCATATTGTAATCAAAATATTACCTAAAGACATGCGGAGTACAATATATAACATATAAAGGAAACATGGGCATAATAATTCATAAATTAAAGGACCATATGATCAAATTACACACATGTCACTTAATGGAGTATCAATATGACCAACTTCCATACCCAATGTAATAGCGGTAATAATGTAACCTCCTGTCCATTGTTAATCATGGAACCAACCATCTTTCTTTATCACCTGACTACCCTTCTTTAGTTTATGACGTAACCACACATCACATTTTCAATTACTTTTATATAATAATTACAGATAAAATATTGTAATTATTAAAATTTGACCTTTACAAAATAATTTGGAATCACATGAAATAATTTCACGATAGGTAAATAGTTAATCCACTATAAAAATAATTTTCAATACCAAAACACAAAAAAAATGAATTAGTTATTTTTTTCTAATAAAAAAATAAATCTTTAAATAAGAACACATATATCAAATAATGGTTATGGGGGTAGAGAAGTCATTGTACTTGTATAAGTTAAAAACATTCAATTTGTAATTTTATAGAGAAAAAATTATTATTAAAATAAAAAGATTCCATTTTAAAACCATTGATTGAAATTAGAATCCAACATGGTTGATTATACACCATATAAAAATGGTGGTGTATTAATCAATGTTTTCTTCAATGAAAGGAGATTGAGACAAAGTCCTTTACCTTGTGTCCAACTCATCATGTATAATAATTATAATCCTGAATAGTAAACATAGGTTAATTTCTAAATTTATAATATGTTTTTTCACATATATTCTTTATTGTATATAACTTGTTACCGTGTTAAACAATTTCAATAATTATTTATGTTCCTATTAGATTTTTTGTCAATATTTAGTTTTTGAGTAAAAAATAAACATGTTCTGATATAAATAGTCTATGTTTTTATTAATTACATCATATCCAGAATAAAATTCATGATCTAATAATCACATATATAAATAATTTATACTTTTAAATAAAACCATTTATTTATGGTTTGAAAAATTACAATTGTTATAATTGTTGAGATAGTAGGTCGTACGTACGCAGGAGTTCAGTGAACATTTTTCATTGATCATTACTGAAATAAAGAAATAATTATTTTACCTTTTAAAAATTATAATAACATAATTTTATACATAATAGTCATTTAAATAAATATATATATATATATATATCATACGAGTGATGTGGTGAAAAAATACGATTCAAAACACTTCATGAAGGGGATAATTCACACATACGAATGAATGATGTTGTTATATTTTTGAGCATTTGAACCAATAGAATAATTGAAATAATTATCACTTATAATGTTTTATATATCCTAAAAAATCATTAATTTAACCATTATTACCATTCATGAGGGATGTTTATGGAAATCAATGTATAATGATTCATGGAGGTGATAGTTCACACGTACGCACGAATAATTAATTTCATTCCCATTTGAAGGATGTGGGGATTTATTGATTTGATTATATTAACATAATGACATCTTATTATATTTATGATACATGAGTTATTATTTCATCTATGAAAAAAATGATTCTCAGATTTTAACAATGAAATTCAATAGGAATATTTAAATATAACGATGCATATTCTTCTATTGATCACCATTGTAGAACACATTAACACATATATGGATGGTTTTTTGACTAAAATAAGGAAAAGCCATTGTGAGGATGGATCCTAGTTAATAGTTTAGGAAAATATTGCCCGAAAAAAATTGTTCTGGATATGTGTGTAATAGATAGGACTGATTACTTTTTTTATAGGAGAGGGGGGAGTCACACTTGCAATTATTAAATGTGCTAAATTAATATAAATACAATTATGATTAAAAATTGCTAAAAACAAATTTAAATTGATTATAGGATGTCTATGACTATAAATATAATCATCCATTAAAATTAGAAAATTTTTATTGTTTTTTTAATCCTTCTATTTTAGATTTAATGCTTATTAACTATTATAGTTTTATAAAGTAATTTATAGATTTATAGTTAAAATAATTACCAAATTATTCCAAATGAAAAATGAATGATCCATAAATTAAATTTTTATGGTTATATCCTATTTATGGTTTAATATTTTATTTTTATAAATTTAATATCATTTAATTAGATATTTTATAATTTATGTAGTGAATTTTGTTAGTTTTGATTCTATTCATTACAAGAGTTTTTTAAGTAATAAATTATTATTTCCTTCAAGTTATATACATTAAATAAATCCTAAAATTTCATTTTCATCATGAAATATTCTTGGATGGAATCAAATGTTAAAATTATATTTATTTTAATTTTATTAATATCATTTATTTAATTCATTCTTTTATAAATCTATTACACCATCATCATTGTATCATTATTAAGTTTAATATTGTAAATCATAATAATTATAAAAAACTTATCATGATGTAGTTAATTTTTTACACTGATAAGGAATATTTATAGTCGAACATATCACTTATATGACCCCATATTATATTTTTTAGTAATAAGAGACATGATTATGGCATATTTTCCTTTACATTAAATTAATAGTTATAAATGTTTTAATAAACCCAAGTGGTATAATAGGAAAAAAATTTAGACCCATGTATTTTATTGGTCAACAATAACTCCTCTAGAATATTAGTACATGTGTTATGGAAGTTTAAATTATGATATTATTATAATTACCTTTAATTACCCTATTTAATATTAACCATGGTAAATAAAACACCAAAGTTACTATTCATCAAATATTAATTTCTTCCTATTCGACCTCATTTTTCAAACTAATTACAACCTTGTTTTTCAGTTTTTCAAAATAAAATTCATTTATGTGGAAAAATTAAATTTATAATTAAACACTTTTTTTAATGAGATAACTGGTTTTTTAAGTAGAAAATTCAAATTTTCTCATTTTTTCTATTCAATATCAATGTGATATTGATTCTAATGAAATAAAATTAATAAAATTATTAAAATTCAGTGTTTTCTACTATTTCATCAAAAATTAATTTAATCAAAAAACATAAAAATATATAACCAAACTAAATTTATTTGTCTTGATTCCAAAGAATAATTATTTTTGTGAAATTTATCGTATAAATGTGTCAATACATCATATAAAATGGGTTCTCCATATAAAGGTTCCACAATGAATTTTTTTGGAAAATTACTTCATTTTTCAATAATATTGAATTTGTTTTCATACCATGTCTACAAAACCTATAATATGAAATTTAAACATTAAATCGAATATATTTTAAATGTATTATATATATAAAATCCTCAAAATGATAATTATTTTTTATTTTATAAACTCACTTATTTTCCTTCAAATTGTATTTTTTTCAGATAAATACATCATTTATATTCATTTGGGATTTGTTTCATTTCCTAATTAATATTGCAACCACTAAATATTTATATAAACATTAATAAACTATATTTTAATATTTCAGTTAATATCATTAATTAATGTCATTATAATGGTTATCCAATAACTACAACATAAAATAATAATATAAATTATAAATAATTATTCGTTATAGCTCAATATTTTTAGTAAGGTAAGATTTCAGAAAATCCCATTATTACGTGTTGGGTATCCCATCAATCATAAAATTTATTTTTAAGTATAATTTTTATCTAATTCTTTAATACTAATAATAATGAAAAATATTTATTCTATATTTTCTAGGGTTGTTATAGTGTGTGTGGATACATCAAAGATATGCACGATTGAAAAATAGTCGAGTCTATCATACATAAAAGAGATATAGAGTTTTCATTTATAAAAGGAATACATTATGATATTTTGGAAAATATTCAACTAAATATTGAATAAACTAAACTACATTGACATTGAAGTTAGTGACGATCCATTAGACAATATAATTTTATAAATGATTTATCGAAATTCATAACTAGTTTTTACACAAAATGTACATGAACTAACCTATAAGAGAAGAGGGTTTATAATAAGTATTTTTTCTCCATGAATGGTTTGGGATTAATTCTTATATATAATATAAAGTGAATTTTATATGAATCACATCAATTATTGAATCATGAGAATAAAAACCAAAATATTTTGTAGTGCATTGATATGTATTCACTACAATGTCATTGTTTTGGAATCGTATAAATGACGATATATGTAATAGTTATTAAATCTATATGTTATTAAATTAAATATTCTGAAATATAAAATGAACCAAATTTGAATGTTAGAACAAATCAAAGACTATGACAGCTCAATACATTAGTACTTTATGATGGAAAAAGGTGGTTTATGCTACGATAATGAAATATTAAACAATCTTATCCAAGATGTGTATAAAAATTCTCAATAGTCATAGATTTGAAATCGGCCAATATTGAAATCATAAATGATGGAGAGAAATATTATATTTCAAAAATTATTACTTAACCATCCATCCATTTACCAAATTGGAAATACCTAATGGATTATTTTCACAAAATAATAAATTATGTTATTATTATGCAATAAATCATCAATAAAAATGATGTTATAAGGATATCATCTTATATATGTGCCCAAAAAAATCTAAAATGAAGATGGAACTATTAAATGATGCTTATAACTCATCCTTTTTCTTTGTATCCATGAAATATTAATATGTATAAGGATCTAAATAAATACATTATGATAGATAAATTGAAGAGAAAAATGTCATAAAACACATCTCGATACATGTTATCATATAATGTTAATTCTTGTTGACAAATATCTATGGGAATGTATCAATCATTACTGACAATAGAATTAAAATGAGACAACATTTTCAGATAAATTTTTATTACACATCCCAAGTTAATTAAATTCTATAAATCCACATGGGTTTAGTGAACTAACTCTTAATGGAAATATATTTTATATTTCAAAAAATTTGTTTCTCTTCAGTAACATAGTAAGATATTCAAAACATAATTATTAAGACTTCATGGGTAAGCACTATACATTAATGGTGATATGTATTTTTGAATTTTTTGGATTTCATTGAAATGTATTTAATGTAATTGGAAAAGGGGTTAATTTATAGAATGGATAATAACCTTGGAAATTTTGACAATTAAAGATGAAAATTGAAACTCTAGGAAATATATATTTATATTATTCAGTAGATTCCCCAAATTGTTTTGATATGAACCTCCCCATGGAATAGTTTTAAAATAAAAATAGTTTCCATTATAAAATTTAGATGTTACCATATGAGGATTCACCTAGAATGAAACATGGTTCTCCATCATGCTGAAAGAAGTTGAAATTTTACCAAATAACTATTTATATCTTATTCAACGATAAATATTATTTCATGTTGGATATAATGTATTATTATATATATATAATTATCATATGATATTTTAGATGAAGGTAATTTTTGACTGTAAGGTGCATTAATCACATCAATATTACTTATCCGGTCATGGGTGAAGCATATAACAATGATCTCCATTCTTCCCTCTCCGAAGAACATCATATGTTCCATGTATTACTTTTGATGAATTTCATACCTAAAACATAAAATGTACTAAAATGAAAATAATTAAAACTTCAATAGGATCTCACAATTTATAAACAACTGGTGGGAATTCTAGATTGATGAGATAATGTGTAGCGTAAATTGACCACTCATCTAGTCATTTTCATATGGAGAAATCTTAAGATTGCATAATCTATATGGGATGCGAAGGATGTAATGTATAAATTTACCCAATTTTTTCATTACTAGTAATATAAACCTCATGGATGAAATAACATTTAATGGAAGGGGATAATCTATTGACTCAAGAAGTTGGATGATAAATATTTTTTTAATTGTATAAATCTACATAATATTTTATTTCTCATTTCACATGAAAATCCTAATGAAAAGTTATTGATATATATTATATTAATATTCTTCACAAAGATAAATGAAATATAATTACAACAAGAAACATAAATTACATTAATCGTCTAAAATATTTACATTTAGGGAATAATGATTCTATGATATTAAATATTACAAAAAATTTGTATTTCTTAAATATTATTTATAAGAAGATTATAATATAATAAAATTATTAAATAAACCAATATTAAAAAATAATATGTACAATTTTATCATAATAACTAATATAATATCATTATTTAAATTAGAAATTAATATGAAATAATATTCAATACATTTAATTTATAAAACAATTTTTTAATAAAAGTTGTTATTTTATATTTTATTTGTATATAAATGTTATATTTATAAATTAATTAACTTCAATATAAAATCTAACATAATATTTTATGTTTGGAATTATTACAAGACCAAATGATTAATTATTGAGACTTCTAGATAATAAATTTTTTAATGTGAATAATTTCATATTGAATTTTTAATAATATTGTAATTATAATCGAATTATATGTGTACAAGTTTAAATTATAGAGTTATTGAAACCATTAGATATATAAAATAAATTTTATAAATTAAATCAACCATTTCAAAATATTAATTATTCTTTGAAGACATATATTCAATATTTTAGATCAAAAGTAATAACATTCACAAAAATATTTTTAATACATTATACATTATTTATATTAAAATTAATTATTATAATATTTAGAAATTGAAACCTAAATAATGGATTTCTAATTTTGAATCAGTGGTACTAAATTATCTATGTAGGTCCATGTTATTTTTAGTTTAAATGATGATGTTACCTATGGTAAAAAATAGTTACCATAGAAAATATATAAAATGAGAAAGTAATTATTCATGTGATAAATTTATTGGAACATTTTTCAATCATGTGTGATGAAACTTGGTTGACCCAATATCATGTTTATATCATCCCATAACCCAAGATTAATCAAATTTTGGTTCCACATGATTTAAAAATACAAAATTATAACGAAAATATACCCTTCTTATACATTTATCATTTAGTTTAAAAGACATAAAATCACATAGAGATCACAATTCAAACATTAAAAATGATAAATGAATGAAATAAGAAGTATTTATAGTTATAAATAAACATAATCCTAACAATAGTAACTCGACCATTGGTCTTGTAACAATACCATTATGAATAGTAATATGACTAGAAGTATAGTATGCTCACATACAAAAATATAAATAAAATTTGTAATTTTATAAATGATCATATTAAATACATAAATTATTTTTTATGTAAATAAATGTTTTTAAAATGATAAATAAATTATTTCTATATTTTAAAAATATAAATATTTGTTAACAGTTTTATAATTAATATAATGATTTAAAAGAAACTTTATTTTCATAAATGAATTATTAATTTAATTTTTTTTGTCTTTTCAAAATATGATATATTTATGAGACTATAATTAATATTTCAAAATGTTTTAAAATCAGTTATAATTTTAAAATTGGGAGTTATTGAATAAATGATGAATTTGATAAAAAATATTAAAATTCTAAAATTTATAAAATTAAATTCACAAAAAGAAGTAAATTTATTAATTGGACTCATCATAAAATGGTTAAGGTGAATTTTTTAGATTTTACTGAAATAATTTTGTTTTTTAATAGTGAAATAAAATAATTTATGGAATTTACATTTTAAACCAAATAGATGAGTTTTTTACAACATTAATGATTGAAAAACTTTTTGTTGGAACTAACATTCCCTTGTTAATATATTTAGTTACAAGAATAAACAATATTTCTTTACATGAAAAAAATAACAGACTACTGAAATAAATAATTATAAAACACCCCTCTACCCCACTATAAATACCACCCCTCACAACCTCTTCTACTCACATATTTCATGCTATGAGTTTTTTCCAATTTCATCCCAACACTCTTACAAGGCCTCACCAACACATTCATTGGATATTGGTCTCTATGGAATATCATATCCCATTTCACAAAGGATGTTCTCATGGAGGATAATTCATGTGGTTAAATCCTTTTTTTTAAATCAATCATTTCATTTATTACTCTCTAATCACCTCACATTATCAACGATTTATTAATACTAAATTAACATAAATAAATTTGATTATTATTATTATATTAATGGAATAATCAATCATAAATAACCATATTCCACTTCCTTTAATTCGAATAATGAATACATCATCTTTGATGTGTTGATTTACCTCCATCAGGGATGGTGTGATTTAATTTTTCTATACCACATTCAATGGCGATCATAAAATCATTAAAGTTGTTGAAAATGATGTCAAAATTTTTTATAGAATTTTTTATGTTTTGGAATTCAAATATTTAAATTATATAAAATAATAAAATTATTGTAGTTTGTAATGATCGAAAAACCACCAAATTTATGTAAATGATTATCATTATCATCTTATCTAATGATTGATCATCATAATATATATAAAAATTATTTATATGATCATATAATCTTAATTAGTTTATTAAATAAAATATTATCTAAAATATGGATAATTACCCTTAATTCTAGGGTTATCCATTCCGGTATATAGGGGGAATGACCATGAAAATAAAGAAATTCAACACTCGAGAATGTTGAAATTTTAACTTATACCTCACAAAATTAGCACTCTTATTAAATTAATAAAATTATAATAAAATAAATTAATACATTAATGGTTATTAATTAACTAATTACTTGATTAAATTTGATTATCTTATTCATTAAGTTCATGTTACAAAAACATTCTGTTATAAGGTAAGGGATTCTTTTTGAACTACCAATTTTCCCTTCCGGTTACAATTTTTCACTATTTACCCCAAATCTATTATTAATTATATTTTTATAATTTTTATAAATTATTTTTATATGTATCTAAATAATCTATCTAGATTAGTTATATCTTTTTTAAAGGGTAAATACATGTTCTAAAATGGTTTTCATCTCAATTCTTCAAGATAAGACATCCAAATTAATGGAATCTTGCAGATTCATATGAATATTAAAGTAGCATACATATTCTATTTTAGGGACCATTATTTTTCTAAAATTACTAATTTTATCATGAAAACCTATAGTGGATCATGTTTGGTATTATATTAAAGATTTTTTTTAGTTTAATGATCTTTATCATTTTCCTTCAACTATAGTATGATGTTTTATTTTTATATTTTATTAAACATGCTTTGTAAATAGTGACACATCAGTTTGAAATAAACTATCATGAAATATTAATATTTTACCTCTTTAATGATCATATTTTTTTAAAATCCACTTTTTCATGTATACTTTTCTAAGATAATTTTTTATAACTTATGACATCATTGTGATAACCATTTCTTTCAATGGGTAACCCATTTGTTTGTGGTTGATTTTATATATGGAACTGAAATCCATGAACATGTTAAGATGAATATATCCAGAAATCAATCAATTTAATTTGTTAATTTTTTATCTCAGTTGATTCCATGTTGGGACATGGAGTGAACCTAATTCCATTATGGGACTTTATCAACTTTGTAAAAATAATTTGGTAGTTATCCATTACTCATGATTATGTCATGATATATGTGGTAGGAACATTCCTATAATGTGATGAATATATGTTCCCATGATATTAATGTTATTATTCATATGTTTATTCATGTTCCATGACTATTATGTCATCATATTATGCCTTTTAACACTTGTGACATGTTTTAATCCTATGCTTATGCAATTACCAGGATTTTTAGATCATCCCCTTTGTTCATATTTTCGAAATGTTTTCCTATAAAGATTTAATAAATCAATGGATGATAGGAGTTCATTATTGAGATAAATAAAATATATTTATTATTTTCATATCATGTTCTCTAATTATGTTCATAATCTTCCAATGAAACTAGAATTTATGACACATTCCCTATAATAAGATGCTTATTTATGATTAAAATAATATATTAAAATGTGGAAAAGGATTGGGTTGTTATATTTTGTATCAGATAATGGTCTAGTTATTTAGTATATAATTAATAGAGATATTTGGTAAGAACATTTGGGATAATATTATCACCACAGATAACCTATATTAAAATATAGTGTGTCAAAAATAATTATATAAATTTCATTTACAATATTATCCTTAAATTATCCAATTCATTTACATGATTATTAAATATTTTTTAAAGACCCATAATTTTAAAATATTTTTTATGAATTTTGATGAAAATATTGTATCATGTAATAACAATAAACGTGACAATAAATGTGATGATTGCATAATTAAATTTCAAATATAATGGGAATAGGAGCTCAAAACCATATTACAATACTTTCTCAACTAGCTGTAGTTGTGAATAGTAAAATAAATAAAATGTAAATCCATCCTTATCCAATGAACAAGAAAGATTGCATTGAATCATTTAGGTGACAATACACTACCAGGTTTAGTGGATATTTTGAACTCTTCCTTGGCAAACAATTGATAATTATATTTATAATATAGTTCTATCATATCGTTCTTAGATAATGAGAATGTTGTGTTAGTGATATATCATATTAATGAGGAAACTAATTAGTGGTGGAAACATGTCAAGAACACAGTGTCCATGCAGGATATTGATTCTACGGAATTGTAAAATTTCCTGAAAATATTTTTCAATAAATATTTTCCCCAAACACACCATATTAACATGAAAACTGAGTTCCTTGCAATGAAGATAATTAAAGACTAGTATATTGGATCATTAGGGGAAGACTTTACATATCATGAATGATACACAAAGGGAGTTTTATTGATTATAAAAATTAAGGGGGATTTTTTCTTTACAAGACTAAATAGAATTATAGGAAAATAATTGATGATACGAAAAAGTGACAGTTATGAGGAGATTGTATGTTGTTCCCATAATGTTGAATTAGTGTTTAGATACACTGAACTGTATCATCAGACTGATGAAATAAATATTAATATATTGATTATTATTTTTGGATAAATAAATAAATCTTATTATGGAATGACGGCCCAACATCTCATGTTTCGAAACTATTAGAAGAAGAATTTGTGATCATTTTTATTGGAATCAAGAGATGCAAAAAATATGAAAGATAGGGGATATGGCTATTAACTTACTAAGGGATAAGAATAATCCAAATAACCCAATAGTGTTACGGGATGATCAGATATACGTTCAGTCTACATTAATGAGTTTTAACATCATATAACACAATAATTATGAATACCATTTCCAAAAAACCCATGGTTGTTGGATTATATCAATAACAATAACCTTTATGTCATCAAATAAGGGAATATTCTATTACCACTATTGATATGGATCCCAATATTGTTTTTTAGACAAGAATGATAGTTATTTTTTCAATAATATAGGACATGCTATTAGATTTTTGTTCTATTAATTCTTTCATATCGTTATTTTTTGTTATAACTATTTATAAACCACCCCAAAATAGGGATTTTGAGTTGTATAAGATAATAAAAAATTGGAAAACAATTTCATCCAAATATTATAACTCATCATCATTAAATTTTTGGAGATTGAACCACCAAAATGATATTTTTATATATCATTCTAGGGAGTTTATTGCTACAATAAGCATGGATTGGATGGTATTATAAACATCCAACATCAACTATTGGGAAAGAGACATCCCACTTTACATCTGAATGAATCATAAAATTATATTAGATAGTATCGGTGAGGAATAATCTCTTTAAAAATTGTCATCTCACAAATGAATATTATTCACTTAAAATATATCATATGTGTCTCAAATGAATGAGACAAATGATTGAATCTTTCTTGATGGCATGTCAATCGTGAGGGACTATAATAATGGGTTCCCTAAAATTTTTTTATCTTCCTCATGTTTCAGATTTTGTGATATAAAATTGAAATTATTACGTGATCACTACCTATATCAAATAAGACTTATATAATGGACACAGTTGTACTTGAAGAAAAAAAAATAAGTTACAATAGAATATGGAAAAGGGTTCTATACATCTGAGTGATTCACCATGGGGTGTAACAATCTGCTTCTTTATAATGAATGATGGTTCGATGAACCTATCCATTGATTATCATGAGCTCAATAAAGTCATGATAATGAATAATTATTGAATTAAATAGATATATGACATATTTATTCAACTACAAGGGGACATGTAATTCTCTATGGGGGACCTACAGTCTAGATATCACCAATTAATCTTTAAGAAGGACGATATTCCCACAACATCCTTTTCAAAAAGCTATGAAAACAATGAGTTCTTTATGATTCTATTTGGACTCACTAATCATTTGGAAATATCCATGGATATAATTTATAGATTATTTCTATATTATCTTAAAAAATTAGTAGTAATTATTAATGATATTATGATAAACTCCAACAACAAAGAGAAACATGATGAGTATTTGAATATAATGTTGATGTATTTTTGAATGGAGAAAATATAATACGTTAACAATTAATGTGACATATATATGGTAGAGGTATCAATGTTGGTTAATAATTTCATTATCATAGGGATATCTATGGACCACTATAAAATCAATGATGTTGAGGAGTGTCTCAGACCGACATCTATAACGGAGAACCATAATTATCATGGATTAGCTAGGTACTACTGATGCTTTCTAATGAATCAATAATGACTTCAAAACTAGATAACTATATAATCAAATAAAGGGGTAAATTATGTATATAAAGAATAAAGTGAGGAAATCTGTAAGGATCCCAAAAAGTGACTTTTCCCTGCACCAGCAATCACACTCCCAACAATTGGGGAAGTCATTGTGGTATATAATGGTGCATCATCGGTGGGAATAGGTTTTGAACAAATGAAAAATTATAAATTGATACCCTAATCCTCATGGAATATTAATATTCATTAGAAATATTATCCCACACATGATCTAGATTTGGAAGTTGTGATCATTGCATTCAAAATCACATGCTATTATTTGTTTGGGGAGATGTGTCAAATATATACTAATAATAAGAGCCTAAAATGTATATTTGCATAAAATTATATTATTATTATACTATAATGATGGTTAGATATTTTAAAATATTATTAATTCGCAATCCACTACCATCGTGGTATGGAAAATAAAGTGGAAGATTCTCCATATATAAATGATCATGAATCTTTATAAATTGTAAGAATGTAGAGTGACTTAATATTTTTATAAATATAATGGATGTACATATGAATCATTACATAAATAACACAATCAATCCTTTCCCAATTGATTACACAATGATACCTTATGAAGAAAATAGTTGATTCTCAAAGTAATGTTGTGGAAATTCTGAGGAAGGTGGATCTATGAAAAATGTGAAATACTCAGAGTTATAAATAGACAAAGGATTCTTTGGATTTGGATCATAAATATGTATACCATACTAACTAGAGAAAAATATAGAGATTATGGGTGTCGCACAAAGCTCATCCATCTCAATTAACACATGTTGCACCAAGATGTATAGATATTTGTAAGAAAACCATTTGTGGAACAATATGACATATGGGATCAATGAATATACATAAATGTGTATGTAAAGTTAGAAGGTGAAGGATTTAAGGAAATGCCAAATTTTATGATACAACCACAACCCATACCAACATGTAAATGGGAAAAAATCACCAAATACTTTTCCACTAGACATATAAAGATATCTAAATGGGAATATGCTTTATGGTTTGTTTTGGATCATCATAGAATGATAGATTTCTTTAGTAGAAGTCATTATGACTTCTCACTGGTTCAACATAAATGAATATACATCATATAAGTGCTAAGGCTATATGGGGTTCCACTATCGATAGAATCTGATCGAGATCCAATAATCACCTTTATTTTATAGACATGTCTCTAACATTATCTTAAAACATAGTTGAAATTTAGTAGGGCTTATCATCCTCAACCTAATGGATAATCTGAGAGGACTATTTAGACACTGTAGGAATTCATGGAAGAGATTTCATAAGAATTAATGGAAGAATGGAAACAACAATTTCCTCAGGTTGAATTATCCTACAACAACAAGTTCCACTCAATTATCTAAATGGATCTCTATAAGTCCATTTATGGGAAAAGAGGAATAACATTTTAATGTATGTTTGGAGTCATTGAATGTAAACATCTTTTAATTTTAATTTTCAATAAAATATTGGAAAGAGTTACAACCATTCAAGAATCATATACGAGATTCCCAAAGTACCTATAAGATTAATGCATACAAATGTTGATGGGACATGGAGTTTATGATTAAAAATATGGTATTCTAAACATATCTCCTAGGAAACAGGTAATGAAATTTGGGATGAAAGTAAAGCTAAGTCATGTATACATTAGCCCAACTGAGATTGTTTATCTTATCAGATCTATTTACTACAAGATAGACATTCCACCAACAAATTCATATATACATGATGTATTCCACATTTCCTTCTGGAATAATTACACATTAGATAAATCACATGTACAAATATCTGATGTGGTATAATAAGAAGGTTTTCACTCTCCCGAGGAGAATCTGGGGAAGATCATAGATCAATGATATATTTTGTTTTTAAAACTAGCTAAATCACCAGGTAAAAGTATCATGTTAGAACCATAACTACAAAGATAAAACATTAGAATTATAGGAAGCCTTGATGGAGAGGTAGCCTCCCTTGTTTACACCATAGTATGTAAAATGATATTTTTAGTGTGAAATTTAACCAGTGGTGGGTGTGAAATGATATTTTTAGTGTGAAATTTATAAAAATTAATGAACATTTACCAAAGTAATATTATCTCATCCATTGGAATAATGACAAGAACATTATGAATAATAATATGAACAATATAATAATAACATCACATATACATTTATAAATATGATTAAGTATCTTATAAATTAAAATATGATATATTTATATCAATCTTTAGAAAAATTATTGTTTTTTAAAATATAAATTATTAGTTATTATTTAATTAAAATTTTAATTTTTATATTCAATTTAACAATTAATATAATTAATCAATAAAAAAATTATTTTCATCAAATTTATTAATAAATCTAAAAAAGAATTGACCTATGAATATAAAACAATGTTATGAGACCTAAATAAAATTTTCAATGTGTAATAAAATCAGCTATAATATAAAAAATTTATATTTTTCTAATAAATGATGATTTTAATTAAATTTTATATTTCTAAAGATTATATAATTATTTCCTCAAAATTGTGTACATTTGTTATTTATAAATTTTGAATAAGGATTGGGTTATGTTATTTTATTTTTATGAAATAGATGATTTTTAATGAATTGTGAAATACAGTAATTTGTGATACTTAACTTTTTCAGCCAAATACATGATTTTTTACCTCATGAATGTTTTTGGAAATTTTTTTTTGAAATAAAATTCACTATTTACTAATTTTAGTTTACTAAATAAACATTGTTGTTGTTATTGAGCTAAAATAACTTATAAATGAATTAAATAATAAAAACACCCAAATGTTCCACTATAAATACCACCCATCACCACCACATCTTCTCACAAATTCCACTCTTTGATCCTCGACCAAATATAAACCAATAATCATTTCTTTAAAAGAACTATATCTTATATATTTGGCTCTCAATAATATAAACAATCCAGTTACCCTAAGGAGGTTCTCAAGAAGTTGAAATTTAGAGGAAAAATCCACTTTTATTTTCTTTTAATTTCGTTTCAATTTCACTTCATTTCTTCTTATCTCACCAAATACAATTATTCATGATAAAGTATAAATAAAAAATAATATATATAAGAGAATGTTGTTATGTTAATTGAATAATCCATTAAAAATACCCCTTATCCTTTTCATTTTATTCTAAAAATAAAAACATCATCCATAACGTGTCGTTTCAATGCCATTATATATGGTCCACATTCATTTTCATATAATTACTTCATTTATATTAATAAAGTAATTATAATTATTGAGAAATATGTTATATTTTTTTATAACCTTATTTATTTAAATGATTAAAATATATTCATAATATTAAATTACTAAATGAAACAAGTTTGGGGTGATTGAAAAATCACCAAATTAATCTAAATACTTTTATTTAAACTTTTACAAATGATTTATCCACATACCAAATAACCAAAAGTTATATACGATAATATAATCATATGGGATTTCATTAATCAAATTTAATCATAATTATGTATAACAATAACCATTTAACATGATCATCAATGCATGTATACATGTAACCAAATAATTAAAACAATGAAATAAACACCCCTAAATGATGAAATTACATCGTTTAACTCATCAAAAAGGCCATGAATGGAAATAACAAAATAATAAAAAATAATATAAATGTATTAATGATTTTTAAATAATTTATTAATAGATATAATTTTATTAACCATTTCATTATGTTCAACTGTTGAGCACTTCCAGACACATGGTATGGGATTTCTTCCTAACATTCATGTTTCCTTTGGGTTACTCATTATCATTCTTTATAAAAAGGTAATTTTTTTAATTATTATAAATTATGTTTTTTTTCCAAAATCATGTATCAATACTAGTTATTACTTCTTTTTTCAGTAAATATATGTCTTAAATGGGATCTCTTTTCAATTAATCCAGATAAGAAAGCCTGATTAATGAGAGCATCTATATATTTAAAAATATTCGTGTACCATCCTTAATTTTTTTTAATCAATTATTATATTTATAAATCAAAAACAGTATAATGAAAACATATGTTTGTTCAATTCCAATTTTATACAAAAATTATTTCATTTCTTAGTTATATGTTATTTAAATTTTTTCTTAAAAAAATGTACAATGTGTTATTTATAATGATTATTAAACTCTATTTTTACATGTTTATAATTTTATTTAGTATCAAATATCATGATCTATGATTATGATAACTTCTTGATTCTCATTTATGTTTTTAATACACTCATTCAAGGACACTATTATGCACTCATTTGTTATAACTTATTATAGGACTACAAAAACTATTTCATTCCTTGGGTAAAACTTATGTTTATTTTATTTATTTATTTGGAACACATATTCATGAATATTTTATTATCATTGATCTCATATTTTCTTTGAATTAATTTTTTTTGTTTAGTGTCATTAAAAATCATGTCAGGACATGGAATGAACCACATTCCTTTATGGGAAATTGTCTACAATGTTATATAGTCATCACAGTTAGTTTTGAATCATGTTTATGTCATGTAATATGATGCTTCCACAATACTATTATGTAATAATCATATGTTACCATGTTATAAATGTTATTCATTAATATATTTATTCTTTTTTTATTCCATTTATGTCATCTTGTTATTCATGCTAAAACTTGTGCTACATTTTATTCCTATGTTTATACCCATAATGGGATTTTTAGGTCAACCCATTTTCAGGTATTAACCCAGTTACGCAATGGTGACATAAGAGCTTGTAGATACTCGAAGCTTAACGTACATGGACATTACATTACATTTGTGGAATACTTAGTACATAACAAAAACACACACACACAAGGATCGTAATAGTTTAGTGTCTTTGGAAACTCGGAACGTAATCTTCTAATCGTGGTGAAAGATCTTCAATATCTCTCATAAAGATCTTCCCTTTTTTTACCTAAAACCTTTCTTTATATCCTGGGGAAAAGAAAACATAAAAGGGTGAGCTCAAATGCTCAGTAAGCGTATACAAAAGAAAAATCAATCACATCATAAGAACATAACATTTGGAAATCTTAACCTGCAAAAGAGAGCATAATTTCATAACATGGGATAAATCATAGTAGTGAAATGAAATCCCAATAATCATAACTTAAAACATGAAACTTTGTGTCATACACACATAATCATAGAGAATCATTTCTTGTAAGTCAAGACTCATTGCCAAGACTATCTTAGTGGACAAAGTCCCTTTCTGAATCGAGTAACCCTCGTTTCAGTCCTGTTTCATTGAACCGGTATAACCTACCATTTCAGCCATGTCTATCTCATGAGATATAAAATCTTTACCCAATGCATTGGAGGGAGATATAGGTCCCACCCATCTTATAATGAAACCTTTCTTATGTGTGACACATAATCATAAAACATACATCATCGCATAACACATGTAACAAAAATGGGATTCTTGAAACATCATGACATCATAAATCAATTCATATAAGATAAAGGAATTCATAAAAATAATTCCATCACAACATGATCAAATCAATGTAATAATAGGGATAAAAACAGAACCCGTTATTATCTTAGATGGAAAATAATTTTGAAAATCACTTGAACTCCATTCTTGAGGAAAATATCCTTTCTTCTTCAAAAACATTTTTCCTTTCATAACATGTCATACAACTTTAAAATAAAAGAAGTTGATTAAAAATAAACTTTAAAACTTGTAAATGAAGCTTCTTGGAAATAATTTTTTAAAAATCCATTCATGCTGTATAAGTTAAAAAAAACCTTCTTCGTACTTTTGTCGGAAAATTCAAAAAGTACCTCGTACGAAAAACGACAAGAGATTCCTTTCATATCTTTTACTAAAAACTCACCGAAGGGTAAAAATGGATTTAAACAATTGTAGGTGGATTGAAATAATATCACATATTTATGAAACATGGATGTGGATGATAAAATACACCCTAGTAAATACCAAATTATAAACAATCTCGGATAAAAATGAGATTGTGATATTTTCTCTTACCTTAGGTCCGACTTGCTTTGTAAGTGTCCGAATCTCCTGTATAATGATTTAAATCATGTTATTGACTTATTCCAGAATCATATTCGTTGTTATTATATCATATATGGTCCACTTATGACTTTATATTACCCGTTCTTTTGTAAATTCATTTTAAAGTAACATTTTGGGTAAAATCGTCTCATTTGTCGTTCGTGTTTTTAACTTGTAATTATTCATATGATTACATAGATCATGACTACATAATTCCAGAATATAGAACATGATTTATATATATATATTCATAATATACATATATAATAAATTAGTAAATGGAAAGAAATACACCGTTCATGGAGACGGTAGTCCGTACGTACGCATGAACACTGTTTTCGTTTCCTTATTGAATTGAATGGAATTAATTAGATGACATACATATAAATAATTCCAGTATCATTATTATGTCATATATTTAATTAGTAAATATTATATATACTTTATAATCATTCATGAATGGTTAATCATTGAGAATGAATCTCATCGCGTCGTGGAGACGGTAGTCCGTACGTACGCACGAGCGATGATATCATTCCCATGGTCATGGAATTGTGTTGAAGTGTATGTATACTATTTCAGTATCAATATCACTTTATAATAATCATATATAGTTACTCATTAAACCATTATACCCATCTAATTAAGGTGGTGGCAGAAAATAGATTACACCACGACGTGGAGACGGTATTCCGTACGTACGCACGCGCAGTGATTTCATTTTTCCATAGGATGGATAGAAGGTGAATTAGGGTTGTTTCATATTTATAATAACATATCAGTATGTAAGTAATACTGATGTTATTACTTTATCATGAAACAACTAAAGAAGAAGAAGTTGAAGAAGAAAAAAAATTGAAATGATCGGTAATGGATATTACCTCTTCTTTGAAACGCCTCTTTGAATCCTCCACATAGGGAACTAAGATTGGTCTTTGAAGAAGACCAGGACCTCTAGGATTATTCTAGTGAAGTGGAGAAGGTATTTTGGCAGGGTTTGGCCGAGCATGAGCACTCAAATTGGTGTGAGGAGGAGGGGGAGGAGGTGCCCTTTTATAAGGGAGGAGAGGGGCACCTTAGGAATATCTCAAAATATTATTTTATATTAAAGTCAAAATCGGTTTATAATGGTTCCAAAGGGTCTTATTTAGAAGCTAAAGTGGGGATGGGTCGAAATCCTATCAACCAATAGGATTTAGACAAGTTGAGGGTATTATTTTAACCTTATCAATTAGATTTAACTCTAAGTTAAATAATTTAACTTTTACAGTGTCTTTTTGTTTTCTTTCACTATATGGTTAATACACTTACTATAAAATGCCAAACGAACCCCAAATTGTTTATTATTAATATATATATCCATATCTATGTCAGTTTGCCGAACCTTAGATTTTTAGGAATAAAATAACAATTAATAATATAATATTTGATTTAAAAACTATTTTGTGTCAATTTTGACACTATTTGATATATGATTTTTGTGAAAGTCATAACAGAATTATATGTTCGAACCGAGTTGATTAAATCAACACTAATATATCATAATAACCTAGAAAATTAGTGTAATTCATAAAAAGTCTCAAATTACATTCATTTGAGCATTTATAACATCAATTATGTTAATATTTCGTTAAAAGGGTAATTAATGCATCATCATTGTGTCATAAATAAATTAATTTATTTAAAGTCTAAAAATTATAAATAAATTATCATTATGTAGGAAATATTTTTATATTTCTAATGAATATTTATAGTCGAATTTATCTTATGTATAACCCCATATTAAAAATGTTTTAGTTATTAAACTTTGATTTTAACTATTTTAACTATTCATTAAATAAAATAATATTAAATGTCATAATCTAATACAAGTGGACCTAAATGGTCATATTATATTCATAAGGTTGTTTTTGGTCGAATTACACTTATCCAATAGAATTAGGACATGTGTTAGGGTAATAGTAATATCATATTTACCCTTAGTTACACTATTTACTATTAACCGTGGTAAAAAAAAGTAAAAACTTACTATTCACCAAAAATTATTTTCATCTCATTGAACCACATTTTACTTACTGACATCAACCGTGTCTCTCGGATTTTTGAAATTCCATTCACAGAAGCGGTAAAATTATGTTTTATGAAAAGTTCAGTTTTTTAACAACCACTTAGTAGTTTCACTATTCATCAAAAATTGATGTTTTTCAGAACAATGTCAATATTTCATCCTAAGCTATATTTCATATTCCGAATTCAAAAATGAAGTCTATTTTACCAAATTCATAACATAGAAGTTGCATTTATAATTAAATCCCGTTGTTAAAACAAATAGCGTGTTTTTAAGAAACAATATCTATCAAAAATTGACACTTGTTTATGTCTGGTTTAAATGTGAAATTACATCCAATGACCAACATTGTATTAAATTGTAAAAATATATTCTAAATATACTTTAAAACAACTCAAATTAATAATTTATCACTATTAATTATTTTGATTAAAAAAGTTGTTTTTAATTATAATTTAGTAATTTTCACCATTCATCAGAATATGAAAGTTATCCGAAAAGTACCAAAATTTCACCTTAGGCTAAATTCGATACTCCGAATCCAAAAAAGAAGTCCATTTTGAGAGCTAAAATGTCTAAAATTTAAATAGTTGTTATTACTATTCATAACGGCTAGTTTTAATAATATTTTAATAGCATATCGTTGTTTCGTGAAACTCAGTATTGCGTACTACACACGCTATCGAGGAAGGTTGCGATTGCGTGTAATGCAAGGCAAGTCAAGGATGTGTGTTGTGCAAGATTCTTTTTGTGTTGCGTACAACACAAGACATTAGTGAAATTAAAAAGAATATTTTTCATAAAATCTCGGGCTATTACATTCTACCCCCCTTAAAATGAATTTCGCCCTCGAAATTCGTCGATGTTATAAATGGTTTACTATTCGAAAGTTTCTTTAATAGAAACCCACATCGTAAAAAGGAATATCAAAACCAATATTTAAAAACAAAAGTATGAAACGTAACGGTTACCCAAATAAACTAATCACTGGGTTTCCACATAGGTGAAAATATGGATATGGAAGAGAAATCTAACCATCATGTTCTGATGGAGAGTGGTAGAGAAAATGGCTATGGAAAATCCAGAAATCACAAAGCCATAAATTTGTGACGATCTAAGGTACCATCTGATTCATCAGATATAAGATCACTAGGACAACATTTTTGGTTTTCAATATCGTTTCCCTAAAGTTGAAAATTTGAATTACAATAAATACTTACTTTATTTTGGTACAATCTCACTGTTGTTCGTGCCTTGAAAAATTTCCACTTCATCTCTTAAATAAATGAAGTTGAATTTGTTATTCGTGAAGTGTTAGCAGATCATGTGATAGAATGACAGGTCATTCCATCTGTCTCAAACAAAAGGTTAGAAAAATTATATACATAAGTCGATCTATAGTGAGATTAATCATATATGGTTCTAAAATGGACTTTATACTTCATATATCATACTTCTTAATATAATAAAACTAGTTTCTAATAAACAGGGACTTCCTGTAGGCCAGTGGTAGGCGATAAAGGCCAGTCGCACTTCGGATGTGGGTTCGATTCCCACATCCTTGTCCGACGCGATGGGTTGTCGCCCGTCCTGCAGGTTGTCCTTTTTCTAAAACTACATTACTATAACATCCCATCAATAATATCGAGAAAACTTCTATCCTTAAACAATACTAACTTATGTCCAACATAATCCATTCTAATCTTTAGGCTTATCCATAATACTGCAGTCCACTCTCATAACATAGTGAAAATGATTACCAGAGATTTAACACTGTCGTTAATCCCCATATATCATAAGATATGTCTTGTTGGTCACATTCCAAACATTCAAAGACCTTAATCATGTATTCTCTTGAATACCCATTGAACCATAGTGAAAACTTGAATGCAGTTAAAAGTTAACACTTTTCACATACCAAAATCCTAAAAATTCTATATACTCAAAACATGATATCACTTAGTCCTTATATCAATCATGAGCTCATGAATACTGTCAAACATTTCATTTTCTCCCTATCCCTTCATTATGTTCATATCATCTACATTCCAAAAATATCTGAATAACCTTTCATGGATAATTGTACAATTAATCATACACTTTCAAAACTCAAGGAAGGTCAACAGTGTAACAATCCTTAGATGTCTCTTTATTCCATAGTACCATGAGATTACTTATACAACATTACACATGATAAACATGTCATCATTCCACTACATTCTTAAACCATTGACCGAGAATCAACAATTCTTTTATCTCACATATCATTTGTAGTCTCTTCATCATCATCAACATAAATGCTACCCATACGACCATACTGATTCTCTTCATGAGACTTTCCCTTAGGGCATTGGTTTGCATAATGCCCGTACATTCCACATTTATAACATTTAACCATTGTTGATGTCATAGCAATACCATTATCCTCATCCATGTTGTTAACTGAACCTTTTTATTTGCATTTACTTGCTTTGTGTCCTTCTTTTCCACACCCAAAGCATCTTCCAGTTCCTTTGAAACATTCTCCTTGATGCCTCTTCCCACATGATTTACATAGGGGAAATTGAACTTTCTTTCCTCTATGATCATCATGAAACTCCATCTTTTTCTTATTGGCCGAGTCAGGAAACTTACCAAATTTTAATTTATTGATCATATTATGAGATTGCTGATTCGGAATAATAATGATGTTTGGACTTCCAAATCCCATTTCATTATGATGAATATCATTCCATTGTCCATCATATCCTCCATTATCGTGAATCATCTTGTTTCCAGCCATTTTCTAAAACCCAAAAAAAGAATAGTGTGAGAGGAAAAAATCATGCTAGGGAAAACAACATAATAAAGGTGGAGTATCCTCAATATCTAACATCTTAGGTTAAATTATATGATCGTTACCGAAGTTCTAGGACTGTATCCTATACGTATACTTATCCTTAGGGACATCCCTAGACATACCTTATAAATATCTCTAGGGATCTCACTAAAGTTCTCGCATCCTAGCTTCCAAAGGTTGACTAAACCTTTCCTCTGATACCAACTGTAGATACCCGAAGCTTAACGTACATGGACATTACATTACATTTGCGGAATACATAGTACATAAAAAAAACACACACACACAAGGATCGTAATAGTTTAGTGTCTTTGGAAACTCGGAACGTAATCTTCTAATCGTGGTGAAAGATCTTCAATATCTCCCATAAAGATCTTCCCTTTTTTTAACCTAAAACCTTTCTTTATATCCTGGGGAAAAGAAAACATAAAAGGGTGAACTCAAATGCTCAGTAAGTGTATACAAAAGAAAAATCAATCACATCATAAGAACATGACTTTTGGAAATGTTAACCTGCAAAAGAGAGCATAATTTCATAACATGGGATAAATCATAGTAGTGAAATGAAATCCCAATAATCATAACATAAAACATGAAACATTGTGGAATACAAAAATAATCATAGAGAATCATTTCTTGTTAGTCAAGACTCATTGCCAAGACTATCTTAGTGGACAAAGTCCCTTTCTGAATCGAGTAACCCTCGTTTTAGTCCTGTTTTACTGAACCGGTATAACCTACCATTTCAGCCTTGTCTATCTCATGAGATATAAAATCTTTACCCAATGCATTGGAGGGAGATATAGGTCCCACCCATCTTATAATGAATCCTTTCTTATGTGTGCCACATAATCATAAAACATACATCATCGCATAACACATGTAACAAAAATGGGATTCTTGAAACATCATGACATCATAAATCAATTCCTATAAGATAAAGGAATTCATAAAAATAATTCCATCACAACATGATCAAATCAATGTAATAATAGGGATAAAAACAGAACCCTTTATTATCTTAGATGGAAAATAATTTTGAAAATCACTTAAACTCCATTCTCGAGGAAAATATCCTTTCTTCTTCAAAAACATTTCTCCTTTCATAACATGTCATACAACTTTAAAATAAAAGAAGTTGATTAAAAATAAACTTGAAAACTTGTAAATGAAGCTTCTTGGAAATAATGTTTTAAAAATCCATTCATGCCGTATAATTTAAAAAAACATTCTTCGTACTTTTTTTGGAAATGTCAAAAAGTACCTCGTACGAAAAACGACAAGATATTCCTTTCATAACTTTTACTAAAAACTCACCGAAGGGTAAAAATGGATTTAAACAATTGTAGGTGGATTTAAATAATATCACATATTTATGAAACATGGATGTGGATGATAAAATACACCCCAGTAAATACCAAATTATAAACAATCTCGGATAAAAATGAGATTGTGATATTTTCTCTTACCTTAGGTCCGACTTGCTTTGTAAGTGTCTGAAACTCCTGTATAATGATTTAAATCATGTTATTGACTTATTACAGAATCATATTCGTTGTTATTATATCATATATGGTCCACTTATGACTTTATATTACCCGTTCTTTTGTAAATTCATTTTAAAGTAGCATTTTGGGTAAAATCGTCTCATTTGTCGTTCGTGTTTTTAACTTGTAATTATACATATGATTACTTAGATCATGACTACATAATTACAGAATATAAAACATGATTTATATATATATATATTCAGAATATACATATATAATAAATCAGTAAATGGAAAGAAATACACCGTTCATGGAGACGGTAGTCCGTACGTACGCATGAACTCTGTTTTCGTTTCCTTATTGAATTGAATGGAATTAAGTAGATGACATACATATAAATAATTCCAGTATCATTATTATGTCATATATTTCATTAGTACTTATTATATATACTTTATAATCATTCATGAATGGTTAATCATTGAGAATGAATCTCATCGCGTCGTGGAGACGGTAGTCCGTACGTACGCACGAGCGATGATATCATTCCCATGGTCATGGAATTGTGTTGAAGTGTATGTATACTATTTCAGTATCAATATCACTTTATAATAATCATATATAGTTACTCATTAAACCATTATACCCATCCAATTAAGGTGGTGGCGGAAAATAGATTACACCACGACGTGGAGACGGTATTCTGTACGTACGCACGCGCGGTGATTTCATTTTTCCGTAGGATGGATAGAAGGTGAATTAGGGTTGTTTCATATTTATAATAACATATCAGTATGTAAGTAATACTGATGTTATTACTTTATCATGATACAACTAAAGAATAAGAAGTTGAAGAAGAAAAAAAATTGAAAAGATCGGTAATGGATATTACCTCTTCTTTGAAACGCCTCTTTGAATCCTCCACTTAGGGAACTAAGATTGGTTTTTGAAGAAGACCAGGACCTCTAGGATTATTCTAGGGAAGTGGATAAGGGATTTTGGCAGGGGTTGGCCGAGCTTGAGTGCTCAAATTGGTGTGAGGAGGAGGGCGAGGAGGTGCCCTTTTATAAGGGAGGAGAGGGGCACCTTAGGAATATCTCAAAATATTATTTTATATTAAAGTCAAAATCGGTTTATAATGGTTCCAAAGGGCCTTATTTCGAAGCTAATGTGGGGATGGGTAGAAATCCTATCAAAAAATAGGATTTAGACAAGTTTAGGGTATTATTTTAACCTTATCAATTAGATTTAACTCTAAGTTAAATAATTTAACTTTTACCGTGTCTTTTTGTTTTCTTTCACTATATGGTTAATACACTTACAATAACATGCCAAACGAACCCCAAATTGTTTATTATTAATATATATATCCTTATATAAGTCATTTGGCCGAACCTTAGATTTTTAGGAATAAAATAACAATTAATAATATAATACTTGATTTAAAAACTATTTTGTGTCAATTTTGACACTATTTGATATATGATTTTTGTGAAAATCATAACAGAATTATATGTTCGAACCGAGTTGATTAAATCAACTCTAATATATCATAATATCCTAGAAAATTAGTGTAATTCATAAAAAGTCTCAAATTACATTCATTCTAGCATTTATAACATCAATTATGTTAATATTTCCTTAAAAGGGTAATTAATGCATCATCATTGTGTCATAAATAAATTAATTTATTTGAAGTCTAAAAATTATAAAGAAACTATAATTATGTAGTAAATCTTTTTATCTTTCTAATTAATATTTATAGTTGAATTTATCTTATGTATAACCTCATATTAAAAATGTTTTAGTTATTAAACTTTGATTTTAACTATTTTAACTATTCATTAAATAAAATAATATTAAATGTCATAATCTAATCCAAGTGGACCTAAATGGTCATATTATATTCATAAGGTTGTTTTTGGTCGAATTACACTTATCCAATAGAATTAGGACATGTGTTAGGGTAATAGTAATATCATATTTACCCTTAGTTACCCTATTTACTATTAACCGTGGTAAAAAAAAGTAAAAAGTTACTATTCACCAAAAATTATTTTCATCTCATTGAACCATACATTACTTACTGACATCAGCCGTGTCTCTCGGATTTTTGAAATTCCATTCACAGAAGCGGTAAAATTAGGTTTTATGAAAAGATCAGTTTTTTAACTACCACTTAGTAGTTTCACTATTCATCAAAAATTGATGTTTTTCAGAACAATGTCAAAATTTCATCCTAAGCTATATTTCATATTCCGAATTCAAAAATGAAGTCTATTTTACCAAATTCATAACATAGAAGTTGAATTTATAATTAAATCCCGTTGTTAAAACAAATAGCGTGTTTTTAAGAAACAATATCTATCAAAAGATTGACACTTGTTTATGTCTGGTTTAAATGTGAAATTACATCCAATGACCAACATTGTATTAAATTGTAAAAATATATTCTAAATATACTTTAAAACAACTCAAATTAATAATTTATCACTATTAATTATTTTGATTAAAAAAGTTGTTTTTAATTATAATTTAGTAATTTTCACCATTCATCAGAATATGAAAGTTATCCGAAAAGTACCAAAATTTCACCTTAGGCTAAATTCGATACTCCGAATCCAAAAAAGTAGTCCATTTTGAGAGCTAAAATTTCTAAAATTTAAAAAGTGGTTATTACTATTCATAACGGCTAGTTTTAATAATATTTTAATAGCAAATCGTTGTTTCGTGAAACTCATTATTGCGTACTACACACGCTATCGAGGAAGGTTGCGATTGCGTGTAATGCAAGGCAAGTCAAGGATGCGTGTTGTGCAAGCTTCTTTTTGTGTTGCATACAACACAAGACTTTAGTGAAATTAAAAAGAATATTTTTCATAAAATCTCGGGCTGTTACAGAGCTTAATAGATGTTAGGAGATCATTATCAATATTAAATAAAAACAATTAGTTTCATTTCATGTTTACTAATTATGTTCATAATCTTCCAAGAATTCCAGTGTTTAGGATCCTTCATTATAATTAGACTATAAATTATACATAAAATCATTTAATAATATTTATAAAATGTTTATGTCTCTATAAATGAGTTGATATTTGGTTACCATTAATGAAATGTTATCTACATATAGAAGATATACAACAATATTCTATAACTAAAGGGACCCTCCAATACTTACTTAACATCACACAATAGACCATTATATCTGGCCCAGACTCTAAAAATACCACTCTTTAACACATCTGGACACATAAAATTAGATATATTCTTCTAAAAATTATCTAACCCAATGTATAATAAAAATTAATAATCCATGAATGTAATTATATATCCCCAAACACAGTTTATATTTTTTATTTCATCGTGAAAACTTTTTCATTAGGAAATTCAGTTACTCCATTATTAAATTGTATCACCAACCTCTCATTTAAATTGATATTCAATTGTTATTATGGTAATATAATTTAATAAACATTTATTTTCCATTAGGTAAATAAGAAATGAATTTTTGGAGGGTGTGACAACTACTACCTCCATAAATAATCATTATTCATTTCCAATATACATCATTTCATGACAGACAAAATGTAAATTTTAAAAAATAATTATTATATTAATAAAATATGTTAGATTATACAACAATGAAAAATATTATTCAATTCTACAATTAAATTAAAAACATTATCATGAACCATGGTTACTTTTGTACACCACCCACATGGATCATATGATATTCATTTTTACATTCATTACTTCCATATATTTTGGGATATGTGAATGATTTTAGTTCAAACATATTTTTTTTATTATATCATTTAAGTTATTTCATGAAAAACATGATAAACTATTAATGATATGATAAAAAATGACCATTTTAATTTAATCTCAGATGAAAATTGTAGTAATATGAAAATGGATACTCAAAACACATAAAATTTTTCCTATGGAATAATTCATCATATAATTAAATTTTTAATCTAATTTATCAATCTAATAGACAATAAATGATGTCATTATTTTATTTGTGTAATGATTCTACAAATAAATCGCATATTAATCATTAATAATCTCAATATGATTATGTTTTATTTTGTTTGACAACAAGAATGAACAATACTATGATTTAACATCATGAAATTAATATAATTACTTATTTGGAAAATAATATAATTTTAGTTTATAACTTTTTATGCACTATTTTGGTTATTCTCTTTTAAAGAAGTTTAACAGTTCATTTTATGTGACACTATGTTCGTGAATTAAATATTGAATGGATAAGTGGAACTATGTTATTATTGTGTCTCTAAAGCAACCACTTGTTCAATAGTGGACTCCAACATCCAACTAGTATAGTATTATTGGTCTAAATGATTCTTTATACCACACATTCTTACTAGTGGTGATATAAGAATAGTGGAGGTTGTTCCTAGTATATCATATGGAAAGGATCCAATCATTTTTTAGACAATGATTCCAACTGAATTTTATGTCACATCGGTCTATTGGAGAATTAAATACACTCATATAGTTACAATTATAGCTAATTTGACACCTTTCTAATTACACAATTATTTCCTATAACACTTACTTAAAACTAGAGTGATCCCCCTTATCATAGAGCTCTCAAATTCATCTCCCCATGTACCATCAAGGATGAGAATATATTATGAACCTAAAATGATGATTAAT
Organism: Viscum album; assembly: GCA_963277665.1. NCBI lineage: Eukaryota > Viridiplantae > Streptophyta > Magnoliopsida > Santalales > Viscaceae > Viscum > Viscum album. The sequence goes on from OY728165.1 coordinate 294,079,545, forward strand.
ATATACATTTAAAAAATATTACTTTAAATTGTCTTGATATTTTATTTATAGATAAATTACCTATGATTTTGATGATGATATATGACATATTATTCGTTATTATATAAATGGATGGAAGACCTGCTATTTTGTAAATATCTCTTGATTGTATTGAGATATACCATAAGTTACATATGATTAATAAGTATATATTTAAGAATATTATTTATAGAAATTTTTATAATAAAGGATTGATGATATAACTATAATATGTTGTTGATTATTTGTTGCATTGGTGGTGTATTATACGTGTCAACGTCATCCCTATGACTATATGTTGACATCTCATGAATGGTGGATGTTTTTGGGAAATTCGTAAAAAAGTCAATCATTATAAATGACGTATGTTTTTGTTTAGGTAGCTCATGATATGGATAATAACATGAATCATGTGGTACACCCTTATCATTCGAGGAAAGAGAACATTGTGGTGGAATACTTCACCTGGAAAAGGCCTCCCATGATAAGTGGATCTATTGATCCCCTCCTGGAGAAATAGTGGATTAACCCCATTGAAATGATAATATCTAAACTCTAGTGACCAAAAGAAGATAAAGAAGTATTGGATGGCTTTAATTTTGATGGGGAAGATAATCAGTGGTGGAAACTGATCATGAATACAACACCCGACAAAGAAATTTATTCCATAGATCAAGATGAATTCGAGAAGATTTTTTTCAATTAATATTTTCCTTGAACCCTCCCTCTCAATATAGCAAGAGTTTTTGTCATACATAAGCTGAAGTAAGATGATTCCATCATAATTTATAAAGAAAACATTACAATGCTTCCATGGTACACCTATAACTTATTCAAGAACACCAAAAAACATGTATTTCTTGTTAGGAAACTAAAACTAAGTCTACAAAAAGTGTTGGTGAATGGGGGCTTCAGTAGTTATAATGAGATTTTATGTTGTGACCTAACAGTTGATATGTAGATTGGAGAATTTCAATGGTCTTATTGGCCAAGTGAAAAGAAGCCGAAAATGGAGAACAACATGGGTGGTTCTAAAAAATACCGTGATATAAAAAATCATAACTATCTAAATTGTATAATTATTTTGAAGAAGCATCCTGGGAGCTGTCTAAATAAAACTAATATTAGATTCCAATGTGGAATGTTGAGACATATGGATAAAAAATACCAATGGGGTTTGAAGAATCTTATTAACGTGGAAGAAGAATGGATGGTTATGATCAACACTCACCCTGTAGTGTAGTGTTACAACTCCAAGAAACATGTGCATTATGAGAAAAATTGGCATAAGACATGGGTTGTCAGTGTAAATCCACAACAACATATAAAGAAACAAGGAAAGGATTATGCCATCACTAATACTATGGTGGATCCAAAAAATTATGTGGTGTTACGTACACTATTTAATCATTCAAAAATAGTGAATGTACTATTTGATTCTGGTTCTACCCATTCTTTCATATCTTGCATATTTTGTAGAACTATTCAAACACCAACATAAAATATAGAGGATAAGTTATCTTTTAGAATAGTGAATGGAGAAACTATTGGGTCCCTGGTTTATATTTCTTCCCTAGTTAACGTTTTTGAACTTGACCTCCCTGAAAATATCAACATATGTACTTTAGTATAGTTTGATACTATCACAAGCATGGATTGGGTAACTTTATTCATTACTAAAATCTACTGTTAGGAAAGGGAGTTCACTCATCAAATTCTGAATCAACCTCAAATTCATTACAAGTGTAATGATAATGATGAATCTCCATTATAATCAGTGCCTCACATATGGATATTAATTTCTTATGAGAAAGAATTTCAAGATCCAATGATTGAGAAAAAATAAGAATATCATGTATGATGACATTCCAATCATGAGGGATTACACTGATGTATTCCCTAAAGAGTTGCATGATCATCCTCTTGGTCGAGTGGTTGAGTTCTCAATTGAACATTTTCTTGGATGTCTACCTATATCAAAGATGCGATATAAAATGGACATCGAAGAGTAGGAATAGCTAAAGAAGTTGCTTCCACAGAATATTGAGAAGGGTTTTATACACCTGACTGCCTCAATGTGGGGAGTGACATACCTCTTAATAAAAAATAAGGGTATATCAATGCACCTTTATATTGATTATCATGAGCTCAATAAATTCCAGATAAAGAAAATGGTTCCCCTACTTCAAATTTGATGACTTTTTCAATCAACGTCGTGGGGCCAATTATTTATCAAAGGTGGACCATTGATTGGGATATCACAAATTAAAGGTGTGGAAAGATGGTATTCCCAAGACTGCATTTCAAATGAGGTATGAACACAATGCGTTCATATTTATTCTCTTCGAAATCACTAATTATCTATAAATTTGCATTGATTTAATGAATATTATCATTTGATACTACCTCGAAAAATTTTTGGTGGTCATTATTGAATATATTTTTATATACACAAGGAGAAATAAGTAATATGTAGAGTATTTGAATACTATGATAAAGACATTGCAAAGGGAGAATTTTTATCTAATGTATAGTAAATTTGAGTTCCTTATGGAGGAATTATCATTCTTTGGGCATGTTATCATCATAAAAGGATTATTTGTGTACCCTTCCATGATAGAGGGAATTGAAGAGTGGATCATGCCGACATTTGTAAAGGAGATCCATAGTTTTTTGGGTCTAGATGTGTTTTATCTATGATTTGTGATGAAATTTTTCTGATTTCAAAACCTAGGGACCAAGCAAAAATGGAAGGGAGTAATATTCCTCTAGACTCACAAATGTGAAGACTGATTCAAGTAGTTAAAAAAGAGGCATATCCCTGCACAAGAACTAACACTCCCAATAAGTTGTGAACTCTTTGTGGTGCACAATGAGGCTTCTTTTATGGTCTTAGTCTATTTGATAATGAAAAATTAAAAATTGATAACCTATTCATCAATGAATCTAGTAATCCACAAAAACAACTATCCTACACGTGATCTGGAGTTGGCAGTAGTGATATTTTCCTAAACAAATTGGTGTTATTATCTATATGGGGAAAAGTGTGATATATATAATGAAAACAAGAGTCTCAAATATATATTCACACAAAAAGATATTAATATGCACCAATGAAGAATTATTGAGCGCATCATGGATTATTATTTCCCAATCCACTACCATCTCAGTATGGAAAATATGATGGCAGATTCTCTAATTATAATGGATCATGCATCTTTATCAATAATGAGAATTGAAAAGAATTCGATATTCATAGATTTACAGAGGATGGAAATGAGAATCGGTAAGGTAGGAATATCATCAACAATTTCTAAAATAATTTCTCAACCATACATCGTTGATAACATTAATGATTCTTAACGAAATGATTTTGAAATTCAAAATGGGTGGTATCTATCAGAAATGGGAAATCATCCGATTTCCAAATTGACATGGACTGAGTTGTAAGATTTGGGACACGATTATGTGTACTATAAAAACTAGAGATAAAGAAGGATCTTCTGAATGATTAATTTTTATCAACCATCTATTTCCACCTTGGGAGTGAAATGATTTATCTAGATCTCCGATATAATTTTTGGTCGGACAATATAAATAAGGAAATTATTGAGTAAGCATTAAAGAACTTGGTATGTCAGCAAGTGAAGGATGAAAGATAGAAGTGTAAGGGGTGATGCATCCACTACCCATACCAAAATGGAAGTGGAAGAACATTATCGTGGACTATGTCACTGGAATTCCAGGAACATCTTGAGGAATCAATTCTATATGGGTCGTTGTCGATCAGCTTATTAATATATCTCACATTATCATAACACAAGAGGACATCTATGTGGATCAACATGCACAGATATATGTCAATTAATTGAAGAGGATTCATGTTTTACCTGTATATATTGTATTCGATAGAGATATTATATTCACATCAATGTTCTAGAATAGTCTACAACATGCTTTAGTCACTGAACTGAACATCAGTACAACCAATCATTTTCATACTCTTAGAAAATCAGAGAGAACTATTCAGAAACTTAAAGATATGTTGAGAACATGTTGTATGGACATCAAAGGATGATGAGAACAACAACTTCCACTAGTTGAAAGCTCATACAAAATAAATTTCCACTCAATAATCTGAATTTCACCATATGAATCCCTTCATGGAAAAGGTGCATAACACTGGGGTGTTGGGATGAAATTGGTGACAATAAGCAGCTAGGACCTGAAAATATCAATGAAATGTGGGGTGAAAGATAAAATCCTTATGCAGCATATCAAGATATCCCAAAGACGATAAAAGAGTTATACATATAATCATTTATGATACCTTTAGTTCAATGTTAAAGACATGGAATTTCGACACATATCTCTAGGGAAGAAGGTCACGAGGTTTGGGAAGAAAGGGAAAGTTAATTCATAGGTACATCGGCCCCTTCTAGATCCTTGATCATGTTAGAGCTATAACATATTGACTAGCACTTCCACCTAAAATGTCTAAAGTACATGATCTCTTTCATGTGTCTCACTTAAGGATATACATTTCAGATCCTTAACATGCACTCACTTCACAGGTTGTATATTAGGAGGATGATCTTTCTTATGAGGAGAAGTCAGTGAATATCTGGGAAAAGAGAGATGATGTTCTAATTTACATGATTACTCACCTGGTCAATGTACTATGGTAGAATCATAAGTAGGAAGAAGAAATATGGGAACTCAAGGAGGAAATGAAGGAAAAGTATCCTCACCTGTTTATGGCATGGAATGTAAAACCAAATTTAGATGGAAAACATTCATAAGGGGAGAAGAATGTAACGACCCAATGATTTTCAATTGAAATTTCTTTCTAAGGATTATATAATATAATCACATTAAATGACAAAACAAGGAACTAAAAATTACAATTTGACATTTAATCCTTATTTTGACCCTTTTTTGTTTGTAATTCTGATAATTTGAAATTCACAGTTTCGATTAGTATGTTGTTTGGAGTCCGATAAGACCAATATAATTTTTGATGAATAGTAACATACCTTTATTAAAATTAATGTTTCCCTTACGAATAGTTATATACTATAATTAATAATAACCTTAAATATGATATCATATAAATAATATTCATCTGAATGTATGATATACCAATATATTTTGAAATAAGTAAATAATTGTTTTACAACAGCTTTCATAGAAAATTACGATTTTAATTAAAGATTATATGAATCATATAAAAAAATTAATTTTTAAAAATTGATTTTATATTTTAATTCTATACATCAATAAATGTTTGTGGTGAAATTTTGGGATTTTTCTGAAATACATGAATTTTTGGTGAATAGTAAAATACATTAATTTACTGTATAAATACATTATAATTTAAATCCTCAATTCATGATAACATAAGTGATGTATGAAACCAAATATTGATCTAAAATTCATTTAATAATATTCTTGGTCCTGTAATCATCACTATTTATTGTCTTATGAAAAAATAATAAACTAATGATTATAATTTTATGAATACTCCTCTCTTCTCCACAATAAAAACCACCAACACTCACCTCTTATATTCAATCTTATAAAGCCTTGTTATTTACTTATAATTTACCCAAATATCTCCCCATCATCATTTACCTCATCTATTATACCATGGTGTCCTAAAAAGACCAAAACCTCCCCCATTAAAAGGTTCTCAAAAGAGATAAACTCGAGAGGTACATTCCTTTTTCCAATTATTTTATTTCATTTCAATTAATTTTATTTTTTTTATCATTCCACGACTCCCTTAACCCAAATGGTATTATTAATAAATTAAAATACATTTATTGTAATTTTTTTATTATAATGGGTTAATTCATTATATTCTCTTAATTACCCTTCATTTATTTTAGTAGCAAAGACACTATCTAAGATGTGTTAAACTGCCACATTCAAGGATGATGGGTCTCTAATTTCTGTTACAATATTTAAATATGGTCATGAAACCATTTTAAATGGTCGAAACAAACCATAAGATATGTATTATGTCTCATCTATGGTTCTGGAATCCTTTTGTACATATATTTTTTTATAAAAAAAACATGTTCTCTATGGACAAAAATAACCAATTAACCCAATGAGATATTGTTATAGTGTTATATAATGATTCATATTTACTCCATGAAAAGAAAATAAAATTACCACCATATAATATTCTAGGTGTTCACTATAGTCATATAACCTCAATTATGGACAACCAAAATCATAAGAAATGATTATCAGAACAAGAATATAAGAGAACTGATCATTAAAACCATGTAAGAAAACAGACCCAAACAATGAGATTAAACATCATAACCAATAAAAATTGTTATAAATGAACTTACAAATATTATAATAAATATTCTAAATATATAATAGGTATTTTAATTTTTTATTAATGAACTATTTTTGACTATTCATGTCATTGATATCAAGTGGAGACCACCATCAGCCTTTAAGGTAAGGGGATCTCTACAATTAAATTTTATTCAAGCGTGTCCTCTATGTTATTAAATCTTATTTGTAATCCCTAATTACGAGGAATGATATTTACCATCCCCATAAATCCCTCAGGATGTATAAGTGATTAGAAACCCCTTTATCTCTCTTGAATCCCTCTTATGTACCCTGGATACCCTGCCGATAATCCGTATGGAAATCTAGCTAATCTGCTTTATTATTTTGGGTTTCCATATAATTATTTCAAAACAAATGAAGTTATATTATATATTTTTAGGAATATTCTAAATTATTTTTACATGTAAAACATTTAGTTATCAAGACCCTTTCAATATTATCTTCCATGGATTGAAAGGATTTAATGTGATTACCTCCTCAATACTTCCCGATAAGGAAACCTATTTTGAGGGAGCATCCCAAAATATTACTTTATTACGACTACACTCAATTATCTATTTTAATACACCATTTTATTTACAAAATAATCCTTTTTATTGTTAAAAAATTCTTATTTCAGTTTTGATGATTTATAAAGGATTATTCTCTTTTATATTTCAAAGGCTCAACAGTATTTTCCATAAAGCCTCTCAAAAATGTTTTTATACACAAATTTCATGAATTATTTTCATAAATGTTGTCAATTATACTTGAAATATCTCACTATGATACATATATATTTTTCCTTATGGATTTTAAATTATAAATTAGTTCCTTATTTCATGGACACATTTTTTTACGCCCATCTTTTATGCTTTATGTCATCATTATGGTACCCAATTCGTTCCATGGGAAATCCTTTTGTTCATGTATGATTGATAATTTATTATTCACTATGTGGAAAACATAATTAGGAAAAGTTATGATGGTTGCACCTAGATAGAGATCCAAGGCATTGGGTAATGTTATGTCTCATGAGATGTTATGTGTGATGGTCTTGGTAGTTATCCATGGCTTGTGCAACAATGTGAAATGATCTTGGCAGTTAGACATGGAACGTACTAAAGTCATGTTTTATGTTTCTACCACATTTATATGACTCTATGTCTGTATTATTCATATTTTATATGTTATGATTCTATATTTTACATGCCTTTTAATATCATCATGTCCTAGCTTCTATCACATATGCTAATTCTTTGTTGTTATGGTTATTCCCTTACTGGCCTTTTAGCTCATCCCTTTGTTCAAGTGACCCCCATGGTACCAAAAGTAGATGTAAGGGCTGAAGGAATTCTAGGATATATTTAAGAATATTAAATATTGAAATATTTTTTAGTCTTATTTTTTTAGTTTTATGAACCTAGTATTCAATGATAGTAGTCTTAACGATACTCGGTTTGTACTCTGATGCTTAATTATGCTTAAAACCATGTAATATTTGTTGTAAAAGGAAATGGTCTCTATATAATATTGTTTTTACAGTTATAATAATTAAAAGTATAATAATTTCCAATGATAAATTTATCTATTATATAATTTTTCTATTATTTTTAGGGTAATATTGTGATTACAAAAATTGTATGAAACAAGTAAATTTTAAATGGTATTTAAAAAATATATTTTCAAAATAAAATTCTCATATGTTTAAGTTTTTTGAAAAGGTTTATCAAATGATTTATAAAACACCATAATTGAAACTATTTTATTCCTATATTTATAAAAATATTAGATCATTTATATTTACCATGTAGATTAAAATGGATAAAGATCTATAATGATAAATGTAAAATATATTAATTTTTTATTATTTCGTGACTCTAATAATCAATAAAAACTTGATATTTTACTCTAAATCATATATTTTAAATTTTCCTTAGATGTAAAATGAATTTTATATTTTATATTATTTTGTTTGAAAAAATATACAAAACTAAATTGTGTCAGATCCAGATAAATGTGTCTCATAGAATTACAATTGAATTCAAATGAAAGGATTAGATTACATTAGTATTTCAATTAATATTATTGGTAAGACTTTGAATTATATCAATAAATGGTTAATATAAATTGATTTAATATATGATTTTTTCCTTGTTCTGTGATCTAAAAAAATTCTATTTAGAATATTTTTCTAGAGAGGTAGTGGGGATGTGGTTCTTTCAAGGCACTCAGCTGATGATATCCTTCCAAATAATCATTCCAAGATAGTTATAACTATAACATATCATTGATGTTTTCATTGAATCATTTGTTCCTACGTGTAGGTTTTTGAAAACTTTTTTAGTAGTCTAGCCAACTGAAAATGTGTATTCAAGAATGATTTTTTTACATTATGGTAAATTTACAAATTTATAGATTTTAGGAACTGAATAAAATACTGGTGAATTATCCAATTGTGACCCTTCCATCTATAAATAGTGAACTAATATTTATATTTATTCTTAATTTAAAAGAAATGGTTGTATTATGATAAATAATGAAATTTTAATAACATATTCCACAAATCATTTGAAATATGATGGGTCAAATTATTTTAAACATGATTTAGAAAGAGTAGTTGAGGTTTTTTCTTATAGAACATGGAGGTATAATTTGTATAGAGTGAAGTCTGAAATATATTCTGACTAAAGAAATATTTAATTATATAGTGACAAAGAAATAATTTAACATGAGATAGATAATATTACTAGAAATGATCAAGGAGTATTATTATATAATACATTATTATCCTGAAAATTAAAATATGGTGAATGATTCATTTATTTTAAAAACATAAATCTATGATTACTATTAAATGTTTGGATTGTGAAACATTGGTTAGTGTTTGAGAAAATTTTTCCAAGTTGTCTTTGATGCAAGTAAAACCACTATTTTCATTTAAGTTTCAATGTAGTTGAAATTCTTAGAATGAAACAAACAAGAAAAAAAAGAAGTTTGATATATGTAGGAATGTGTATGATTTGTGAAGAAGTGCATTATTTTTTATTTTAATATTGATGAAGTTGGTATTATAATATTGGGAAAATGATGGTTTGTGCATTATGATTTCTTGATGTGGAATGTTTTGTTTATTGATGTTTGTAGTTCTCTATTTTCCATTCATCCATGCAGCATTAAGATTTTTATATTCCTTCTAGAGTATTACTGGAGGGATTGAATTATAAAAATAAATGCTTACATAATAGTGAAGTGTTTGTCTTTTAAACATGATAATGTAGAATGAATGTCCCTGAAGAGGATTCTTTAACATTTTCTAGTGATATTGTGGATATGGGATATTATATTGAATGAGATTTCATTTTTATTTCAGAATAGTTCTTATGGGTAACAATTTGATTTTGTTTATTCTTGATTTAATAACTAAATCTAGAAATTTTATTCCCATTTGAGAAACATTGTGATTGGATCATATTTCTTGAGTGAATCTAAATGACACAGTCTAGTTGCATGGAGTATTTATCTCTAATATATCAAATCAGGATCATATTATCACATCCAATTTTTGGAATGGGATTCAAAAGTCGCTGGGTACAGAGTTAAATTATATTATAATTTTTCATCCATAGTCCGTTGAAAATTCTATGTGGACGATTCAGACCATAGAAGATATGAATCATTATTTATCAATGGATTACTGGAGATGTTTTTATTGACTTTTTTTGTTGGTTGTGTGTTCATATAAAAATATTTTTAATTTTATAATACATATGGAACCATTTGAGACATTATGTGAAAATATGTGTTGGAATCCTGCATTTTATGGATTATATAGGTAAAATTATGTTTATGGGAATACTCATGTTAGAGAAAATAATAGAAGAAGTTCACTTTAACTAGTGGAATATAATATTATATATTAATTATAAAATACTTTTAATACAATTTTTAGAATTATCTTTCATTGAGGGTATGTGATCATGTATTTCTCAAAGACTCTCCATGGAAAAGTGTGATGCATTTTGGTAAATTGGAGAATATAGGCGCAAGATTCATTTGAATTTATGAAATCCGATAGAAATTTTTATTGGTTTCATACTAATTTTCAAAACCATTTAGTATATCCCATATATATTTTATATTTCTTATTTCATTGTAATGTATGTATTTATTGGATATATCTCATGTCTTGAACCCTGATGTAGTACAACTGGAAGAGAATAATTCTTACGAGGGACAACCAGTTCATATTCATATCCATTGCAATAAAATATTTTAGAGTAAGGAAACTCACACTGTTAAGGGTTTATGTAAGTATCATATGGCTGAATAAGAAACATGGGACTCTAAAAATGATACGTGGGAAATATAACCCCACTTTTTAAAAAAAGATAATAAAATTGTGAGAACATAATTTCAAATCGAGAGAAGAATGAAACAACCTACATATTGAAAAACTAATTTTTTATATACTAATAATTATGAATTATTTTTTAATTATAAATTATTATAAAATCTATGAAATATATCACATACACCATGAAATAATGTGTTTCTTCAAAATAGTACATTTCATGCAAGACTGAGTTAAACCAAACAATAATATATTATTAATATTATTATTAAATATGGATGTTATCACCTAGACATTATATTTAAGGGTATGTATAGAACTATCTATATTACTTATATAAACATTTATAAATTTATAACATTCATCCAAAAAAATTATAGGAATAAGATTAGAATAACCCTAGTTATATGCTTAAAAACATTTTTTTAAAGAAATTTATTTAACAACTGTTAACAGATATATGTTTTAAAACATTTATTTCACAATTAATTAAATTTAATATGAAAAAATAAACATAGTTTTTAATTGAATAATATAAAATATTAAATTGGTTTAATATTGGGTATTTTTTAAAGGAGTTCTATTTTTTGATGATTATAGAAATATTCTGAATTTTAATTTAAAGTTATATTTTAATATACATTATTTATTTAGTTAAATTATATTTTAAATTGGATTTTAATTATTATATTTTAAATTATACATAAAACAATACAATTTATTTCATTTTGATCAATTTCATAATTAAATTGGATATGAACACATTTTATATGATTGATCATTATTATATTTCAAACATGTTGTTTCATCTCATTTGTGGGATTTATATTAACTAATATTATATTATATATGTGATTGGAATATTGAAAAAATATATTCTATAATTTTAATTATAATAATTTAAAATTTCATGTATGTTCTTCTTATATTTTGAATGAAAAGATTATTGAAATTAATTAAATTTAATTAAAATGATTATAATAAAAAGAAGTTTACATAAAGGTTAAACTTCAATATTATTGATAAAAACAAACTATAAACTTTTCAATAACAAATTTTATATCCGTATTTTGATAATTATACCACTAATATAGAATATAAGGTATTATATAGGCCTCATAAATGGTAAAAACATAGTACACCTATCATTCTTTTTCAAAATACCATGTGTGTATTCTCCCTCACTAAAAATTACCCTATTTATCCCCATATCTTCACAACTATATAGAAATATTTTCATCTATACCTAGAATAAATCAACTCCAAAAAACCCTCCTCTAATCCTAGAATATATAATTTTGTCCTATATAAATCCAAGGATCAACTTATGGTTCCTTCCTAATGGAGTTACTTGAAGAAGAGTTAAAAATATTCTACCAGAACTTTTCTAATATTTCCTTATCCACGCCTTAAATTATTTTTAAGTCGTTGTTATATAATTACCTCTATAACATCAATATAATTCCATGTTATTCTGTTAATTTAATGACCTAAAACTCCACACAAATCCATCAATGCGGATTCACAATCATCTATTATGTGTATAGTGGATTGCCACTTCACAAACCAATTTTTTTCATTTATTTATTTATTGCGACCATGGATGTGGAATACCACCACCTCGAAGTAACATGAATCATATTTTAATCATCATAAAATCCCATTAATGATATATATATATATATATATATATTTGTATACAAATAATTAATATATTTATCTTTATCATTATATAATGAAAATCATTACATAACTTTTTTCTATAATGATCATTGAAAAATTATAATGATACACATATGTACGTACAAACTAACATCTACAGGATTATAACAGCAGTTAATTTTTCAGATCCATATCCCCTGAATAATTTTAAAAACTTATTTATGGATTATTATAATTATTATTTTATTATTATTCTATATATTCTTAAATAAGGACCCGATAGAACATTGTTGACCTAAAAAATATTTTTTAACACAGAACTCAAATATGGTCAAAACCACTAATGTATATTCAATTTATTAAATTGTTGTATAAGATAATGTAATAACAGAAATAAAGTAAATAATAATCCTGATGATGGTTATAAATAATGTAAATTATCATCATCTATTTATTATTCACGTAGATAAAGAACCATGTGACATGTTTGAGTCATGGTAAAATACTAAATATCAATCTCCATTCACTGATGTATATTTTGAATTCATATAGCCATAATATTTTATGATTTGTATACACATCCTGATTGACATATGTTATCATGAATTTATTTATTATCATGTTATGTTTTGTTTTGTTAAAAATAATTCCTCCATGGTTATTATTAATAAAATTATTCAATGTGGAATGAGACACATTGATTTTGAAGTAACATTTTAAATGATTAAAGATTTAATATCAGAATATTTTCCACCATTAGGATATTATAGATGTATTTTTATTTTATTTAAATTCATTTAAAATGATTAAAATTAAATATTATTTCAATTTTTTATTCCAATCAATGTATTTTAAAAAATTATTCTTTTTCTGATTTTCGTATGGAACATTTTATTGTATTTACAAATGACAAAATGAATGTTCTTTTTAATGTAGATAGTGAAAAAACAACTCCTCCACAATTTCCTTTATTTGGTATGAGTATTTTAATATAATCCATCATTTTTATAAAATAAATATAAACTATTCTTTCTCTTTTTTGATTTATTTTTATTGAAAATGTGTATTGAAAATTGTTTTCTAATATAAATAACATGAGGTGCGTTATTAAGAGTGAAAATGAAATTTTATGAGTGAAAAGTTGAAAATTTAATTCCTCAATGTGTAATGATTATATAGTGGTACATGTACATTTAACGAGTGGTTACATTAAAAACCAATGACACATTGTTACATTATAATCCAATGATAGGTCATTCCATGATAAACTAAATGAAGGGTGGGTCTGTGATAGCCATCCCATGAACTCGGTATTGAAGTCAACCCAATGGTTATTCTATTTGTAAGAGTGACATGTTAGAAAGTTAACAACATGTTTTTTAAATTTATAATAATGGAATATATAATGATTCCTGAGGAAACCATTGTGTGATAACTATTATTGGTTATGGTTTAATGTTATTCTGTGATTGAATATTGATTATTAAATGAGTCAATTTTAAATGGTATTTCAAAAATGATATTTCAAGAATAATATCATGAATGTAATATTTCCAAAGGTATCAGTATCTTAAATATGTTTTTAAAAACATTTTTAAAATCACCTTACAGGGAAATTATACTCAACAATTTTTTTAAAAACATTTTCATTATCATTTAAAACTATCAAAGAGATTAACTTTGTTTTGGGGAAATCCTAAAATAAAAAGAGTTATCTTTTTATTTATTTATTTAGCATTATTTATATAGAATATTTTGTTATTTTACTATAAATCCTAATATAGAAATGATCCTTGGAATTAAATCATATCATGTATTTTTATTTATTTTATTAATAAATATAAAAAATTATTTCGTAGCGAATCTAGAAGGACTGGTCTCAATGAATTAAAACTAAATTATATTTAGATGGATCCTTATGAGATTCTATATTGGGTAGAATTTAGGTGATATAATATTGTAGAGTATTTATTTGATTTTTAAAATCTAATTTAGAAGAGTTTGATCATTAATATAGGTAATGATATGTCTTATTCAAAACAAAGTAGGACACATTTGGCGTTTCATGTAGAAAAATGCATTTTTAAGATAGTGACAAATTTTATAAGCCAAAAAAAATTAATGAATGTAAGGAATAATGTTTTATGCTATATTTCATCCTTATAGATCACCCAGTAGTTTGTATGAATGATGTAGTATTTTGATCTTCCATATTCTTGTTGAGGTATGTGTTATGTCATTCGTGTGTCTCAGTATTGGATGTACATTACCAATCAATCACATTTCTTGGATTATGAGGACATTGAGATACAACATGACAAATCATACAAGTATTTACTAGTTCATATTATATATTCGAGCAATAAAATCCAATAGAGATAAAGATACATATATTTCAAATTTTATTGACTTATAAATGGATGAAAGATGATACATCAAATAGGGAGTATGGTTTTCATAATCAATGACAATATGAATTTGAGAAGAAACATGGAACTAAATTTTGAAGTCTTTATGTAGATAAAGGGAATATTTATATAGTCCTCTTTTTCGTGGATATAATAGATAAATTTTTTATAAGACTATCCATAATATATTGGCGCTTCTATTTTATGTGTGTTTAAGTGGATTTTCATAGAAGGAGTATGTGAATTAAATATGTAAGATATGAAATTTTTTTACCATTATGGTTATCTGAAGATTTCTCTGGTGAGCCATGGGATTTTCTTTGGGTCTGTAAGAAACATGATAAACCATCCTCTATCTAATTGATCTATAGGAAACAACGGGGTTCTACCTAGTACACTGGATTGCATGAGGCAATTCATTAGAAATCCAATGATTCCACTGACAAGCAGGTGAGACCCATCTTCACCCCGATATATCTATTCCAATGGTGTACTAAATGAATCCATGAAATTTAATTCCACACACATTGATAAATTTTAAATAAACCATTTCAACATTAAAAATTTCCTTGTAATAAAATACCTCTCCCCCTAATATTGGATCTCTCAACTTATCTCCCTCTTAGTTCATCACCGTTAGAATAATTTTTTAATGTAAAAATGATTAGTTGTTTACATATCTGTAAAAAATTCATATTATTTTTTGCAATATGGGAATTGTTCTATGATTGGGAAAAAAATTTGGTGACAAACTATTAACAAATTCTTCCATCCTTCATATATTGGTTGATGTTCTAATTGTTTAATGATTTATCTTGGTTGAAATGGTATCTACCACAAATTATTAAAATTTTATAGGTATGTGTTTATGAATTATCATCCAAGATGTATTCTTCATTTTGGATGAATAAAATGACAATAATATATTGACGATCCATTGGTATATTGTTGGTTTATTCATCTTGTCAACAATATAACATTGAATGGAACATAACACATAGTGAATTGTGGGTATTTTTTTGTTATGTTTCACTAGATCGTTCATTTTGACATCATATTCTACTTGAAAAAGAACATGGAACAACATTATATTTAAATATTTTTGTGTATTTATGTCCAATAGGTATACACATGTTTCTCTTCATGGATCAATGAGGAAATCATAATACATTATTTATTCAATGAAATATTTCCTGAATAAAAATACACATATCCAAAAAATCCCTAAATATGATTCATTTTCAGATTCTATGAGACATGAAATTCTAAAATAATAATTTTCAACATGGAATATAATTGGTTAACACATCCAAACCACATCTCTGATAAATAATAACACTTTCTATAATCCTTGATTTGATGGAATGTTTTCTATGGGTAAAAAATATTATTCTGGCATTTTTCCATTGATGATGTTGGTAGTTATTCCTTGTTTAATAGGTGGTAAGATGTTTCTAATCATTTCTATAACATGTATACATTATTTTTATTTGTTTTATATTTTGATAAAATAATTTTTTACTATCTATGATAATTTTTTTAATGTGTGCATGTAGTATGAGAGACCTAAATATAATGATTGATTCCTTGAGTATTTCTAAAGTACATTTTTTCCTTGTTTTATGATGATAATATGTTTTAATATAATTATAATAAATTCTCATGATGATGTGGTATGTTATTGTTTTTGTGCTCTTCTATAATTTTTTTATTTTTCATACCATGTGGGAATTGTCATGGTTTTCATAGCATGAAGACTATTATGATATAATTCCCCCTTATATGGGAGAATTTGAATGGTATGTGGTGATCATAATAGAGGATTGATGCATGCAGTTAGATTATAATATCATTTTGTCCTGGTATAAACAAGATTCCATGAGGATTCCCAAAAATGTGACAGAATATGATTCCTTGGGATGCCAAGTAGCTTGTTCACTCAATGCCTTCAAGAGACATAATTACATTTCTACAACCTTTTAGAATTTTAAACATCATTTCCAATTGATTTTATCTTTCATTTGACATGTATCAGAAAAAATTTACATTGGAGGATCATGTTTGATGGGATAGTGGACAAGTTCTTTGAAGACATTTATTTATCATTTCTTGGTTTTTTGTTCTAATTGAATAAACTAGTTATACTTCTGCATAATTATTTAGGTTGAATTGGTTGGGTCGTTCTATGTATTATTACTCACACCCTTCTTGATAATTCTAATTCATGTAGAGACATAGTTTATAGTGACTCCAAAAAGGTGATGGTGAACATTTATTATTTATGAGTTGTGGATCATGAATATATTGCCTACGTCAAGATGAAATCTCGTTAATTTACAAATTTTTAATTATTTATTATTCTTATTAAACATAATACATTGGTTTTTCATGCGACAATCAGCTCACATTTATTTATTGAAATACTTACATGCCAAATGATAATAAATTAGGTTTGTTTACCTTCCACCATGATTTTGATGATTTATTTTATTTTTTATATTATTGTCAATATAAAAAATTACTATAAAGACCTGGAAATTTCAAGGAAATTTTTTTCCATAATTTATTTGGAATTTATGAGTTTGTGGCTTTCAACGACACCTAATTTCGAGGCCCGGTGTGCTCGGAATCATTATCTGAAGTTTAGCTCGGGTACCTTCAGTGAACGAACGAGCGAGTTTTTCTAACGTTTGAACCACTACTCGGAATCGAAATCTGAGGGCACTGATGAACTCGTATCAACAGTAAATACTTAATGGGATCTTAAGCGCAGTTGCTTTTGTCGCATGAGGTGGTTAATTTTTGGGGTTTATTTTAATTAAATAAAATTTGTCATGCAGAATTTTTATTCATGGAAAGTGTTTTTTTTTTCAGCAAAGGGGGAGTTAGATGTGGGTCCCACACACACCTAACCTCCCATGGGAGAGTTTAGTGTGGTAGGGCCCACACGAGACACTAACGACTCACCTCTCCCATAACCCCTTGACCTCCCCGTAACTTACCCCATTGATTAAATGCATGGCAACATCACACATATATTGTTATGCAGCCTCTCCACCTCTCAAGAGTAATGAGGATGATTTGGATAATTAATGTCCTTATTAATTATCCTTGTCACACCTCTTGACATTCTGAATGGATTGGAGATCTATTAAAATAATGAGGCTTATTGACAAATTTTTTTTGGGAAAATATTTTGGGAGAGCTTTCTTCCTCAGCGAAGAACGATCATCCATCTTAACAAAGAACATCCTCATTCCGCGAAGAATGGCCATCAACTATCCTCTTCCTCTGCGTCAAGGGAGAAGTTGCCGACCACGGTGATCATCGTCAATGACAACGTGCCTTCTTACTTCATCTCATACATTGAAGAATGCTATGTCTCTGAAGAAGTACATCGACTTGGCGGTCCTGGAATTCTCCATCCACATTCTCTTCCATGAAAAGGGAGGATATGCCGACCGTGGAGACCGAAACCAACAACAACGTTCTTCTTCTTCTACTGACGTCGATGGAATCGACTAGCACCAAGGCGTATTAACCTCAGTATGACTCTAAGTGTTTGATTTCAATATAGAAGTGTCATTTTAGTTCAAAATGAGTATCACATATCCAAAACCAATATAAAAGATCATATTATTTTCATAATTTATAAAAATGATCCATACTATATTTTTACATATAGGAATTAACCTCACATCTATTTGACACAAGATGTGGTCGGTATGACTTAATATTTTTGTTTTTAATATAAAGGTGCCATTTTATTTTAAAATGTGTATCACAAAGAAAAACTAAGAAAAATAGCTCATATTAATTTCAAATATGTTAAAATAAATATATAATATGTTTATGAATCATAGGAATTTACTTCACATCAATATGACACACAATGTCATCAGTACGACTTGACGTATGTGATTTCAATATAGAAGTGTCATTTTAGTTTAAAAAAAGTATCATATAGTCAAAACTGAGAAAATGAGATCATATTGTTTTAAAATAATAGTAAAATGATCCATAATATATTTATAATGTGTAATAATTGTCTGAAACTCTACCAAAAAACGATGTTGTCTATATGACTTCAATTACATGTTTTTAATATAATTGTCATTTTAGTTTAAAACATGCCTCATATAGATACAAATAATAAAATGAGCATAAATTGTTTTCAACATTTAGGAAAAGGACCTATAATATATTTCTGATGTGTAAGAATCAACTCACATCAATATGAAAAATGATGTGGTTAGTATGACTCAAAGTGTATAGTTTCAATATATATGTTTCATTTTATTATAAAACATATATAAGATATCAAAAACAAAGAAAAAGAGATCATATTGTTTTCAAAAATAAATAAAAGGATCCATAATATATTTATAATGTGTGGGAATCAACCTCATGTGAATCTGACACATGACTAACTGTTAAAATGATTAATATATATAGTAAATAACAATATAATTTATCAGACATGAATGTATAACATTAATGTTAAATTTTTTATATAATTTTATTAAAATAAAAATTACGTTTATTGCACAGACATGCATTTATACAGAGGTTTATCATTGAAAAGTGAAATAGTTTTTATTTTGTATGTGGTTTTTAATTTTTTTGGTTAATGGAAAATATGACATTAATGAAAGTATTTTATATGTAAATGTTGAATTTAAATTATAGTGAATTTTTATTTGTATTCCAATAAAATTTAATATATATTTCTCTTCTTTTTATTTATTCTAGATGGGTTTGATTTTATAGGGTTAATACATGGAACTGTAAGGATGCAGCTATGTAACAGCTGGAATGTTGTTTATCAACACTAGATAAAGCACTGATAAAGGTCCCCTTTATTACTGCTTCATATAACACTGATAAAGGGTCTATTTATCAGTTCTTTATCTAGTTATGATAAAGGGTTTATTTATTAGAACTTTATTTCGTTCTGATAAAAGTACATTTAATCAGCGCTTGATCTAGTGTTAATAACGATAAACATTATCAGTTGTATATTTAGCACTGATAAAGGACGTGGTATTTTAATAATTTTTTGTAGCTCTTTTTATCATGGAAAAATATCATTTTTATCATTTCTAATAGCATGTTTTGTATTAGTGATTTGAGATCCTTTTAGAGATATTGTGGGATTGTGAGAACCTTGCATGGGCTCAGTACCCCCAAGTTTTCATGTTGGTTGTTCATTTCAAGTAAAAAGTTATTATAGGTGGTTAGGATGCAGAAAACTTTTTTTTTTGTTTTTTGAACCCATAAGATATTTTATATAATATTTTTCATATGGTTTTTTGACTAGTCATGAAGTTGTAGGCATTGAGGATCCTTGATAATTACATATTATCTATAATATATTATTTTATCCCTCACCCACACATTGTTATGAATAATGAATTCTCTACCATAAAGATACTCATATAATTATTATAATACTATAGTTATATCCATAATGAAGGTATTAACCTAGGAGAAATGCAAATTTCATTCGCATTAGCGTCTCGAGGTTCGAGCCATCATGAGATGAAATTAATTGATTAAAATTATTAATTAAATAAAATTGATTAATTAATATTATATTTTATAAAACTGAAAAACCATAATCCCCCCTTTAACTAAATCATTAATCCTTATATATAGGGTTAGTCTCACCAACCCTAGTTTTAGTGGGGGAGAGAGATGTGATGATTTTGGGAGAAACTAGGAATCAATGAATGAATTATTCATCAAAACATTAGTGGAACTTATGGTGAATGTATACCTCTTAATATACTAATCTAATGAAAATGTAGGAGACATTATTTCATTTTGGATTTATTTTTTTCATCAATTATAAGAAATATTTTTGATTTTTTTCTCATTATTGAGTTTTTATCCCAATTCCATTAATTTTAGGATAGAATTTAATCCCCAAAATTTTTTTTGTTTGAGGAAGATGAACCTTAGAGAAACTGTGGATGATTGAAAAGAGGAGGTTGTCCAGGGGATTTTCCATTAGATTCCTTCCCCTGTGAATGAGATGAGGTCGTACATTGAGATAATTGGTTCTTTAAGATGTGGTCAGTGGCACGTTTAAGGGTGACTAAAAACCCAGCCACTGGTTACCTCTCCCCCGGCCCTCCCCCACTCTCTCTATTGAGTGTAAAAGAGCATGGAGAGGTTCATAGAGTCATATAACATCATGAATCATTCATGAAATGGTGGAATCGAGATATAATGATATAGTGGGATGATTTTGACTTGGTGGTGATAATTTGAATATCATATTGGTAGGCCATGGTGGTGGCCAACCATGGTGAATATACAACATCCTTCAGTTCTGAGCATGTGATGTTTGTTTTGAACTAAAATGACACTTTTGTACTGAAAAAACATACTGTAATGACCTGTCCTCGGGACCCGTTTCGGGACTACCCCAAGACCGCCACCCATAGGCCAGGTGCTGGCGACTAGCACCAAGGGGTAAATCCCGAAAAAAGGGGAAGGCATTGCCTTTATGAAGTAAACAAACACCACATAGTAAGAAAGCAGATGTAAACACTAAGTAAAAGTGGGTACAATAGTAGTACGGAAAAGTAAGTGGGCCAGAATAAAAACCCAAACATAAAGTAAAGTACAACAGGAAAGAAAGTACAACAAGTGAAAGTAAAGCAGCAACGTCGAGTCGTCCACTAGAAGTCCCACATGAAGGGTGGGTACAGATTGCCTCCTCAGCTCCTCGGGTCTAGCCGTCCGCTCCGTGTATGTCCCACCCAGTGGTCCACCTCCAGGTACTGACTTGCTCCAAAAGCCTCCACCACGATCAGCGTTGTCTGTCGCCTGCATCCAACACAACGTAGTGGGGGCATATCCCATGCATGGGTGAGTATACGCTACTCAGTAGGGACTCGAGACCACCGAAGGTCTCCTAGAATCAACAAAGGATAATCCACAAAGGAAAGACACAATCATGAAGTGACATCCAACAATACATAGGTATATTCCCATACATATACCAAAGTCATCCATTCCAGTTCAGATCCATAATCCAAGCCCAAGTTCGATCACGTCCACACAGGATAGTACAACCTAATCCACACAGGAAAGCACAAACCAATCTACATAGGAAAGAAAGTCAATCATATCGACGATAATGATTGAAAGTCAAGACTCTACTCCCACAGGTATACTTCTTCATAACGTGATAGAGATCATCATATGTAGCCTCTAATTAATCTAAGCTGGGACCCACGTAGGATACTAAACCAGCTAAGTTGTGGGACCCACATAGGATACAGACCAGCTACTCTGCCAGACCCATGTAGGATAGCAAGAACAGAGTCAAACACTGCTAGAAACACGTAGGATACAAGATCAGTAGTCATTGATGTCGAACCCAAAGTGGATTTCAGTATGGTCTTCATCGCTATCGAACCCACGTAGTATTTCTGTGCAGTCTTCATTACCGTCGAACCCATAGATGATTTCAGTACGGTCTTCATCATCACAGCTGGCTCTAGGGTTCCCACACACAGCATTCTCGATTCTGGGAGGGTCCGCTCCACGAGCCAAGGGGTTCGATACATCAACTGACACGTATTCCTGATTTTATGTATCTCAAAGTTCCTTCTCAACAAGAGGAACTCAACGTGATAGACGGTGCGTCAATCGGTTGCCCGGTCTGCGAGTTATTGGCTTTTTTGTTCCAGTGGACCAGATGGTTTTTACGTCAAAACCAACCCTACTGCACTCCAACTATGTCCAAACCTCAAGCGGAGTAAGAAAAAAGGTCTGTCTCACTATGATAAATCCAACAAAGTTGATGGCATGTCAATCAGACGTTCTGAGCTCAAGTTATAAGCGTTTTCGCTCTGAGGGCCCGGTTGGTTTCGTGTTCAAACCAACCCGGCCATACCCAAATTTCTTTGAAACCATGAGTATAATATACTGAAATGACCGTCTCAATCCAAGGATCACATCGCATCTGACGGTGTGTCGATCGGAGGTTTGTAGCCCCTAATATGGGAAAAAGAACGTACATGTCCATTTTTAGGGTGTTTCGGGCCCGGACCGACCCGGAACTACTTCCGCGACTCGACGACGTGCGACATCAATTTCGAGGTAGGGGTTTAGTCTTCATTCATCTTTATTTAACGAAATTTGTTGATATTTTTTGGCTACTTTCTATCATTATACCGTGAGGAGGTCAGATCGCACAAACGCAGCTGACCCTCCTCCCCCTTTGATGTTGTGTTCATTGCGGCTCGAACAATAATGGCACGGGGCAACGACACCACGTAGAATCAAGAAAGAACTCGGCGAAGAAGCATGACACCATTGCACCGCGCCGTTGAGGCTGAACGGAACCACGGTTGGAGTCATGGTCGCAGAGGCGATTCAAAGACTCTGTAGTTTGTTTATTGGCTTGGAAATCGATGGGCGATGGAGGAACGGGCCGCATGGGAATTTTGAAGAGTTCATAGTGAAGGACAGGTCCCAGGAGGATCGCTGTCGAAGATGGAATTAAAAACGGACCACCGGAGGGTGTCCGTTGGTCCATGAGAGAGCATGTCGGCACACCACGCCGGCATGGCGGTGCCAGCGGCTGGAGGCTACGGCCGACACCGGCCGGCCGCCAGGATACGGTGGCACCCGACACACCGCTAGGAGGAACCGCTGCGGCTGATGCCGCGACGGCAGGCGGCCGGATCCCACGGCCACGCGGGATCCGGAGGAGGAGGGCACGACAGGCCCACCGCGTCTGTAGGGAGAGAAAGGGGGGAACGTTTCAACCATGCTCGGTCGCTGGCCAAGCCAGCGTGCCACCCGGCCAGGTTGGGCGGACCGTACCGGGCCGCGCCGATCCGTGTCAGACCCGGACCCGGGTCGGGTCGACCTAGTTCAGGCCGACCCGGGTGGGGGGGTTGGGCCAGGTTGGACCAGGCCCAGACCCCCCATTTTCGGACCCCTTTTGGTCTTTAACCAATAACATGGGATTCAGACCTCCGAACGACACACCGTCAGTTGTGTTGGGCTCCTTGGATCGAGACGATCATTTTGGTATATTACACTCATGGTTTTGGAGAACTTTGTGTATGGCCAGGTTGGTTCGATCCCGAAACCAACCGGGCCCTTGGAGCGGAAACACTTATAACATGAGCTCTGGACGTTCGACTGACGTACCATCGACCTTGTTGGATTTCTCTTAGTGAGAAGGACCTTTTGGATTACTCTGCTTGAGGTTTGGACGCAGTTGGAGTGTAGTCGGGTTGGTTTTGACTTAAAAACCAACTGGGCCACTCGAACGGAAAAACCGATAACATTCAGACCGGATGTCCGTTTGACGAACCGTCAGCGGTGTTGGTGATCACGTTGAGAAAAGGTCCCTATGAGTATACCCTATGAGAGTTCGGGGTACATTTGAGATATGGATGGCTTGGTTCGCACACAAAACCAACTGGGCCCATGGACGAAAAGGATAATAACTCATAGACCGGGTGTCCGATTGACACGTCGTCTATTGCATTGAGACCCCTATGACAAGGCAGTACTTTGAGATACTTCTTCGTGGGACTTTTTGATACTTGTAGTATCGAACTGTAGCTCATGGAGCGGACCCTCCCGGAGACGAGCGTACGGAGTACGGAGACCGTGTAACCGGTTGAGACCTGACGAATGCTTGAACAACTCGACTTAGAGTGTGTCGACCATCCCAATGGATGGATCACTACTGTGTTTGGGTGCGAACCCACGGCAGACGGAGTGCCTAGTAGCAGGAAATAGACCCGCGTTACTTGACAGGAGGAGTACCTCTGTAGGCTATGAGGGGGAGTACTACTGTATGAGGTGGCAGACCCATGGTGGAGGAGCACTATTTTGTGAGGTGGCAGACCCGCGGTACTCGACAGGATGAGTATCTCAGCAGTATAAGGTTTGTTATCATTAACTCAATGTCATGATAGGATCATTGTACTCGTCAGAGATGGGGATCATTAGTACTTATGGTTTCGATAATGAAAATTCTGGTTTGAGCTGAGTCTATAACCTTTGTGTTTACCTCATGATTGAGATGGTTCAATTAATAAATCAGGTATATGTATGGGCATATAACTAGGTAGTGGTTATATATTGATTTCATAACCTTTTCACATCCTATTTATTGAGATGAGTTACTTGATAGCATAGGTATAATTATGGTCTTATACCTAAGTAAGGGTTGTCTGTTGAGATCATTCTTTGTGGTTATCCTTGTTGGGTTTAGTGAGACCTTGAGGGTCTCGAGGTCCCTACTGAGTATCGTATACTCAACCCTACACGGGCTATGCCCGCACCTCGTTGTGTTGGTTGCAGACGATAGGAAGCGCTGACAGAGGCTGAGTGTTCGAGGACTGGACAGTACTTGGAGGTGGACCTCACGACGAGTCAGTATCCGGAGGTGGACATCACGACGAGACGATACTAGGAGGAGGTTGAAGGGAATGAGTGTTGTGGAGGATATCTGTACATACCCTTCAGGTAGGATCCGTGGTGGACGATCTAGGAGCTGCGCTATCTGTACCTATCCTTCAGGTAGGATCCGAGGTGGACGACCTAGGAGCGACTTCTTTTCTTCCAACTGCTTGTCTTTTCTGTTGTAATTTCATTCAGTTGTAGCTATACTTTTGGTTGGGTTTGTATTCTGGCCCATTTACTTTTCAACACTTCTTTTGTACTTTGTTTATTACTTCCTCTTCTACTCTGTGGTGTTTTTTTAATTTTATGAAGGTAATGTCTTCCCAGTTATTAGGATTTATGCCTTTTGTGCTAGTCGCCAGCACCTGGCCTATAGAAGTAGGGCGTGGGGTAGTCACGACATGGGCCCCGAGGATGGGTCGTGATAATTACAGCGGGTATAGCCTCCCCCGGATGGTGTTTAGTTCAGTACGTCTAGATGGACGACTCTAGTCTACATAACAGTATGTGGGAGATCATGTGGCTCTCAATATCATACATGGTGGTTGAATCGTCGAGGCAATAATGGATGAAAAATAATAAATTATTTATGATCTACTCTAATATATTTTATGAAATAAATATTTATTCTTTCACATACAAATGACATATCAATATTTTGTCAATAACTAATAAAATTTTTTGTTGTTTATTAAAATCCCAAAATTCTAGATTTTTCTTCATTGTCATCATCAATAAATTAAAAATTGAATATTCATAGATCGTTATAATTTATCAAATATATTATCATAAATGTATATATAATGAAAAACATTAGAATAATAATGAATACTAAAAAACCTCTGTTAAATTAGAATAAAATGTCAAATGAATAAGAAAATAAATTCGGAAAATATGAAAAAATAAATAATAAGATTATAGAAAATATTATTAAATGATTACTATGAATATTTTTATCAATGATTATGTCTATAAAGTAGTGTATTATGATATTTATATTTTATTATCTTCCAGTTTTATAACATTATATATGAATAAATTAAGTTACGTGGTTCTCATAACTCAAATATTTTCATTGGGTCACAATCACCCTTGGGGGACTATTATATTAATTGATTGATGGGTTCTATAGTATGAATATTTTATGTTGTATTTCCACATTACTATCTATGGAAATCATGTTTCACATAGATGACTAGTTCATTGATGATTTTTTGGTTTGGTGAATACATATTTTTAATCGGATAATGTCCCATACTCTATAATATTTTTTCGTTCATATTTATGTATTTAATTCCCTCAAAATTTGTCATTCCCAATGAGAAGAGTCATATTTGTTTTTCTCCAATGTTCCAAATAACCCCATTATTCAATTAAACTAAATTAATTATATTTATAGTGATGTGTGTTATGAAAAATGGTGCCATATAATATTTAAATGCGAATATGTAAAATAAATATATAATCTTGTCTTTCACATAAAATTTTGACGTATGATTTAATTATTAACTATTAAAAAAAATTGTAATATTTCATGAGTTACTATATTATAATAAGATCTCTTTAACATCCATAAATATGGTTTTGGTAATGTTTCATGAAAATATTTTCATGTATGGTGATATTAAAAAACTCATTTTCAGAGAAGACAATTCATTGATTTACCATTAATTTTTAAATGATTAACATCATCTGATTTAATGGAAAACAAGTCATCCAATATATTTTATTCATAAAAAATCCTCTTATTATATTGTTTGGTAATATATTACAATGTTTGATATGTGATTCCATTTTGAAATTTTATCGAAACCCATTTTCTTCTCCGTAGATATTTAAGATAAATTGAAAGGTTCGATTATACAGGGACCCAAAATCTATGAATGGTTATTATTGCGGTATTACATCACCCTCCATTTCATAAGTTATAGTTCTATATCCATGTGATATTGAAGGGTAGACATACCACGATTTGTTATGAATACTAAGGTTCAAAATTATAGTGTTTCTTAATAAAAATAAACTTGTACATACATGGATTTCTTCACAAAAAATAAATGATGGACATAATGGGATATTTTGAAAAAAATTATTTTTTATATTTATTAAACTTCTATAAAATGTTCCAAAATTCATGTTATACAAACTATTTAGTATATTATATCTTCTAAATAATTTTTTCTTTTTCATATAATAATTTCATATTTTTATTGAATAATATTTTGTATTTCAATGCCATATTTTGATTAACATTGATTTGAATTATATTTTTATTCAAAGATATTTTTAACATAATATTGATTAAATATTTTCAGTTAGGATCCCAAGAATATTTTATGTAATATTTATACCTTTAATATGTTTTAGAATTCATTTATGATAGAATATATTTACTTGTTGATATGTTTCTCTTATAGAGATTTTGAGCACACCATTTTCATATACGTAAATTTTGCATGTTATGAATATGATTATAACTTATGAAGTGTCTACAAATGATATATAAAAAAATTATTATGGATTAATATTCATATCTAATATTTTATAATTATATTATGTTTATAGTTATCAATATAATTAACATTTTCATTCTTCTATTGTTATACTATTTGTGAGATGTATTAAAAAACCATTGAATCAATTTATTATTTAGGAAAGTTGAATATTTTTCACCATATCAACAAAATCATATTAAACATCTATATAATATGAAATTATATTATAAATTTAATTTTTTATAGAATTGTTTTTTCAAATTAATGATGATTTCATAATTATGTATAGTTAATCTTAAGTATTGTTGATTACCAATTAATTGAGTCTAAATGTAATTATTTATATTATTAAATATTATTTTATATTGGTATTTTTTATTGGACTAATTATATAATTAGATAATTACTACACAATACTAATGAAATATTTTAAAGAGAAGAATAGTATTATCATTACCATGATCATTAACATTAATCCTAATAATCATAATTCTATGACTAAAATAGAAATTATAAATATTAAATTATAAAAATATGAATAAGAAAAATATGAAATACAATTTTATTGTGAATTTGATAAATGTGATGAAAACTAATTTTTATTAAAAAACATTATATAGAAAAATTTATGATATTTCCAAAACTCTAATCATGGGGTATATAAATTACAAATATTTATTTTAAATGATTTATCTAAATTGTTGGTTATATAAATATTATTGTAATATGGATTGAATTTTTTTCGTTGATTTTTCTATTATAATATCATAAATTTTACCTTATTAGCCAAATAATAATTATTGTATTATATAATTAAAAATCTATTATATTTAAAAAAATCTCATAAATTCAAACTAAGATAATTTTAACAATATCAATTTAATAAAATATTAATTTTTAAATATTTTAATGCTAATATTTTTAAATATATATGTTTAATAAAAGTTCTATATATAATAAAGTTGATTTATATAATAATACACTATTAAAACATTATTTGTTATTAAACCTATTTTTCAAGCATTTATAATTGATTATAATATTTTTAATCTTTGGAGATCCTCTAATTCATATGGTTTTTAATAACTTCCAAATAATAATTTTTTTTATCATTTTAGAATTCTGTTTGGTGTTTAACATTATTTAGAAAAAGTGATTATTTAATATAGCAAATTATAGTAAATTTATTATGCATTAATGTACCACTAAAGATTATAGTTTGGTTTTATGCACACTATAATGTTTTTCCCTTAGTATTACATACCATCTAAAAACATTATTCATGGTCTACACCGAGTACACATACACATTCAGAGGGTCTAAGTACTCTGGGTCATCCATTGATATGACATTTATTAATGTTCCCGAATTAATAGGACATTATAAAATGTATAGTGTTTTTGTGTTTCCATGAACAATGATAACACAATAATAAAATAAAGTTATTCTTATTCTTATTGTTAGATATTAACATTTTAATATAATTTTATTTATCATAGACTGTATTTATATGATGTTAAATTTTTTTAAATGTGACGATACTGGAAGGGAAGGTGATTATTTGTTAAAAAATATTTTTCATTTTTTGGGGAAATATTCCTTAATAAATGTCAATTTTTTTATAAAAATATAACGAATGTATGAAATGTTTCAGTTTTATACACTTATTTTTACATTGTGGTGCATCCTTCGGTTATAAAAGGCCATTTTATAGAACCTGCATATGTAACTACAAACCTATGTGAATGATTATCTTTTATGTTGACTATAGATCATGGTGAGATTTATATAATTCAATTTTTTAATTATGAGGATTTACTAAAATTATATTAAATTACTATAAATAAAATATATTATTGAGGGTTGGAAATTTTTTATAAATCTACTTGTTTTCATTTATTAAGTCTTTTAATATGTTTCATAGTTTAATTAATTTTTTTTTCACCTATTATGTTTATGATAATGAGCTTATGTGTTAGTATACATATATTTATGAGTGTGTGTATGTTAATTTCTTATAATATGATAGTTCATTATAAATTAGGATTAACATAATTTTTTTTATCTTTTATATTGATAATAAAAATACAATTAATTTATATTCTTTATACAGATTTGGTATTGAATATTAATAATCTGGTAATTGATTTATAATAATTTTTGAAATTAATGTAATTTTTATCAATAATAGATATATTAAAATATAAAAAATAAATTATTTTTTAGGAAATTTATATGAAATTTTAAAAATATATAATATTAAATAAAAGTAAAAATTATAATATCAATATTAAATTTATCATATATTAAATAGAGATTAAACTATTATAATAATAATACATGCTATAAATATTTTTCTACTTAATTTTCATCTTCTTGTACAAAATAAAATTTTCATATATGCGGTTAAATATGATAATAAATTATATATATTTTTTGAAATGTATTCATATTGATTTATTTCATATTAAAAGGGATAACGTTTTGAGTGATTTATAAATATGTATTTTGAACATTGGATAAAATGACTGTAAACTAAATTACCCTCATAGAACTCAAAATTCTTACATAATAAAATATTACATTTTATCAGACTAAATCAATGTATTAAAAGGGGATTTTTAAGATTAAAAATGTCATGATAATAAAAATAAAAAAAATTAAATATATTAGATTTAAATTTATTTGACTCTTTCTCATTCTATATTCTACAATAATAGTTATGTACAACCTACCTCATCACGTTGCCTATCTCATACAAATCATTCAATTTGTTTGTTGTATCCTTGATAATTTGAATAACACCAAGGGTTTCCAACCAAATAATTTGCAATTATTTCACCCAAAAAAAAACCCAACAAATGATGGAATAATCCGTAAATGTGAATTTTATTTATGCTAACCATGCATTGGATATTAACTGATATTAAATAAAAAATTTCATGATTAAATTCCATTAAAATTATGGAATATGGCAGAAGAACCAAAAAGTAAACATCAAAACACAACATTATATAAATAATGTAAAGGGATGCATGATACATTTTATAGAAAATAGAGTAAATAGATGAGAAGGTTTGAATGACTAATCTATAAAATAGTAAAATGGTCATAAAAAATCCCCAAATTGTCCTCACAAACCAACTTCTGAAGACCCATTGTCACAAAATTGGTATTGTATTCCAAAATATATTGTTAAGGAAGCTAAAATATTTCCTATAAATATGTTTATTTCACCAAAATTTATATATAAATAATAAATTATAATAATAAATATGTTCAAATTCTATTTTCTTAAAATTAAAATATTTATACAAATTAAATATTGTAAATTCAATGCATCGTTAACCAATGATAAAACGTAATTGTTCCTATTTAATTTTTTATAGGGTGGTCCAATTTTTGTGTTTCTGCAAGGTTATCTCTTTTTTATAAGAAACCATTCATACTAATCATACATATGGTCATCAATTCGTGTTTTTAAATAATTGATTCACCTAGCTTACAAATAATGGGTGGACAATTCTTCAAACCATTTTTCAAACATTGTAGATATTATCTTATAATATAGTGTTTTTCATATGGTAAATGAATATTATAATAATCTCCATGGACAAACCTTGTGAATTATATAGAAAAATAATTTTTGTATTTATAGTTTCACCCATACTAAAATTTATACTTTTATGGACTCCCAGAACTATTATTCATTTTGAATTTGTCTAGTAGAATCCCATAAAAATTCACTTCCAATCATTAATGGTTCAAACATGTCTCTATATAAATAATTTTATTAGTCTTTAAAGTAATAAAATATTATTATATTCAAATTCCTACTCTCCTATACATTTTTCATTTGTCTTATTCTCACGTTCCCTATTAGTCATGTTGGTTAAAACTATTATAATAGATTTTTATATTACTTGTATTTTTATGCCTATTCATGATGAACTATACCAATTCTCTTAATATAGAGATCATTATAATATTTTTATTGATATAATTTAATTGAGGTTGGTGACTCTATGATATTCTTTTATGTAATGAGTCATTATTTTATTGATGTATTTAGAAATAATTTTACTATTAAAAAAATTTATTTAAGCACCAAGAGGAAATATTTTGTTTATATTTATGTATTATATTATATTGTCAAATGAATAATAAATAATTTATAAAAAAATTATCGTAGTTTTATTGAAAATATATTTTTTATATAATGTACTTGATGAAATGATTGAAATATTTTCCTTTGGGAAATATATATGTGATTAATTGACTTTTTTTATATTAAAATATTGAAGAAATATCATACTATATGTATGGTAAATACCTATGTTTTAGGAGGGATTTGTCTTAGTTACGTAAGTTTTATTTTGAATCAATAATTATTTACTTGTAATGTCTTCTATGGTTTATTTGTGAAATTATATAGAATTGGAACACATTAATAATTTTTAAGCCTCATGGGAACCCTAAATATATAGTTGTGGGAAACTCATATATCATTGTTCTATGTGTTAATTACACTCAACATAGACATCAATAGTTTTCAATTCTCTATAATGTTGATATTATTCAAGTATATCTATTGTTTTCATCACTATTTATGTTTCAACTCTTACTACAGATCTCATTGGTTCATGTGTGATGAAACAATCCACTTCGGTAATTGGATAAAATAGTTGTTTAAGATTCCACCCCTTCTGGCCACATGTCTTTTATATATGTGTGTGAGATTTTGATTTGGCCTATTAATATGATATTATAATGTCTTGACCATATTTACATATATTTTCCCTTTATATATTTTTTATGAATATATAATTGTTTAAATGTTTAACTTAATGTTTTCATTGTAAAAAATATTTTTTCCTTAATCTAATCCATGAAAATTTACTTCATAGATGATAGAATATATACATTAGTATTAGTTTCTAACATAATTTACTATGTTTTAATTTATATGGGTTCTTAATATATTCTATTTTTAGATACCACATGTTATTTCATGGTCAAATCATATATACACCATATAAGTGTATTTAGATCAAAATATTTTCCCTAATATGTATCCCATTTTTAGTTAGAATCTATATTTATATATGGATTTCCACATTCACATATGTATTTAGAAATTGGATATGTTTAATAAAATCTATTAATTTTTTTGTAATGATATAATATAATCTAAATTTCTTTTCATACCTTATTTTATATCAATTTTATAGATTTTTTAGTGTTTGGTTTAATAATTAATCATTTCATGTAATTTAATAATTACATGTCTATTAGATAACTTATATTTCGAAGAATTTTGATATCATTTAATCGTTATATACCTTACGATATAAATAATTTCTTTAGTTGTGTCCCCATTTTAGGAGAACTAGTTATTTATCAAAAATATAAAATCCCATATTAGTTTTATTATAATAAAAATATACTATCCTTATGTTTTAGTTTATGTTATCTCATCATTATATGCTATCATGACATCATAGGGAGCTTCGGTAATTGTTTGATGTGGTAGGATTGTTGGAACAATAGAAGTGAAGTATAAAAATACATGGTCACCCCTATAGGTTATAATATGAACATATTAGGTATGTGTGAGATTTATTTTTGTCTATCAACAAATTCATGGGATGAATTTTTTTTATATTTTAATGTAATTGTATTTTAAAAAATTAAGGTAGAATTAATGAAATTTTATTTATTTATTTATTTCGAGAAATTTTATTAATGACTAAACAAAAATAATAACATCAATTTTTTTGTGGTTATGAGAAGTTAATTTATTATCATAAATTGAAGGGTTTTATTTGATTTTAAATTGATATGTATTTAATTATTTACTTGTATATTATATATATTTATTACATTATGATTTTGATAAATATTATTCCAAAATAGAGTATAAGAAAATTTGAGAGTGATTTATTTAAATTTTGATATGAGAACTATATTCTATGTGATTTAATTATAATGGGATATACATGTGATAATAAGAAAATTTGGATTTTTAATATTTTTTTATATTATTTTTATTAAAAAATACTAAAATTTAATTTTATTTAAAAACATTTATGATATTTTTAAATTTTTTTGAACTGATTCTTATTAATAAATGATTTATGATTTTTTAATCATAATACATTTCGGGTATAAATATTTTTTATGATAAAAAAATATTTATGAATAAAATATGTTTACTTAATTAATTTAATGTAATTTGATTTATTATTAGTTTATTTTGACCAATTTAATTAACAGGTTGAAATTATTTAATTCCTTTTTCTTATGATTTATATTCAATAAAGATAGACCAAAGGGTGTATCATGATATCTTATAATATTATATGTTCTATATAAATAATTTAATACAATTACTTAATAATGTTAGGATGCTCAAAAAATTTAAGGGAAACTATTTCATTTTAATGATCATATGAATAATATCAAAAAAAAATTGTTAAATGAAAATTTCAATAGAGTCATAAGTTTTTTGCAATTATAATATTAATTTATAAGTGCTTTTTTATAGTGTATGATTATATACAATATCATTGGTCTGAAAAATCACTTACTTGATTATAAGACAATAGGTTTTTTATTGCTTTTTCTTCAAAATCATACGAATTTTAGTAATTGAATGATGTTTTAAATAAGTAGTTAATGATATTTTTTTAATTAATTCATTCAATTTTAAGTGTATTTTACTTAATTGTTTTTTTAATTATCATAAGAATAAATAACCATTAAATTAATTATGATGGGATAACTGATTTGATCATGTCACATAGTGAGTATTTGAATGTCATCGTAAATATGTTTAGTTGAGTGGAGGGTCTATAGTGAATTAAAAGATGTAATAATCAAGTTAATATAAAAATAAATCATATGATCAATTATTAAATTTTATAAAATTTAAAATGATACAAAAAAAAAATTAATAGAAGATTCCCTATATAATATGTATTTCATTTTTGTTTCAATAGACTATGATTGATGTTATAAAAAACAATTTTGGGATTTTTTTGTTCAATAGTGTTGTCATTAGTATTTTAATATAATATATTTTAGGGAATAATTTTTTTTAATATTATTAATGAATAATTTTCAATAATGTATTGTAATCTTGAATTACAAAATACAAACATTTTTTATTTCAAATTGATTTAATTTTGATTGATGATTTTTGAGTTTTCAATTTAATTTTTATGTTTCATTATATTATTTAGAGTGGTTTGTTAATAATATTTGTGATTATATAATAATTTGTTCCATCACAGTCATTAATAAAAAATACTCTATCATAGATGATAATCCTTTAATATTGTGGGTTGTGTTATTGTTTCGCAAAATTAGTTTTTCAAATTTATTTTATTTGTAATTGTATTATTATTTCTAGTTTTATACATATTATGGATTTTAAAATTTGACATAAATATATATTTTTTCATTTACGTTATAATTATTTCTATATATTATTTATGAAATTTATATGATAATGAATAAAAAATTTCATTTATTGTTTACTTTTTTGGAAGACATAAAAAATTAAATTTTGTTTTTTAAATTGGATTTTTTTATCTTCTTGATTAATTTTTTATATTTTTATGAATATAATTATATATGTAGGATTTTCATGATTAAACAAGTTAAATGTTTTGGTTAATTTTTGATTTGTTAGTTTTCCATACGATATTTTTAGACATGGTTAATTTGGTGAAATGATTATTCAAAGCTAAATGGGGTTGAGTTCAAAATAAGTCTTTATGTTTTTTAGGGTTTTAATTTGAATATATTTATATTT
The DNA here is from genome assembly GCA_963277665.1 of Viscum album. Classification (NCBI taxonomy): domain Eukaryota; kingdom Viridiplantae; phylum Streptophyta; class Magnoliopsida; order Santalales; family Viscaceae; genus Viscum; species Viscum album. The sequence goes on from OY728165.1 coordinate 294,115,107, forward strand.
AGTTGGATTCCATGCTTTTGTGTGTGTGAAAACTCTATTATAATTTATATATGGTTTGTTAAAAGAATGTTAATCCTATTTCTAGTAATTATTTAAAATTGTTCATTGGATATGTCATCATTTACGAGACGCGTGGATTGAAAAATCGCATTGTATGTTAGAATGATATTTCTTATTGTTTAAGGGGTTTATTTTTCTTTGGTTTAATGACTTTGGAAATATAATTTTTCATTTGATATATTTATATAATGAGTCAATGGAAAATTAATGATGGTTGTGATATATCTATGAAAATTGAGAGTTATTCAATAAAAAATATTCATTAAAATTTGTTTTAATATGTACAATATGACTCCAATATATGTATTTTAATGGAAAATAAATCCCATGAAAATTTTTTACCCATCATATTGAAAATATTTTAATAAATAATTCATTCAACATGTTTCAATGTTTTTTAGGAAAACTATAATTATTTTCTCATATGATGAATGTTTAACGGAATATGAATGCATAATTTGATATTGTCACATATATAAATTACACGTAGATTATTAATTGTTGTTTAAAAACCATGAAGAAATATAAAATCTCCAAGAATACCAATATAGTTCATTCACAATTTGGGAAAACATATACCCCATTCTTCAATGTTATGAATTTCTTAAAACTGCATTTTTTGAAATACATTTACAATATTGCCTCATCCACTAATTACCTATGGGGTAATGATAATACATATTACAAAATAAATGTTAATATAAGATATCAATGTGTAATTAATATATTATTTTATTCAAGAGTTTTCTTGATCTCCAAATGCAAAAAATTAGGTTATTAAAATATTTTTATGATTATTTTTGTTGAGATAGGTCAATTAACTACATTTTACTTTTCAAGTCATTAACATATTTCATTCATAACTTCATATGAATTTAGGTTACTTGTTTCTTTATTTTTAGAAGATATTATTTATTGTAGAAAATTAGTCATTTTTAGTGTTATTGAATTTATTTATCTTATCCAAGAGTTTTTATCTAGTTGTTTTGATTTAAAATTTCCTAATTGTATTATGTATGAGTTTTTTCTCATCAAGATTGTAATATTTTTAAAACAAATTCTTATTTATTGATTAAAAAAACTATGAAATTTGATATTACATGTTTTTCTCTTGCTGGGTCCTATTTTGATGATGGATCTACAAAAATAATAAGAAGAGATAAATAATTCTACCCTTATAGAGAAGAGAGTCCCATAAAGATTATATAATAGTTAGTGTATCCTTGGTAGAAATTTTATATATGATGTAGTAAATCATTATATTTTGATGTACCGAAATGGGAATTGTTGTTATTATGTTAATAATTCTAACTATAAACTAGTTCATAAAATATAAATTTAGATTATAATGATATGAATGTTTTTAAAATTATTCATTCCCTCTAAATTTTAAATCATACATATTTCCCAATAACCAAACTCAACAGGGGGTTTCCTGGGGGAGTAAAGCAATATGATTGGAATAATTATGGAAACCCACATTTTGAATTTAATAATTAAATATAAAAAAAATTATTTTCGAAATTAAATATTTAATGTTTTTAAAATATTCTATTTGCATTATAAGGGCATGGTTTTCTCATGAAAGGTATTAACCATATGAATATTCATTATGCAGGGGGAATGTCATTTCAAATTTATAACTTTTAGAAATCTGTGTTATTATATACTATATTATTTAATATTATTCAATGTACAAACTATATGGGTTTCTGTGATTTGTTCTAATAGCATTCACATGAATAAAACATGGTATGGAAAATAGTGTAGTCTATCGTTATAGTTTTGAAATGTCCATATATTGGGTATAATGGTTTTATTGTATGTTTTAGTAAATAAAGTTTCCAAAAAATGTTTAAACCAAAAAAAAATTAATTGGTTTTTCAATTATATTCGTTATAATATTTATTTTGCACATGTCTCTCACACCTATTATTTAATATTTACAACTCTTTAGTAAGCCTAATAAAATTTGTATCTCATCTTACATGGTTTAAGTCCATATTTCATTCTATGTTTTCATTGTTCTTATTATTATTCTCATTAAATATTTAAAAACCATGGTTTCTATGGAAAATTTATTTTATTTATTTATATGTCTCAACATGTTGAAGCCACCATTTCAACTAATCTTATTATCTTCATCAAAGGTAGACTAACTATATCTATATTTGGTAGGATACTTTATTTACTTATAATATTATGTGATACATGATTTAATTATAATATTAAAATAAATTATATATAATTAATGGTATTCAAATTATTCTAATGAATGTCTTATTATATATTTATATATCTAATTACATCCTGAAATGTTTGAAAATGGTTTTAAATAAAAATATATAATATTATTTCAGTTATATTTTATACATAATTTTTTTAGATTAAATACCTCATATAGATACAATTTAAATAATAAATGATGTATTTTTGAATTGTTTTTTATATATTAATGAATTTGAATTTAGAATTTTGATAAATCCTTTGGATTTGAGAGGTGTTTGGCATAGGAAAATAATTTTCTATATTAAACAATAATTTTGTTATGGTGGAATATAATTGATGGTTTATATGCGTATTATGTTCAAATAGGAAAACAATAATTATTTAAGTGAGTTTTGGGTACTATAAAATCATCTGTTGGAAACTAAGTTATGTTCCATCCTATATATTTTGTTACATAATACGGACCAATATAGATTTCATTTGGATGTATTTATTCCATTATTTAATGTCTTAATTAATTTTCATTGATTTTTGTATTTCCACACTGACTAGTTATCTTATTTATTCTCACTAATAAAGTAAGTATTTCATGCTAGGTCAAAAACTACTAAATTAGTATGCAAATATACATTGAGTCATACAATAATAAATCATTTTTTTACTATGAAAATGGTTTATATGTGAACAAATTGTAGTCTTGAACATAGTTACAAATGTTGAATCTATTTTATTTTGGTTTTGAAAATATAATTATTTCTATCATTACATTCTTGGTTTCATATTCAAAATTATTTTTCATTTTATGAATCCAAGTTACATTATTTAATATAAGATAAAATTGTACATTCATAACATTATTTTCAATCTTTTTAATTATTGGATATTTTGTATTGTGTTCACATAGAGCACATGGGAGGATAATACAATGGGATTTATTATCACACCATACAAAAAAAAATTTTGTGTATCTAGATAATTATGGAATTCTGTATATTTTTTTTTAATATTGAATACAATCCATTATTATCATATATACTGGATCATTCTTTTGGGTATATAGTAATATAGGACGTACTATAAAATACATTTTTTATCACATCGATCTAGTAGAATGTCTCATTTTATAATTTGTTTTATTTTTATCCCTTGTATATTTTTTTATTATTTTGATTCACCATTTTATATTACATGATAATAATTACATGGATTCATATATGATGCATTATTTTTCATGATTATAAAATAATTTTTTTTTGTAATTTCTTGTACAAATTGAGGGTGTTTGTTTGTAAGTTTAAAAAATTATACTTTTATTACATCAATATTTTATTTATTGAATGTTAATAAATCATATAATTAATTTTTTTTCATTTTTATTTATGACTCTCATATAATAATTTCCTATAATATATGTCACCATAATAAGGTCATCATAGTTCCCCACTATGATGAGAAACCCAATGTTAAATTAGGATATTCGTATATAATATTTTTTGGGTAGCTAACATACCATGATGTGAAGTATAATAAAATATTGTCTTGTTAATGTACTCCTCATAGGATACAGATTTTTATCATCAATATTAATAATTGGTAATATATATCATAATATATTATGAAAACATACCACATAGTGGGAATTCCTTAGGTTGTGGAGTAATTTTATATTTGTATCTCCGAGCATGTGTAATGGTCCTTTTATTATGTTATTATTATTAATTTATGATATTTAATGTGTACATAGACGTAGTTTATAAAGACTGATTATATGAGTTCATGGTGAATTTGGATACATTGGGAAAATCACAATTGATTTTTTTTAATTGATATATTATGAAAAAAATTCAACATTATATATTTATAATTTTTGGTATCTTAGCCAATCGATTAGAATATAACTGACACCTCAATTTCCAAATACATTGGGTAAAAATGTGTTTATTTCATATTTTCAAAGAAAAATGTATTGAGTTTATATGTTGGTGACATAAATGAGAAACATGATTGATGATATATTATGACAAAGGGGTTATATTATACAATGTGAATTCAAATATTATTTTCATTATTGTCACATTATGTTCTTCTCTAGGGTGTGTAGATGAGTTTGTAAACGATAATATTGACTTTTTGAAAGCATACCTAATTCCACAAGAATGAGTCATAGAGGGTTACATAGTATGTGTTAATGAGAATGTTTATTAAATATTAAATTTATTCAATTAATAAAAATATTATAATCTCTATAGTAATGATGAATTTTATTCACCTATAATAAAATGAAAATATTTATTAGTGCATAATATAATTATTTGTGAATAAAATATTTAATATTATATTCAATAAATGTTGCGGATTTTTAATGGACCTTGACCATGTGTTGTGATCGATATTTATTTAAAATATTATAAATAATATTTATTATATGTTTTTCTTGGAACATTGAAAAATATGATTATTATTATTGTTATAATTTTTTGGAATGGGATTTGTTGAGAAATTGATATTATTTTATGTTTCATTCTAAAATTATATAATTTATTAAAAATCCTATGTCAATAAATATTCTTTTATGTATATTTTGTAAATTATTCTAAAATAGAGAACTAGTACACACAAAAATTCCCTATAATGTCCTCAATACCTCTCCCTCTAATTATTTAGAAATACAATATAGATTTATGTAAGGCTAGAGTAATAGTGATCATTTTAAAATGTGTATTCATAATATTCACCATGCAAGAAACCACTGATCGATTATAATTTCTTGTATATATATGGATCTTATTTGTATCACCACATGTAAGATTATATCTATTTATCTTATAGAATAATTATAGTAATATTAAAGGGGAATTTGGGATGATCAAATTTCACACTGAAGAATCATTCAAATAAAATGTATTTTGTTTTATCTAATTAATATAATTTTATTATATATAAAATATCTATGGTCCTATAATTTTATTTCATGGATCAAAATGTTGAATGAAATTGTAATATATGACACACCACCAATCGCTTCCATTGAAATATGAATATTTATGTTGTATCAAATAGGTCATGTTTTAAATATAAAATAATTAATTTTCTTATTGATCTATATGAAATCATGGGTGACTTTTTTAATTTTAAATTATTAATTATTTAAAATAACTTGAATTAAAATTTTATTGAAATATTAATCATTTTCATTTAGTGATTCATTTTTTTAATATCATTGAATAGATGATGAATGAAACAAGATGTTACCAAGATGTTCCAAATTATTTTATGTTAGGATTACTATAAGATCTGGTCCTTTTCTAGAGTCATATCAGGGTCAATTTTCAGGTATTTTTTGCAGTATTGAAGATCCATTACTTTTGAATTATGGTCTGAGGTGTGTTTGGGTGATGTTTTTTGAAACTTTTAAGGACAAAAGGCTATGAATATTTTACGCACAATATGAAAATATTGTGTTCCCAAACATTGGTAAATGTGTGAAGATAGATATTGAGGATCTCATTTGTAGTGCATGTTTTCTTTAGTTGTGCATCACTTCCCAATGAAATCATGTGCACAGAAAATTTTACTACGAAAATTAGTTTTTAAATCACCCAAATCCACAAAACCCCTATATATTGACCTAAACTCAGTCCTGACAATATATAAGTGATACACAATCATTCTGGACAGATTCCACGGTGATTTGAACACTGTTCTTTGAGATCGAAATCATGGATTGATGATCATATCTCATTATTGTAACTATATTTCATTTAGATTCTTTTTTTTGTTAATTCCCCTTTCTTTATTTGATCTTTTAATGTATGATCTCAACTATTTTCAAGGATCTAGACTTATATGTTGAGATCTAGATCTTATATTGTGACTCCCGATCTTTATTTCATTGATCATAATTTTGTGATTAGGGATATAGATCCACATTTTTATCAACGTCCTTTTGCACTTAGATTTTGGGGATTATCAGTAGGCAAGAATCCATCATCTTACTGAGGTAGGTGGTTTAAATCTGACTACCATCATCATGAATTCATTATGTGTATGTGATATTAATAATTTTTTAGATCCCATTAATAATTTATTTCTAGAATTGGAGTATTTTTGAATGTCAAATTAAATTTTTATTCCATGGTGATTAAATAGATGAATGAACCTTGACGCTTATGGGGATGTCCAAATAGATGTTTGATTTTGGGAAATTGTTTGTGGGTTGAGATATTGTAATTGATATACTGTATTTGATTGGGTTCATGTTAATTATTTTTTGTGAATTAATTATGAGATAAGGATTGTCTATGTAAGATAATTAATGGTGAATTAATTATATGCCTTGTTATTTCATTAAGAAAATTAATTTTGAGATTAATTATGATAAGTTCATATTTGATTTGGATAATTGATTTTTTTTAAATTATTTATGAATGGAGATTAATGTTGTTTGATTTATTAATTTTTGAATTAATTAGTGGGATCTGAACTTAGTGAAACATTTTTTATCATATGATTATTTATTTATTAACTAATAATTGGATCATTAAGGTGTTTATGGGAATAATTCGTTATTAATTAACAAATGATGTAAATGATTGAGAATGTGGTTTTTTTAAATGGTGTTCTAAACCATTTTATATGTTTGGTATTATACACGGTATTCTATGCCAATATTTTTCCAAGATATTGTGATGTGAGGTGGTAGATGTGGTGATCTAAACTATATGGAATTTGGGGTGGTAGTCATTGTGATCTACACAAGATGATATTTATTGTTTTAGGTTTGTAAACCTAATCCAAATGATATTTGGGGTGTTTCACATGGCGTTCTACACCAAATGAATGAGAATAATGAATAATGAAATGAATGAGGTACATGAATCAAACATGAGATTAATGTGTCTAAATATAATATAAATGACAAAGTGATAACAATTAATGTATACATTGTATATATTTCATTATATAATTGAATACACTGCCTTATGACATGAATTCTTTTAAACACTATTCGTTGTGGCCTACTGAGTTTTACTCACAACCAATTTGGGCCGCCATATCACCACTCTATTATTATTTGTTTTTCCTGACATGATAAGGGAAATGCCTTGGGATATGTTTCAATTTGGGAATGGAGCATGGGTGAGGGAACCAAACGTGGATCAGGACCCGCTATGGAGTTGTTGTGTCTTTGCATTTAGTTTAATTGTAGTCACATGTAAGATGCATTATTACAGCATGTTTTCCCTATCATTTTAACATGGTATATCTTATTTTTACTATCCTGTGTCACTGTTATAATTTTGGTTATTTATATCCTTCATGCACATGTTTATTTTTCTTTTATGTAGCTAGTCCATTACTCTAAAAAAATGTGGTATAGTCTCCCTGTGAATGAGTTACCAACAACATGGTTTTAATGAGCACCCTCTAGTATATATGGAGGCATGTTTGAGGGCATGTGAATAACCGGCATGGGGCCTCATTTTATGGAACCCGGGTCAAGATGATACAAATTGGTATTAGATGAGTTTCCGGTCATTATTCTTCTATTGTCATACTATTAAGGGAACAATAGACCAGAGACTAAGAAGATTAAGGGCTGGGTATTGATATCGTGAATGGGAGTCGGAAACCTATGTATGTGGGGGGGGGGGAATCGGGGTAATTTGTGTGTGATTATTGTAATTATTTCTTATCATTAGAGTTCGATATTTTTTTAATTGGGTGATACACTTGTGATGTAATGTGATAATTGTTTTAGAGAATTGTAGAGTATTGATTCATGGATTAAAGAGGCATGATAATAGAGTCTTCAGGTGTAATTATAGGAACACATGGTTGTTCTAAGATGCATCATTAGAAACACACATATAAATAGGTTAGGGGTATTTCATTGAACATGAACTGATTTAATTTTTATGTTATTTAAATGAAAATGGTGCCTAACAAGAATTAATAAATAAAAAATGATTCAAATTGATAATAATTGGTTGTATAAATGAGAAACATGTTAATGTGAATGTGTTTATTCATACTATCCAATAACAATGGTTATGATGGTTAATGGTAGTTATAGTGCCTCGGTGTTGACCACATGGAGAGAAATGTGGGAATGAAACATTGAGATTTTTTATGTTTATTTATAGAATTATGTAATTGTATAAGGCGGTGTTGTGATTCCCAAGCCATGCGTTTTGAATTATAGATTTTATGCCTCCGTAACGCATTTTTAAAGGGGGGAATGAGGTGTAAGGCTCAAAATGAATTTCTAGATAGGGATCTTTTGTAACCATTAGTGAAAAATATGGAGGAAGTGGAGAAGTTCTGAGGGAACATTTCTCTTTTTAGGTACTTTATGGAGAGAGTCCTGAGGCAGGTTCTGAAAAGCATGTCTGAGTTGATGAGGGATATCCAGCAGCAAGACCCTCCAACTTTTACAAGAGTGGGTAAAAATAAGGGATATAATTTATGAATTTAATCCATAGAGAAAATATGTGATCCTTTGGAGACACATGCTGATAAGAGGTTTATGGTGGCCAGTTATATGCTACGATGTTTAGCTAATCAATGGATGGACATTCCAGTATGATTTAGACAGATTGATGATATGTTATGGAAGGTATTAATGTAGATGTTCATGGTGAAATTTTATCCTGATATAATGAGATAATGGAAGGATTCAAGGATTATTCTGATGACCCAGGGAGGCATTCCATAATGGATAATATCGATCATTTTATAGAATTATAGAGTATTGCTCTATTATTAGATGTTGATGAGTCTACTTCGGTAAAACGATTTCAGGAAAAACATAGATGTAAAAATATGTCATGGGTGAATATAATTAGAGTAAATATGTTCATACATGTGGTGAATCAGGCTCTTATTTCTATGCAGAACCTAAATGTGACCTCCAGTACTATATAGGTAGTTTTCATTGGATGACCAGGGATTGTGACTTCTGAGATCAGAAAAGTCCAGTATGAGAACCTTGGATAGGGTAATTTCCATGAATGGTGGAAACTAATGTGGAATAGTTTTGCTGGATCTTATACATTTGATTTTAACTAGTGCGGTAGGCAGGGACACTATCAAAATCATTTTCATGTACAACCGATGGAGTTCCAATGATTCAAAAAGATAGGGAACCTACTATGATTCAGAAGGTTTCAAGGAAAGATTGGTGACGAGGTACTATCTTAATAGAGTTAGAATTTGGGATGGGGGTCATCTACACCATATAGGTCTGGAATTTGGAGTTCATCTGGATGAATCAATCAATTTAATGGAAGAGGAATTTTAGGGAATGATCACCTATATCAATATTGTGGTGCAACTCAAAGGAGTCAGTCATCATCACATGGAAGATGGGTATGATAGTAACATAATGTGTATCCAATACTTGTGCTGAGAATTTTTGGGCCATCGACAATGAGAGGTATTATTCCATTTGATTCAACATTATCTCATTCTTTGTTTTATTTGGGTTCTTCTCAATACATTATATCATCATCTCTTGTTAATAGATTGAGTATGGAGATGATGTATTTGAACATGTAATGAATATTAATAAACATATTGGAACACAATTGAGATATATTTTTCTATGCAAGGATTGTTCACTAGGGAGTAGAGGGTATAATTTGTTATATCTCAATGTACTTGATATAAAGGGCATTGACCTGATTATGGGTATGGACTGGATATTCATATACTGAGACGAAATTAATTGTTACCATAAGAGATTGACTTTTGTGTCTCCTAAGAGTGACCGGTTTAGTCAACATAGAGAGTAGGATTTCCAAGAAGGCTGTGAAGGTCCCATTATTCAACAAATGAGAGACGTCACAACCCAAATTGATAGTATTTTGCTGGATGATGGGGTTTGAAAGAAAGATATCCTTCCACAGTTTGTTGAACAGTTCCAAGATGTCTTTCATGATGAAATGTCAGAGTCAAAACCTAGGAGAGATGTCGAATTAACTATTTAGATCATGCTGGGATTTGAGCCAGTATCTATTTCACATTAAAAATGGAACTGACTAAGCTTCCAGAGGCCATGAATCGCTGAGAGTAGTTGGAGGAAAATGGGTTTTTCTACCTATGTATGTCACCATGGAGATCGCCAATTTTGTTTTAAATAAAAATGAAAGAGGTATAGTCATTTTTGTCGATTACTAGATGTTTAACTAGATGACAATGATGAACATATATCCTATTTATCATATTGATGATCTGTCTGATCAAAAAAGGGATCTAGTGTGTTCTCAAATATCGATTTGAGAGAAGGAAATAATCATGTGAGTGTTTGTACTTCTGGTATACCAAGGAATTATTTCAAAATTATGTATGGCCTTTATTAGTTTGTGACAATTTCTTTTGGGTTGAAAAACTCTCCAGTAGTTTTAGGCACTTGCTGGACATGGTCTTTAATCCACTCCATGATCATTTTGTGGCAGTTTTTGTGGAAACAATTATGGTGTACTCCAATACTCGGGAATACCATGACCAATATCTTGACATCATCATGAGTTAACTAAGAGAGAATCTGTTATATTCCTTGAAATTTTTGTGTCGGTTATGGAATTATAAGGTACACTTTAAGGTAATATCCTCTTCGAAGGTTGTGTGGTAGTGGACCCAAAGAATGTTCACACTATGGTTTCTTGGTAGAATCCAAAGAGTGTTTTTTATATTTCAATATTTTAAGGATTATCTTGATATTACATGAGGTTCATCCATGACGTTTTTTGATTGGAAGAGACTCTTTTGGGTTTAATAAAATGGTTAATGTTTGAATGGATGAATGCATGTGATAATTCATTCGTAAGAGTTGAATAATCTCTTGATATTGGCACCAATATTGATCTTACATATGTTGGGTGAGGATTACACCATGTATTGTAATGATTTTGGGATAGTAATTAGTGATGTGTTTATAGAGAAGGATCAAGTAATTTCTTATGGGTCTCGACAATTAAGGCCACTTGAATATAATTTCCTCACACAGGTAATCAAGTTTGATGTGGTGTTTTATGCTCTTATGTGTTAGAAACACTATCTATTTGTTGAATATTTTATCACTTTTACAGATCAAAATAGCTTTTTGTATAAGTTTTCACAGTGGGACATGAATCTTCCATTGTGATGATGTGTAGAGTATATGCAGTCGTCTGATTTTGAACTAGAGTATACAACCTCAATTGGGAATAGTGTGGATGATTCCTTAATCAAGAAAACATAGAATCAGTTTGTATATGAGTCGAATGGAAAGTATAAATGTTAGAATTACTAGATGGAATGCATGCGGTGGATTAGAAGAGTGAGGATAAAATGACTCATGTTTGAGTAGCAGTGGAGTATACACTCATGATACAGATCAAAAACATACAGTACAAATAACCACAGTGTAATCCTTTAGTTAAAACTATAAAGACGGTGAGACACCTTCATACTTTTTGATAGATGAGGATGAGGTCATCTATGTGAAGAACTTGGTAGTTGTGCCTATGAATACGATAGAGGAACTCATTAAATAATTTCATGTCTCGAAGTTGGTGGTACATCATGGGGTGAAATTAATAATCCCTCACTTATTAAGAATTTTTTGGTCTCCATGATTGAATAATGATATTGTAGGTTTCGTGATAAGATGTTTCACCTGTCAGCAAGTGAAGGTGAGGCACCAATGACCTGGAGGTTTATTTCAGATGTTACCTATTCTGTAATGAAAGTATGATGACTTGACCAAGGATTTTGTGGTAGGTATTTCAAATATTGTAAGGTAGTGTGAGTTTATTTGGGTCATTATGGTTAGAGAATCAAACGTAGCACATTTCATTCCCATCATGTAAACCATAATAGTAGAATAATTGGAGGAAATATAAGTTATAGAGAGATTTCATATGCATGAGGTTCCATATAATATTGAATCAGGTCATGATTCATTATTTCTATAGATCTATTCATAGGGATTAAAAAATATTCTTGGAATAGAGGTTGTGTTGAGTACAGATTTACACCCACAATAAGATGGGAAGTCAGAGCATACCATACATGTGCTAGTGGATAGGATGATGGAATGTGTTCTTGATTTTAGTGGTTAGTGGGGGAAGAACATATCTTTAGTGTATATTTTATATAAATATAGTTACCAAAAAACTATATAAATTACACCATATGTGGCTCATTATGTAAGGCCATGTAGATAAACATTGTGAAGGATGGAAGTGGGTCATTCAGAGTTATTGGGACTAATTCATGTGCAGCAATCATCAGATCAAGTGTATTTTATTTGGAAACACATATCTATAGTTCCATGTATGAAGAATTCATATTCTAATAGGCAGAAATTACCTCTACTGTTTATTTAGGGTGATTGTGTTTTTTTCTACTTTCACATAGGTTGGGTCATCACATGTTACAGAGACTTGGTAAGTGGGTGCCTAGTCTTGTGGGGCATTTTGAGGTTGTAGAGATAATTGGGCTAGTATCAGACTGATTGGATATTATAATAAATAATGTTCCCTTCTAGGAATCATTCATGTGTCACAACTATGGTGGTATTGCCCAGAACCTTCTCATGTGAGTTATGTGGAAGAGGATTAACTTGAGATAGATGTGTTTTGTGGTGAGAATCTAATACTTGTGTGAGATTTCAGTGAGAAAGGGTTGCGGGAAAATACGATGATGATTATTTTTGTGTAATAAATACATGTATGTGATCAATAGGAATCATGGTAATGGTGTGTAGATATGATGGATAAATAACCAATATTTTTTCACATAATTATAGTGAATTTTTGGAGTGTAGCTTGAATAAATTATATTATAATGTGGGGATATAATAGGGCTTCATCTTATTCTAGAGTTATCTCAGGCATGTATTTCAAAAAAAATTAAGTACCTTCTCTTGGGACATATGCATTGATGTGCATCAGGGTGATTTTTTATGAAACATATGTGGACAGAGGGCTCAATATGGTTTTCACAAAGTTTGATAATCATGTTCCTAGTTGAAGGTAATTGTGACAACAGTGAGAACCCGGATAGTGAGGTCCACAGAATTTAAAGATGGTTTCCTTAACCATGCACCCCTTTCATGTGAAACCATTCACATAGAACCATTTTCTATGAAAAGTAGATTTTAAATCACTATACCCTCAAAAACCCTCTATTTATACCTTGTATTGTAATTAATGAATTCTAGGTGATCCTATTTCATTTTAGAGGTATTCCTAGGCGATTCAAACAACATTTAATTATACTGGAATTCTAGATTGAAGATCCTCTCTCTTATCTGTAAGTGTATTTCCTTCCAATGCTTATTCTGTTATTTCCTCTATAATTCTTTAATCTTTGATGCTTCAGATCTATTGAATCCATGGTTCTCAGCATATTTGCCGATATCTAAATCTAGGATTTTGGATCTACATCTAAATTAAGAAGATTAAAATTCCTTTTATTTTAATTTTAGGAATTGGGTTTTATATAAGGATTTTGATCAACACCAATTTGCCACTCATATTTTGTGGATTAAAAATTGGAAAACATCCACCAACAACCAAGGATGGTTGTCTAAATCAAACTCCCATAGTCATTGATTTGATATTTTTATGGGAGATTATGGATTTTATAGCTTCCCTTTATAATTGATTTCTTCAATTGGAGTAATTAGTATTGAGAAATTTACTTGTTGACACATTGGTGATTAAATAGATGGATACACCGTGAGGCTATAGGGTCTAACAAAATAGATGATTGATTTGGGGAAATTGTTTGTGGGTTGAGATATTGTATATGATATATTGAATTTGGTTGAGATTGAGATAATTAATTGGGGAAAATAATAATGAGATAAGGATTGGATATGTGGAAAATTAATGGTGGATTAATTATATTCCTTGCTGTTTTATTATGATAATTAATGGTTGGATTAATTATGAAATATTGATATTTGATTAGGATAATTAATTGTGGATAATTTATTATTAAATTATGTTAATGAGGATTTTTTTTAATTATGTAATGCTCTAACCCCAGTTACACAGAGTCAGTGAGTTATTACATAACATTTGCATGATACAAGGAATGTTGCCTTGAAAGGCTGATCAATTTAGTAGCCGTGAAAGTAGTAGATAAGTACATAATGTTTACATTACATTATGAAATAAAAAAGAAACACAATGTCTATATATAACACTTTCATATCCCTTAGCCTATCCATTCATGTTAGTCATAATATACTTCTTCACATCCTAGGATAAATATAACATAAGAAATAGATGAGATCTGATGCTAAGTAAGGATTAAAATTTAGAAGAAACATTCATAAATACATATAAACATTTATAAAACTTTATAAGACTAAAAAACTAGCCTTTTAAACATAAAATTCAGAATAATATGGAAAGTAAGAATGTAACAAATCCATTTACATATTTACATGGATATTCTACTAGTCAAATAATCAAATGTCATATCAATAGCTAATTTCTTAATAATGGAATGCGTAATATCAGACATCATCACCATAGATTCAAGTCCTCATGAAAAGTCAATAGATAATAATTTTATCAAGGCATTGTTATAATACACTAGTTTGTCTCATGAGACAAACCGTTGCATCGAGGGACTATAGCGGGGCACGCCTATTACATACTAAATCCAATGAAATATTCATATAAGAAGGTTGAAACATAATATAAAATTTCATATTAAAACTAGCTTAATAAATTTAACTACATTATCCATAAATGATGAAGGGTATTAACATAGCACTTCCAGAGTAAATCATATCACAAAATATTCAATACAATATTGAAGAGTGTATCATAATAAATCAACATCAATCAGACGTAAAACCCAACGAAGGATGCTCACATAGTTGAAATCAATCCAAATACCATTTGATTGAATTTTCTATTTCTACATTGAAATAATTTAAATGTAAAGAAACGTTTATTTTTAAATTATTCATACAAGATTTTAAGGGAATCATCTAAGGTTATATAATAGCATCAAAAAGTTGCACCCTTCATATTAGTTAAAAAAACATTCTTTCTATAATTTGTCGAAAAGGTCAGAAAGTACCATGTTTGGAAAACAATGGAATGATACCATCCAATATTTTTATAAAAAGTCAAAAAAGGGTATAAGTGAATTTAAACCATATTATTGTAAGTAGAAAACAAATTAAATAATTTTTTTAGAAATAGGGATGTGGATGATAAAGAAGTCCATGTAGATACATACATATAGATAACCGAAGATAATAAAGTGATTGTAAAATTTACACTTAATTTGTAATTTTATTACTCAAAGGTAAATTATCCTCATGTATAATGTTGAATTCATTGTTATAAAATTATACACTAACTACATAAATAAATATAATATCATATATGATCTTTTATTTTTTGTTAATGGTATTTTAGTAGTATCATTGTTTCAGGTGTTAACTGATTTGTTTTCCATTATATGTTTTATTAAGAAATTAAAGTTTGTAATGTCTATGATGTATTTGATTAATACCCATAATGTTAATAATTTATTTTAAAAAATTTAATCATCAAATGAAAATTATTTTTGAATGGTTATAATATAGAATGAGATTTCATCGCGTCGTGGAGACGGTAAGTCGTCTATACGCAAGACCAACAATACCATTCTATTAAACGTGAAATATAATATAATTGGATGGTATAGTATATAAAAAGAATAATTAACATGTAATATTCAAATTTTACATCAATTATACTCATTATTATACCCATCCAAATAATTAAGCGATGACTAACAAACTACACCATAATGTGGAGACGATTAGCAGTCGCTACACACATATGGTGACTTAGTCATTCATAGGATGGGTAGAATAATGAATATTCTATTACTATATTTATAATAACATCTCATTATGATGAATTTATAGGATTTAGTATTTTGGTATGGAATAAAAAAAGAAGGAAGTGGAAGATGAAAATAACATTGAAAGAGGTGATGAAATAATTACCTCTACTTCGGGTTCTTCATTTTGATTTGAACAAAATAACTCTATACATTGGCTTTATTATCAATGTATGTTCTCTAGGTTTATTTTAGGTTAGTTGGGAGGATATTTGATTAGGGTTTGTATAATCCAAATTACTTTGGAGGTGTGAAATTAATAGAAGGGGTAGTACCCTTTTATAAGAGAGGTGAGGGTATCATTAGAAAAAGATTAAAAGAATATTTTATTATAAAATTATTATGGATTTCTAATGGAACCAAATAATTTTATGTAAAGGATAATGTTGTGATGGTTCTAAATATTCACAAAAAATAGGTTTTTGACATGTTTATGTTACCATATTAACCTTATCTTGTTGATATAACTCTTAGGTAAATAGTTTAACCTTTACCATGTCTTCTAGTGTTTTTATATTATATGGTTAATAAACATACTATAAAAATACAATAAATCCTGTAATGGTTTATTAGTGATATATATATCATTATATAATTCATTTTTATAACCGTTATTTTTTTAGGAAGATTATATAATTTAATAAAATTCTATTTGTTTTTACAACTCATTTATGTCAATTTGGATACGATTTAATATTAGGTTTCTGTGAAAGTGATAAATATTTGATTACATCAAAAAAACATTATAATAATAAAAACATTTCATATTAACCTACACAATTTGTTCAATGCATCAAAAGTATCAATTTACAATTATACTATTATTTATAATATCAATTATATTAATCATTGATTAATAAGGTAATATCTACCACATCATTGTGTCATAAATAAATAAAATTATATAATTTATAAAAATTATAAATAAAATAACTTGATGTTGGATATATTTTTAAATTTCAAATAAATATATATTGTCAGATTTATCTTAGGTAAAACCCTATATTAAAAATGTTTTTATTTATGAAAATTTGATTTTATCACTTTCAACTCTTCTTCATATAAAATATTATTAATGTCCTAATCTAAAAAATGTGGATATAAAAGGGTAATAATTTATTCCTATGGTTGATTTTAGTCTAAATACACTATTCCAATAGAATTAAAACATGTTTCAGTGTAATTATAATATCTTTTTTACCTTTAATTTAACAATTTACTTTTAACCGTGGTAAATAATATTAAAAAGTTACTATTCACAAAAAAATTATTTTTATGATATTGAATCACATTTTAATAACTGAGGTCAACGATCTCTATCTAATTTTTGAAATTATATTCAAAGAATTGTTAAAATAATGTTTTATGAAAATTTGAAAATGTGCCTAGATGGTGGGTAAAAGACGTTAAAAATTTCAATAAAATTTTATAAAACTAATTCTATTAAAATATGACTCCAATTAATTACATTGGCTTAAAATATGTATTATTTATCTATTTTGACTTTAAATAAAAATTAAATAAAAATATTAATTATTTAATAAATGTAGTTTTTAATCAACAACCTAGTGTTTTTCATCATTCATCAAAAATTGAATGTTTTCAGAAAAATACAAAAAATTCACCATTAGTTAATTTTTTTATTCCAAATCTAAAAATTAATTCCATGTTCAAAATAAAATTTATGAAATTTCAAAAATTCTGTATTATTATTCATAACTGCTTTCTAAATGGCTAGTTTGATTGGTGGTGGTGTGCTAAAACTATATTTTGCGTACAACGCAAGCTATTGCATTATTCAATGAGAAGTATACCATGGATGATTTGGTTTTTAAATTCTCCCCACCTTCAATTAATTTCATCCTCTGAATCTCTAGAATATTACAACATAAAAAGAATTTAGTGGTTCTTCATCATAAGTTCATTAGGTTCCCACGTTGCATCTTCAATTTTATTGTTTCTCCAAAGAACATTTACTAGAAGAGTCATCCAGTTTCTCAACACTTGTTCAATAGTATCATTAATCTTGATAGGATCTTCACAATAAGATATATCAGGTTTCAATTCTATTTCATCATAGGTGAGAACATGCATTGCGTTAGTCATGTATTTTATCAATAGTGATACATGAAACACATCATGAATGTTGGAGAGACATGGCGGAATTTCAAAATGGTATGATATAACACCAATTAGTTCTTGAATTTCAAAAGGCCTGATATACATGGAACCTAATTTTCCATTATTATTGAGTCGTATAACACCTTTCCTTGTAAATACATTCCTGAAAACATTATATCCTATTGGAATTTCCAAATCCTTCCTTCAGTTATCAACATTGTTCTTTTACCTACTTTGAGCTGCATTGATGTGGTTTTTGATAATCATAATTTTTTCTATTGTTTTCACAACATGTTCTGGGCCTACATGATTTCTATCACCAACATCATCCCAACAACTTGGTGTGCGACATCCCTTTCTATATAACACTTCTTATGTTGCAATCTGAATACTAGAATGGAAGCTATGGTTACAGGAAAATTCTACCCGAGGTAAATACTAATCCCACATAACATGAAAGTCAAGTGATCAAGATCTCAACATGTCTTTTAAAATTCTAATAGTCTATTCTGAATGTCTGTCGGTTTGTGGGTGGTAGGCAGTGCTCAAGTAATGTTCTGTATCTAGGTCTTTCTAAATACTTTTCCCAAATCATGATGTAAAATAGGGAACATGGTCAGAAATAATTAGTAGGGGTACACAATGAAGTCTTACAACTTCATTAATATATAGTCTTTCTAAATGATCAGGTAGTAAATATTATCTTATAAAAAGAAAATTTGATGAATTTGTAGGAAAATCAACAATGACCCATCTTGCATCATTCCTTATAGTAATCTTTGGTATTCTTATAACAATGTCCATCTTGATATCAACAAATTTCCATTTAGCTATAGGAAGAGGTTGAATGACTCATCCATGATGTTTCTTTCAAGCCATAACTGTTGACACACCATACATCATGACACATAATCAACTATCTCTCTCTCTCATGTTGTCCAACCCAAAATGTTCCTTAAAATATCCATACATTTTAAGGATACTCGTGTGTATAACGAAATTTGAGCTATGATCATCAACCAAAAACTCGATTTTTGATCAGGTATATCAAGAACACAATGCCTTTTCATATATTTTAAAATTCCGTATTAATATATGAATTCGATCAATCTACAATAATTCATAGCTTTGATTTTATTTTTAAACTCATCGTCATTAGTTTAGAACTTTTTATCCTTTCTAGTAAAGATGGTTTGGCAACCATTTGAAAAATTATCAATGTTTCACCTTCCATGATTATTTTCATATCCATATTTACTAGATCCAAAAACATATGATCCCTTTCAATTATAATCTTGTTCAGAACTCCATGATTTCCTCTGCTCAATGTAGCTACCATCTTATTTACCTTCCTCATGTGGTATTGTATAGTGCAATCAAAGTCCTTTACTAGTAAAAGCCATTATTGTTGCCTCATGTTGAGTTATTTCTATGAGAAAATTTATTTCAAACTATTGTGATTGGTAAATATATTACATTTATCATCATAGAGATAGTTCCTCAATATCTTCAGAGAAAATATTAAAATGGATAACTACAGATCATGAATAAGATAGTTTTGTTCATGAATTTTTAGCCATCGTGACACATATTCAATAACTCATTCATTCAACATAAGAACACAAATATGTGATTCCTTTGAAGCATCACTATAAATAATAAACCCATAATTCTCCAATGGTAGAGTTATGATAGGAAAATTAACTAATCAATTATTCAATTCTTCAAAACATTCTTTTCACTCTTCTGTCCAAATTGATCTAATCTATTTATTTGTGATCATGGTAAATGGGTTATCCAATCTGGAAAAATTCTATTTGATACATCAATAATAACCTGGAAAACTAGTAAAACGGCACACCATAGTTATAATCATTGGTTCTGGCCATTCCTGAATTTCCCTAGTCTTTTAAACATCAACATAGATTCCATGTTTAGTGAAAATAAGTCCAAATAAAGATATATCTTGAAGACAGAAATCACAAATTCCAAACATCCCATATAATTGATTTCATCTTAGTGTTTTTAGAATAGTGTCCAAGTGATTTTAATGATATTCATATATTTTAGAGTATACTAAGATATCATTAATAAATACCACTACAATGTCATCAATATATTTATTAAAAACTATATTCATTAGATCCATGATAACATAGGGTGTAATATTCAGTCCATAAGGCATTACTGTAAACTCGTAATTCTCATACCTAGTTTGAAATGTTGTCTTTGGAATATATTCCTTTCATATGAACAACTGATGGTATCAAGATCAAAGGTAAATCATTGAAAAATATTGAGCTCAATGATATTGATAAAATAAATCATTAATGCGAGTTAGGGGATACTTGTTATTTATTGTTGTAGCATTGATCACTTTGTAGTCAATATAGAACCTCATATACCCATCTTTATTCTTAACAAAAAGCACATGGGATCCCCCATAGAGAAACACTAGGATGAATAAATCCCTTATTACACAATTCCTCTTGTTTTTTCTTTTATTCCATTAATTCTATAGTCGACATTCAATAAGGGGTCTTCGATATGGGACTTAAACCAACCATTAAATCAATGGATAATTCAATTTCATGTTCTGGAGGAAAACTATTTAAATTATCTGGAAACACATCAACATATTGTTACACAATAGGTACATCAAATATTTGAACATTTATTTCCACACCTATAGTTATTTTACTCCCTTCCTCCCCAATAACAGAATTTAGTAGAGATACTCTGGGTGGATGTAGATGAGAATCAGTTGTTGACGTTTCTTCTCTAAAATAGGGTATTCATTATCATCATAAGAAATTATAACCTCATTCTTCTTACAATAATTTTTTACATAATGGTCGAAAATCCACTCCATACTGAGGATTATATCAAATTCAATCATGTGTTCGACGATGAGATCAGTAGATAAAGCACGTTTATATGCCATAATGGTTACTGATACACAAAAAATCGTTGAAATGATACATCCCTTAAGAGTTATGACTAACAAAACTCTTGTGAAACCAAATTGAATATATCTAATTTTCATAGAAAATTGGGAAGATTTAAAAGAATGTGATGATATAGAATAAAATAATTCCTTACTTAAATTTGTGGAAACCATTAATGTATATTCCACCATGTCATTATGAACATCAATATATCCATTTGTGATCCTATAAGCCTTACCTTCCTCTCTTCACCTTTTTTGAGGTATGTTTCTCTGATTCTAAATACAATCATTTTTATAATTCCCCATTTCTCTAAAATTGTAGCATTTAAACTTGGCAGCCTCTTTCTTTCCATTGAAATCACGAGCTCAGTGGCCTTTTTATCCACACTTATAACAAACTCCAATACCATTTAGGAATGTACTGGGGTGTTTCTTCCCACATTTAGAAAGGTTGGAAACTCTACTTTTCTCTTCTTCCCCATATTTCAATTTCTAGAGTTTTAATCAAATCTACTATTCACTTGATTTTCTTTAAAGTCGTAAGACATAGAGACTCTCTTTTATGTCTTGATAGCACATGAGACTATATGGTCGTTTGACAAGAAGGATTGTGAGACTAATGCTCGATATAAAAATTGTTTTAACCAATAAATTGATTGATCAATCTTAATCATTGGTTTATGTATATAATTTGTTGCATGCCATGCTAATCTTGTAAAGTTAGCCTCATACTTTGTGACAATATTATCTTCCTTTTGCCTCAGACTTAGAAATTTCTTTTCCATACCCACTTAATTTTCATGAGGAAAGTATTTTTCAAAGAAAATATCTTTAAACTCCCTCTATTCCATATTTTATATGTCATCATTCTATTTTGTATTTTGATTTGATGGCCACCATGGATCTTCATCTTCTGTGAGGTTATAAACTATCTTGGAAACTTTTTACTTTTCACTACTCCCCAAAGCACGAATAAAGAATTTATCAGTTTCTCAACAACAGATGGATTTGTAGTCCAACTGAATATTGGCAGCTTTTGCCTCATGAAGCGGTATAACATTGATCCTCCGTGTTGAGGATCAGGGTGATTCATATGGGTATGTTTATTATTAATAACCTATGCGAGTTTTCCCAGTAATTTTTAATGTTTTTCTTAACTATTTGGATCACATTATCCACTATAATTATCCCAGTTAATAGGTAAATCCTTACATAGATTATTAGCATTCTTACAGTTTCCATTCCTTCCAATATGCGCCATTTCTAAACAATTTCATAAAGTAGATTAGTTTATGAATCGAAAATCATAATTATAAACATGAAAAATACTTAACATAAATTTAATAGTTTATGTATTTAATCCATAATCATAAAAAATCATTGAGGAAGTATTTACATATAGATCCTTCATAATGTTTTTCAATGAAAATTTCAATTATACTTAGCATATCCCCCAGGATTGTCAACACCAAGAGTGTCGTAAGGCCCGTTGTCATTCACTAATTCTTATATGGGTCTAGTTCAATTTGATGTTTTTGATTTTTACCCCTATATACATCTATTCCAGATTTGACTCTACCTACTCGTATCCAGAAAGAGATGTATTGCGTGGATAATTCACAAAATCTCTACATTACCAAAATTCTAGGATATTCTTGTATATTGTAATGCTCTGAATCTAGTTACCAAGAGTCAATGAATTATTACATAACATTGACATGATCACAAGGGATCAAATCCTGAATGACTGACCATTTTAGTAGCCTTGGAAGTACTAGCTACAAATTTTATGTTTTACATTTCATTATTAAATGAAAAACAACAAAAATATTTCCTCCATTGACCACATTCATATCCATTAGAATATTATATATATTATCCTTTATACTATCTATATAGTTTAGTCATAATATGCATTTCACATCCTGGGAAAAATAAAACATAGAATGGGGTGATCTCAGATGCTCAATAAGGATAACAATAGAGTAGAATATATCATAAACAAGCATAAACATTTAAGTAAATGTTTAAAACTAAATCATAATCCTTTTAAACATAAAAATCTGAATAATATGGCCAATATAAATAAAATAATTCTATTTACTTATTCTCGTTGATATTCTACTATTCGAACAATCACATGCAATATCAACATCCAATTTTTTAATGATAGAATGGAAAATGCCAGTCTTCATAACCACATAGTCAAGGCCTTGTGCCAAGACTAAAAATATGATTTTGATAAAGTCTTGTTCAAAGACAACAGATTGTATCACGGGACCTACCGATGCATAGAGGAGCTATAGCAGGCTCCACCCATCACTAACTATGTTCAACACATTCCTCATATGAAAAGTTGTAAACATTACATAAACAATCGTATTAAAAATAGCATACGAAATGTCAATACATTCTCCATAAACCATGAATGGTGTAAAAATAACACATCTACAGTCAAACATATCACAAAACCATCAATAAAATATCGATGTTTTTTATCATAATAAATTAACATCAAAAAAGTTTAAAATCCATCAAAGGTTGTTGACATAGATGAAATTAAAACATTTATAGAGAAATATATCTTTTTATTTTGAAATCATATAAAAGTAATATAATTATAAAATGAAACTTTTATTATGAAAATATTCATATAATCTTGTATTGGAATCTTCAACGATGTTTTAACGGCATAAAATAGCTGCACCCGCAGTATAAGTTAAAAAAATACATTCTTACCTTAATTTTGTCAAAAAGGACATAATATACATTGTTTGGAAAACGACTGAAAGATTCATTTCAAAACATATATGGTCAAATAAAGATTTAAATGACATTAAATAATTGTATACTAAATTTTAAAAAAAATTGAATAGCATTTTTATTAAAACACAGATGTGGATGATAAATAGGTCCAGGTAGGTACTTGCATATTAGCATCCTCGGATAAGTAAAGAGTTTGTAGAATTAACTCTTACCTTGATCTTTTCCTTAGTAGATGGAATGCTAGAAACCTATATAAATGTAAAAAATTTGTTTTTAAATTATAAAAGAACTATATACATAAAAATGATATCATATATGATCCTCTGATATTTTTTTATTAATAATATTTCAGTATTATCATCATTTCATGTGTTAACTGATTCGTTTTCCTTTATATGATTGGTTATGTAAGTCATGTTTATTATGGATAGGATGTATTTGATTCGTATACAGAATGATATTATGTTAATAAATAATATTTTTAATCATAAAATGATAATTATTGTTGAAATATTACGTTGGGGAATGAATCACATCGCGTTCGTGGGGACTGTAATTTGTACATACGTACGAGCGACAATATCATTATATAGATGGTGAAGTCATATGTAATTGGATATAATATCATATATATATATATATTCATTAAAATGTCATATATATTATTTAAATCAGTTATAATCATTATTATACCCATCCAAAAAAAGAAGTTTTTGAATAAAAAACTAAACCAATGCGTGGAGATGGTAAGCTGTACGTACACACGTATGGTTACATTGTCATTTATATAATGGATAGAAAATAGAATATGGTGGTAACATATTTATAATAATATCACAGTATATAGAATATATTTTAGTAATTATTTTGGTATGGAATCAAAGAATGTGGATGTGGAAGAAGAAAATAATTTGAAAGAGGGTGGTGAAATTATTAATTATTCTTCCGAGTGTTTCATTTTGATTTGATCAAAAGGGCTCCGTATGATGACTTTATAATATATGTAAGGACTCTATGATGATGTGAGGGAAGTTGGGAGGATATTTTTGTAAATATTGTCTGAGAAAAATGGCATTAGTGGTGTGAAATTAAAAGAAAGGAAAGTACCATTTTATTAGAGAGGTGAGGGTCATTTTAGAAAAATCTTGAAATAATATTTTATAATAAAATACTTATCAGTTTATAATAGCTCAAAAATTATTTATTTCTAAGATAAGGTGGTTATGTTTCGAAAAATTTTCAACCAATAGGATTTAGATAGTTTTAGGTCACTATATAAACCTTATCTTTTAGACATAACTCTTATTTAAATAGTTTGACATTTACCATGCATCTTTGTATTTTTTTATTATATGGTTAATAAAATTACTATAAACTACACAGAGAGCCTAAAGGGGTTAATTATTAATATATATATCATCATATGAGTACATTGGATGAAAATTATATTTTCAGAAATATTATATCAATTAATAATAAAGTATTTTTTTCAAAAACTCATTTATGTCAATTTTGACACCATTTAGTATTTGATTTTTTTGAAATCCATAAGGACTATACCACTTCGAGTAAAATTTATTTAATCAATAATAACATGTCATATTAATGTATGAAATTAGATTAAAGAATCAAAAGAGTCAATTTACATTAATTGGGATATATATATTATCAATTATTTTAATATTAAATTTATATAGGTAATTACTGCATCGTCATTGTGTCATAAATAAATTAATTTATATAAATTCTAGAAATGATAAATAAAATACCATTTTGTATGAAATAGTTTTATATTTATATTGAATATTTATAGTCGAATTTATCTTATGTATAACCATATATTAAAATGGGTTTGTTAACAATCATTGAATTTAACACTTTTACTCTTCTTTAAATAAAATAAAAATAAATGTCCTAATCTAATAAAAGTATACCAAAAGGATCAGATTTTATTCCATTTTTTATTTTTGGTCTAATTACACTTATCCAATATAATTAGGAGTTGATTTAAGATAATTATAATATCATTTTTACCCTTAATTACCCAATTTACTATTACTCGTGGTAAATAAAAGTCAAAAGTTATTATTCACAAAATATTATATTCATCTTATTAAATAACATTTTACTTACTGATAAAAATTGTGTCTCTTGGATTTTTGAAATTCAACTCACCAAAGAGGTAAAGTTAGGTTTTTTTTCAAAATACTAAATGCTCCTAGAAGATGGGTTAAAGACGGTAAAAAGTTCAATAATATTTTATATATCTAAACATATTTTAAATTTACTCCAATTAATTACATTGAATAGATATATTTATTATGTATCATTTTTTACATAAATTAAATTAAAATATAATAACTAATTATTATATAAATATTCAGTTTAAAATAATAATGTAGTTTTTTTCACTATTCATCAAAAATTTAAAGTTTTTAGAAAAATAGAAAAAATTCCCCCTAAGCTAATTTTGATAATCTGAATCAAAAAATGAAGTCCATTTTGAAAATTATAATTTCAAAAATTTCAAAAAGTGGTTATTACTTTTCATAATGGGTAGTTTCATTGGTCGTGGTGTGTTTAAACTCCATGTTGAGTACAATGAATGCTAATGAATTATTTAAAGAGAAAAGTACCATGTATGATTGGGGTTAGACATACACTAATCTTCAAAGTCTATATTAGGGTAATTTTCTATAATCTGTGTTTTTTTAAATCTTGTTTACATTGTTTGTAGAAAACATCCTCTGATAACAACTATAACACCTGACCCCAGTTACCGAGATTCTGTGCATTATTACATAACATTGGAATGATACAAGGAATCATGTACCAGATGACCGATCAATTTATTTTCCTTGGATGTAAATTATATAAACATATGTTTTACCTTACATTATGAAATGAAAAAAACAATGTGCTTATGGAGAAGACACTCATATCTCTTAGACTATCCCTATAGGTCATTCATAATATACTTAATCATATATTTAGAAAAATAAAACATAAAAAAGTGGTGATCTCAGATGCTCAGTAAAGATAACAATATAGCAGAATGATTCATAAATAAGGATAATCATTTAAGGCAATGGATATGACTAAAACACAATCCTTTTAAACATAAAATTCAGTATTATTTGGAAATTATGAATCAAATAATTCCATTTACTTGATCACATTGATATTCTTCTAGTCAAATAATCACATTTAATATCGATAGCTAATTTCATAATAATGGATTGAAAAATGTCGTACATCATAACAACATAGTCAAGTCCTCATGCCGAGATTACAAATAAAAAAAATTTCATGTCCTTGTGTCAAGAAACTAGTTTTTCTCCTGAGACCTACCGATGCATCGAGGGGATATAGTGGGCCCCGCCCATCACTTACTATGCCCAATTTATACCTCATATGAAAAGAGTGAAACATTATATAAACATTCATGTTAAATCTAGCATATTGAATGTAAATACATTATCCATAAACTATGAATAGTATATAAAGAGAACATCGACAGTCAAACATATCACAAAACATTCAATACTGTATTGATGACTTTATCACTGTAAATCAACTTCAAAAAAAATAAAAATCCATCAAAGGATGTTGACATAGATGAAATCAATCCAAAAAAGATTTGAGTGAATTATATATTTCTAATTTGAAATAATATAAATAAAATGAAAACATTTACATTGAAAATATTTTTATAATTTTTTATGGGAAGATTCTATGTTTTTATAATGGCATAAAATAGTTTCACCCGCCGTATTAGTTAAAAAACATTCATTACTTAATTTTTCAAAAAGCCATAAAGTACCGTGTTCAGAAAATGAAAGAAATATTCCATTCAAGGAATTTTATTAAAGTAAAACAATGGTATAAATGACATTAAAACTTTGTAAAAGAAATAGTAAAAATATTTTGAAACACATTTTTTAGAAATATAGATGTGGATGATAATGAAATCCCAGTACATATATACGTATAGACAACCTCATATAATAAATGGATTGTAAAATTAACCCTTACCTTGCACTTTTCTTTAGTTGAGGGTACATTAACCACCTATATAATGGTGAAATAATTTTGAATAAATTATAAAATAACTACATATATAAATATGATGTCATATATGATTTTATAATATCACAATGTTAATGATATTTTAGTAGTATCATTGATTCATGTGTTAACTGATATGCTTTCCATTATATGTTTTGTTACGTAAGTCATGTTTTTTATTGAAAGTTTGTATTTTATTAATATCTAGAATGATATTATGTTCTTTAAAACATATTTTAAATCATCAAATAAAAATTATTCTTGAATTCTTATGATAAGGAGAGAAATTTCATCGTATAGTGGAGACTCTAAGTCGTACGTGTGCACAAGTGACAATGTCATTCGATTGATGGTAAAATATTATTTAATTTGATGATATATTAAATATAAATAATCATTAAAATTTTATATTTATTTTTTTACATCAATTATTCTTATTATTATACCTATCAATATAATTAAGCGTTGAATAACAAACTAATCCATGATGTGGGGACTATAAGCCGTATGCACACACATATGGCTACTTTTCCATTCATTATATGGATAGAATAATGAATATAGATTAAAATTTTTTATAATAACATCTTGGTACGAAAATGTTTTTGGAATGATTATTTTGGTATTGAATATACAAAGAAAGCGGAAGGGGGTGAAGAAATGAGATTTGAAAGAGATAATAAAATAATCACCTCTTCTTCGGATTCTTCCTTTTGATTTGAACAAAAGGGATTCATAGAATATATTTCATATCAAATAAAGGAATCTAGGTTGATTTGAGGATAGTTGGGAGGATATTTGAGCATGGTTTGGAAGATCCAAATGGATTTGGAGGTGTGAACCTAATAGAAGGGGATGTAACCTTTTATGAGAGAGGTGATGGTCACTTTAGGAAACTATTGAAATAATATTTCATTATAAATTATTTTTTTATTTCTAATGGTTAAAAAAGGATTTATTTAGACTTTTTGGTGCGTACGGATCAAAAAAAATTCAACCAATAGGTTTTAAACATGTGTAGGTCACCATATTAACATTATCTTTTGTATTTATGTCATAGATAAATAATATAACTTGTACCATGTCTTTTTGTATTTCTATATTTAATGGTTAATAAACGTATAATAAAATGAAAAGAGAAACTCATGTCGTAAATTATTCATATAACTATAATTAAATAAATCCTTTTTCTGAACCTTATATTTTTAGCAATATAATATCCTTTAATAAAATAATATTTTTCTAAAACTCCTTTATGTCAATTTTGACACTATTTAAAATATGGTTTTGGTGAAAGTCATAAAAACATGATTAAATCCAAAAAAATACATTGAATCAATACTAACATGACATATTCACCTAGAAAATTCATTTAATGCATCAAAAGTCACAATTTACATTAATTTTAGTATTTATAGTATCAATTATTTTAATCTTTCATTAATAAGGTAATTACTACATCATCATTTTTTCATAAATAAAATTTAATAATTTTTTTTCTAAAAATTTTAAATTATATACCATGATGTCGGAAATATTTTTATATTTTATCTTAATATTTATAGTCGTATTTATCTTATCTGTATCCCTATAATAATTTTTTTTTTAGTTTTGAAAATTATAATTTAACCCTTGTAATTATTTTTTTAAAAAAATATAATAAATGACCAAATATAATCCACGTTGATCAAAAATATCAAATTTTATTCCTGATGTTGATTTTGGTCGAAAGACACTTATCCAATAGAATTAGTACATGTGTTTGTGTAATTATAATATCATTTTTACCTCTAATTACCTAATTTACTTTTAACCATGGTAAATTAAATTCAAATGTTACTATTCACAAAATTTATTTTCATCATACTAAAGCACATATTACATACTGATGTCAACTATTTTTATTGTATTTTTGAAATTCAATTCATATAATTGGTAAAAATTTGTTTTATGAGTATTTGAAAATGTTCCTATATACTGGGTAAAATCCTTTGAAAAGTTAAATTGATTTTTTATATATAATCATATTATAATATGACTCCAATGAATTAAATTTGACAAATATAGGTATAATGTATCTATTTTTACTTTAAAATAAATTTAAATAAAAAAATAATAATTTAAATAAAATTTGGTTTTAAACAATAACACAATGTGTTTCACTATTCATAAAAAAATTGTATGCTTTCAGCAAAATACCAAAAAATATCCCTTAGATAATTTTTATATTCCAAATAAATAAATGAAATCCATTTTAAAAAAAATTATAAAATTTCAAAAAATTGGGTATTATGATTCATAACTTCTTTTTAAATGGCTAGTTTGATTGCCGGTGGTGTGCTAGAACTCGATGATGCATACAACGGAAGCTATTGCATTACTCAAAGAGAAGCATACTTTGTATTCATGGGGTGATAGAAATTAATTGATGTATTAATTAATGGGATCTGTACATAGTTAAAATTTGGTTAACTAATGGGTTTTGTGGTATTTAACTAATCATGGGAATAATATGTTGTTGATGTCAATAATTATTTTAGAATTAATAAATGATTCACATGATTGCAAATGTGGGTGATAGACCTTTAATTCTAGACCAAAGAAGATGTTAGATCATAGACATAATGTTCCACCCTAATAGTTAACCATGCTCTTTTGATATGAGGTGGTAGAAGTGGTGATCTACACCAGGTAAAATTTGAGGTGGTAGATGTGGTGATCATCATTCGATTAGATTTTTTGTTTTAGGTAGGGTGAACTACACTGAATGATATTTGGGATGTTTGAAATGGTTTTAAACCTAAAATGAATGACATCAATTAACTATTAAATTAGTGAGAGACATGAATCAAAAATCAGTTTAATGTTTTTAAACAAAGAATAAATGAAAATATGATAAATGTTTAATTATAAATTTTACTTGTTTCATCATATAATTTCATAAACTGTATTTTGAATGGACTTGCTTTAGAAACTAGTGGTGGTGGCCTAATGATTCGTACTCAAACCCTACATTGGCCCCCTAATCATCACTCGAGCACACTTTTTTGTTGTAGGATATGATGAGGGAATGTCCCTGGGATATGTTGTTGCTTTGGATGGAGCATGGGTGATGGAACCAGATGTGGTTCGGGACCCACTGCCGTGTATTTATGTCTTTAACTACAGATTAATTATTGACACTATTAAGGTGCATTGTTACATATTGTATTCCCATTCATTTGAGAATGGTATTTTATGTCTTGACTATGTATTGGAATTGGTATTGTTCTAGTGATTCATATGAGTCTTCACTTGTTTATTGGTTTATGCTTATGTTGGTAAATTACTCTGATAAAAGAGGGTATCATCTCCCAACAAATGACTGACCATATCCTCACTGCTAGTCAGCACCCTCTAGCGTATGAGGAGGTGTGCTTGAGGGAATGTGACCTACCAACTTGGAGACCCATTGCATGGAACCCAGGTCTGGACATTACAATTAGGTTACAAAATATGTAATCAATGTGAATGATGTGAATCCATGTTCACTACACCTAGATTTACAATGGGATAAATGTCATTCTGAGTAGTTAATTACTCACATATCATTTATTTCACACCATTTATGGACTAGGTGAACCTAGAACATGGGTTATTGGATTACACTATGTGATGATTGCATATAATCCATGATGTATGATCATATCAGTGATGTAAATTACCATATATGTGTAGTCATTATAAATGGTCAAAGTGAATGAGAATGAAGACACATAAAATTTATTATATTCATGACATGTATGAATTTTACATGCCATGTATTCCATCATTTCATACATCCAAAATACCCTCTAATCCATTAAATGAGAACGAAAGATACAAAACATAATGGACACATGGTGTGTACATAGATTTTACAAGTTTTTTATCCCACAAATATATTACTAGATTACCCAAAAGTGTATCATCGAAACATAATATCCAGATATATTACATGCAAATGGCATGTATGGATAGTATAGTATTGACTGAGTCCACAGGGTGAGGCCCAATAAATGTTACTCAGATACTAGCCTACCGAGGTACATAGAATGTGGTTGGATAGAACATTTCATATAGTCTCCAAATTATAGGTATATTTATATAATAGTTAATTTACATATTTATAATTTAAACGTTATTTCATTTATTACATTTTTATATTATTTTTTAATATATTAACGATATTAATAAAAAATAAATTATTATATAATATGATATAATTAGTATGCAACTATTGTTTTTCAGTTAATTTTTTATTAATAACATCATGATGGTTATATGAGAGTGTAATAACATGGTGGTTATTATAAAAGTGATTAATTTAATAAATTAATGAATTCAAGTTCACAAAGTTAAATTTTTAATGATTATAAAATAATAAATAAATGACTAACCATTTAATTTTGCATAAATTATACATGTATACACATTCACGGTCTTGGAAAATACATTTTTATTTGTTGGATTTATTATTTTAATTAATCAGTTTCTTTTTAAATTATTTATTATTAAATTTATAATGATGGCATGTAGGTCATCCCTCCAGTCATTTTTCCGGAATTGTGTGTTCATATTTAATTATGTAATTCCCCTTAACAAATTGAATCGTTACCCTCACCTATGTGTGAGTTAGATACAAATTTAATTAATAATGTACCTCATGTAACATCGAATTCGTTCAAGGTCAAACCATAATGATGACAACCAATAAGATACACAAGTGGACATGTGTATAAATGTTCTGCCACACATTGAAAATTATTTGAGTAACATCCATATAAAATCAATAATATATTTTATGATAAAAAACATAAAATTTGTTCATATTTAATATAAATACAGAAACCTAATATTATGTCACACCGATCCTCCCATTAAATATCTTGGAATTGAAATATATAGATAAATATAATATATAGAAATTCATGGAAACATTAATTTATGGATGTTTTCACATGAGGGTTATTGGTTGACATAAATGATCTTGTATTGTGTTTAATGTAAAATTTATATTTACAACCAATTTTGAGGCATCTATTAAAGAAATCTATTTTATTATATAGGATATAGGAATCCAATCAATCGATCTAGGAGTTTCATACTCATAGTTGGAATGAATAGTTACCAAATTAATTTCTTCTGTTTTTCATGTACAATGTATGGACATTAATATATGTATTGGGGATCCTTCCCACTAAATTTTTTTATATATATGTAATTTCGTGTACAATTCTTGGGACAACTAATATTAGGTTTTGTTTTGATTTAATAAAAATCAATCGACTTATTATTTCTAAAAACATTGTACTCTAGAAAATAAGAAATAATATACACTTTTATTTTTAGAATAAAATTCAATATTATTCTCCCACATTATACCTTAAATCAATATTTGAGAATGAAAATTACCCTACTCATAATAGATACTAGTAATGATTCAAGCACCATTGGGTTCTACGTCACCATGAATATATATATTAGATGTTATAATCCTCAATACTTGATATGCCTAAAATGAAGCCGAGTGATGAAGAGTAACATTCCTACAGAAAATATTTGATATACATTGTCAATATTCAATGTTGTATTCTTCCATTTATGTCATGTGAACTCATGATGTGTCACGAAAGAATATATTCATTTATAATACATAAAAACCTCCAAATTTTATACTATTATAGATATAGAAATTAAATTTTTTTAGATTTCTAATGATGTATTTTAGTGTAAGAATGTGGTGTGTGGGCCAATATTTTCCATACATAGTCAATTTAATTGTCACCAATAAGGACCTAGATGTTCTAGAGTTTTAACTCACTAATTGACTCTGCACTATCCTTGATTTACAATAACTCTATCAATATTCTCTAGTTACGTATTTAATTTTAATATGAACAAAATTGAGAAGCCTCATCCAGATTATATCATTCTTCATCACTATGTGGATTAGGATATGATGCATGAAATGACATCATTCATTATGGTGAAATAAATTAATGTGAATGTAAAGATATTTGATTAAAAATATTCTTCATTATGTTTTCAAAATAGTAAGGTCAATGGGAATAAAAGGGAACATGATTATATTTGTTTTTTATGTGGCTGTAAGGGACACTAGAAAAAAAACTACTCCGAGATAAATAATCATGGGAATGCATCAGTTGAGTTTTGTTCGAGCGTAATTAATCTCTTTCATAAACATTGTTATTTGATACATATATTTATACTCACATATTTAACGAAATACATGAAATAGATATATTTGGTTATATTTATTGGTGTGAGGTATATCTAAAAGAAAAAATTAGATCTAAACTAGTTGGTTTAGCTATCCTTTATAACCAAAAAACATTTCATATTATGATGGTATTAGGTGTTTAATTTTTTTATCAATTCGTTAGAAAGAATGTATATCAATATCTATAATATTTATAAATGGTTTTATTTTCATTTTGGGTAGTAACTGTGTCTTCATTAATAAAGATAAACATTTTATGGGATGTATTATTTAAATAACGGTCTTTATGTGTATGGTGGCATGAACTTGGTGGTAAGAATATATAACAATGTTACTTAACAAGACTAATAACACACAAATAATTTTCATCATTAGATATTCCATTTTTATGAAAAATGTATCAGTAAATTAAATCAAGCTATATATTATTATTATTATTAACTAAAATCACATGGTAAATGTCTTGCAGGTTTACAATGAAAAATTACCAAATCCTCATTTATAGGGAAAGGTGAAAGATCTAAAGAGATTCTTGAATTAGATCGTACCAACATGTGTAGACCATTTCCTATTAAATAAAATGGTTGATATTTGTAATAAATAGAAACAAATAATTATTTTAGTGGATACAAATATGTATACATAATTTTGTAGATGTCAGATTCTTTTGTTAAATTACAGTGATAAACAGATGAAGTTGAGAACTATGTAGGTAAAAATATTAAAAAACACCACTCAGACTGTGGTATGGAATATCTAAATCATGTCCCCTTTGGTTATATATTTGATTTTGGGACCATATAAAAATTCAATACTGCTTTAAATCCTTAGTGGTATGTTATATTTAAAAGGAGAAACCACCCATCATTGAAATTGTGAGATCATTGATGAGTCCAAAAAGTATTCCATTATATATTTAGGGATTCAATTTTCAAATAATATCATATATACTAAACTGTGTTCTAATTGAAGGTATAAATGGTATATCATAAAATTAATTAAATTTGAATATACTTATGCCATCCTACAAAAATATGTAGGGTTATTAATTATTTGTTATGTCCACTTATGGTATCAAGATTTCTCCCCAAGGAATAAAGTGTATCATTATAAGATATCACAAATAATCAAATGGATCTTACATATAAAATCTTTGAGAAAAAATGTTTTTGGCTGATAGAAATTCTAAATATCATAAAAATTATCTTATCATTAAAATATATAGTGGGAGAAAGATAGAAATCGATTAAGTACCTGCATATGATAAATAATACTTATCATAATAAAAATCCCCCAAACCACAATGGAAGAATAAATTGTTCTAGAGACCGAATAACTTTTTTGAAGTACTAGAGAGGGTGGAAAACTAGAATTGTATTTTTTTATAGTCATCAAGGATGGTAACTCAATAATTTTGGATAATAATGATCCAATATTGTAGTAGCAATTAGTAAGTGAAAGACATGGTTCCATGTGGAAAGAAGACTTGAATTCTAAAATGGATTCCATGTACCAAAATAATTTCTAGATTTTTTTATATCCACTAATTGATATAAATCTATTTGGTTTAACATTTGTGTTAATGAATAAATTATAAATTGAATGGTGATTATGTTATTTATAATGTGATATTGTTTATACAAGTTTTAATGAAAATTATAGTATTTTACAATAACAATAAATTTTAACTAGTAAAAATGTTGAAATCCATTAGATTTATTATATCCATTTTGTCTTTACGGCATAATGTGATTAGGAAAACGGAAGTCAAATCAACCGTCCATAATGGTAACATTTAAAAAGATGTATATTTTACCCAATTTTAATGTTTTGTGACTATAATGTGTTATAACAAGGTATGAATAATTAATAATATGAAATTTTGGATTAATTTAATCATCAATGTCATGGAATAATCATTTTGATGAATTTATAAAAATATTTGGTTCCTTAATAAGGATTGTAGGCCCTATGTCTACAAATGGATTAGTGTGAGTGAAATGATTTTAATAATAATATATTTCGATGACAAATTATTTATCTGGAAAAAAATTAGTATAGTTTAGTAAGTCATGGTTTAATAAATAAGACTCCATGATGGACATGGGATAGAGTTCTTATATTCTTGGGTGAAGACCCATCGTAAAAGATCTAAGAAGATACATAGCCAAAGTCAAATTAAATACTTTAAAAATATAATGATGAAAACCAGTATAGAAAATTCCATGTGTGGATAGTAATCAATGTCCCATGTAATTAAACATTCATAGAAAAATTATTCTCAGACCCACGATGAATAAAATAGAATGGAACATATTCCTTTAGAATTAGTGATATCATTAGTTCTGTATTTTTTTCTATACACAAGGTCATATGTCACACATTCATTAAATGTGGTATATTGATATCAAAAGGACCTAGGGGAGTACAATTACATGGGAGTAAAAACTATTATTATGTATATGAGAAATACAAAGGATGTTTTCTTATTTTATAGGGGGTGAGGAATTATTCATCATATTATATGAAGATGCTACTTCGCAAACTGACCAAGATGACATTTTGTTACAATCAGAATCCTAGATCATTTTTAATAAAGGTTATCTAATAAGGATGATCTCAAATAGGGTTGTGGTTACATATTACATTTAAAATCCTGAGTATATTGTGTATTCATAGTCTACTAATGAAGTAATATATGTGTGTAGGACTTTCCAATATATTCACGAGGTACTATGAACCAAGGATCTTATCAAACAATGTTGTGATGATATTGATGTTGTGTATGTCACAAAAAAACCAAGGTCAAATCAGTGGAATAAGAACATACTTCAAAAGTATCATATCTTGATGGATTTATATCTGGGAGTTGATGTTTCGATGAGAAGTATATAAAAAAAAATAAAGAGGCCCCTTTAAATAATTCCTTAACTCATCAAAAACAATATTATCATTCTTAGTCTACTAGAGTAAAAGTAATCAGCAATTGTATAAAGTAAAATATGTATTTTTTATGGGTGTTGGTGTAGTATGACAGACTATTTTTTCATAGGTTACATGTATATTTCATGTAGTGAATTTTTACAGAACATGTTATTATATATTTTTTCATTATTTTTTGACTTTGATGTAATATTGTCCTAGAATATTTTTCTCATTTAATTAGGGATTTTATTTTCTTAGTATGATGAGAACCATAAAGTGTTATAATCATTTTTATAAATACTGATCAACATTTTTATAACATAATGTAGTGGTCCAAAAAGTATATATACTTCCAGGTGTGAGTACTCATATACGGAAGATGGTACGTATCATGAATTTATCACTTGATAATCGCAAATATTGGATATATTTGAAACGGACCAATCAACATGACTTATGCATGCTTTGGTGTCATTGGATATTCTTATTTGGAAGCGTGTATAATTGTTCTTAGACCATAAAATTATAACAAATGAATGTTAGTAATCATGTTAAAAATGAATTTCATATCACAATATGAAAATAGTTCACGGATTTTTTGGAAATGTTTGGTGTGTCATTAGTTACATTTTATTACTAGATAAGTCAAGGAAGGATGTTTCCCTTTTATTATTTACAGATGTTGATACCTATAAAATTTACTGGAATGGATTCATAGCCACAAATTACATGTAAATTGTGTAATGATTTGTTAATTTCATACATTTATATAAAGAAATATATATTATAATGTGTGGTGACAAGAATGTGTACCCTTCTTGATAAAATAATGTGTTAAATAGATTATATTACACTGTGGGAGTTTTCATGTTGTTCTCATCATTGAAATGTTTGGTTCATTCAATCAGGTTACTAGAATCATTACGAGACACTATTCCAAGAATTAATCAACTACCTCCTAATATTAATGAGTCAAAATCCAAGAGGGTTATATAATAAATGTTACAGATAATCTAAATTAAATTTTAAATTATTTCTATTAATAGAATAATTATAATTCACAATTATGGTGAAAAATATTATTAAAATTTTATCAATAAGAAATTTATATAATAAATAAAATATTTATTTATCAATAAAAAAATTATTCTATTATTTAATAATAAATATGAGTTCGAACAAACCACCACTCCTTCTGCATATGGTTATTTATTTACAATCAATTAAATATTATGTAATATATGTATGTGTTGGTGAATGATAAAAATAATAATGTTATGATTATTTTTTAAAACATGGATTTTTAAAAATATTTTATCTTCACGGGCTAAAATTCAATTAAAATGTTTCTTATCATAATTCCTAGTTTTATAGAATGTGTTTTACAATTATTATTTAAATAAATAAAAAATAGAGAACTATCAAGAACAATAAATTCTTTCTCGACTCTATATTATCTCTCTCTATCATGAATGTGAAACCCAAAATAGATTATATAAATCTTTAGGATGAGTTCTGAAATGAAATAATCCATGAAAATTTAATTTCCATAGTAGAACGTAGAGATAGATTTAGGTTTTGTAGAGATATATAGAGCACATGCAGATCATCACTAGTTGGATTCTATCCTATGATAATACTATGAAATAATGTTAATCTGTAAGGGAAATTTCATATGACCAACAACCATATCGAAGAATGATATTATGCCAATGTATTATCATTAATTCGTTTTGAATATATTTATTATAAATATTTTATGATAGATCCTTTTTTGGGTTTTTTTGGATCAAAATATTAATTAAAGTTTTAATATATCAACAACCATTGTGTGATTTTGATAATCCTTGAATATTCAAAAAATATTCCCAAAGTGTTATATCTTGGTTACCATACACTAGATCAATGCATTTGTTGATCTAAAATTCTCAAAGGGCCTTACCACATGCTAGATCTTATATGGGATGTGGTATAACAGGTTAGTTTGTGATAGAATTTAACCATTAGCTTTACCTTCATGAGATAATATATTTTCTATATAGTCCAAATAATTGTATGATGGGTATATGTAATCATCAAATAGGGTAATACCATTAATCAAATTATCTCCTTCTACAAGAAATAATGTTATCATAAGATTGAAATCAATTAGAATATGCATTCTTCATTGTCTAAAATTAAGACAAAATACAGAAAAAATTACACTATTTAATAATATATATATATAATTGAAAATTGATAAGAACAATGTACCATAGAGAAATATAAATAATTATATAGAATATGTATCTAAATGTAATCAAATGAAATGTGATAACATTCCATATACATAAAAAACATGGCATCCACTAAATTATTTCATTTTATTAACATTAAATTGAGTATGTATACAAGGAGATCTCAATAACAAATACATAAACAACAATGGATTCTAGAGTGTTGTCAAATAATGTGTCAACTTAATACTTTTCATGAAGAACACCTATCGACCTACAATGATCATAATAGACTAAAATCTTTACATACCCAAGACCGTACTATATGGAACACCCATACAGGGAGACAAATAATGATTAGACTCATGATCATGAGTGACATCATATTTTTTTTGTAGATTTCTGATATACTAATTGAAAACTACTAGCGGTTCCCATGACTATCCAATGCAAAATGTACTTCAAAAGTGCTTTTTATATTTATATTATATACTATCATGATCTGAATAAATATATTAAGGACCCATTTTTCAAAGTTATAATGGGAGTTTATATATTTCACCTTTATCCATTTTAAAAAAATAATTCAAAACGGGGTGTTGGTATATATGCTAAAAACCACTGATAAAGGGTTCACTTTATGAGTGATAATAAAAAAGAACTGATAAAGGGTGACCTTTTTATTGATAAAAATATATAATAGAAAAATGGTGTCCCGTTATCATTACTACTAAAAATGAATTGATAATGGGGGGGAATTTATCTACAATAGTACAAATGCTCTAATAATTGTGGTTCCTTTAACAGTGATAATAAAAAATGATAAAGAGGGCCATTATTAGTGCTAGAAAAAAGTCCCGATACAGGTTACATTTCATTAAGAAATTATACATTTTTATTAACAATGTAATTATATATTAATATTGTATATTTAATTGAATGTGAATTATATAAGGAAAAATATGTATTTATACATAATATATAAGTTATTTTGTGACAAATGTCTTATAAAATATTTTAAAATTCATATTAGATAAGATCATAGATCAAACTTAATGTATGTTTTTGTTTAAATTTCAGTTTATGTACCATATTTTCGTTAAATATGTGTTTTCACATGTTAATGTAATGAGCCAAGGGTGTTCCTAGTGTTCAGGACACAAAAGAGGATGGAAAAGGGGTTCTTGGGCATGTTGCATGGTTTTCACAAGGTTAGCACAACCCCTTCTGGATCCCATGTAACCGTGTGACAAGAGCATTTTGAGAAAGAACCATCAAAATTATTTTCACATGGTTTGGAAAACTGAGAAGGTAAACCATGTGACTTAGTAATTTTGATAAAATTTCATAATTTCAATTACGGGATTTTATGATCCAACTCAGGATTTTACTCCCTTCTTCCTCCTACAAACAAAGTGATGATCCAAACATCCATGATATTTCAAGAGGTGATTCTCCATCAATAATAGGTTTATTGGACTATCTTTAGATGTAAATTTAAAAATTTTATATGTCTGATCTAATTCTAGATTCTGTTTTTGGGTAACAATTCACACATTTTCTCTACCTCCATCTGAAGATCTAAAACTTATTCTTTCTAGTGAGTTTTTGGATGACTCTTCAATGTTGTGTTGAATCATGTTCTATGACCTCGATTAGATTTGTGTTCCCTAAGAGATTCATGGTAGGTGGTATAGTGGTTATATCCCATATTTTATTCATTGATTAGTCCATATAGGTTTATATTCTTGGTTGTCTTATTGATGTTGCCTGGATTAAATTAATAATATGTGTTATATTGAATGTATAAATGATTAATTGAACCCTGGTAATCTTTATGGGATGAAAGGTGGATTAAATGACAAAATTAGGTCCACCCATGGGGTGTGCTGGCCCTCCAAATTGGGTAAAAAAATTAAGATGTGAAATTGACTCATGATGATATAGAGACATAGCGTTTATGAAAATTGGTTTAGATAATGAGTTATAATTCATGTTGTCTTAATGGGTCTAGTGTTGGTAAAGTATAAAGGATTATTTTGTATACATATACATTTGATAAATGGGATCAATGGGAATATGATATGGAATTAATTTTACACTTGAATATGCTTAGTGAGATGGCCATGGGGATTGGGAAATAGGGATAAAGGGATAATTGATATAAATGATGAAAGTGTTAATGTATGGAGGTATAATGTTAATTTCACATTTATTGATGTTGTTGTGATGTTTTGAATGTTATTGAAAATGCTTGTTTTGATATTGATAATAGTGGTGAATGATAAATAAGAATGTTCACACAGCTTGGTAGAGTGGGGTATTGACATGGGGTTATATGCCCATGGATTGAGTTGGTCCGAGGATCTAGCTCCAACCCTAAATGCATGGTTTATAGAAAGGGCATTGTTATATTCCCTTAATGTCTACATTCCAACTAGACTAAGGCTTCGAGGTGAGGATTTTGAGGTTATATATTGTGATTCTTTGAGATATTGGAAACAATTTTTTTCCCATATACATGATGGTATTGAAAATGCCTAATCAATTGAACACATAAGAATGTTAGATTAATCAATGGGATTCTTGAGTAGTGAACCTAGATTCAATGATAGTATAATTGAAATGGAACATATTCTATAATGTCTTATTAAACTATTTAACATTACATGACATTATTTATCACTTTCATTCACTATCTACTCTTACATGATATTTTGTATAAAATGTTTGTTGTGGCCTACTGAGTTATACTCACACCATTTTCTTGTAGTTTTAGGGTACATTAGAAGATATCATGGTTGGAGGTCAAGAAAATGTTATTGGACCCATTCTTGTGATGTGATTCAGGTTTTGTATGTACACGAATGAGGTACATTACATGGAGCCAAGACCATTTGGGGAGTCCACTTTTTTTATTTGTTTTTTGTTTTTTTACTTGCACTATAGAATGCCTTGACATGTTTACTATTGGATATGGTTTGTAACCAGTTTTGGAGTGGGTTATTTTTTTCATGTTGATGATTGTTTCATATTTTTTCTATGATTTAAATTTTTTCTTTATTGTGGGTTACTCTGAGAAATATGGAATAATCTCCCCTCATATCCTATTAAACCATTACTATTAGTCAACAACCTTTGTAATACAATGAGGTGTGCATGAGGTCATGTGGCGACGTGGCTCGGGGAATCAGTTTAGTGGCTTCTAGGATAGGGATGTTACAAAGTGGTATCAAAGGAGTTATTTTAATTTTCAAAATATCTGGGGATGCTATAAAGGTGGTTAGGAATGTGTCGGGCCTTGGTAGTGAGCTCGTTCTTCGGAGTAGCTAACCTTTGTATGAGGTAAAATAAATGCCACCCTAGGAAGGGATTTTTTTCCATGCTATGTGTTTTTATATTTGATGATATTTCACCATGGGTTGATACACTTGTTGTCTGATTTTATGGTTTTGTGATATTTTTCTTCTTGGAAAAATTGTACCATGTTGTGCATTCATTCATCATTCTAGGAACCTATATAGGAAAGTTATAGTAATCATGGTAGGAAAAAACACGTGATGGGTGTACATGATATAATGGTTCATATGTATTTTTTTCATAAAATTAATTAAAATCTGTCCAATACAGTGGTATGAATGGCTAAAAATTGAAATGCAAATTTCAAACAGTAAATAGAAAATGGTTCTTCCAAAAGAAGTAAAATTAGATTTATATTTTGTAATATTAAATTAGGAAATTGAAATTTATTATAATTGGTGTAAAATATAATTCATGTAATAATGTGAATTAGATACCCTTGCGATCTGTGACTATAAGAGAAATAGCCCAGAGTAGTGATCAGGTTGTTAGTTAGGTCATTTATGCAGTGTATGCAAACTGGTTTGTTATGGCATGTAATGGGATACCCTATAACTTTTTCCATTTCATAAAATAATTATTGTTGGATTCTAAAGAACATGTTTGGCATTGTAGATATATTCCACCCAAAGACATGTTCTAGTTGGGTGACAGATGGAAATTATTGAGAATTATCCTCCAATAGTGGATCAAGAGAATGATATTAACAAAGAAGATAAGGAATATATGTTCCATTACAACATTTATTATTTTATGAAAATGATTTAATGGGGCCTAGGGAGGGAAACATCGATTATGTTTGAGTTATCCAGGTTGTTTAAGTTATAGAACTCTATGACCGTTACTAGAGACGGTGGGCCAGAGGCAGAAAAGTTTTGTATAGAGTCAATCCAAAATATTCTTGACAATATAGAAACTCATATAGAGAAGTGATCCATGTTAGCAGGATATATTCATAGAGTTCAATAAATGTGTTGGCAGGATATCATTGTTCTGACGGAGCTAGGTGAAGGAATGATGTAGTATGATTTTATGGAAATGTTCCATGATATGTTCTCCACAAAAACCATGAGGTAGGTGAAGGATTCTGATTTTTGGAGGTTTACTCAAGGGAAAATGTTGTTAATAGAAAATTCTAGTTGTTTCCCCAATTATATACTCTTCGTATGATTTTTACAGGAAATGAGGAAACTAGGGGTAATTGCATCCAATATGGGTTGAGACAAAATATTAGGACTCATGTGAATATCTATAGACTAAAAACAATTGCTGAAGTGGTGGATCAAGCCCATATATCACAGGGGAACCTCAAGCGAGATTAATGTAGGGAAATTATGGTACAATTTTTGAAATTAGGTTGTGTGTCTTTCGATAGTAGGAAGAATAATTTGGAAAACATTAAGAAGTGTGGAAGAATATAGAGATGTTAAAATAGTAGGTCGACATCTTAGGGAGATGACCAATTTTTCTGTTATCTGTGTGGTAGGATGGGGAACAAATGTTACCATTTTCCCTACCCGCCGGTCGAGTGACGACTATGTTGTAGGCTAGACCACCTGTAGAGGATTTGCAGGAACCCACGACAGTCATTGAA
This sequence comes from Viscum album, assembly GCA_963277665.1. Classification (NCBI taxonomy): domain Eukaryota; kingdom Viridiplantae; phylum Streptophyta; class Magnoliopsida; order Santalales; family Viscaceae; genus Viscum; species Viscum album. The sequence goes on from OY728165.1 coordinate 294,159,566, forward strand.
TTATGGATGTCAGAGTCAGATGTTCAGTGTAGGAAGGGGATTGGTTACCCTGTATCAGGCAGGCGGTTGAAGCTCCATGGGTTTTACTAATAAAGGGGGTGGATGTGGAACTTCGGGGAAAGATCAACATTATCAACTGGGAACTGCAGTGTAGTGTACTCAGGATGGAGCCACTAGTAATAGGGCTAGTAATATCAATGCAGTTCATACTACACATGAAGGCAGCAAGGCAGGGCCTCTCCTTTTCGAGGTATGATTCATGTCACTCCCATGCATGCTAATGATTTATGTGATACATATTCTACACATTCAGTTATTTCTACACATTCCATTATTTCTAATCATTTAGTAGTTTTATTGTGCTAAATTGTGGGTACATCATGTGGGGAAATGTTGCTTGATACTCTCCTATATGTTTGAGTTGAGGAAATCAGGTAGTGAAAGGGTTCTTCTCTAGAAGTTGCGGGGTATAATTTTTTTGTGGGATTTGTTTTTCAAAGAGTTATCAGGTTTTTATCTACTTATGGGGATGGATTTGTTGGTGTTATATGAAGGAAAAATCAGTTATTTCCGACATTAGGTAACATTCATGACTCTCAATAGAAGAACTTATGTCCTTCATGGTGAGTGGGATACTCGAGCATGCTACATAGGGCCACTACACCAGCTTTTGAGAGAAATCACAGGACAATTAGCATGCCTTATGTTGGATGATGGAGACAATGTGCATCATGTCATCCATTTTTTGTGGAACAATTTCAGAATTTGTTTCCTGAGGACAACTTAGGGATACAATTAGAGTTATATTTATTGTTTATGATAGATTTGTTGAGGGGGGTAAATCTAGATTCCATTAAACAATATTGAATGGTTCCAATAGTGCCCCATGAACTAAAGGTTCTGTTAGAGGAATTAGATCATCAGGTGTATATACATCATAGTACATCACCTTGGGGATATCTTATTTTGTTTTCTATGAAGGATTATGGATCCCAGATGTTATGTGTCAATTATAGGAAACTAAATTTGATGACATCTAAGAACCAATATCATCTTACTAGTATTGATGTCATATTTGATCAACTCAAAGATGCCTTAGTGTTTTATAAGATCATATTGAGATCAAGATATCATCTGTTGAGGGTGAGATCTTCAGATATACTATGAACATATTCTAATGTCGGTAAAATTTTAATATTTTTTGTTGATATCAGTTGGATTGACCGTTTCACTGGCCATGTTCATGGCCCCGGTGAACTGGATATTCTACCCATATTTGGATTAGTTCATAGTTGTCTTCGTTGATGATATATTTTTGTACTCCAAATCTCATGATGATCATGCCAAACATCTTGACATTATCATGAGTACTCTAAGAGAGTATAGGATTCATGTTAGGCGATCAAAATGGTAGTTTTGGATTGATGATGATCACTTTCTTTGACACGTCATTTTTGAGTCAGGTGTGTTAGTGGATCCATAAAAGGTGTAGGATGTGGTGTCTTGGGAGAAGCCCAAAATAATATGTAATGTTCAAAGATCTCTCTATTTGGATGGTTATTACTAAAGGTTTATTATCAATTTATCTCTTTTTGAAGTGTAGCTAACATTATTAACATAGAAGTGGGTAATGTTGGATTTGTTTGAGTCTTGTGAGAATGATTTTCAAGAGCTAACATGGTTGTTGACTACTACACCAATTTTGGTCTTACCCGAATGAGGTAAGTGGTACACCTTATTCTATGATGCATTTAGTGTTGGAAAAGGGGATGTTTTGATGTAGGATGGTCTGGTTGAAGATTGCGGGTTAATATAGTTAACGCCACACAAAATGAATTATCCTACTCAAGACCTATAGATAGTTGATGTGGTTCGTGCCTTAAATTTTTTGATGCATTACATGTTGGGAGAACCTTTCACAGTGTTCGCTGATCATAAATTTCCATATAAAATATTCTCACTAAGAGATTTGAATCATTGATAGTGATGGTGGTTCAGGTACCTACAATATTCTTATTTGGAGTTGGTGTACAGAATAGGGAAAGGTAATAGTGTCTCTGATTCTATGACCCGGAAGACGTAGAATCGAGTGGTTTAGGAACCCTACCCATAATGGAAAATAATGTCCCTATTTTATATGATGAATATAGAGGTATAGTATAGGCACAAAAAAATTACCCTTGCATCTATTGTAGTTGATTTCTCACTTTATATGAGTTAATAAGAGTCATCTAGTAGATTTAAATTGTTTGGATAACAAGGAATGATTAAAGGTGGGGAGTCAATTTTTTTTTTGGACTTTTAGTGCTGGTGGAGTTTCTTATGTTCATGGCCATTTTGTGGTGTTGGTAGGTTTACTAGATGAGATGATGAGAGAGTTTCACATGTCAATTTTGTAAGTGAATACAAACCTAACTAAGAGGTATCATGATATTCATAGGTAGTTTTGGAGTTTGGGAATGAAGAGAGAAGAAGTGAGTTTTTTGGAACGATGTCATACCTGTCAACCGGTGAAAGATGAACATCTCTGTCATGGTGGGGTTTTCAGTCATTTCCTATACTATAGAGGATGTAGAATGACATAATGATGGAATTCATAGTGGGTATTCTGAGGATACTTTAAAATAATGATGTGATCTTGGTGGTATAATATCAGCAAACCAATTTGGCTCATTTAATGAAGATCTCAGAGACCTATAAAATCGACTTCTTTGGATAATTGTATGATCGGGAAATAGTATGATTTCATTTTTATATTGATATCCCTAGTTCTGGATAATTATCCATATTTCACCTAGAACAACTAGATGGGACTATGGAATTCTCATGATTCCTAGGTGTTTTTGGGTATGGCTTACCACCTGCAATACAACGGGAAGTCGGATCATACAATTTAGGTATTATATGACATATTTGCGGAATGTGTTCTGGAATTTTGTGGATCGTGAGAGAAACAATTTTCAATAATTGAGTTTTCCAACAATAAAATTTTTCAGTCCTATATTTATAAGGTTCCATTTGAGGCACTCTATAGGAGACCATGTAGATATCAATTATGATGGTTAAAGGCTAGGGAGTATATGCTCTTAGGATCGAGTCATGCATAGGATATGTATGAGATGTATTCTTTCATTCCAAAGTTCATGAAAACGACTATGAGTTTATATAATCGTTATAATGATCATCATTGAAGAGCTATTGAGTTTAGGATGGGTGATAGTGTTTTTCTTTTGGTGTCACTTTAAGAACCCATATCTTCTTTTCTGGTATGTTTTCCTTTTCTGGTAATTTTTTAGAGAAATAGGTATTTCTGAAATTTTTGAAGTACATGCCATGTAATTTAAGAGAACATGACATGTACTCGGTTGCTGCATGAAGCCATGTGCTAGTCGTGTAATTGATGCACACATGGCTATGTGGGAGTGACTTGGAGACCGCCTAAAGTAGATTATGGAAACAGAACATACACACTGTGTACTTCCAAAGTACACACCATGTATTTAATTTTATTTTATTAAACATACATGGGTCATGTCTAATCACTAGAAAGGCCTTCTACTCGACCTAGTTTGTCCGATAGAACCCGTACGACCACGATCATCCTTTGAGCCCATGACCAATCATCTGATCTCCGACTTAACTATGGTATATTTCCTTCAGATCACCTCACTAAGCTCCCCCTTCTTCTAAATCATCCTTTCATGATTCATTCACATTGTCAATTTATCCTCGTTTGAATGTTTTGATAATTTTTGTATATATATCGTGTCATTGGGAGATTCATGGCTTGAGGTTTCACATATTGCGATCTCCCAACACCGAGGAAGGTGTTTTGTGACATTCTGTTGAAATTATTTGAGTTATATCTGATTATTTGTCCAATACCCATGAATGGGGTATTGTCTATTTTCTATTTTAGCCCTATTAATATCCTTCCATGCTTTTGTGATTGTGTAGAGGCTAATTGAATGTGAATAGGTTTGAGTATAATTCTTTGGAAGTGGTTTCCCATGAAAATTCAATTTATGATTGTTTCATCATGGTTAACCAGTTAGTCTACCTTGTAATTTTTCCAATTCCTAGTCTTGTAAGATGGTGTGAATTGTACTCTAACATGTTTTAATGTTGTAGACTATTTATCTATGTAGTTATTGAGGTTTACCTTGGCTGTATTGCAATACTATGATCGATTGATTTACACAGGGCTGTGATAACCTGGTGTAGTTGACTATAATGGAAATTGACTGTGAGAGATTCCACATAGAGTCGTTTATCACTTTTGTCTATAACGGGAATTGACTGTGATAACTTCCTTACAGAGTCATTAATCTCTCTTGACTATAAGGGTAATTGACTATATGATCCTCCTCAGAGTGTCGTTAATCAATTTTTCTTATGAGCGGAATTGATTGTGAGTGCTTCCTCAGAGATTGGTTATTTATATTATACTATAATGTGAATTGACTGTGAGTGCTTCCTCAAAGAGTCTTTGTCATATCCTTTTAATTTGATCTAGGGGATAGGTTGTGATTACTTCCCAGAGGGTTACCTGTTCGTGCTTACGGGCTTTTATTAGCTATTGACTGGTATATGAAATTTAATGCATTGAAACTGAGGATTATTTACTGCTGAGTACTTTCTTTTTCACTACATCCTTTTTCTTATTACCTGCCACATATTCACTACTATTAGGTACAAATCTAGTGGTGGTTTTTTACTAGGTTTTATTTTCACACCCTAGTTGGGCCATGCTTTTGGGCCCATATTTTTTTATTTCTATAGGTATAGATGAGGGTAAAACCCCTTCTACTTCAGGTACTTGACTGCTTTGGTGTTGGAGAGCATAGGACCAGGATGAGGCTTGTGATGTGGAGGAGTTGTTATCTATCATTCTTTTGTTCTTTAGTTTAGTAATGTCGGAATTCCAACATTTTGATCTGTTTGGATTTTTTCTTAGACATAGGTATCATGAATCATCCTTATATATATATGTGAGCTCTAGTTTATTACTATTAGCCTTCCACTATTCACATTTTCATGATTATTTCTACTTCCTTTATTTCCATTTTTTCCCTTTTTTTTGTGTTACTCTGTCAATTAAGGCATAGTTTTCTAACAATCAGACCCAAGTACCTCTCTTCTAGTCGGCAGCCTCTGGCATTTGGGGGAATGCGCTAGAGGCCATGTGATAAACTGGGTACATGGTGACTCTGGGTGACATCCAGAACAAAGACATTACAAAGTCATATTGGATATATTCTTTTCTTCTTGACATTCTGTTTAGAGTCTTTTACCTGGGATATGATGGAATAAGTACATGGTAATGAGTTGTCCCTGTGAGTAGCTAAACCGTGTACATGTAAAATCCAATCTACGACATTTATTTCAATTTTTATGGTTTTTCAATTTCACAGTTGATTTTATTTTCACCGTTGGGTGAACCACATGTATTTTTCTATTATTGTTGACGTTATTAAGGTTTTATTTCTATTGAAATCTGATGAGATGAGGGTATTCCATCTCATGCATCTTATAATAACTTTATAGAATTCACATTTCATGCATACTATCCATGCCATTTAGGGTGCATTATTGATTGCATGTTTTTGTGATATACGTTGTTCTACATATGCATGTAGTTGTGATAGATTCATTGATAGAATAACTACTATTTGATATGGTATTGATTTGCGGAGGATTTGTTTGAGTGAACGCCAAATTTTTGATCTAGAGGTGTTATAGGCCCTCATGGATTAGAATTTGGTGGATCATTGCCTTGTTTTTTCTTGTAATAACATGTATAAGATGTCAATAATTTATTCACAGGGAGTATGGGCCCTCAAGAATCGTAATTTGGCATTGTGGTGTTCACTTTGGTGATTTTATGGTCTCTGGAGTTGTTTTTGGGGCTTAATGACTTGAAAAACCATGAATACATGCCATGTAGTTTTGAATACATGTCATGTGTTCTTCTATTTGGGAATAAACTGTTTTTCATAATTACATTCTATGTACTGTATATACACGTCGTGTAGTCTCTAATCATGAAAAAGGTCGTGTGGGCAGAGACATATGATAGGGATATCTTTGGGTGACCATGCCATGTACCGTCTATACACATCATGTTGTGTTGACCTCGTTTCCACTAGTGTTACTATCAACACATGTGAATAAAAACATAAGAAATAAATTCCATGTCATTATTGAACACGCTGTGTAGTGTAATCCTCGTATTCGGCCGTGTGATGAACTACATGGGTCTATTGAGTCTTATCTAGTAAACATCTTGTCCTTCTAGAACACGTCGTGTATTGTAAGCCTTTAAACCGGCCGTGTATCTAACAACACGGGTCAGTGAAGTTCATCCAGTACACGTCATGTGTGGAACTTACACGTCGTGTAGTCATTGGTTAGGAGAACCATGTGTCCTAGCCGTGTAAGAAATTCACGATCTAGGGAAGAGAATTCAAGTACAATCCATGCGTTAGGACAACATTTCATGTTTTTGGGGTGTTACACAACCAGTTCTGGCAGAATTAAATAACCATGTGAAAGGCTAAAGGGAACATGACGTGTAGTAATTATACATGCCGTGTAGTATTGTTTTGAAAAAACTTGAATGCTTTCTTTCTCATGTTCCCTTATTATGATTTCATGTTTTAGTACTTGATAATTTTGTTCTAATGTGTGAATTTGACCATGCAGAGTCATGAAACTGAGACTTCCTCCAGTCATGACATTCTTTACACCAGCCGTTATACCTGACAGAGGTGCTGATGCACAGTTCAAAGAGGGATTTTCGAAGACGATGCAGAAATTTCAGGGAGCACTGCCTCCTGCCCTATCTATAGTAGAGATGAAATGGGGTTTCCAGTAGCAGCATCCTCCCACCTTCACAGGGGAAGGAGGACATCAAGCTACAGAGTCATGGATATAATCCATGATTATGATCATTGAGCATATTAATATACCTTCTGAGAGTAGGGTGAAACTCACTGATTACATGCTTCAATACTCTTATAAAAGGTGGTGGGGTGTGATCTCATAGGCGGGATGCCAGAAAGTCGTGGCTTGGGATGAGTTTCAGTGCATACTCTATGACTAATTCTACCTAGAGACATTGAGTTCCGAACGAGCCTGAGTGTTTATGAGTTTCGATCATGGCACTCTTTCTGTTTTGGAGTACTCTTCTCTCTTCACCGAGATGGAACACTTTACATTCTTTCAAAGGGGATTTGAGTTGTTCTATGCACAAAAGATTGAGGATGGTCTCAGGGGAATATCTGATCTCTGTGAACATCTTCAGGTTTACTTCAATATATTCTATAGTCAAAAAAGAACTGATCATAGAATGCAATCTGAGTGATTTGGGAACTGTGAGTCAGGGTTGTTCGATATTTAGAGTTAGTGCTCTGCTAACTGATAGTAGGAAGCAACATTGGGATACTGCACGTTGAGATCTGAGTAGGAGGGATGCATTCTCTTGTTCATCATGTGGTGTGCTACCAGTGCGGTAAGAGTGGGAATCTAAGTCCACATTTCCCAAGGGACCAAGTGGAGTGGCGATCGTGCGGCATGATGAGTCATCTTTAACATTTCTGTTAGTTCTTTTCCCATGCAGTTGGTGATTGGGGTTCTTCTATGAATCCTTGTTCAAGAGAAGAACCACCAGTTCCTCACCAGTTTGGGAACTGTAGAATTTTCAGCCATTCAGACTAAGGTGATGGGCATGGTCGTGGTAGCCAGTCACCGAATATTCAGTGATATCAAGGCGGATCAGCTCAGAGTGGTCAGGCAGGGTGACTGGGGCATGGTACATGCTAGACTTTTTCAGTGGAGTAGACCCAACAGGACAAGGATCTCGGACCTTCTACAGTTCAAGGTATGATATTAGTTGCCTCGGTTTTAGCTTCTGCTCTTTTCGATAGAGGGGATTCCCATAGCATGATATCTATTGCGGTTGTGGAGAGCATTGGGTTCTGCATATTTTCTTCTACTGATATCTTGATGCTAGACACTTTGTTGCGGACTAGAATGGCCAGTGAGTGTCAGTGTAAGGAGTGCCCTCTAGAGGTTGGTGTGTGTCACATTTAATGGGAACTCTATTTTCTAGAGATGACAAGTTTTGAGATCATTCTTGGAATGGAAAGGATAGTTCCCTTCTGGTAGTCATCAATTGTTATCGCCATAAGGTGAGTTTCACATCACCAGATGGAAGATCTTTTCTTCATAAGGGAGAATTGGATGTCCACACAAGCAGAGCTGGACCCAAGCATCATTGGTTGGGATGTGTTATAGCCCAAAATTCTCATCTATAACTGGATGACCAAGGGAATTCATAATTAGAAATTTTTCCAGTGGTGGATCTATTTTGGGACATCCATCCAAAAGACTTTTCAGGTTTACCCTTAGAGAGAGAGGTGGAATTTTGTTTTTATCTCATTCCTAGAGAGACACTAATGTATATTCCTCTTTATAGAATGGATACACCAGAGTTACAAGAGCTCATGAAGCAGATGGAGGAGTTTCAAGAAAAGGGTTTCATCTGACCCAGACTTCTCTATGGGGTTCACTTGTCCTATTTTTGAAGAAGGAAGACCATAGCCTCAGGTTTTGTGTGGATTATCAGAATCTGAACTAGTTAACGGTCGAGAACCGATATCCCTTGCCAAGGATTGATGATATCTTTGATTTTCTTCGAGGAGACCATGTGTTCTCAATGATTTACTTGAGATTTGGTTATCATTAGTTACGCATTAGACCATATGATATACCTATTACATCTTTCCATAGAAGTAATGGTTTATACAAGTACATGGTTATGTCGTTCGGTCTCACGAATGCACCATCAGCCTTCATGGCACTGATGAACATATTGTTCCATCCATACTTGGATTCTTTCATGGTGAACATCATGGACGATATCATGGTGTACTCTCACACTTGACATGACCATGATACCCATCTTCAGATCGTTCTGAGTACACTGAGAGAAATTTAGTTACTTGTTATCCTCTCAAAATTCCACTTTTGGATGGACAAGATTCACATATTGGGTCATGTTATCTCAGAGTTAAGAGTATTATTCAAGCTAGAGAAAGTGACAGTAGTAGTTTTCTGGGATCAGCTGAAAAATTTCTTCGAGGTACGAAGTTTTCTAGGGCTGGAAGCTTATTATAGATGTTTCATACTTGGCTTTCCAAGCTTATAAGCACCACTGATGTGTTTGACTAAGAAGGGTGCATGGTTCTTGTGGTCATATTCTTGTGAGTTATCCTTTCAAGAGAAGAAAATGGAGATTGTCTTCTTCACTGATACCAGTCTTTCTAGATCCAATAAAAATCTATAATATTAACTGTGATGCTTTAGGTATCGGGTTGGGAGTTTTTCTTATGCAGGGGGAAGGATTCGTCGCCTATGGGTCTCGGCAATTGACGACACATGAGAGAAAATACCCGATGCACGATCTCGAGTTGGGGGAATGTGTTCATGCCTTAAGAGATTGGAGACATTATCATCTAGGAAATAATTTTTTGGTTTTCACTAACCAAAAAACCCTCAAGTACATCTTCACTCAGTGTGAACTGAATCTGAGACAACGCAGTTTGGTTGAGTACCTTCAGTCTTTTGACTTCGAGCATTCCTATATGCCTGGGAAAGGCAATGCAGTGGTTGATGCACTGAGTAGAAGGACTCAGATAAAATCAGTTCAGGAGGCCAACAGTGAGTGGCATCTTATGGATCTGTTCTCTGAGATGCATTTATAGGTGCACGATAGACATGGGAAGATGTTTCTTTCTTCTTTAGTTGTTACCTCTACTCTGTTTGATCGAGTGTGAATGAGGACTCTATTAGATTCAGAAGGCCTAGCCCTACGGGAATGTGTGTAAGGAGAGGACCCTATATATGGATATACCATAGGCGAGGATGAGATCATTCGTTTCTAGGGGTGCGTATGGTTGATAGAAGCCATACGCGAGGAGATGATGTGGGACTTTTATTCCTCAGTTTGGCCAGTTCATCTTAGAGTCACCAAGATGTATCATGATCATCACCGCTAGTATTGTTGGATAGGTATGAAGAGAGATGCTGCTGTTTTAATTATGAGGTGTTCTACCTATCAACAAGTGAAGTCAAAGCATCAACTACTAGTAAGGATTTTTCATAAGTTTCCCATTTCCAAGTGGAAGTGGATTGATGTTGTGGTGGATTTCACAATGGGTTTAGTAAGGTCACCTCGAGGGAATGATACAGTATGGTTTGTACTTGAAATACCCATGAAAGATTCCCACCTCTTACAAATCAAAGAGGCCCTCTATGTTGATGATCTCAGATGGTTATATATCTATGAGATTTCATGTTTACATGGAGTTCCACAATCCATTGTTTCAGAAAGATATTCATGTTTTACTTCATGGGTCTGGCAGGGGCTTCAGAAGTCTATGTGTACACATGTAATTTTTAGTGCAGCTTACCACCCCCCAAAAAGATGGCATGTCTGAGTATACGATTCATGTGCTTAAGGACATGATACGAGCATGAATTATAGATTTTAGAGGTTCTTGGGAGAAGCACATACCTCTCGTGGAGTTTTCCTACAATAATAGTTTTCACGCAACTATTCAATGGAACCTTATGAGGCTTTGTACGGTAGGACATATCGATCACACTTTTGTTGACTAAAGGTAGGAGAGGCAGCTATGATGGAACCTCATCTTGTTCAGGAGACAGTAGAGTAGATAGATTTGATTTAGAAGAAGATGGATACCGCACAGTCTCGATAGATATCACATGCTGATCAGCGGATATGACCACTGGGGATCATGGTTGGGGATTAGGTTTTCCTATGTGGCAGACCGACGTTGGGGAACAGAAGGATTAGGAGACATGGTAAGCTTTTTTTGAGATACGTCGAGCTGTTTGAGGTGCTGGAGATATTTAGGCTGGTTGCCTATCACTTTCAGTTACCTCAGAGGTACTGGGCTATGCACGACTTGTTCCACATTTCTCATCTTCAACATTACTTCTCAAACCCATCTAATGTCTTCCAACCCGATGAGGTTGAGTTGGAATTGGATGAATATTTTTAGGAGAATCCTATCTGGATTGTTGATCGAAGTAAAAAGGATCTATGTTGCCGTTATGTTCCTATGGTCCGAGTGATATGGCAGCACGAGTGAGTATAGGATGAGACTTGGGAGAGGAAGGAGGATGTACGATCGTAGTGGTCAGAGCTGTTTCGGGTTTCTTCTTCTATGCCACCTTACTGGGGAAATTCAAGGATAGATTTCTTTAAGGGGGGATGTTTTTAAGAAACATGATCTTCTTTTTAGGTATGTTACCCTTTTTGGGTAGTTTTTTAGATAAAGAGGAAGTTCTGAAATTTTTTAAGTACACACCGTGTACTTGGTTGCCGCATTATGCCTTGCATTGGCCATGTAATGGCCGCCCACACAGCCATGTGGGGGTGACCTAGAGACCTCTTAAATAGGACTACAGAAAATGAATTACACATCGTGTACTTCCAAAGTACAGGCCATGTATTTTTTTATTTAAAGGCATCGAGCTCGCATCAAATCACTAGAAAAAGCCTTCTTCTAAACCTAGTTCATCCGAGAGAACCCATACGGCTGCGATCTTCCTCCGAGCCCCTGACTGAGCATCTGTTCTACGATTTGACCATCATATATTGAATTGGGATTGACTTAGTAATCTCTTCCTTCTTCAATATTGTTGTTTCTTTAATCTTACCCTTTCACAAGTTATCATCGGTTGAACATTTTGAGAGTTTTTGTAGACCTACCATGTTCTTGAGAGATTCAATGCTTGAGGTTCACATATAGTGATCTCCCAACACCGAGGTAGGTGTTTTGTGCCATACTATTGAAATTATTTGAGTTATATGTGAAAAGTTTTCCAATACCCTTGAGCAGGGTATTGCATGTTTAATATTTTAGCCCTATTAATTTCTTGCGATGCTTGTGTGCTTGTGAAGAAGATAATTGAATGTTAATAGGGTGGATTTTTATGTGTTCGATGTTGCTGTGCATGCATGTTCCATTTAGGACGGTTTGTTCCTGTTTAGCATGTTAGGATGCCTTGTTGTTTTTCCTATACCTAGTCTTGTAGGATGGTGTAAATTGTATTCTGACATGCTGTTATGTTGTTGAATGTTTAGCCAAGTAGATTTTGAGGGTTACCTTGGTTGTATTGCATTACTATGCTCAATTTATTTACACAGGGTCGTGAGATCCTTCTGTAGTTTAGTATAAAGGGAAAGGACTGTTAGATCTTCCTCAGTGGGTTGTTAATAACTTTTGACTAAAAGGGGAATTAACTGTGAGAGGTTCCATAGAGAGTCGTTATGAAATTTTGACTATAAGGGGAATTGACTATGAGAGCTTCCACATAGATTCATTAGTCACTTTTGGCTACGAGGGGAATTGACTATGAGTGGTTCCTCAAAGATTTTTTATTTATATTAAACTATAAGGGGAATTGACTATGAGTGATTCCTCAGAGAGTGTCTGTTATATCCTTGTAATTTGATTTTGAGGGGATAGGTTGTGAGTGCTAGCCAAAGGGTTACCTATTTGTGTTTACCTGCTTTGATCACATATTTCTTAGTATATTAAATTGAATGCATTGAAACTAGGGATTTTTTACTGCTGAGTTAATTTTTGTTCACTACTTCCTTTTACATGTTACCTGCCATATATTCACTGATTTTTATGCCCAAATCTTGTGTTGGATGCCTACTAGGATTTAGTCTCACACATTTTTAGGCCATGATTTTGGGCCCAAACAGATTATATTACTGCAGGTATAGATAAGTGGAAACTCCCTTCTACTTCAGGTACATGACCGATATGGAGCTAGAGAGAAAGGAACCAAATGAGGCTTGCGATGTTGAGGAGCTGTTATCTGTCTTTATTTTGTACTTTGGTTTAGTATTGTTTGTATTCCATCATTGTTATGTTTTCGGATGTTTTCCTAGAAATATGTTTCATGCATCATCTTTATATATATGTGAGCTCTTGTTTATTCCTGTTAGTCTTCCACTGTTCACTTTTCCATGATTATTACCACTTCCGTTACTTCCATTTGTTTACTTATACTGTGTTACTCTGCAAATGAGGGAATAGTTTCCCCACTATCACACCCATGTCCCTAGCTGCTAGTCAGATGCCTCTAATGTTTGGGGAAATGCGCTTGAGGCCATGTGAACAACCGTATACGGGGTGACTATGGGCGGCTTCCTGAATTGGGACGATATAGTCACCAAGAATGGTTTACTTATGTATCTAGAAATAGGGCATGTCGGCACATAGGACTGTGGGTCCATTTGATATTGTGGAGAAGATTGGACAAGTGGCATACATATTATATTTTCAATATAGGTACAGTGGGATTCATGATGTTTTCAATGTTTCACAGGTCTGAAAGTATCTCCTTGACCCTCCTCATGTGATAAAAACTGAGGATTTCAAGCTTGAGGTTGATGCGATGATTGAAAAGAACTCTTTTATTATTGGGGAATATATTGAAAAGGACTTTCCAGAAACTTTTATGCCTTTGGTTCCTGTTTTATAGAATTATTAAAATGATCAGCAGTAATCTTGTGACAGTGAATCGGATTTTTGGGCCTAGGGTCCCGATCTATTTTCTTTGGGAGACCAATTATGCTTGGGAACAGCAGCTCGAGGACAATCTATCATAACATGGAGAGGTTGTAAGATACTAGATCTCCCTTAATGAATGTTTTTGTTTACATTTTAGTTTCTGTTTTCTTATATTGGTAAAATAGGGTTTTCCCATTTTTCTGTAAAGAATCAGGGTTGTTCCGAGTGTTTGGGACATGAAAGAGGAAGAAATAACGGTTTTTTGGCATGATGCACAGTTTCCACATGGTTTGTGAAAACCGTGCGGAAATACTAGGTAATTGTGCGAGCGGAGTTTTTAAGAAGTAGAATCCACAATGTTTGTGAATAGTTTAGATAACCATGAGCGTAAACTGTGTAGCCATGTATTTTTTATAAAATTAAAAAAATATGTGATTTTAGGTTCCAAATACAAATTTCTACCCCTTGTTCCTCCATCAATCCTAATGATGAGAAAATATTCCAATATCTTCCATGAGTTGATTCTCCTTCAATACAAGGATGTTTGTATTATTGTTAGTTATTTATTGAAGATTTGGTTATGTTTAATATCCACCAAGATTTTTTTTGGAACTATGTTCACACCTATTCTCTATCTCCTCCTAAATCACTAAAACCCTTAATTTCCAATGAGTATTAGAATGAGGCTTCATAGGTGTATTGATTCTGAATCTAATTCCTCGATTAAGAGTGTGTTTTATAACAGATTCAATGTAGGTGTTACATATGTTATATCCCATAGTTTATTCATAGATATATGAATTTAGGGTTACACAATTGTATCCCTTTTTGATGTTTTATTGATTCAATTAACAGGATGTGGTGTATTGGATGCCTAAATGATTAATAGAACCCCTCTTGATCCCTTCGGGATGCAAGGAGGATGACATAAATAAATTAGGGAACCCCAAGGGATTTGCAAGACCTACTAATTGGTTTAATGGAAAAGTATGTTCGGAAATTTCCACATTTTGATATAGGGATTTATCAAGTAGGATAATTAGTTTAGATAATGAGTTCTAATAGTTGGTGGATAGTTGGTTCTAGTGTGGTTAAAGGCTAACATATTGATTGTTGGAGATAGAAATTGGTTAAATGGGATCAATTTGATTATGATATGGAATTATGATTACACTTGAATATGCTTACTATGATAGGCCTGAGAAATGGGAAATGGAAATAATGGTTTTTGTGATATAAAGGATGAATGTGTTAATAGATTTAGGAATAATTTTAATTTCCCATTTATTAATATTGGATTGTCGTTGAAAATGTTATCGATCATGCTTGTTGTGATGTGGTTAATTTTATTGAATGATAAATAATAATGTGCACATGCCATGGTTGAGTGGGGTATAGACTTGAGGTTCTACGCCCATGGGTCGAGTTGGACTAAGGCTTTAGCTCAACCCCTAAAAGCACGAGTTATGAAATGAGAAGGAGTTTTATTCACCTAAAGGTTTAATTCCACCCAAACAAGGGATTTGTTGATAGATTTATGAGGATAATATAATTTGATGTGTATTGATATAAGACATGATTGGGTTCCATAATTCGTGGTAGTATTGAACATGAATCATCCATTGAACACATAAAAAAGATATATTAAATATTTATATGGCTCAATAGTGAATCAAGATTATATGGTAGTATAATTTTAAAGGAACAATGTCTAGAATGGCCTACTAAATTATTTAGCTTTGCATGCAATCATTTATCACTTTCATGAACTATCTACATTTACATGATATTTTCTATACACCATTTTTGGAGGTCTGTTAAGTTATTCTCACTTCCTAGTTAGGCCGCTGATGGCTACCTGATTACATTTCATGGTTGTATGTCAATAAAAGGTCAAGGGCCCCTTACTTGTGAGGTGAGTCGGGTTGGGTATGTACACATATGAGATCTGGGACATGAAGTTTGGAGCATTTTGGGATTCCACTATTTTTCATTCTTTTAGTTTTTTTACATGGAACTATAGAATTGAATGACTTTTTTACTATTTGATATGTTTTTTAACTCATTTGGGAGTGTGATATTTGTGAAAGTTATTGATTGATTGCTATTGATTCCGCAATTAAAATGGATTTCTATTGTGAATTACTCTGGTAATGAGTGTATTTTATTATACCCACACTACTAGTCGACAACCTCTGGCATACACGGAGATGTGATTGAGATCATGTGGTGACAATGATTAGGGCACCGGTTTAGTGGCATTCGGATCAGGGACGTTACATAATTATTAAAAGTTTACATATTATTATAATTTAATAGTCATTAAATAAAATTTTCATAAAATAAAAATTGAATGAATTAACTGATAGTATAACATTACTAGAAAACATGACTTCAATATCAAAAACCATAAAATTAGATTCTGGAGTCCTTTTGATCCATAGCATATATCAAAGGGAAATCATCAAATAGATTTATGATTTGCATATTAAGAGGACCCTAATAATTTTTTGGTGGCCAAATAAGTCGCATAAGGGCTAGAAAATTGAATTTTTAGTTGGGGAATCCCAATTGTTCATCAGTCAATGCAATTACAGCATCGATTAAGTGGGTATTATACTTCAAATAAAATTATTTTACTAGTAGTTTTAAAAGGGGTATATATAGAAACCCCTATAAATTCAATTTCTATAAAAATTAGAGGGTCTTATTCATAAACCATACTAATCAAAAAAAATTAATGGGTTCAAACCCCCGTATAAAATTTCTATAACTATTAAATATTATATTTATTTTGAATAATCTAGGTGGTTATTTCTAAACTCCTAGTAATGTAATAGTTAGGTGTACTATATGTTCTGTTGGGTTTTAGAGAAACTGTTTATAAATATATATTTTTCATATATTAAGGTTATATATATAATGGAAACTGTTTTAATGGTAAATTGTTTTGTCCTCACAACCCCCTCTAATCAGTTCGATTTGAAGGGGTTTGCACCCCATAAAATTTCAGTTATTTGAAGAGGATCATTAACACCCTATATTCCATAATATTAGAGAGGGTTGTGAACCCCCTCAAATTTATGAAATTATAGTGTATTTGGAATACCCTATAGTTGATGTCAATAGAAGGGGTTCATAAGCCACCAATAATCCTAATGATTAGAGGGGATTTTAAACCCCACCTATTTTTTAAAATAAATCTCAAATAAATTTAAATCATGTAATATATATATGATTGCGTATGTGCATGTGTATATATGTATATTACATAGTAATTATATATTGGTATTTAAAAACATTATGAAGATATATATATACACATTATATAAATACATTAAAAAATACATATATACATAAAAAATATAAGTATAAAAATATTGGTATATATAATATAACTCCAATAATAAATATATTTATTGAAATATAAAAATTTAATATATGTTTTGGTAAATACTATAACTTCATATGATTATTTAAATAATACATATATTATATTAAATAAATTTTTATTTTGTATATATGTATAAATACATTTATGTAATATTATGTACACAAATATATGTAGTATATAGAAAATGATATATATATATCAATCTATAAATATATATATTGTATAATTATATTATATATATTAAATTTTAATATTTTAATATATAAAAATGTATATTCCAAATATAATTTTATTGAATCTAATATTGTTTACCATGTTAATTATTAATTCAATTAATAAATATATATCTCTTATTATTATTATATATTCCAAATAATATGAATTTATTTTATTTTATGTCTATATGCAATAGGGTATACATGATATAATATAAATATATATAATAACAAACATAAATTTATAATATAAATTTATTTAATAAAAATATGTTTAATAAAAATCCTATAATATATAAATGTATAGTATTTATAAAACAAATATATATTTTCTTCAATTTAATAAAATAGGTGTAATAATTATAATTATGATTAGAAATATTATTATTATACACACACACACACACACAAATAGATAAAGAAAATTATATATATATATATATATATATTAAAATTATATCATATCTATAAATATTATACAAATAGATAGGCACACGCATAAAAAATATAACTATATTTATAAATGTATGAATAAATATAAATTTACATACATTAATATAAATTTTTAATATTTTAAATATACACCTATATAATAAATATTTTTACAAAAAATTATTATATATAAAAAATATATTATATTATTTATATTTCTATAAAAAATATATATTTATATAAAATTTAGTATTTCAGTATCTAAATAAATATATATTGTTGTATATAATATATGAAAGCTCAATTGGGGGAGTGGTTTAGGTGCATGCTGAGGATACCTCGATCATGGTTTCAATTTACACATGACTGATTTTAATCTCCTTTGGGAGTTTGTGGGGGATTTTTCTACATAGTCTGTGAGGCATGTTGTTAGGGATCTTAGACAAAGGTCTGGGTCATGGGGGTTGACCCCCTGGGGTGTGTGTCATGTTTCCTAGGTTCCTTTCAAAGTGTCTATGTGGGGGATCCTGAGGTGTCAATATGGTGGGGTCATCCAGGTGTCTGAGGGGGGTTATCTGATCGTGTCTATTGTGTCTTGGTGGGGGGAGGTGTGTCTGGGTTCAGGTTGGGGGTGGTTGTCCTAGGGATCTCTAGGGTGGTATAAGGAAGAAATGTGTACAATTGTTTGAAGGAAAACATATATTTAACTTGATTCAGGAAATTCAATTACATATGTTTCAAACCACCCATAAATTGAATTATGAATTAATAGTGGTTAGAAACGCCCAAAATCCATCAAATTCTAGTGACTATTGTGTGAAATTATCGGGGGTATAACCCAATCATAATTATCTCCTACTCAACTGGCCACCAATTC
Organism: Viscum album; assembly: GCA_963277665.1. Lineage (NCBI taxonomy): Eukaryota > Viridiplantae > Streptophyta > Magnoliopsida > Santalales > Viscaceae > Viscum > Viscum album. The sequence goes on from OY728165.1 coordinate 294,178,106, forward strand.
ACTCGTGTTTAAGCACAAAATCTCTTAATCATTGTCTGAGACCACATTTGCAGTTGTTATGGTTAATAGATGGTAAAGTGTTTATATTGGGTTATATCCCACTATAAATGAAAATGGAACCCCCTAAAATCATCCAGTTATTTTGAATTGTTATAGACTTTTTTTCGATGTAGACTATATTTAATCTCATGGATTGTATTCACATTCATATTATGGTTTTTATGTTTTATCATTTTTTAAAATTTATTTTAATTTATAATTAATATTATAAATATCTTCATATATTTCCATATAATAAAACAATTTTATAAATCCATATTTTCATAAATTATTATTTCAATTATATGATCCATGTGGAAACAAATAATTATAATTAATTCAAATTAAAAATAATTATTATACATTTTATGTAACATGAAAAAATAAAATTAATATTTATTAATATAAATATATAATAAAATTTATATTTATAAATCTGTATGATAATAAACAAAAATATATTTATTTGAATATTTAAATATATATACATATGTGACTATTAATATGAAGATAAGTTTTTGTTTATATGAAAAAATGTAAAAATGTAATTATATTTGTTAATATTAGAATATATGTGTGTATCAATATTTCCTTCGCAACATATATAAATAGTTTTTATATAAATATATCATTATAAAAAATAATATTATATAAATAAATTAACTATAAACCTACATGAATATATGTATATACATATATATATATAGAATTAATGACTATATATACATATGTGTTTGTGTTGATAAATAGATATATATACACAAATTTATATAATTATATTATATAGGTATTAATATTAATATATTATCTGTTAAATTAATTTTTTTTGTGCATATATATATATATATATATCTCCCATAAAAACATGCACACTCTCCCAAAAATTAATTTGATAATTGTAATTAAAAATAATTAAAAATATATAAATAATAGAGGTTTTTGTATATATATTAATAAATATATATATGAAAAAAAATATTCTTAAATATATATATATATATACATTAATAAAAAAGACATTTATATATATATATATCATTATAAATTACATTGCTTATCAAATAAATCCAAATGGAGTTGTGCTAATGTTGTAATGTTAACATAGTGAATTCATGGGATCAAATATGGGTGAAAATATGTTTCAAGGAATCTATAGAACTGAGGAAGATTTTCATAATAATTGATAAAATGGGGGGAGGGGTTCTTGGGTTCATAGATAATTGTATAGGGGTGTCAATCTCAGAAGAAGTGGAAAGTGTTGGTTAATATCACTTGATCGAAAAAAACATAATTTTTTCAAAATTTTACTAGAAATTAAAACAAATAGCTGATAATGGAAACCATTATCACTTATAGAAATAAATAATAAAGGGTACCTTTGTGAGTGATTTAAAAGTTCTGATAATCTAGGATCTATTAACATGCATCCTTTATCATTGGTTTTTATAATCACAGAAAAATGATGGATTATAATGGTGCATATATTATCAACATTCGAATGAGATGATAAAGTATATTTCTAGTGGTGTTAAAATCACCATCTACTGTAGTAAAAAAATATACAAAAAATCCATATATATAGAAATATCATCCATAAAATTTAATTCACTATGGAATAAACAAAATTCTATAATTAAAAAATTATTTCTAACCATTATAATTAAAATAAATCATTTAGAAGGTATATAACAACATTAAACCATGGAACAGAATTTTTTTAAATGTTTTCCCTTAAAAACCCTCATTTGGAAATTTGTTTCAATACATCACATTTATGTGGTAATTTATTTGTCACATATTTTCCATTGAAACTATGTTTTTTGACATAATACATAAATAAATAAAACGACCCTTCTTCAACAAAAAAAAGGATTGTAAAAGGTAGACCATGTAAATATTATATGAGAAAATATCATAGTTTCTAACTAATTAATGATAAAACATTACTAAAATGTAATTAACAAGGATGTGATAATGTGTAGGAGTTCATATAGAGACACTTGCCCAAATATACTAAAACCACATTTACATTTCAAAATTCCAACATATTTTTGAAAATGTATCATCTATGAAGCATAAAAACAAATATAGTCATGAGTAAGACAAACTAAGTGATGAAGATGTTCTCAATATTCATCTTAAGAATAAGAAAATTGTTACATTGAATGATTATAGTGAATATTAAGAGATAAAAAAATTGAACAAGAATATAGAAATTACCTTAAATTAATTAACTTTAATTGGAGGATGTGTACTGTAAAATATTTGAGGATAATGGTTCATAGATAGAAGAATACTCTAGAGGGTATATTTAAGAGTTAGATTGAAACAATTTGAATAAAATCATGTAAAGTTAAATTTATATTTTAAATTTTATATTCATTGAAGTTCAAATATTTTTACTACATAGTTTGTGAAATTTTATGCCAACCATTTGACATCCATTTGAGTATACTTTTAAAAATAAAAATTTATTAAAAAACATTATTATACTTATAAGCATTAAATATTCTTTTCTTTGTTATGTTCCTAACTTCATAAAACCGAATATGTCAAAAATGTAATAAATAAATTAAAATAATAAAATTAATGAATTACCAGTGACTTTATTGTGTCAAAATTAACCACACCATGATAATTTCTACATGCAAGAGTTCTTATTGATCTAGATAATAAAATAATTCATATAATTTTATATTCAATGAATCACCAAGATCACAAGACATGTTTGTATGTTTATAATACAACCATACCACATTAACTAAAAGAATAAATTAAAAATTTATTACATATTTTAGATTACTATGATTACTAATATGTTTTCAAATAATATTTAAAATAGGATGTAAGTCAAATAATCTAATTCAAATATGTGATTCATGGTAGGATGATTTTTCCATAACTATGATATATGAAACAAATCATGAATGGATTTCAAAAGTTGTATTGTTTTTAGTTATAATTCAATGTTCTAAAGATTATCTATAATCAAATTTGGAGGAAAATATAACTAAATATTGTTAGAATGAAACCTTGATGTATGACATCGTAGTTAAAGAGAATCATTTAAAAATATGGGACAAAAAACATTACCAGGTTTGATATTTACATCTATATTTTTTCCCCTAAATATGATTTCAAACACGAATGAATTATAGAATTGATTATATGACAAACCCTGATTCTATATATGAGGCATAAAAATAATCTACTTAGATAATACCCAACTCACAACGAACCTGAATATTTGTAGATGTCATAAAAAAATCACTTCAATGATATATTTTAGGAATTTTCAAAACATTCAAATTTCCTTACCCTTAATTTCTATGATAGAAATACATAATCCAATGTAATAAGTTACATGATAAAAAACATATAATATCTAGATGGATCCTAAAAAATTATTATCTCGAACACATTACTTAGAGATTATATTTACATCATTGTATAAATTTTCATTGGATATAGAATAAAAACTTTTTTCAACTGGATAACCCATAAATTTAAATTATTTAATCAACAATTTTCACTTTGATAGGTCATCATATATAAGATGAACAATTTATTTCATCATGACTGTGTTGACATATTTTTTTATCTTCCAATTTCATTGAGTGTTTAAATATATTATTCATAGAGATAATAACAATTACATTTACATATATATGTAATATTATGAAAAAAATCCATAAATAATTAAAAAGAATCCATTAGAATAAAATGCATCATGATATGCTCATTTTTTCCAAACCACATTCTTATATAATTCATAGAGTTAACATATACTATGACACAATAATATTATATATGTTTATCCATTGAAATTAACATAATCTATTCGATATATTACTTCATACGAAAACAAATCTAAATGAACCATTAAATATTTAAAAAATATAGACTAGACATTATATTGGAGGTATAAATACGACAAACTATAGTATGAAAATTATTTATAATTGATTTATTTAATGTAAATATAATTATTAGTTAATAATAAATATGTATTCAATTTTCTATAAAGTCATTATGTTTTTCAAATATATGTTTGTAGAAGTTTTTATTCTTGCATTTACTGCAAGGATATTAAATTTTATAAATATTATTTTTATAAAATTATTTTTCTTCACAAAATATAAATTTTGATATTACTATATCAAATGTAGAAAATTTGGTTATTTTTGGTTTTTTAAAAGGTTTAATTATTTATTGAATATATATATGTATATATATCATATTGAAAATTCTCATTTCTATTCATGTATTTAAAAATTCATAACATTTTTAATTTATATAAACTTGGGTGTCGTTATTTTGGGATAAATATAACAAAATAAGTGATGATAGTGTAAAAATTAATATTTTATTTAGATTAAAATTATTTAAATACTTAAACTACCATTTTTCTGGAATATGTTATTTACTAAATTTAACTATAATATTATAAATGAGATATTTTACAAATATAATAAGTGGGCTTGATAAAATGTATTTTATATATTGCATAAATTATTATTTTATTTAATGAGTACAAATTTATATTTATCCACAATGAATGGTAAAAATAATAACAATATTTTTAAACCCATTAATGTTAAATCATCATTTTACTGTGGTTAGACATTTGATAAAGGCTATATTTCCTTACATAAAATTATAAATCCTATTGAATGGATATATTTTACACGATATCATCTCCTTCCGAAATATTAGTCATTGGGTAGCATTTTTGGGGAGTGTGAAATTACTAACATCTAATAGTTTGAATCATTGCGAGTGTATCCTATCATATTCTTATAAAATAAAAAATATTCTCATATATAATTCACAGCATTAGTTTTTCTAATATTTGATAATATATAATCAAATAATTTCTTTAAATACCTCTTCAAATCCTATAAGTCATTTTTATCTAAATAACTTCCATTCAAGGCTAATAGGGTATTATAAATGATGTTTTTCAATTAAGAGTTATAATTCATTACCATGTTCATTCAATTTAATTTCTCCTTGAACTATCAATAATCCAATTGTTTCATAATAATATCATTAATATAAATATAAAAATATTATGATATTTTAAAATGATGATGTAAAAACCACTTTTCACCTCTTTTATACCAACTGGGAAATGAATGTGTCCCTTGTGCACACATGTGGACTTTTGATCCACATAGTGATATGATTCATATTACATATCCAAATCACATGGATATTTATAATGATAAATTTAATAAATATAAATGATATTTATGATATAATATATATAATTATATGATAAATATAATTTTTATTTATTTATAAATTTTCATTTTGAAATGAAAAAACAATCATGAATATGTATGATATAACATAAATAGGAATGGTGGAACTCAAATTTCAATATATACCTTTTCTGTATGATTATAAGAATATATATATTATTAATGTATATGATATTTTTAACATTATTACCATTGAAATTCCAATTTATTCCAGATTAATATACATGTTACAGAACTACCAAACTAAAAACCTTCCTAAAAAATGAAATACCTAACTCCCTGAAACATCGATTATAAACATAAATTTTTTATATTTAGCTATTTAAATAATATAAGTGGAGTATATATGATTTTATATGTATTTATATGATTCTATAAATTAATTATAATATGCTAAAATTTATTATTCACGTTGTTTGAGAGATTATAAATAATTTTTATCTTAAGGTGAGATTCCTCTGTCCAAATCTCATTTTTACCTAGGTTGACTATGAAAAATGTATGATAATAACCTTTTTTATATATCATTCCAAAATATCATGAATATTTATTTATTGTTATTATTTCTAATGATATAGGTTTCCATTAAATTTCCACTTTCTATGCTCTTAAGAGTGGGAAAGAGTGTTTTTTTGAAATTTAAATTTATTCCCCTTCTTTAGCCATGAACATTTCATCGATGACCATGTATTATTTGAAATGATTTTAAAAATGATATCAAAATTAAATAGTAATTTTTAATTTCACTTTCCAATGATTTAATTTCTATAAAAAAGTTAAAGGGAAACATATTAATATTTCCCAAAATATAGTTTTTAATAATTTTATTGAAAATGTAAAATAAATCGTCATATTACTATTTATCAATTGAATGACCTTTTCCATCGGCATGTATATTATTTTATATAATATTACTATAATTGTTTCCATTTTTATATTAAAGTATTATTATTAAATACTAATTTTGAAATTTTTTATTGTAAATATTTTATTTTATTATGTAATGATACTTTCATCATAAAATATTCTAGTGATATTTTAAATTATTTTTTCATCTAAAATGACATAATTTGATATTATTAATGCTTAAATGAGAATATGATTCTATGATACCATATATATTCATTCCATGTATTTTTTATGGTTATTAATGTTACAACCCTATCTTTGGGTTCATAATGATTGTGCTGTTATTTATATGGAAGTGATACAAGATTGAAATCCAAAAGGACCAAGAATGTTAGTAGTTTTGGAAAAAAAAATTACATACATGAAATACATATTACATTGGGAAGGTAATTAAGGAATAATTCATAAAAAAATATAATAAAATGAGTCCTTAAGACATAATGAGTGATCTAATCCTCTTATACTGGGGAAGGACAAAAACAATGCTGATATCACGTTCATAATAAGGGTTTTGTATAACAGAATCTATCGTAAAACAAAAATAATAATCAATATGGGAAGGAAGTTAACATAAAGTTTAATCCACTTGATCAATTAATTTATAACCAAATTAATCCATATATTTTTTTATTGTTATAGTATCATTTATAATAATATATGAATTCTTAATGAAGGAATTTATTGACTATTGGATTCATTGTTTTCTAGTTATATTGTACCTTTATTGTTATGACCTTTCATAATATAGTATAAAACAGAACTGGTAATAACCCATCTGATTTCTCAAACTGCCTCCTTCTTCTTATAATAATAATGTTTTGTGTGGATAACATTAAACATCACAAAAAAATTCTTACAAATAAAATAATTTAATTATATATCAAATCATCGATTTACTTATAAATAATGCACCTCATAAAATATTAGTATTGATTAATGAATACAATTTAATTAATTTTTCTCTCAATAATAAAAAACATTCAAAGAAATTATTATTTTTAAATATGTTTCATGACTTTATAAAAATTCATATAAAATAAACAAGAAAATAGATATTTTAGAAAAATTTAATTTTCAATGAAAATTAAATAAAAAGATGATTCTATTTTAAGAGTAAGTTTACAATAAAAAAAAGTGATATTGAAAAAAAAAATTTACCACATCATAATTTTAAAATAAAATCCCAATAGATTAAATAATACATATAAAGGCATAAAATTAATTGAATTATTAATCATTATATTACATATAAAAAATTTAGTGTATAATAAAATAAATAATTAATTGCTTCATAATAAGAAATATGTCTCAATTGAATTTAAATTGAGAATAAATAGTATACCATACACCACTTTTAGTTGAACACTCATTAACATTTTTATAATGGTTTTAAGAATTTTATTAACATATAACATTATAAAATTAATATTTATAATATCCTAAATTACACTTTATTAATATCATATCACCGGTGTGTTAATATTTTATTCATTACTTTCATTGTTTCGTGTGTTAATTTCATTGTTTTTTGAGTATGAAATAACCTATTATTTTTTTATTCACATAATAAAGATCATGATTTCATCGTATACAGAATATAAATTATGATAAAAATTTCACATATATCTAGTATATATATATTTAGATTAAATCATAGATTTTATTGATATGAAATTAATTACACCATATATAGAGACCGTATAAAGTAAATATGCAGAAATGAAAATTGAGTTGTACTTTTGTATTAAAATAATAAAAGGTAATATTAATATATATATATATATATATATATATATTATGGTATATTATTTATGTTAAAAATTTCACTAAATTTTATTAAACCCATCCTTAAAATATTCTATTTAATATATGAACGAGTGACTTCACTACACGAGGTAGTAGTCTGACGTACACACAAATGACATTATTGTTTTCCCACAAAATTGAAATAATGAAGGTATATATAATATAAAAATTCATGAAGAATAAAAATATTTGAAATATAATATATATTAGATATAAACTATAAATACAACATTATTCCCATCATTTAATGGATGTAATGGATGAATGAATGATATCAGTTTGCGAGGAGGTTTTCCTCCATATAAATGAACAATGATTATATATCCCAATTAAAGTGAGTGTCATTAATGGAAATAACCAAAATATTCTACATACTCATAATATGTAGTATAATGATGTTTTTATATAACCACAGTATATTATGAATTGTGGGAGGTGGAAATAAAAATAATAATACTGTTTGAAAGACATTACATATTTTTTGAGTATCCTCTTTGCACTACAATAATTCCATAATATGATAGATTTCATGCAACCAAAACGATTCTATCATACAGAAAGGGAAATGAATATGTGGAATTGGAATTTTATAAGAGATCCAAATGGATTTGGGGTGTGAGTCATGAAGGGGGTTGAGTTTCCTTTTGTAGTAGAGGAACATTGACATTATTTTAAATACAAAAAATTAAACACTATTAGGAGGAATCCCATACCAAATGTTCTACCAATATTTAAAAATATTCTGTAAAATAGATAAATGATATAAAGTTTCCATAAATAACTTTTGGACTTGTTTTCTTTCATTTCTACACCTTATCGTTTATGATTAACAACAACGTAAACTCATTTTTACCATAATCATTATGTCAAAATTAACTATTTTCATTAATCACCTTGATCAAAATTATGTCGACCAAATTCGAAATTAAAAATTATTTTTATTCTAAATATATTATCTATTTTTAAAAATTTGAAACAAAATATGTTGTAGACTGTAAATTATAATTAAAATTGATTACATGATGAGAATGCGGGTTTTTAAAGTGAAAATCATCAAATGTATACTAGGTATATATATATATAATATAAAAATTATTCTAATTACCAGAAATGCATTAATATATGAATAATTTTAGTGTTATTACCTTAATAATAATTACAAATTTAATAAAAAAAAATTTGTTTAGATGAAATGTCAGTTTTCAAATAAAATTTATTATTTTTTAATATCCGTCAAAAAATTAAACATCTATGATAAATTAAAAAAACTCGCCATTATATTTCATTTAATTTACATTTTTAAAAATAATTTTTTATTATAAAAAATTTTATAACAATTTCCAACTGTAGTTTTAAAAATGTTGCACAATTAAATTAGAACAAACAAGTACGTAGGAAATACATTTTTTTATGTGTATAATATATATTGTTATTATCATTTGAATATAAAATATATTGGATGAATATAAAAATATTTTATTTAATATATAATATATAAATTTTATTACCATTATCTATTAATATTAATTAATTAAATTAATTAATATAGAAAAACTTTATAAAATAAAAGTATTTTCTGAAAAATAATTTATTTTATATTCAATTATATTTTCTATTAATTTATAATTAATTTATAAAAAATTAATTAACCAAAATATTTCAATAATTTATTAAATAATCCAATTTATCTTATTAGAGAAAATGTTATTTCTAAATTATAATTTTAATATTATATTTTTGTTTCGTAAAACTAGGTTTTGCGTGTAACACAAGGTATTTATAAATAAAATAATTAAAACTACCACAAGCGAACACAATGTTGTGTTCTTTGGAATATATATCAATAAAATAATACATTTATAATATAAAATATTTTGTAAAGAATCATAATTTTATATTCACTTCAGTGTTTATTATTTCATTTCATAAACCCTATCAGATAGGATATTATTATTTTTAAATTTTTCGGTGTAACAATCCTTCCATCATTAATAAATTTTATACATGAAATTTATAATTCTTCTTAGTAATCATGTGATTGATATTTAAAAATAAAATCATTAAAATTCCACATCATGAGAAGGGTGTGAAAATAAACCATCCTTATAAGAGAGAAAAAGATCTAAAAATGTCATTTGGAATAATCATATAAATATGCTTCCAAGTCGGATAGCATGGGTGAAAAATTAAAACATGCACATGAAAGAGAAAAATAAAAATTAAATACTAAGGGAATGTGATAGTGAACATGTTAAATAGAATGTGCATGGCCAGACATCCACAAACAGAAGGTTGGAATAAAGATATTCATATCCTCAAAAGTGATGATAATAAGACATCATTTTTTTGGACCATTTCATGTAAAGTTGTGGAATTGTTTCACTCTCTAATAGTATAATAAAATATAAATAATTTTTTAATTTGTAATTTTTAAATGAAAACTTAACCTTTGGTTATTATTTGTACTATTTATACAACATCCCTTAGAACTTGTTTCATCATATGGGAATGTAATACATTAATCTCAATAATCTTGTCCAAAGGTAAACATAAACCATTTAATAAATGTTTATCCTTATATCCCTTCCAAAATATCAGGATAAAATCATTATAAGGTTACTAAATTATAAAAATAAAATTATTATTAATACAAATAACATGATGTATCTCTAAATCATCACATACTAATCATTATAATACCTTCATTATGTATTCTTTGGAAATGTTCAAATAACATTAATTATTATAAAACCAGTTTTAAAATTTATATCATAAAAATTTATTATGTAAAACATATGATAGAGGATATATTCTTTATATTCGACAATTCAATAAAATATATCAGGATGATATAAAAAACATTATAAACAAATCAATAATAAATTTAATGAATCTTATAAATATCCAATTTAAATTCTCCATATAAATTATCTGATTATGAAACATTCAAAAACATATTAATGGTTGTCTTTCCCAAATTCAAATTTATTCCATAATTTTTATCTTATGAGTGAATCACATTTATTCGTCATTAAAATCATTAATCATGTTCTCTCATATTCATAATGAAATTGTAATGCAATATAATCCTTATATATATATATATCATAATTTTTATTAATATAACAATATTGATAAAAATATTCATATAAAGAAATTTATTAGACCCAAACATGTGAAAATTAATTATTCCTTTTCAATTTCATCAATTGTATAATATTGATCTTGATTCTGTATCTTCTTCTATAGTTTATTCCCTTGTCTCTTTGATAATTGTCCTATATTGTTCCCTAAATACATATATTTAAAACAACAAATAGTAGGTTTTCTTTTATCCCTTTATAGTCATTTTCCTAGTAATCCTTTTCACTATAACTATTAAATACTCTCAATAACTTACAATATTTTTTAGGGTTATTATTTCCATTGTTATCACTTGTGTGAAAATCTATATTGTTTGTCTTACCTTTATCCATTATTTCTTTTCTCATCATATTCTTCGCATACATCCCATTGAAGATATAATTGTTTCCAAATATGTTCTCTATATTGAAGGAAAATAAAATTATTTAAATGTATGTAAAACACTTCTGACAAAAAATAAAACTTCAAAAACATAGATTTATCTCATCAAATATGTGGTGAATCATGTGCTTCATGTTTTGTAATTAATCAATTTAATACATAACTAACCGAGAAAGGGTAAGTTCATACTACACACCAGATTATTGTTAATTTTTCATTAAATATTTTAAAATTATCTTCATGTTAGTTTTTTATGACTTATGAAATATCTATCAACTTCTTTCTCCTTAAAATATTTCCATTCCATGAGTTCTATATTTTCATCCACCCATATATTCTATATCAATAGAAATTATTGACCTACATCACCTCTATGAAAATAAACAAATGGTGAAACTATTTATTTCTAAATGTGTCCCAATTCAATTAATATCTTCTGTAGAGAATTATTCCATTGGTCACCTTTAATTATATCCGTAGTCCTACTAAATTATTGGGTCCTCTATCGCCTAATTTAATCAACATAAGATATTCTTGATAGGTAAAAGGTTACTCACTCTGGGAATGGATATTATTTTAATCTTATTCTGATTCCCTAATATATACATAACTTGATCAGTTTCAATACCGTATAAATTAGCTTCATCGGTAAGGAATGTTCTATGTTGTCCACATGAATTAATTCTAATCTTCCATCCATGAGACATTTCTAAATCTTGGGATATACAAGATTATATCATATCATGATTAAATAAAATGTAGAATCCAAAAATTATTTAAATACATAACATAAATGGGAAATTACATGTTCATATAATATCACAATGATAAATATGTAATCTCTAGGATGTTATCCTATTCATATCCTTAATTCCTATCATATGTTTTTCTCTATAATCTATGTCTTCCCAAATATAGATTCAATTGTGTTTACAAAACCTCCTCAGATACCATCATTAACAACCCAAAACCTAGTATCCTAGAGATGGTTACATTCTTTATTACATTGTAATAGATTTAATACTAAAATAACCCTTGATCGAACAATTTTTTAGTTTTTTATCACAAAATTACATACAATATACCCATATTAAATAGTGTAGAGAAAATAAAGTATAATAAATTATAAAATTATATAAACTAAAACTTTTACTCTACTTCAATTATATATTTATAAAAACCATGGAAAAGGAACAAATATGTGTTAGATAAGATATTCACTAATGGTTAATCACATAAGAAACTATCATGAAACTCTTTGAATATGAAATATTGTATGGTAGGTAACTCAAAACATATTCTAATTAATATATAGACTAAAAATAAAATAAATCCATATATTTTTTCATAGTGAATGTATAATTGAAAACCTATTTTAATCCATAATGATGATAATTTATAAGTACAAGATGCCCTAATATCTAGGTACATGGTACCATTACCATCAAAGACATCAAGAGGGTTTTTTAAAACAAATAGGGTAATAACCCATCTGATTAGTTCAACTGATTCGTTCCATGATACTACCAATTCAATAATGGTCATACATTGAATAATCAAAAACCTATTTCATAAATTTCAATATAATTTCAAATAAATTTAATAATTGATTTAATTTATTAACATATGCCTTATCAAATATCTATATTTTTTAAAGTATACTGACTGATAAATATTTTCCCATTTGACCAATATATTTCATAGAAGAAACGACATGTAATCATATTATATATTTTCTGTCATTTAAATTTCCATTAAAAATTAATATTGAAATTCCCAAAAAATATAATATCTGATGACATATTATTACAATAAGCTGTATTTGGTGATGATAAATCTATCAATTTCATAAGAAAGTTATATTACAAAAAAACTTTTACAATTTGATAATATTCAAATCAAATACCAATAGTTGAAAGAATTCAAAATGGAACATAAAATAACATGAATTATGAATAATGATATTAAATATCAAATGGGAATTGTAAACACTATATAAAGGGAATTGGATTATTATAAAAATATTGTATTAATGTTATTTTAATATAGATGAATTACCTTACCTTAGAATCACATATTATTGATCAAAATGTAACATTTTTTATAATAGTATTAATCATGTTATTATGTTATTAAAAGACCACATTACAACTTTTCATTTGATATATCATTCTTTATAAATTCTTATCCCATCTTTGTTAATAATCATAAATTGTTTTCATTATTTTTTATGTTAATTGCCAAATTTTTTCATAATTTTTTATATGTTAATTGTACCCTATTACATAGAGAATAATCTCATCACCTCAAAAATTAAATCACATTATTTAAATATCATATAGATTTACAATATATGTATTCAATGTAAACCATAAAATAAAATGACAGGTAATTATATACAATGTTAATAGAGATTATAGGCCATATGTAAGCATGATCACAAAATCCATTTTTTCAATATTTAATGATAAAATATTAAGAGATAAATATGTATATTTACATTATAGTGTCATATTTACATTATATATATCAAATATGTTTAATAAACACATCTTTATAAAATCTGTGTAATATGTGAATGAATCATATCGCTTCGCGAGGTGATTGTCTGCTGACCATAGGAACGACGTTAATGAATTCCCAAAATGGAAATAATAATGGTATTTGTTATATAAAATCAAAACAAGAAATGATTAATTATAAATATCATATATAAATAAAAAGTATACCATTATTGTCATACATGAAAGGTGGTATTTGAAGAATGGGGACATCAGTTCATGATGCATTAGTACATCGTATACATGAATAATGATTCTTTATATTATTATATAGAAGTGTTTATGGTTTTTGGTAATTCCCTTAAAATTAATAATATATTTATATTAAATATAATAAGGATATAATATAATATTTATATAATAATAATTTATAAGGGTGGATAGGAAAATAGAAATTTATATTGAAAACCAAAACCAATTTTTAAGGAATCCTTAATAGGCTTCCAATAATATATTCTTATGAATTCTTCTATAAAATGATAAGGATTATATAATGATTGTTGGGATGTAATTAACTGAAACTTATATGGTTTTTATTATAATAATGTAATTTTTTCTGTGAATAGTTATGGGGGTGGATCTCCTTTTATAGTGGTGGAGTGACATTCTTATAAATATAGTAACATAACACTATTTTTGTGGTATACATAAAAAAGGTGATTAATATAAGGGAAAATTTCAAAACAATAGGGAATGTTTTTTATATATGAAGAAAATATGTTTTTGGAAAATTGTTGGGTCAATTACACACCATATCCATTAATATTAACAACTATGTAAAAATTTTTTTAAATAAACCGTTGTAATTAACATTAAAAATATTTACTAATAAATTTCTTAAATATTATTTATATTATATTATAAATTTGAAATTATACAAATTCTACATATTTATTCCACTATTACAAATTTAAAGAACTTATTTTCCATGAATCATTTTAAAATTAATCACGTAGAGAGGACGTAAAATGGGACTTTATTGTTAAAATATTCAAATGATTATGAAGTTTATATATCAAAAATTAAAAATAAGTATCATTGAAATTAAAAAAAATTATATTAATATATATATAATTGATAATGTTTTTTCTATATAAATAATTTAAAAATAACATAGAATTGTTAATTATTCATGAAAAAATTTAGTTTTCATTTAAAATTCACCATTTTTACTATTGATCAAAATATAAAATTCTTTAGAAAAAATTCTAATATTTAACCTCAAGATAATTTTTACATGCTAATTTAAAAATTAATGTTTACTTTTTCATGTAAATTTTATATAGTAATCTCATTTTCTTCAAAAAAAATGATCCAATAAAAGATAGGAAAATTATCATTAGAAAAATAAAAAAATTTATGCATAAAATTGGATGGGTTCAAACATATCCACATCAAATATATTAGATGAATCTAAAAATATATTAGTTTTACATAATTTATAGGAAATTCATTTAAATAATCCACTAATATTAATTAATTTAATTTATTATCATAAATCTACTTTGGTGCATAAATAATTTTTATAAATAAAACTTCCTTTATATTTAATTTAGTTTTTGCATTCATTTTTAACTAATTCATAAAAAATAAATTAAATCATATAATTTCATATTTTTTTAACTCCAAAATTTTTATTTCATGGAGAATTTTTAATTTTAAATAATAATATTAATTGAATTTGGTTTTTTGGAAAAACTCGATCTTTATTGTAACAGAAATTATTGAAGAATGTAATTATTGTGTGACATACATGTTGACTCAGTATTGTGCACATTTCATGATTTACCAAAGATTTAATTCATTTAAGTAGTAAATATATTATCATGGCATGGTATTTTATATTAAATTATATTCATGTTAGTGTGTTTAATACATGATATCGAATATGATATTCATATTTTATAATTTCAGGGTGTTACAATGGAAATGAAATATTGATGAACCCCATTTTATTTTCCCTTTGATAATAAATGATGAATTGTTTGTGATAATATGGAATACATGTTATTTGAGTACATATATTTGATTGATGAAACATGAATATACTTCCCTCCAATTATTTTTATTTTTGATTTTTGTTTAATGAGTTCATAAGGTACACATGAGGTTATCCAAATCCTAAATGTGGGTACATAAATTCTTATCCTAAGCCAAATATATGGTAACTGAGTGGTATCCAAAAGAAAAATTATTTTAAATGGGGTATTATCTGAATCCTGAATCTATAACAAGGATAGTTATCAAAATAATATCATGTGATGAAAATACTGGTTGGTGTATGTGGCATAATATTTCTATTATTAAGATTATGAAACAATTTTTACCACTATATTATGACCTGGAAAATTTATAATGTAATGATATATTGTATCATTCTATATGATTAATATTTATTATGGTCTTATTATCCAAAAATATATTATCTTGGAATCATATTTATGATATATGTTTTTATGGATACTGTTTTAAAATTTTAATGTCTTGTTCTCATAACCATATAAATATGTTATGATTAAAAAATCCCTGATATCGATATTTTTTAACAAAATTGACTATATGATCTCAAATTATACATTGAAACATTTTCACAATTTTATAATTTTTTAAATATTATAAACCTCTTAAGGGTTCTCATTGTGAATAACAAGGTTGGAAATGGTTTAGTGATATTATATACGAGTTGTTTTTGTATCAATGTTTTTAGAGAAAATAAAAATTAATGGTTATTGAATGGGTGACAATAAAATGTTATGGATATTCACCAAATATTTTTTATTATTTATTTATATAAATATGATGTCCCATTATTTTCTATTAGATTAGGGATTATTAATTTTTTGAAACAACTATGTGAATATTTTAGTTAAAACCCTCAAGATAAATTAGATTATAGGATAACGTCCTATGTTATTATAAATAATTGAGTGTGGTATTTTGATAGAATACATCCAATTATGGATTCATGTTATTGGAAAAATCTATGGAACAAATTAAACCAGTGGTGATATATATTAATTTGGTTTATTGGTTATTATCTTGTTCTTTTTCAGAGCATGGGGAGGTGGCCAAAGAATACACACCTAGATAGACAATCAAACTAGATATGTGTGTGTTAATTTTAATTTTATAATATAAATTATATAATTGATTTTAATATATTTCAATTAGGGATTGAATAGGTTAATACAAATTTTTTATAGATTTAATGGAAGGTGTCATGATTCTTACATACAATTAATTAAAGTTTAAGATAATATGATATTTTTATATGAGTATTGTTTCTTACTGACTAATTTTTTATTTTAGTCTATAGGTGTAACCTGAATGAATTATGTTAATGATGAATATGATTTTAATTATAATGATTTTAATCCTAATACCCTCAAAGTAATGAGAATTTGAAAAAAAAATATATTTATTATTAGGCTAGATTCTAAATAAATGACTAATTTTGAACATCCAAATGATCAAATGATGTATCTATGTATAGTTGAGTTCATTGGGAGGAATGATACACTAACCATTAGTGGTTCTATGGATTTAAAAGTATCTATAAAATTTATTGGTAATAAAAAAATAATTATTCTATTATATAGACATATAATATTAAAATATTATTTTTAAGTTATTTTTAATTGGAACATGAAGAGGATAAATGGTGAAATCATATCAGTGTCTTGTGTGACTCTATATTTATTAATATAATGGATTTGTGTGATCTTAAAATTATATCATTAATAATTTAATCGCATTGTTTTCTTCAAAAAGATTATTAAGTGGTTGATTTGAGAAAAATATGAAGGAGGAAGAATACTTTAGAACCCATGAGGACCATTTGACAAGGAATGTTAGGTACATTTAATATATTATAGTCAAATATGAAAATAATATTGAATGATTATTTAGTGTCATAACCTAATTTCTCCTTATAAAATTATTCATAATAGGACTTCAATGTCATTGAATAAATTATTCAATGTTCTATAAAGTGATAATTAGATATTGTATTTACCAATCATCTTCACTTAATTTATATGAAATGAAAGGTGAAAATCAATGAAAATTTTGATAACATAAATCATAGTGGGAAGAAGATGAAATTTCATTTATGTGTGAATATTTACAGCATGTATGGTTTGAATTAAACTACATGGATTATTAAATTAAATATATATATATATATATATTATTTTCATTAGGATGTCAAATGATGATAAAATGGGAGAAAGTTAGCCACTTATATGAATAGGAAAAATGAGTCATATAATTTCACACCCACAGTCTACTGTTTTCAGATTCAATTGGTATGAAAATTATTCTGTCAACTTCACGAATATGAAGTTTAGTAATGATGATAAAAACATAAATCCACTTATTCATAAATACAACTGAAAATATCATGAATCACAATATCCAATGAGGGGTATAATAAAAATGTATAGAAATGTACAATTATTATCTACTCTATAAATGATAATTAATTTTTTTAATATGGAGTTAAATCCACTTTTATATCTAATGAATTAGCTATGGGAATCCAAATACCTCGTCAAGGATAAGATGTTGTATTATCTCTGATAAATCATAAACATATGATGATAAAATATGCCTTTAATTATTCTTATAAGATTGATGTTAGTTTTACATTTCCCACATAACATATCACTAGACACTATCTAATAATATATAATGAGTTTTTGGGAATGTATTGAATCTCTATATTTTACTCCCGTAAAAATTTCCATTCAAGAGAATTCATATTTGGTATTTTAAAACAACATATTATCATGTAACAATACCTGTATAAATATGAAATTATAATAGAATTTTCAACTTTAAAATTGGTCATGATTCATATTCAAAGGGGTTATTTATTTCAAATTTTTGTTTATAATCTCATCCATTACGGTATTGTTTTTTTATTGGATTTTTTTTCATTGTAGACTATTTTTGTATTCTTCATTTAAATCATGATGTTGCGAATTCAATAGTACCCATATGTGGTGATGCAACATTTTAAAAGTATTTTTATATAATGTTTCAAATGTAGTTTTAGTAATTTAATAAAAAAACCTAGAGGATCATAATATGGGAACCTTTTTGTAATGTGTGTCTCCATATGTTGGAATTATTTTTTTATGAAGGAATATATATCAATTTGTCTCTAGAATAATAATAAAAAAATAATGTATAGCACAATAATGAATATATATATTCTACCCCCAATTGATGGTTTATTAAATAAAATAATTATGGTTAAATAATATTCCATGATTGAGCCTATATATAGGTAATATCAATTCTATCTCAAAAGTAATTTTATATCAATTAAAAACCATTATAAAAGGTTTTATACAATAAATTTATAATTATTATTATGGTCTTAAGAATTACCCTACTATTTTGTATTTAATGAGAGGAGTCTTAAAAAATTTCCTACATAAATTTATTATACTCTTTGTAAGAATTAATATTATAAATTGAAAATGTACTTAAAATAATTAATATCAACCTAGTATTTTCAAGGGACCCTATTAAAAACGATTCTATATGGTAATTTTATAATGTGTGATTTTTTATAAAAATGGTACATTTTTTCATCATATAATCTCAACCATGGGTGTATCAATGGATTAAACAATGAATAATGTTATTGAACTCTAGACTAGGCCCACCACTATAACTAAGATACCAAGGTTTCTTGGATTGGGTGGATATTGTTTATGTTAAGATAATAATTTATCATGGGCATCTAATATAGTAATCATGTTAACCTAAACAAGATTCATCTTCCTTTGTAAAGGTAAACGTGAGGAATGTTTTCTAGAACTAAAAATATGGTTGGTAACAAATCATTTATTTAAAATACCCTATACAAGAGAATATTTTTTACATAGTTATGTAAAAATGATAATTTCAGTATTTTATATCCTCTAGAATAAGTTGGCGTAGATTATTATTCACACCAATTGTTGGTTGAAAAGTAGAATTAACTAACTCATAATAAAGAGTATGTAATAGTAATATATTGATTAATTATAGGGAATAAATATTATAAAATTTAATGGTGTGTCATATATATATAACTCACAGACGTTCAACATATAAAATATTTTAAAAATAGTTTAATATATTATATAGAATTTGGTTTCATACTGTGAGTGAAAAACACTTCTCTAAAAATTACCATGATAATAATGAAGATACATTTGATTATATTATGACTCTAAAATTTCATGATATATTATCTATGAACTAGATTACAAATGATTTAATTTTTATGAATTTCCAAAAGATAAACCATAAAATATTTTTATAATATGAAATTATTATCTTTACCGAATGAGTGTTCAACAATCTAACAATATATTGATTAGACAAGTAAAAAAAGATTTAATGAAGGAATAGATAGTGAAAAATGATTCTATATAATAATAACATTTTAAAGGAATAGTATTTTTCTAGAACATAATTTTTGTCCATTAAAAATTTCATTTAAAAAAATAATTATTTGATAAATATCATATTTCATCAATCTTCATTCACCAAAGAAGAATGTGTATTTATTTAGATAAGAAAGACTATATCATATGGGATTAGAAGAAGAATATATTACAGTGTTTGTATCTCGATTTTCTCTTTGTGAACAAGTTATGAATGGTAGATATAAGAATAAGGAGGTATTAATACCATTTACTATACCGGAATGGAAAACAAAAACATGGATTTTATTTATTGGAAAATAAAAAATTTCAAAATTATATATTGAAATCATGGATGTTGTCGATCACAATAGAAGGTAAACCCGCTTTATTTAAATAAGATAATATTTATATATTTTTCGATACATAATGATATAAAATCCTATAGTGGTAAGAAATCATGCATTACAACATAATATTTAATTTGATGGAGTTATGAGGTTTATTGAAAAGTTATGGGTATATATTCAATAAATGTTGAAAATACTATTATTTTTTGGTATTTATTATAATCTAATAAATATTTTATTTTTAATTAGAAAATTAAAAAAAAATAAGTTTTTTGATAGAATTATATATATATATATCCATGTTATTTTGGATCCTCACCTTTATTGTTTTGATTTTTTTATACAACAACTAATTTTAGTGGATAATCCAGAATGATCTATATGAATCACTCTATACAATGAAGTATCGATATCCAACATGTTGAGATGATATTTGATAATTAATCGTATAAGGAATTAGTTGTTGTGAAAAAATAGAATATAAGGTCAATTCCATTTAGTATCATATCAAAAAGAATATATTCTACATAAATGTTCTAATTATAATAATCAATGAGATCTAGAAAACAATTATACTGAAAATGAATTCTTTTGTATTTGTGAAAAAATAACCTAATCTTAAAAAAATGGAATATGATGGTCGTGATATATTGGAACCCCTGTTATTATTGATTTACTGAGGAATTCTTATTATCACATGGATAATCCACTAAATCATTCTCAATAAACGATGTGGTACATGTATCACCCCTGTTGATTTAAATACTGATTGTCCCATGTAAATATCATAGAGTTTCTACAATTAGAGCATTAAATTAATTATTAATAAAATCTACAAGAAATAATTAATATTATAGGTATTTTTGTATGGATTATTACAACTCACATTGTTAATTTTTTCCAGATGAATAAGAAATAAAAATAAACAATAAGGGAACCTGAGGATGTATATAAATAATTATATCCTCATTTTTTTCTTTATAGTGATCATATTTTTTGTGAAAATTAATTTAATAGGGGTGATATGTAACACCAAAAAAAAAATATATGTATTATATTTAAAATAAACATTATTTATTTTATATATTTACCTAACCACAACATTGTGTTTAGATGAATGTAATATTGGATACCTTTATTGCATAGTCGTTGGTTTTGTAGGTATGAATAATATTACCCACATTATTAAATATAGAAATTAATTTTTTATTTAATGAAAATTTATTTAACATAATCCAATAAATGTTTTTTTAGTTAAACACGTTTTTTATTTTAGTATAAAAAACTTTTATATTTAAAAATCCATTTTCTAGAATACAATTTTCATTGAATTTTCCATGTTTATTTAAAATTTAATTTCCAATAATTATTGAATTTTAATTTGATAAAATTAATTATATATTTTGAATATTAATTTCATCAATTGTAAATGTGTCCATATACATTATTGTAAAAAAGAATAGTTAACGTAGTTAATAATTATTTCTCGTAGTAATGAACAAAATGGGTTTACTGGGGGTTTATATAAGAGATATGGGTTGGACATATATATAAATTAGTATAAATAAATTTTGGTGGATATATATAGAAATAATCAAATCTAATCAATAAATATTAGTTAATTTTATAAACATTGATTACATTTGACATTGTTATATTTTAATACTCTGAAATATTCAATCTATGTCCTCTCTCTTCATTATTAGCAACCACATATATTCCCTTATCAACACATCAAGTAACACTTATCATAGATTTCCAAATCATTTAATATAACCCATATACTCATATTATAGGAATTTTTTTATTAGGATACCGTCATTTCATGGAAATATATTTAATATATGGGATGATTCTAAAAAAAGTTGTATATCTCTCAAACAAGTAATTTCAATTTTATATCTTCATTAAAAATATCTATAAAATATATATGCACCAAAACATTATGAATACAATATAATATATATATCATCATCCACATGTATTTTTTATTCAATGAAAAAGAATTTACATGAAAAACTTGTCATCCCTTCCCTCCCCATCCACCAAATCGATTTTAGATTTGGAGGCCTTATATAATTAAAACTAAGGGAATACCCTCTAATCAAGTTGACCCCTTGGGATTTAGGTTGTACATGGTTTGAAATAGAAGCCATATAAAATAGAGATATCTAGTGAGGCCAGGTGGTACCCTACATTGTTACCCTCTTACCATGTGGGTAACACATTTGTGTTGTTGCTAAAGATATGAGGACATTTTCTGGTGACATTGGATGTCAAAATAGTAAAAACTACAAAGCATTAAATGGATTATTGCACTAAAACTGAATATGTTTTATATTACATGATGTGTAATCCTTTATTTCTACACAATTTTAGCCCCATGAGCATCGCAGTAGCCTCCTATTGGATAGAAGAACCCTATCCCAACCTGAAAGTTAACACCATTTAGAAATTAAGGAATATATAGAAATGGAGTAGTTACATGACTGTAACAATAGTACTATGACCACTGGGAAAATTTAGTTTTTCCATTAGAATTATAAAATCATATATAAAAGTATAAATAAATCATAGGTATCCCATAAATAAAAATATGAAATTTTTATATCATGGAATATGTAAATACATGTTTTTATAATGATAAATTATGTCATTGTATTTTTGAAACAATAAATATTTATTTAAAATTTTCTTATTAATATAATGATTTAAAAGAAAATATATATTCATAAAAAATATATATAAATTAATTTTGTATGTTGTATACAATTGTTAAAATTCTTTTGTGAGGCATTAATTTTTATCAAAATGTTATAAAATCAGTTAAAATAATATTTTCAAATTTTTTTGAAGAAATAATAATTTTAATTAAAACATAATTAGACATTTCTAGAAAAAAAATTTCAAAAAATAGAGTATGTTGTTGAAATCTTCATGTTGAAAAATGGTTAGGGTGAATTTTTTAGTGTTTTCATAAATAGAAGAATTTGTTATGAATTTTGAAATACACTTATTTACGGTATTTAACATTATAAAAAAATACATGACTTTAAGGGTAATGAATTTTTTAAGAGGTAATTACATTGAAATCACCTGAAATTTTAATTCTTATTAGTCTTAGTAATTATCACTATTGATAGTCGTCGACAAAAAAACAAATAAATTATATAATGAAATCACCATATTCCCTCATAATAAATACAACCCCTTCTTCCCATTCTCCTCAAACATTCTACGGCTTGAATTTTATATAAATTCATCCGAATTCCTATCCCATGACTCTTCCAAATATCTAATTGCAACCTTTATAAAAAAATACAATGACCAAGTGACTTAGAGAGGTTCTCAAATAGACAATATTCAAGATGTAAAATTATCCTTTTTCATATTTAAATTCAATCGTTCCTTTTTTCATTTCATCATATCCTCACCCACATATAAAGAGTGTCATGATAAATATAATATTATATATTTACAGTAATTTTATAATTATAATCTAATATCCATCATCAATCTTCAACTATTATTCATAATCTCTAAAAAAGAAAACACCATCTGTGTTGTGTTGATCCACTGCCTTTATGGCCGTTCTTATTTCGTTTCCTATTAAAATATTAAATTGTTGCAACAAAACTATAATTAAGGACCAATTATCTATTGATTTTATATTATACATTTTTTTTGAGGACAAATTAATAGATATAATATTAATCGAAAAAACTTGAATGTAATGGTTGATAAAATACACTGAAAGTAACTTGATATTTGTCCTTAATGTTTTATATAATGAATCATCCTCATATCAAATTAAAATTATATATTTGATCTATTAGAATTATAGATGTAAATAAATAAAATATCCCCCAACTTTTAGATTTTTTATTCAATTTTAAAAGAAATTACATATTTGTATTCATGGTAACTGGACAAAAATCCTTGAAAGAAACACACTTTGAACGATGAAATTTAACTCCATAACTCATCCAAATTACAATAAATTAAAATAATAAAATAATAATAAATATGATTAAAGTATAATGGGTTATTTATTTATTAATTAAAAAAATATAAATTGATTTTCCTTGACATTATGTACAATTATAGAATGTCTTCAAAAATAAGTAATGAAACATTCTTTTTAAAAATCATGTATTTCAGATACAATAATTTTTATTAATGAATTGTTTTTATTACTTGTAGAACATAAAATATTTTAAAATTTTCATTGTTTCTTATTGATTTGATAAATAATTAAAATTTTTTAAAGAATATTTTTAAATTAAAATTTTTCATTTATAATTTAATTCCTTCTTTATTATTAAATGTTATTTAAAAATGGAAAATTTATTTTCTATAAAAATGTTTCTTTTGTGAAAAATTTCTATGTTATTATCATGTTATAGTTCATGGGAATTATTATGATATTCTCTAGATTAATTATCAAATGAGGGAGTGTGAGATTGTTATAGCTCACAAATTCTATGGGTTAAGAGACATTGTTAAACAATTGGGTTTCTCAAAAGAGATTATGGGAATATGCTCTGATGGTTAATCGAATTATAACCATGATTATCCCAATCAGTATATATTGTAAATATACATTACATTTAATAGTGATTTGAAAATTATTCCACAAGTTACCATTTATGATTTATTATTTTTAGATGTTTTTATAGGAAAATTTTTATTTCATAGGAAATAAAAAGTGATTTTGTTTTGTATGTAGTTATTATAAATTTTTGAACAAAGCAGTCATAGAGTAATAGTTTTTTTATTCATATTATGTACCATATTGACATTTTTATTATCATGTAATGATTTAAAAATATTTCAGATATTTTTTGGATGGGTAATGGAAAAAATAAAATGCATATCTATGTTTGGGAGGCTTTTTTAACGATAGATATCTTGTTTTATGATTAAAAGTTAAATATTGAGAAAAAATGTATATTCAGTTGAAGTGTCAACTATGTAATATTGGTGTTTCTATGAATGTGTTTATGAGAAAATATTACTAATCCAGTAATCCTAAATTATATGTGGGATATTATGAATGTGATTTATAGTTGAATTAGTTAGACAATGAATTTTTTACAGTTAAATCCTTAATTTTGGTATTACAACATAGTTTTTAAAATAATAGTAGTTAGGAGAACCTTATTTGGATACCCATAAATGGGTTTTTACTATATGGTTATGTTGAAATGATATTGAATTTTGAAATTTTAATTTTTTTCATCTATGATTATAATGTTCAGAATGGATGTCTATATAAGAAATGGGGATGTTGATGTAGGAATGCACCATGAGGACGACACCCTTAAATATTTCCAAACTAGAATGGTGGGAATTAAGAGTGAACCATTGTTAAAAGTAATGGATCTGTTGACACATTCTATAAATGGGGATGACATACATTTTTGGTATATCTAGATAATCCTTAGTGGAATATGGTAGTGGTTGAAAATTTCATGAGGCATCACCCGATGCATTTATTTCATATTTGGAACAAGTGGTAGCTAAAGGTTGGATTATATCACAAGAAAACAATTTCAATGTCATGAGGTGATCATTAAATCAAATGGCTTGTAATTTTATTTACTAAATTGAATGTGAATCTATCTAGTGTATGCCAATAGTTAATAATAACATAGATATAACTGATATTGATTATATGGAATGGGATGAATTAAAAATGATTTTCCTTGAGAAATTTTTTCTATGGTTATTCGACTTCTGATGGAAAAAATTATGGAATTTAGAGTGGGTGAGGATTTCATAGCTACATAAGAATAAAACTATCTTCATTTTTAATGGTAAACACCAAATTTTATTTACAAGGTTTCTAGTAATATCGATCATTATTATTAAAGATTGAATACAAAAAATCTATGGTAATTGGAATATTGAAAATTGAAATGTTAAAAAATAGTTAGATATTCTATGAATGTGGAAACATAGTTTTATTTTAATCATTTGTTCATTGTAAATAGTTATAAATGAGTATATTATAGCCGTAAAAATATATAATGCACCAAGATGTTTTATGTTAAGAAAAATAAGTATTCAGTTTGTGATAATTGTGTTAAAAATGAAATGGCGAATTCAATTTGTTTTTTCTTAAGTGTTTCATATCTGGTATGTTTGTGAATATGGATGATAATTGAATTAAAATGATCATGTATGTGGTGAGAACAATTCAGATATATAGAGAGTAAAATGTTTCAAATGTAATGAGATGCATCCTCAAAAAAATGAGTGTTTGAAGAGGAACCCAAATGATGATAAGTATCTAGAATAAATGAATAAACAACTGGTGAAATATGTCTCAACATCATAATCGTTTGTTGGGCGATCCAAAAAAGGTTCATGATGTAATTTTTTTATTAACTCATTTTTTTCTCTTTCCATTTTTATTATGGATATATTCATTCATTCATTTTTTAGAAATTTTCTATTAAATTTTTAATTTAACCACAATAAATGAAACTTGACCATATAGTCAAAACACCTAGGGGTAATATTAATGAAAAAAAATAATAAGAATCATCATGATGATGATTTTGGAAACAATTTACTTTAAAATCATGTTTCCATTCCCCTGGTGGAATTTGATGTTATTTTGAGTATGGGTTGGATTTTTTTAACATGTTATGATCATTTATAAGGCTCCAGTAGTTTTTTAATATAATTTATTAGTTATTCAATATGATTTTACCCATACCATTGATAAATTATCAGGAAGTTTAGAAAATTTCAAAAGATGGTAATAAATTGTATTTTACACATATTTTTGAAGTTGAAGATACACATTAGATTAATGATTATATAATGGTAAATGGGTATCTGGATGTCTTTTCTGACTAGTTTACTAGAATTATACTTGGTTGGAAAATTTATTTTACTATTGTTTTAGTCCTTGATGTTAAAAATATTTCAGAACTTTCTTTTTGAAGGGATTATATAGAACATCGTGAAATGAAAAGGCATTTACATGTTTTTATAGATAATGGGTTTTCCAACCAGTAACATCACCTTGGGGTGCTCATGTATTGTATGATAAAAACGAAATATGGTCCTATGATGATTTTTATTGGTTATATAGTGTTAAATAACTTCACTATTTTGAATAATTATCATTATATTCATATATATAACTAGTTTAATTATATACCAAACGATTAGTTTTTTTCAAAGATATAACTGAAATCAATATACCATCAGATAATATTGAGGTATGATGAAATTTCAAAAACAATATAATGTAATAATATACTAATGATGAGATTTTTAGGCCATTTGGTTTGTAACATTACCATTTTTTATTTAGGGATGTAAAAAATTAAATCATCCGATAATTTTTTAGATAACTTCTATTTATATTTTTATTGATGATATTTTAGCTAATTAAATAATTTATTTGGATTATGAAAAAACCTAAGGATTTTTTTTCTAAACCTACATAAAAATATATTTTATTGAAAATTTAGAAAATCTGATTTTTGATAAAAACATAATTTGTTTCATGGAATCATTTTAAATTAGAATGGAATAATAGTTGATCCTCCGAAAATAGTGTCGTCGATGAATGTATATGAGCAAAAAAATTACTGGGATTTATATTTTTATTGTATTGGTATTGTATTATGAATAGTTTGTTAAAAAATCATTTCTATATCTCTTTCTGATATTTATAACAAAAAATAATATAAATTTATTTCTAAAAAATAAACTGTATTTCATTTAGGAACAGAATAGAATATTACTGAATTATCAAGTTTTGGCCACGTCTTCATGAAATGGTGAGTTTTTGTTCTCTAATGATTCTTTATTAAATTGACTTAGTTCTGTTTTGATGAATAATGATTAGGTAATTTCTTATGATTCATGGAAACTAATGCATCATGGGTTAAATCATCCCACATGTGATTCAGAATTACGTGGTATATTTTTCAAGTTAAAAATATGGAATCAACATTTATATGAATCTAAATGTGAATTATATATTCATCATAAATTATTTATTTATATTACATACTCAGAAGAAATTAGACATGGGGTATGCATGATTTATAAGACATTTATTCTATTAAACATTCATGGAAAATTTTCATATTGGAAAAAAAAATTAAAACTTCCAATAGTTTGTGTTGGAAAAATTATTTCTCATTAACAATGTTATATTTGTAACAAGACCATATTGATTATGGTTTTCGTTGTTTTTTCGTTGATTTTTTGGTGTATGAATGTCATATATTTTATTTCACATGAATGTGTAATCATCTCTATCTGACGTATTTTAGAAAGCACAGAAGAATGGCGATGAGTTATAGAAAAATATAGAGCTAATTAAAAATGGTGTGTTTCCAGACTATAACATTGATAATGATATCTTTTCATATTTAGGAAGGGATTATGTGTGACTTATAATTCACAATTAATGAATGTGTTATTATGTCAAGCTTACAAATCCCATGTTTCTATTATACATGGAAGTAGTAAGATATACTGAGGCCTTAAGATTTATTAATGGTGGGATATAACGAAAAGATATATTTCTGATCTTACCATGATATTTTTTAAATGTCAGTATGTAAAATATATATTATATATACTGGAGGGTATTATTCATTTTTTTGTACTTTTAGAGTGGAAATATGAAAATTTCTGGATGGATTGTTTTGTGGGATTAACAATAACTTCTCGAGGTAACATTTTCACTTGGGTTATTATTGACTGAGTAACTATATTTGAAAATTTTCTTCCTATTAAATGAACTGTTAATCTAAATAATCTCCATAGGTTTTATTATAAAGGTAGTATTTAGGTTTCATGGAACTCCACTCTCCATTGGTTTTATCATGATTTTTGGTTCAATTTTAAATTTTTGAATGACCATTATAATTCATTGGAAAATGAATTAAATTTAAATAGTACTCTTTAACCAGAATATGATGGATAGTTGTATTGAAAAATTTAGACACTGGAATATATGATTTTATTTTTTTCAAAAATTACATGGGAATTTGGGATCTATAACTTTATTTGGTTGTATTTTCTTATAAAAACTGAATCAATTCCATTATATAGAGGATGTATTTTGAATAATTTTATATATAATGATGTCTAACACTAGAATATTTAGATAATGTATATGAAAGAATGTTCATGGGACAATAATTGGTAGAATAAACAACGGATATAGTTTAATTGATTTACTAACACTTGAGGGTAGCTCTGAGCAGGAAGAAAAGATATTCTGTCAAAAAGAGGAAAGATAATTCCTTTAAAGTAGGTAATATGGTCCCTCTCAATGTTCATACAATGAAACATGTTATGTTTTTCTAATAGGGGAATTTAATTGAGTAGTTCATTATACCCTATGAAATCTATGTGAATGATGGATCAGTTTCCTACCAATTTTGTTTTCCTAATTGTTTGTCCCATTTACAAAATGTTTTTCATGTTTCATTATTAATAATTTATGGTCATAAATTATATCATTTTATTATCCATTAGATTTTTCAGCTGGAATAGTACCATTCATGGGAGGAAAATCTGTTTTATATTCATGGTCAAGGAGAATAATTATTGTGGATCATAATAATTTACCATGTCATGGAATATGGGATAAATTTCATGGATTGAGAAGTATCATTGGAATATCATAATCATATGAGGGAATGGTTGGATAACTTGTATAATAAGTGAATAAAATTATAAGGAACTAATTTCCAAAAGGTTGTGGGGGGAGAATTAAACAACCCAACTATATATAGGCTAATTTTTTACCATTGTACAATTAAATATTCAAATTCATTAAAAATTTGTAATGAAATAAGATGTATTTATAGAAATTGTGGAATCTGTAGTAATAAAATAGTAACTCCTCCATTGGAATAGTAATATATGAAATATTAAACATTAATATATTAATACAATTAATAACCTCACCAATGAAATTATAAGTAATATTTTGGTGTCTCATAAATAAATATATGAAATATATTTATATCATGGAAGATTTAAATACATTTTTTAAAACTGATACATTATGTTTTAGTATTTCTGAGAGATAAATATTTTTTAAACATTATTATTATAATAACAATTGTAATAAATTATATTCAAAAATATATTTGTAGAAAACTATATTCATTTATTTTAATTATTCTACATTTTTTTTATACTTTGATTATTTTTTAAAAGAGTAAAAAAATCATATATAGTATTAAATTTTTTATTTCTTGAATAAATGATGATTTGAACTAAAAATTAAATATCTAAATTTTAAAAAATAATTTTAAAAAATAATTTATATTTTCAAAATATAAAAATTGAAAAAAAATTATAGTGATTTTTTGGATTTTTCTAAAATAAATGAATTATTTGAGAACATAAAATATGTTTATTTATATTACTTAACAATATAGGCCAAATACCTTAATTTTTTGTTTTTTAATGATGTAGGAAAACAATATTTAGAATTCATATTCAATTTTATCAATTTTTAAAATATTAGAAACTATTGAGAGTAGTTATCCTAAATAATAAACAAATGACAAAAATAATCAACACACCCCCTCATATACATATAACAACCACCCCTCATCATCCCTTACCATAAAACCTTCTAAGACATTAATATTGTCTAAATTACAATCAATTCCACTCAAAAAACACATTATCAATTTCTATATCCTCATTTATCAAAAAAAGCCCAAATCCATCTTTTATAAAGTGGTTCTCAAGGAGACAATATTCATGAAGTGAAATTCTACTTTTTTCTCTTTTAAATTAATTACATCATTATTTCTACCATATCATCACAAAACATATCCAAAGTAACATGATAAATATGGTATCATACATATACTAGAATAATATTGAGTTAATTTTATATACCTAATCGTTATCTTTCTCTTCTCCTCTTGTTATAAAAATGAAATCCTCAGGTGTGATCTGTCGATTCACCGCCTTCCTGGATGACAAGTTATTATTTTTATTACCACAATGATGGATGTTTATAAGGTAATTATTATGGTTAAGAAGTATTTTTATATGTATATAATATATTTTTAAATGTTATAGAAAAACTTTATACCAAAATTATTAAATAAAATAAAACTATTTTCTAATGCTCAGGAAATCCCCTAAAATAAAATAAATATTTTATCATTAATGATATATGTATTCATACTCATATAATAAAAAATTATAAATTATATTATTTAAAACAATGGAACTATATTAATAAAAAATTCCACTTCAACGATTTTTTTTTCATTTTTCAAGAATTCCTATAATTATATTCATGTTAACTGACTATAATACCCTAAAAGAACACTCCCAAAATAACTAAATTGAAATCCATAACTCAACAAAATGGCCATAAAAAACATAATAAAATTATAATAAATAAAATATATGAGTAAAACTATATCAATTTACTAATTATTGAATATAATTTTATTATCAATGAAATTATGTACAAGTGAAGAGAACATTTAGAAATAAGGTATGGGACTTTATTTTTAAAAATAAACGTTAAAATATCAAAAAAATTAAAGAAATATTTTATTTATATGTAATATTCATATTTTAAAATTTTCATGATTCCTTTTTGATTTGATGTTTCTATTCAATGTTTATTAGTTTACTTTCAAATAATATTCTTTCATTTATAAGTGTGAGAATTCATAAAAATGAAATATTATTTCAAAATGTAAAATTTATTTTCCTCAAAATGTATCTCTTATTTGATATTTATTAGTTATTATCATTTTTTGAATATTGTAAATAATTATTATTATGGGTGATTTCATAAGAAAATGATTGAGGATTATTACATTTTATCTCTACAATACATTTGATAAAATGAGGGAGTTAACTATGTATGTTACTTATAAGATATTTTTGGAATATATTGTGATAGTTATTCCAAGTGTAACTATTATGTTTAATCCCTGTGTAGCTCGGTGTGCTAATTAATATGGAATAGTGATATGAAAATGATTCCCAAATTAAGACTTTATGATTTATGATTGAATTTTTTTATTTATAAGAATCTTATAATTTCATAAGGTATACTAAAGAGAATATTTTTTATGTGTAAAAGTCATAACAATAAAAAAAGTTAATTAATAGATTATTGTTTTCATTAATAAATTTTATTTCCCTTACTGAGATATTTTTGTTCAAATAATGTTTTAAAATTTTTTTATTGGGTTTATGTATTGTTAAAAGAAGGGTATACCCATATGGCCATAAAAGAACCATCTCTATGAATGATATAATTTATTTTAAAATATCTTCCTTTTTTGGATGATTATAATTACTTATATAAAAATTAAATATTAAATGTAAATTAGTTTAATAATAATATATATGATGTATCGATGATCAATGTTAACGTATTATAACTACTGAAATGAATAATTTTAAAAAAATGATATAGAAAATATATAAATTATATTATATATTTATCCTATGTATCATGATTTTATTCCACTCTTGATATTATTGTATATTACATTATTCCATTTACTTCATCCTAATTAATTACAGAATAGGCCAAATCTTTTTTTTAAAACAAAATTTTTTTCCCACATTGGTTAGAAATACTTTTTCTATGGAAATTTATTCGTTAACATTTTTCATAGAATATTTTTATAGCTCACAAATTATTTGAGGTAATTTTTACCAAATTTATTCTATTAATAAAACATTACAATGTAAATCAACTTTTCTATTTTCAAATGAATAAATTTTGATGTTATTTTATGAAAATATGAAATCCATATTCTTTTTAACATTTACCAAAAAAATAAATCTACATTTTTCAGGAATACACTTAACATTTAAGCTTACCCGATAAGTTTACATTTTTATTTTTTATTAAAATTCCATGAGTGATATTTTTCAAAAAATTATATTTTAAATATTTTATTTGAAATTTAAAATTATTTTTTAATAAATAAATTTTATAGTAACCTTTAAATATATATTTTTATCAATAAATATATCATTTTTTATTAAATGGGATTCATTTGGGATATCATTCTTCAATTCCTATGATATTATTTTACTAGATGGTTTATGGTAATAAATATGAAATATTGATGATAATAATTCCGTTTTATATAATATAATTTTTAATAATGTTTTAATGACCTACATATATATATGTATTAATAAATAATATATGATTGGTGGGACCATAATGATTTAACTTTATAATTAATTTGGAAATGATTAGTATTTTATTAGATCATATGAAATACATGATGTTATCTAAATCCCTAAACCATTTACATAAGATGATAATTCATGAGAATAAAAGGGGAAATATGATGTTATCCCATTCTAAATGTACATTATAAAAGAGGATATTCTATAGAAAATTTAGGTACATGGTTTGTGATTTAAATCCTAACAATTTATGACTCTCTTTTTGGTTATCATTTATATAAGTTTATTTAATTATGATTATTCTTTATTTTATTAAACTCATTTTATTCTATGAACATATTTGTATTTCATTCTATCATTTCACATGTTATTTGATACCTTTATGATTCATGTGTTAGGATTCTCCATGAATTATTTCATGAATCATGTAAATTATATTTTATTTATTGGGAATGGTTTTGAAATATTAATATCGTATTCTTATACCATTTTCATCTAGTCATTATTAAATGTTTTTTCACATATCATTTATTTAGAATTAGTGATCATAGTAACTCACTGATTATTTTTCTTTCTTTTCTTGAGAACATGAGTAATTGTTTTAAATATGATAGGTCTAATAAGGGTTCAACTTGTGATGAACTATGATATAGATTATGATTATTTTCTTTAAAAATTGTATATATATACACATTTCAAAAGATAGTAAATCATTATGGCCAATGTGTGGAATAGAATTATATGTGATGAATAATTACTTCATAATACTTAATATATAATAATGTAATTTTTGTGTATATGGAGATTTAGTAACACTAAATTGGTGGTATAAAGATCTAAAATAATTTATAGAAAAAAATCACCAAATTTCAAAATGATGAGAGAGAACATTGAGTGAGGGTAATGTAATTTTTTTATATGTTTCAGCTGGTTGTGTCACGACTCTTCCTCGGGCTCATGTCGTGGCTACCCCAAACCATCCATCCATATACCAAGGGCTGGCGACGAGCACCAAATGTGTAAATCCCTATAACTGGGAAGGCATTGCCTTTATAAAATGTAAACAAACAACAGAGTACAAGAAGAAGAAAACACTAAGTAAGCAGTATAAAAAGTGTGTTGAATGTACAAAAGGTCTGAAAAGCAAGTCCAATAGTAAAGTACAAGGAAAAGAAAAAACAAAGGGAAGGTTTCGAGCTGCTCCTGGATCGTCCTCCAGAGTTCCTACCTGATTGGTAGGTACAGATGGCCACCTTAGCTCTCCACATCTGTTTATCACCTCCATGTACCGTCTCATCGTGAATTCCACCCCCGGGTACTATCTCATTGTGAATTCCACCTTCGGGTACTGTCCAGATCTACGAACCTCAACCACGATCAGTGTTGTTCGTCGTCTTCATCCAACACAAAGAGGTGCGGGCATAGCCCATGTAGGGGTGAGTATAACGTTACTCAGATGGGACCCTGAGACCCTCAAGGTCTCACTAAATCCAACAAGGATAAACCACAAAGAAAGATATCAACAGATAACCTGTACATAGGTATATTCCCATACATATACCTAT
This sequence comes from Viscum album, assembly GCA_963277665.1. NCBI lineage: Eukaryota > Viridiplantae > Streptophyta > Magnoliopsida > Santalales > Viscaceae > Viscum > Viscum album. The sequence goes on from OY728165.1 coordinate 294,213,747, forward strand.
GTTATCAAGTAACCCATCTCAATCATGAGGAAAACACAATGGTCGTTGATTCAGCACAAAACAGGAATTTCATTAAAGATATCGAAACCGAAACTGCTGAAGAGCTCCTCCTCTGTCGAGTAAAGTGATAATGTCTTGACTCCAAGGCGCTTCTCACTAACCTTACACTGTTGAGGTACTCCTCCTGTCGAGTATCGCGGGTCTGCCACCCCAACACAGTAGTGCTCCCCGCCATGGGTCTGGCACCCCAACACAGTAGTGCTCCCCCTATAAGCCTAAAGAGGTACTCCTTATGTAAGGTTCCGTGGGTCTACCACCCCAACATAGTAGTTCTCCACAGTATGGTTCTGTCACCCCAACACAGTAGTGCTCCCCACTAGGCTATGCAAGTCACTCCTAAACAAATCGGACAAGCAGTCATCAGGTCTCAGCTACCTACAAGGTCTCTGTACTCTTTATTCTTGTCTCAGGGAGGATCTACTCCATGAGCTACAGGTCGATACTTCCAAGTGACACGTAATCTCATGTGTAAGTATCTCAAAGGACCACCTCGTCATAGTAGTCTCAACGCAACAGACGACACGTCAATCAGATGCCCTGTCTGGGAGTTGTTAGCTTTTCCGTTCTAGGGGCCCAGTTGGTTTTTATGCTAAAACCAACCCGACCATAATCCAAAATGATCTGAAACCCACGAATATTATGTCAAACTAACTGTCTCATCAATATGAATCCAACGTAGTTGACGGTACGTAAATCAGACGTCAGGTCCTAAAGTTATAAGCATTTCCGCTCCGAGGGCCCGATTGGTTTCAGGTTTTGAACCAACCCGGGAGTATAATAACGTCTCCAAAATCTTGATTTTAAAATACTGAAACGTCCATCTCAATCCGAGTAATCCTACGCATCTGACGGTCCGTCGATCGTAGGTCTGCAACTAAAGATATGGTCGTTTAACCAAAAATGGTTCGACAATAGGGGGTCTGGGCCCGGTCCGACCAGGCCCATCACCCACTGGTGCAGCCCAAACCAGGTCGATTCAACTTGGGTCTGGGTCCGACCCAGTAGGGCTCAGCCCAGCCTAGCTGGCATGGCCTAGCCCAGCCAACGCGGCCCGGCCCGAGCAGCATGCCCTGCCCCGACCCGGCCGGCAAAGGCTGGCTCAGCCAGTCGGTCGAGCATGTTGCATCGAGCGGGGGGTGCGGCCCCCTCTGATTGATACCGGCAACGACCACTTGCGTTTACCCACCTCTCGAATCCCGAATGTCCATGGGATCCATCGCACCACAGACGTGGCTATTGTCGCGGCGGGTTCCCTCCGGCGTCGCGCCGCCGCCACCAGACGCCGGCGAGGCGCACCGGCCGCGGCTTCTGCGGACCACCGAACGCACTCTGGTGGTCGGACTCACCCACCTCTTGGTACTATGGCTTTCTTGGGACACGATCTTCACTATGATGGATTCCAAACATTGTTGTGGTCCCCTTTCATCATCTCCCGACAATCCACGCATAGACACACAATCTGGGGAGGGTCATCGGGCCATGTTTGTTCGGCCCGCGTCCTCCGTGTTAGTCGATAGCAATAGGTCGGACAAAAATTATGTTCAATGAAAAATGAGGAACAATTTTAGTCAATAAAAATTGAACATAATTCTATACAATTCCCCCATAAACAATTATTCCCAACCCGCAAATAAAATCATTTTTTGGATCAACTTGATAATGAGTTAATCCGCATTCTTTGTTATAGAAGGGAAGAATAATGAAAATATAAACATAATCAAATTAAACCCTTACCTGAAGAAAGATCCACAGTAGCCGAGCATCGTGGATGATGGTGTCGCAAAAGGGCGGATGTCAGTTTTTTGACAAATTCCCCACATTGGTGTCTCTTTCCTTGTCGCGAAGAAAGAAGAGGATGGAGAACTGTGGTTGCCGATTCGTTCTACAATGAAGAGAAGATTTTATTTTTCGAAAAAGAACCATCATTCATTGAGGATGAAGTTCTTCAAAAACTCTATATTTCTCCCAATTCCTCCTCACCCAGCAATTTCCAACCCAAATAAAATAAGTTTTCTCCTTATTTTATTTAATCTTACTATGCATTCAGAATTTAAAATTCAAACACTTAATTAATTTAATTGAAGACGTTCAATTAATTAATTAATGTGAGTGTTGGAAAGAATTAAATAGGGAGAGAGGTGGGGGGGACGAGTTACTCAACTAAAGGAGAGATAAAAAATTAGGAAGGGGATTTAAAAAGAGTTTAGGGAATGTGAAAGGTTGGGGCTCATGTGGGCCCCACCTCACAAATATCCTCACATGGGTAGTTAGGTGCTTATGGGTAACACCCCAACTCCCCCATGTAGGATATATCCACATTAGTTATAAAATAAAATTGTTCCACAATTTTATTCATTTCTTATTTAATCAACAAATTTTAACTTCTCCTCCCATGAAAACACATCTGTGGTAAAGGTCCCCTTATGCAATTATCGGTGTTGCAAGTTCATCGGTGCCCTCGGATTTTAATTCCATGAACTGGTTCAAAGATAGAAAAACCCACTCATTTTTTTACTGAACGTACCCAAGCTAAACTTCGAAAATTGATTTCGGGCACACCAGGTCTTGGAATTAAGTGTCTTCATAAGCCACAGACTCATAAAATTTGAAAGAAATTAAGATAAAAAATTCCTTGAAATTTCGGGGTCTTTACATTACTCCCACATTAAGGCTTTACATCCCCATAAAGCTATAACACAGACTAGGGAAACTAAAGGTGGTACCGATCATGCATCTGAGCCTCCCGCTCCCATGTGCTCTCCTGGAGGATTCCATTCTGCCAGTGAATGCGCACAAGAGGAATTGACCGTCCTCGTAGGACCCGCTCATGTCGATCATCAACCTATACTGGAACCCATGAAATTATCCACATCATCGATGTCTAGCTCTTCATGGTCAATGATGACAGATATGCCGTGCACCCATCTCCTCAGCCGAGATATGTGGATGACGTTGTGCACCCAGAGCATCTGAGGTGGAATGGCCAGGCAGTAAGCCACCGTGTGTACTCTACTGGGAACCTCGAAAGGTCCAATGAATCGCAGAGATAACTTGTTTCCCTAGACAATACTCTGTAGACCCCGTCGACGTGAGACTCGTAAGAAGATGTGGTCATCACCCTCGAACTCCAGTCGTGTTGTCTCCTATCTGCATAGGACTTCTGTCTATCCTTTGCAGACATTATCCGCTCCTAGATAATCTGCACCTTCTCCATTGTAGCCTAATCCAGCTCTAGTTCTACACGTGAAAACTCCATCACTATCCACAATGGATATCTGAAATTTGGGTAGTTGCTATCTCGTTACTCCCAACAGCTGAATGCCCGATCTCTCACTACAAGCATATGCTACAACGTTCCTCTCCTGAGGAGTATAAACTATCTTGAAGTCATAGTCTTGGAGGATTTCAAGCCATCATTGTTGTCTTAGGTTCATGTGATTTTGAGAGAAGATATACCAGATACTATTGAGTTAGAGAGAACAATAAACTGTTTACTCAACAAACAATGGGTGAGACCATCCAATTTTAAGAACTCATCGCCACCCTTCTTCATCTACATTCTACCAAAGAGCTACTGAGATTTCTCCTCTGCTGAAAAGAGAAATTTGGTCTCATCCCACGGGATGATCCACGTTCTTCACCTACTACATTTAATCCTGACATGAACAGTACCATTTCATGCCATAGACAACGTCGTAAGGCCTCGACACTGCTACCAAGAGATCCAACAGTTACTCTCACCTCCAAGGGTTGAGTCACACTGTCGGCATTAGTATGTGGTTACTAGGTCTCTTCTAGTAGGAATATCGCAAGTGAGGGTCAAGTCAACGGTTTTAACCAGAGCCTCTTATTATCAACCATACCAAACTAATAGGAAAGTAAACGTCACAAAGATATTTGTATTTTATTACTGCAGCTCAAAGTACAAAAAAAATCAACAACGACAACATGGAAACTAGAAGCACCAAAGAGAAAGGCCTAAATTCCTGGAACTAGTACCACTCTTGTCCACCTGCTTTTGGTGCTCCATTGTTTTATGCTTCAAATGCCTGAAGATGTTCTCTCCCATATCCACCCGCTCCCTGCGGTCGAGGTAGACCTCTGCCTCTGCCTGGGAGGTCCTTCATCTATCTGTTGATCATCTGCACGGTGGTTTAGAAACATGCGTTCTATGTGACTAGGCCCGCCGTAGGAGAAACATTTTCTGTTTCTGGTACTCCTGACTCTGACTCCACCATGGGTGCCCCGCACTACTGATCCTGAGTCGCACGGTCGACCACTTGTTGGCCTAGTCCGCTTGGACTTCTATGTCATCTTTCTACAGCCGACTGCAGAAGTGTAACACCCCAGGTAAATAAGAAATATTGCATTTTCATATTTATCCATATTTGTGAAAAAAATATTAATATTACTTTAAAGGGGTCTCTATGCTCGATGGCGTACACAATACGCAACAATGTTTTTTTTGGGAATCTTGTGTTGCACTCTAATAATAAAATAATATTAATTTAAATGGTAGTTAACGCCTAGCCGTTGTAATGGAGGGAATGAACATAACTAACTAAAAAATGATTATATATGTTTATCAAATAGTTTTACTATTTACAATAAATTTTATAGGATTAAAAATGTGAATGAATCCAATTTTAAGCGTAAACATTCCAATATTCATTAAAAGGCCGATTAACCACCTTTTGATGGCGAACTTCTTTTAAATCAACTTTTTGACAATTCTCTGTGTTATATTTGTCAAAATAAAACTCTTCTTTAGAATCGGGACATCAAAATTTACTTTGTGTAAATTTTTGGTATTTTTCTGAAAAAGTTCAATTTTTAATGAATAGTGAAAAATGTTGTATTTAAATTCAAAACATCTTTTTAATCTAATTTATTTATATGATTAGATTATATTTTGAATTTATTTTAAAGTGAAATTAGAATATATTTTTACAATTTAATCCAATAGTGTTCATTGGAATTATTTTCACTTTGAAATCGGACTTAAACTAGTGTCAATCATTTGATATATTTTATTTCATAAAAACACGCTAATTGTTTTGATAGCGGGAATTAATTATTAAATTAATTAATGAATCTTATATGTTTTTAATTTTTTAAAATAGAAATCATTTTTGAATTTGGAATATCAAATATTTCTTATGGTGATTTTTTGGTAATTTTCTGAAAAACATAAATTTTTCATGAATAGTGAAACCACTATGTGGTACTTATAAAAACAGATTTTTCCGTTTAAATGAAATTTTTTCCATCTTTGTGTCTTGAATTTCAAAAATCCGACATACATGGTTTTCATTAAGAGGTAAAATGTGGTTCAATGGGATTAGAATAATTTTTTGGTGAATAGTAACTTATTAAGTTTTTTATCGCGATTAGAGGTAATTAGTGTACTTTAAGATAAGAATAATGTTTTAATAAAATTAAATGACCTATACACATGTCTTACCCTCATTGGATGTTTCATGGCAGACCATGAAAATCCATGGGTCAACTTGGAAACCCCATGGAGCCACTTTGTTTGGAAAATGACATAAATACCTTTTTATTTAATGTTAAAGTAAAAATGACACAAACATGAGATGTTTTACTAAAACAATTATTACATGGGGTTATACAAGTCATATTTTTTACTATAAATATCCATTGGAAAGATAAAAATATTTCCAACATCATAGTATTTTTTTATAATTTTTAGACATTAAATAAATTAAATTATTAATGACATCATGATGATGTAGCGATGACCTCATTATTTAATGATTTAAATAAAATGGAAAGATAATGTATCATCTAAGACCTAAACATGTACAAAACCTATTTTATTGGTGGCTTGCGAACCCTTATATCCTTATCCTCTAAACACATCAATTTGGGACCATTAATATCCGAAACTCGTTCTAAAATAAGGTAACATTTCTTTACTTTCCAAGAGTGCCCCTCCTCTCCTCTTATAAAAGGCCCCCACCTCTACCTCCTTACCCGCACTTTCAAAGCCATTGGCCCGGCCAAACCCTACCCATTGTGTCTCTCCACATCCCTCTATAACTCCTTGAAGCCTAAATTTTGGAATAAGTCTTTCAAAGGAAGCCTTTGAGCTCAAACCAAAGGGAGTTACCCGATTTTAAGGTAATGTTTTCACTTGTGTCCTTTTGTTCTATTTTTTTCTCCAACCCCCTAAACTCTTTTTATTCATTTCTTTTGTAACAAATATAGTATCTTCAATATACTAGGATGTTTTTATATGAATGATTCATGCTACAATTACACACACCTACATCTAATGGTTAAAGAACATACTCTTTCTGTGGATGGCGAATTTCTGCCTCATGAAACGATGATTGTTCAACATTCTTCTAAAACATTCAATGGTGGCCATTAAGATGACACTATGTTTATATATTATATATAATATGTTTATTTTTTACTTAAGCATCTGTATTTTTCCTTTATGGCATACCTTTATGGTTTCCATTATGGGTAAACGCGATATCTTCATTTAAGGAAGTGCGGAGTACCGCCCCCTCAAAGTGATATGATTCGTTAATACCATATATGGTACTTATAAAGGATATATTTAATGATATTATATATGATACCATACTGTAATTAAAATACTATTATGTATCATTATGTTTTAATTCCATTAAATATGAAATAGAAATGGAAGTAGTGTTCATGTGTACGTACGGCTTACCGTCTTCATGAACGGTACATTTCATTTCTTATCTCAAAATGTTATGTACTATTATAAGTACATATATATAATGGATATATATGTAATATATTACATCTGAAAGATGGATTTAATTCTGTAATTATAATATATAAATATATATATCTCATTTTTTTTAATTCCATTAATATGACAAAAAATGAAAGTAGTGTTCATGCGTACGTACGGCCTACCGTCTCAATGAACGGTGCTTTTAATTTTTATCTCCAAATGCTATGGAATAGTATAAAATGAATATATACTGGATATATATGATATTTAAAACATCAATACTACTCTGGATATGATGTACCTATAACTACATGGGAAATTATTTTCCAACAAGTTCAATTTTTGACTCTTGTACCAAACATCGAAAAAATGTCTAATATGACCTCATATTATTATCCAATTATTAAAACATTAAAATATGTGATATTAACTGAATAATAATCTTTATAGGAGGTCCTTAATCAATTATAAATTTTCCAATGTCTATTATTCAGGAATATAAAGAATCGAACAAGAAAAGTTGGACTTGAGGCAAGGGATCTCACTCCTCTCTTTCTTTTAAAGTACACTCTTTTATGTCATTCCTATTAAAGACCATATTTCTTGTTATTGGGATATTCTTTTATATTACTCTTACTGTAATTTTTATGTTCATATGATGAGAGACCTTATTCTCTCTCATAAATCTATTTTGGATGTTTTAAGTGGCGTCGTTAGGCTGCTGAGTTTTCGTAAGGGAATTTTCATCTCACTTTTATTCCCGTGAGATTTATGCTACATTTTCCACAATTTCAATTGTGTGGTGTATGTACTGCCCATTATTTTACTCAATGTGAGAATTTAAATCAATGTTTTATTGTCCTTATTTCACGGGGTGTATGTTTCGATAGATACTCATGTTGGTAAGGGAACCTTTCACCCTCCTCTTTTTAAAAGACTTCTTTTGTTATGTCTTTTAATTCCCATAATATTATGTTGGGATATGTTCTTCTATATACTTATTGATGTAAATTTTATGTCCAAGTGATTGGATACCCTTTTTATCCCTCATCAAATCATTTTCTGAATTTTGATGTGACGCCGTTAGGCTGGCGAATTTTACCAAGGGAACTTTTTAACCCAATTTTGATTTCTTTGGGTTCAACATGTAGTTATTGAATATGTCAACCTTTGAATATGTGTGAATGACATTTTATTATTTTACACTTAATATCTACTTATATTGGGTGTATTTATATTTCTCACACATAATTTTGAGATTGATTTATCCTTAATTTAAGGATACATTCTTTATAAGGGATTTCATTGCATTTTACATTTCTATTGAGACTTCATTTTTGTTATGAACCAATTCACTAATATATGGTGTATATATTGTCCTTTGGACTATTATATCATGAATACATTTATTCTCAGGATATTATAAAGTTCTGATTAAATTTTATTCGTCAATTATTCTATTCAAGTGTCTCTAATTTTGGTAAAAACCATTTAACCAAAATAACGCTTTAAATGTTTTAATGATTTGTTCTTAATAATATCAATGTTTTCAAAATGGTTTTATGAATTTATTTATATTGATATTAATGGATTAAAATTTTAAAAGCTTCATGGTGGTATGGGACACTTTGATTCAAAAATCTCTTTATTAAATGTTTTAAATGGTTTTGAAAATGGTTATTAGAATGGATTCATTATTCCAATATCTTAAAATGTTATATTGTTTTTTCAATGTGGGAATGATATATTTCCTTTATGATTAAGTTATTTTCTATGATTATATTATGGTTCTTGGGCAATGTTATGAAGACGGGTGGTTCTGTGATAAACTAAGGGCAGGTGAGCCCGATATAGCTCTCCAATGCATTGGGTAATGTGAAGGAGTGAAATGTTAAGGTTTCTAAGAAAAGATTTAGGGAATTTACTGTGGTGGGTATTCCAAACATAACCAAGAGGGTTACTCCCTACTTAAGAATGTTATGAATGACTCAAGTTACCTATTATGTATTGTGATTTATATGATTTATTCATGATTTGATGAGATATGTTAAAGTGCCTATGTTTTATGGGTAAAGTATGATTTCATTCTTATGTATATATGAACTCATGTTTCTTTTCCATATTTTTTAACCCTTACTGAGCTTTTTATGCTCATCCCAAGTTTCTTTGAAATGTTTTTCACAAGTCAAGGGAAAGGTACCTGATGTTATGATAGTGTCAAGGATGTGTCAAGAATGAATCCATGTTTAATTTTAAATATGTTTCCATTGATGGGAAAAATGAATACTATCATTTATGTAACCACTTTGTTTAAATGTGGAATGTAATGCATGTTTCATGATCTAATTCACTAAAACTCTAAACCTGAAAAGATCCTCAATTTGTAATCTTGTACTAACTCATGATTAAGTATGGTTTGAGGCTAGGGCCTTATAGTTGGTATCAAAGGTCGGTTTAGATAACTTTAGAGGTTAGGGTATTCTATAAGCATAAGTGACAGTACCATAATATATTGGATTTCAGAAAGATTCCTAGTTTTAGAGAAAGTGAATGAGTAAGTATATCTTAGTGGTTATCTTCCTCATTAGTACATGATGGTTTTGTTGATATACTCACACTGACATTTCTGTTTTTAGTGAATGGAAGGATCTAGCAGGCACCAAAGTTACTATGGGTTTGAAGGAAACTTTCGTGGTTCTCTGATTAATAGACTGGATGAAATGGGGTATTCAATGAGGAAACTCGTGGTTGTCCTAAACCAAGTATAAAGGAGTCATGATCATCCACTTGAACGTTGGTATGTTCTGTAATGCATCATGTACGAGATGACCAATCGATGTGGAAGTTCAGCTAATAATTATAAAGGTAACCATTAAGGTTTATATGATCCTTACTTTTGAGGTCATTATGGGTTCTTTTATGTTATGATGGAAAATGAAAGGCATGAGATAAACTTGAGGTTAAAATATGTTATGATTATTTTTGAAGATTTTATCTCATTTTTGGGAATGTTTTAAGAATTATATTGTTTTGGAAAAAGGAAAACATGTAGACTGTGTGATAACCTGTCACTCCAGACAAAGTTACGGAAATCGAACCCACAACCAAAGTGCGACAGGTATTTATCGCCTACCACTGGACTACGTGAAGTCCCTGGTTCATTTGACTAATTCTTTTTAGTTAGATGATTTTATTAATTAAGAGTAAGCTGATTTAGGGTTATCTATGGAAATTTATTAACCTATCATGGAGGATATGTGATTAGGTTAATTACTTTTCAATACGAGACATTAGGAGCAACTGATGTTGTTTGGAGATAAATGTTATGATTTAACATGGAAGATGATGTGACTAAATCCTTCAAATATTTGGGTTTCAATCTTAGTTTGGTCTACATTGAAGTATTTTATGGACAATTTGTTTATTTAATGGTCTTTGTTGACCTTTGGGTTTTGTTGGACAAATTTTGGAGATTAAGAATAGATATTCTTTTTATAAAGGGTTATCCTATTCTGGATTATCTGATCTTGTACTAACATATTTGGTTTTGGTTTTGGTTAAAGTCTAAATACATGGGAAGTATATAGTTCTCTTTTGTGGATTAGGTGATTCTCTAGAAGTTGATTATAGTACTCTTAATGTGAACATGTCTTCCTAAATACTCGTCTTTGTGAGAAAATATGAGTTTGATTTAGGAATATACTAAAAGTTGAAAGTCTACGTGATATGTATGTATGTTTCATTATGATTTAGATAAGCTCAAAAATAAATTCCTCAATGAAGAGTAACTTAAAACAAAAATGTCATCTGTTAACTTTTCCTACTGGGGAATCCAATACCGTTTAACCCATCACAAGTTTGTGATTTTCTTATGGTTAGATTTCTCTTAGACATGTTTACTATAACTCTACATCAGAACATGACCCTTTTTTTCCTCCATGTCCATATTTTCATACTTGGAATCCTAATATGGGTTAACTCGGGTGACCATTGTACTTCTCTTTCTTTATTTTAAAGTGATTGGTTTACTGACTCTTGTTCCGATGTGGGATTTTCAATGAAGTTTCCAACCCCAATTTTAAAATTGTGAGGATGAAATTCCCAAAAGGGGGGAAGTATGTAACGCCACAGGTAAATAAAGAATATTGCATTTTCACATTTATCCATATTTGTGAATAAAATATTAATATTACTTTAAAGGGGATGCTATGATCGATGGCGTACCCAATAAGCAACAATGAGTTTCTTGGGAATCTTGCTTTGCACTCTAATAATAAAATAATATTATTTTAAATGGTATTTAACGCCTTGCCGTTGTAATGGCGGGAATGAAAAAAACTAACTAAAAAATGATTATATATGTCCTTCATATATTTTTACTCTTTACAATAAATGTTATAGGATTAAAAATGTGAAAGAATACAATTTAAGCATAAACATTCCAATATTCATTAAAAGGTCGATTAACCGCCTTTTGATGGAGAACCTCTTTCAAATACACTTTTTGACAATTTTATGTGTTATATTTGAAAAAATAAAATTCATCTTTAGAATCGAGACATCAAAATTTACTTTGTGTAATTTTGTGGTATTTTTCTGAAAAAAGTTCAATTTTTAATGAATAGTGAAAAATGTTGTATTTTAATTCAAAACCCATTAGTAATATAATTTATTTATATGATTATATTTTATATTGAATTTATTTTAAATTGAAATTTGAACATATTTTTACCATTTAATCCAATTGTGTTTTTTGGAATTAATTTCACTTTGAAGTCGGACTTAAACTAGTGTCAATCTTTTGATAGATTTTGTTCCATAAAAACACGCTATTTGTTTTGACAATGGGAATTAATTATTAAATTAATTAATGAAACTTAAATGTGTTGAATTTAGTAAAATAGACATCATTTTTGAATTCGGAATGTCAAATATAGCTTAGGGTGAATTTTTGGTAATTTTCTGAAAAACATCAATTTTTGATAAATAGTGAAACCACTAAGTGGTACTTATAAAAACTGAATTTTCCGTTTAAATGAAAATTTTCCATCTTTGTGTTTTGAATTTCAAAAATACGACATACATTGTTGTCATTAAGAAGTAAAATGTGGTTCAATGGGATTAGAATAATTTTTTGTTGAATAGTAACTTATTAAGTTCTTAATCGCGATTAGAGGTAATTAGTGTACTTTAAGGTAAGATTAATGTTTTAATAAAATGAAATGACCTAGACACATATCCTACCCTTATTTGATGTTTCATGGCTGACCAATACAATCCATGGGTCAACTAGGGGACCCCATAGAGCCACTTTGGTAGGAAAATGACATAAATAACTTTTTATTTAATGTTAAAGTAAAAATGACACAAACATGAAATGTTTTACTAAAACAATTTTTACATGGGGTTACACAAGTCATATTTCTTACTATAAATAGAAATTGGTAAGATAAAAATATTTCCTACATCATTGTATTTATTTATAATTTTTAGACATTAAATAAATTAAATTATTTATGACATCATGATGATGCAGTGATGACCTCATTATTTCGCGATTTAAATAAAATGGAATGATAATGTAAAATATAAGACCAAAACCTGTCAAAATCCTATTGTATGGGTGTATTTCGAACCCTTATAACCGTATATTAGATACACATCAATGTGGGACCATTAAAATCCGAAACACATTCTAAAATAAAGTAGCATTTCATTACTTTCCAAGAGTGGCCCTCCTCTCCTCTTATAAAAGGCCCCCACCTCTACCTCCTTACCCACACTTCCATAGCCTTTGGCTCGTTCAACCCCTGCCCATTTTGTCTCTCCACATCCCTATATAACTCCTTGAAGCCTCACATTGCGCATAAGTCTTCCCAAGGATGCATTTGAGCTCAAACCAAAGGGAGTTACCCGATTTTAAGGTAATGTCATCACTTGTGTCCTTTTGATTTATTTTGCTTCTCCAACCCCCTAAACTCTTTTTATTCATTTATTTTGTAACAAATACAGTATCTTCAATATACTATGATGTTTTTATAAGAAGGATTCGAGCTACACTAACATACACCTACATCTAATGGTTAAAGAACATACTATTTCTGTGGATGGAGAATTTCTGCCTCACGAAACGATGATTGTTCAACATTCTTCTAACACCTTAAAAGGTGGCCATTAAGATGAAACTATGTTTATATATGATATATAATATGTTTATGATTTACCTAAGCTTTTGTATTTTCCATTGATGGAATACCTTTATGGTTTCCATTATGGGTAAACGCGATATCTTCATTTAAGGAAGTGCGGACTACCGCCCCCTCAAAGTGATTTGATTCGTTAATACCATATGTGGTACGTATAAAGGATATATTTAATGATATTATATATGATACCATACTATAATTAAAATACTATTATGTATAATTATGTTTTAAATTTCCATTAAATATGAAATAGAAATGGAAGTAGCTTTCATGCGTACGTACGTCTTACCGTCTCCATGAACGGTACATTTCATTTCTTATCTCAAAGTGTTATGTACTATTATAAGTACATATATATAATGGATATATATGTAATATATTACATATAAATGATGGATATCATTCTGGAATTATAACATATATATATATATATCATTGTAACAGCCGAGACTTTTATGTGAAATATTTTGTTTTTTATGTTATATAAATCATCAAAGGAATATTTCATTACACACAACACTAGCTTGGCTTTCTTTACACGCAACCGCAACCTTCCTCGATTGCTTGTATCATACGCAATACCGAGTTTCACTAAAAAATGATATGTTATTAAAATATTATTAAAACCAGCCATTATTAATAGTAATAACCACTTTTTGAAATATTATAAATTTTATTTTTCAATGAGGACTTGATTTTTGGATTCGGAATATCGAAATTAGCCTACGGTGAAATTTTGGTATTTTTCTGAAAACATTCAATTTTTGATGAATAGTGAAACCACTATGTGGTAGTTAAAAAAACCGAATTTTTCATAAAACATAATTTTACCACTTCTGTGATTGGAATTTTGAAAATTTGAGGGACACGGTTGATGTCAGTAAGTAAAATGTGGTTCAATGAGATGAAAATAATTTTTTGGTGAATAGTAAATTTTTTCTTTTTTTTACCACGGTTAAAAGTAAATAGGGTAATTAAGGGTATAAATGTAATTATTATTACCCTAACACATGCCCTAAATCTATTGGAAAAGGGTAATTCGACCAAAAACATCCTTAAAAATAAAATATGACCATTTAAGCCCACTTGGATTAGATTAGGACATTTGTTATTAATTTATTTAATGAAGGGTTAAAATAGATAAAATAAATGTTTAATAAGTAAATAATTTTTAATATGGGGTTATACATAAGATAAATTCGACTATAAATATTAATTAGATATCTAAAGAGATTTCATACATAATGGTATTTTATTTTTAATTTTTAGACATTAAATAATTTAATTTAATTATGACACAAAAATGATGTAGTAATTATCTTATTAATAAAATATTGACATAATTGATGTTATAAACACAAAAATAAATGTAATTTGAGACTTTTTATGAATTACACTAATTTTATAGGTTAATATGACATGTTAGTATAGATTTAATTAACTTTTTTCGAATGAATCATTTTGTTTTGATTTTCACAAAAATCAATTACTAAATAGTGTCAAAATTGACATAAAATTGTTTTTAAAAAAAATATTATATTATTAATTGTTATTTTATTCTTAAAAATATATGGTTCGGAAAAATTACTTAGATAAGGTTATATATATTAATATTAAACAACTTTGGGTTCGTTTGGATTGTTATAATTTGTTTATTAACCTTATAGTGTAAGAACACAAGAAGACACAGTAAAAGTAAAATTATTTAACTTAATGTTAAATCTAAATGATAAGGTCAAAATAGGAACCTAAACTTGTCTATATTATATTGGAATAGAGGATATCTACCCATCCTCACTTTAGATTAGAAATAAATCAATTTGGAGCTTTTTAAAACCGAATTTTTCTTTATAAAAAAATAATAGTTTTAGTTATTCCAAAGGTGCCCCTCTCCTCCCTTATAAATGCGCACCCCCTCCCTCTCTTCCTCACACCACTTTTATCCTTCAAGCTCGTCCAAACCCTGCCAAATTCTCTTCTCCACTTCCCTAGAATAATCCTAGTGGTTCTGGTATTCCTCGAAGACCAATTTTAGTGCCTTAAAAGGAGATCTTAAAGAGGCCCTTCAAAGAAGAGGTAATTTCCGTTACCGATTCTTTCCCCTTTATTTCTTCTTCCACTTCTTCTTCGTAGGTAGTTTCATTATGAATTAGTAACATTAGTATCAATAATATACTTATATGTTATTATAAATATGAAACAACCCTATTTCACCATCAATCCATCCTACAGAAAATGAAATCATTGCGCGTGCGTACATACGGAATACCGTCTCCACGACGCGATGAGATTCATTCTCCACTTTAACCATTCATGAATATTTATAAAGTATATATAATAAATAATCATGAAATATATTACATAATTATGATACTGGATTTATGTGTATAGATATATATTCTATTCAACTCAATAAGGAAACGAAAAAAGCGTTCATGCGTACGTACGACCTACCGTCTCCATGAATGGTGTATTTATTTCCATTTACTGATTTATTATATATATGTATATTCTGAATATATATTATATATAAATCATGTTTTATATTTTGTAATTAAGTATTCATGATCTAAGTAATCATATGAATAATTACAAGTCAAAACACGGATGACAAATGAAACAATTTTACCCAAAACACTCTTTAATAAGGAATTTACAAAAGAACGGGTAATATAAAGTCATAAATGAACCATATATGATATCATAACAATGAGTATGATTCTGGAATAAGTAAATAAAATTATTTAAATCATTATACAGGTGGTTCGGACACTTACGAAGCAAATCTGACCTAAGGTAAGGGAAATATTACAATCTCATTTTTATCCGAAATTGTTTATACTTTAGTATTTACGGGGGTGTATTTTATCATCCACATCCATGTTTCCTCAATATGTAATATTATTTCAATCCATCTACAATTGTTTAAATCCAATTTTACCCTTCAGTGAGTTTTTAGTAAAAGAAATGAAAGAAATCTTTTGTCGTTTTTCGTACGAGGTACTTTTTGAGTTTTACGACAAAAGTACGAGAAGAATGTTTTTTTATACGGCATGAATGGATTTTTAAAACAATATTTCCAAGAATCATCATTTTCAAGTTTTCAAGTTTATTTTTAATCAACTTATTTTAAGAATTGTATGACATATTAAGAATGTAAAAGTGTTTTTAATGTAGAAAGGATATTTTCCTCAAGAATGGAGTTCAAGTGTTTTATCAAAATTATTTTCCATCTAAGATAATATAGGTTTCTGTTTCTATCCATATTATTACATGGATTTGATTATGTTGTGATGGAAATATTTTTATGAATTCCTTTATCTTATATGAATTGTTTTATGATGGCATGTTGTTTAAGAATCCCATTTTTCCTACATGGGTTATGCATTGATTTATGATTTATGACTTTGTGGCACACATAAGAATGGTATCATTATGAGATGGGTGGGACCTATATCTCCCTCCAATGCATTGGGTAATGATTTTATATCTGATGAGATAGACATGGCTGGAATGGTAGGTTATATCGGTTCAGTGAAATAGGACTGAAACGAGGAGTGAACTCGGTTCAGAAATGGACTTTTTCCCCTAAGATAGTCTTGGAAATGATTTTTGACTAACAAGAAATGATTCTCTATGATTATGTGTGTATGCCACAATGTTTCATGTTTTATGTTATGATTATTGGGATTACATTTCACTACTATGATTTATACCATGTTATGAAATTATGATTTATTTTGCAGGTTAAGATTTCCAAAAGTTATGTTCTTATGTATATGATGTGATTGATGTTTCTTTTGTTTACCCTTACTGAGCATTTGATCTCATCCTTTTGTATGTTTTATTTCCCCAAGTCAAGAAGAAGGTTATTAAGTAAGATATGTCAAACAGGACTATAGATATGATGAAATAAATGGGAGACAGTGTAGACGCTTTATGAACCATTTGTTTATGTTTCCCAGTTTCTAAAGACACTATACCTATACTATCCTTTCCTGGTTTTGTTATATGTTGTAATAAGTGTGCTTCAATTCTGAAGTAATAACAATCTATGTAAAGTATGGGTCGTTATAGTTGGTATCAGAGGAAAGGTATAGTCATCCTTTGGAAACTAAGATGTGAAAGCCTTAGTAAGAACCCTAAGGATAATTCTAAGCATAGAACAAAATCATAGTGTTTTAGAAATGACCATGAATAACCTAGGATAAGACCTTAAGTGTGAAATTTTATTCTTGATTATGTTTTTTTCCTTTTTTAAATAGTGTTGCTCACACTATTCTTCTTGGTTTTAGTCAATGGCTAGAACCCGAAGGAACCATGTTATTGTGGAATGCGACAGGCAATGCAATGATTGTCCCCCGGAGCAACCAAACGTTATGGGAGATGGAATGTAAAATCTTGTAGCCATGCTCACATAGCTTTCTCAAGATATGAATCAGCAGGACTTCCAAACGAGCAAAGTAAGGAGAAACATTCTGTTGAATCCTTCAAGAGGCAGCATCCACCTTCTTTCGGCGGGTCTACTGATCCATTAGTTGCTGAACAATGGATTAGTACTACTGAAAAAATATTTTCAGTTCTTCAATGTTCTAAACATGATAAAGTCATCCTAGCAGTGTATCATTTGGAAGTAGATGCTGATCAATGGTGGAATCTTATTAATAATACAAGGCAAAGGGATGAAATTGATTTCATGGAAGGAGATGAGTTCGAGAACTTAATTTTCAATAAGTACATCCCTCGTATTCTCCGAACAAAGATGGAGAAAGAGTTTATTGAAATAAATCAAAAGGATGATGAATCTGTTGGTACTTATGAAGCAAATTTTACAAGAATAGTAAGGCACGCTTCTGGTATTATTATCCAACCTGAGAGTAAGATCGATCGATTCTTTAGTGGCATAAAGCCATGTCTTCGAAGGGAGTTATCCATAAGGGACTTCAATAGCTACGAGGAAATCGTTCGATGTGCTCTCAATGTCGAGTTGGAGATTGGAGTAACCCATCAGTCATATGGGTTCGATAAGAAGAGGAAAATGGAATTCAAAAGAAAATCTAAAGATCACACTGAAAAGAAGATGAGATTTCCATTATGCTCAAAGTGTGGAAAGAAACATGGAGGGAGTTGTCTTAAAGAGACATTTAAATGTTTCAAATGTGGAAAGGAAGGTCATCGGGCATTTGAATGCCGTGATGATGGTATGAAGATGTCTAATGATGCAAAAAAAAGAAGGGATACACATAATGAACCTACTACATTTAAATGTTTCAAGTGCAAGGATATTGGACATTATGCCAATAAAAGCTCTAATCCAAGGGTTGATTATGTTGGTCGACGTCCACAAACTCTTAAGGCTAAAGACAAAGGAAAGTCACATGCAATTTGTATCAGCGATGTGGAGTACGATAATGATGTGTTGAAAGGTACACTTACCATCCACTCTAAAATAGAAAATGTTTTATATGATTCTAGATCCACCCACTCCTTTATTTCTGAAGAATTTTCTAAAGATATAACCGTATTACCTCAACAGTTATATGTTGAGTTAGCTGTGACAACCCCTAATGGAAAAATAGTTGCATCAAAAGTTTATAATTCTTCTCCGATTCAAGTTTGTGGGAAATTCCTTCCTGCAAATCTTGTGATCCTTCCTATAGTGGAATTTGATGTGATTCTTGGCATGGATTGGCTTTCTCTACATTGAGCTCATATCAATTTCCAAAGAAGGGAAGTCACATTTCATATTCCAGATCAATCTATGATCATCTATCGATGCAAGGATGAACATAACCTTCCAGTGAAACTTTCTTCCATTTTATGGGTATTGATTCCACTAAATTAAGGTTATTTATCTCAAATGGTTGGTGGGAAACTATCGATTAAGAATATGCCCATTGTACGAGAGTTTGATGATGTCTTTCCGGAGGAATTACCGGTCTTCCACCGAATCGGAAAGTTGAGTTTTCAATAGAACTCGTACCGGATGCTTTGCCTATTTCAAAGACACCTTATAGAATGTCCCCAATTGAGTTCCATGAATTGAAGAAGCAAATCCAAGAGAATCTTGATAAGGGATTCATATGCCCTAGTGCGTCACCTTGGGGAGCACCTGTTCTGTTTGTTAAGAAGAAATATGGATCAAAGAGACTCTGCATTGATTATCGAGAACTTAATAAGATCACTATCAAGAAAAAATCTCTTATTCTGCGCATTGATGACCTATTTGACCAACTACGCGGATCTCAATACTTTTCCATGATTGATCTTCATTCAGGGTATCATCAATTAAGGGTCAAAAGGGAGGATATACCAAATATGACTTTCCGTATAAGGTATGGACACTATGAATTTATAGTGATGCCATTTGGTCTTACTAATGCCCCTGCTATCTTCATGGATCTAATGAATAGAGTCTTTAGAGACTATCTTGATCAGTTTGTGATAGTCTTTATAGACGATATTATTTTCTATTCCAAGAGCAAGGAAGAAGATGAAGATAACTTGAGGATTATATTGATGACCCTGAGAAATGAGAAGCTTTATGCCAAATTTACCAAGTGTGAATTTTGGCTTCAAAAAGTTTCATTTTTGGGTCACATAATCTCAAAAGAGGGTATATCTGTGGATCCATCAAAAACAGAGGTTATCGAAAGATGGTTGAGACCATCAACAGTAACTGAGATCCGAATTTTTCTTGGTTTGGCTGGATATTATCGGCGTTTTGTGAAAGATTTTTCACGATTATCTAATCCACTCACCAAGTTGACTCGAAAAGGAGTTAAGTTTGTTTTGACAGAGGAATGTGAAGTGAATTTCTAGGAGTTGAAAAGAAGGTTATCCAGTGCACCTGTGATCACACTACCTTGTAGTAAAGAATGGTTTGTGATCTACAGTGATGCATCCAAGAAGGGATTGGTGTGTGTTCTTATGAAAAAATGATATGGTGATAGCTTATGCCTCAAGACAGTTGATAATACATGAGAAAAATTACCCAACTCATGATTTGGAGTTATCTGCGGTAATCTTTGCATTAATGATTTGGAGGTATTACCTTTATGGTGAAAGGTGGGATATTTATACTGATCATAAATGTTTAATGTATATTTTCACACAAAAGGAGCTGAATATGTGCCAAAGAAGATGGTTGGAGCTGATTAAGGATTATGACTACTCAATCCATTACCAACCTGGGAAAGAAAACTAGGTGGTAGATTCATTAAGTCGACAAGACAATGCTAGTTTATCCATGATGAGGATCACAAAAGATCCAATATGTATGGATTTACAAAGGATGGATCATGGAATTATAATGAATGGGGAAAAATAGTATCTTTCTCAAATGAATCTTCAACCATCTATACTTGTGAAGATTAAAGACGCACAGAAAGAAGATGTTGAGTTACAAAAGAAGGTGAGAAATGTTACTGAATTCAACCTTGATTGTGATGGGATAATAAATTTCAGAAATCAGGTTTTTGTTCCTCCCATCCCCGAATTAAAGATGGAGCTACTGGATTAGGCTCATAGTTCTTCATTCACTATTCATCCTGGAAGCACGAAGATGTATAGGGACCTGAAAGAGTACTTCTGGTGGGACGGCATGAAAAGAGATGTTGCTGAATATGTCTCTCGATGCTTGGTTTGTCAACAAGTTAAAGCTGAGAGACAGAAGTCTAAGGGGATGTTACAACCATTACCCATACCTGAATGGAAATGGGAAAACATCATTATGGACTTTTTCACAGGACTTCCTAAAACATCCAAAGGCAATAATGATATCTAGGTCATAGTTGATTGTCTTAAAAAGTCTGCATACTTCATTGCTATTATAGAGGATTCCTCTCTAGATCAGCTTTAAAGGATATATGTAAAGGAAGTGGTAAGATTGCATGGAGTACCACTTTATATTATATCTGATCGGGATCCAATATTTACCTCAATGTTCTGGAGAAGTCTTCAGCATACTCTGGATACAGAGTTGAGTTTCAGCACTTCTTATCATCCTCAAACATATAGTCAGTCTGAGAGAACAATTAAAACTCTAGAAGATATGTAGAGAGCATGCTCTATGGATTTCAAAGGTGGTTGGGATCAACACCAACCTTTGGTGGAATTTTC
This sequence comes from Viscum album, assembly GCA_963277665.1. Classification (NCBI taxonomy): domain Eukaryota; kingdom Viridiplantae; phylum Streptophyta; class Magnoliopsida; order Santalales; family Viscaceae; genus Viscum; species Viscum album. Next base: position 294,234,876 of record OY728165.1, read on the forward strand.
TTATAATAATTGATTTCACTCCAGTATTCAGATGGTTCCTTATGATGCTCTCTATGGAAAGAAATACAGGACTCCAACTTGCTGGGATGAAGTTGGGGGAAGAATGCTCTTAGGATCCGATCTCATTGTTGAAATGGAAAAAATGTCAGATCTATTCAACAACACATAAGAGCAGCTCAGAGTCGACCGAAAAGTTATGCCGACAACTGAAGAAAAAGACCTAGAGTTTGAAGTGGGTGATAAAGTGTTCTTATGAATATCTCCCTGAAAGAGGGTCTTGAGATTTGGAAAGAAGGGGAAGTTGTGCCCTAGAAATATCGGCCCTTTCGAAATACTGGATCGTGTTGGGAAGGTAGCTTACCGATTGGTGCTTCCACCGAATCTCTCTCAAGTTCACAATGTGTTTCATGAATCTCTTCTGAGAAAGTACATACCTGATCCTTCACATGTACTCTGCTCAGAAGTTATACCGCTGAAGCAAGATCTTTCTTATGAAGAACAACCGATAGTGATTCTGGATCGTAGTGAAAAAGTCCTACGAAACAAGACCACTCACTTGTTGAATTTTTTATGGAGGAACCACCAATTAGAGGAAGCTACATGGGAGCTTGAAGATATGATGAGGGAGAGGTATTCTCATCTGTTTGTTAAAAAGTGACAAATTTTGAGAGAGATATTCATTTTAAGGGGGGTAGAATGTAACACCCGAGACTTTTATGTGAAATATTTTGATTTTATGTAATATAAATCATCAAAGGAATATTTCACTACACAGAACACTATCTTGGCTTGCTTTACACGCAACCGCTGCCTTCCTCGATAGCTTGCATTGTACGCAATACTGAGTTTCACTAATCAATGATATGTTATTAAAATATTATTAAAACTTGCCATTATTAATAGTAATAACCACTTTTTGAAATTATATAAATTTTATATTTCAAAATAGTCTTCATTTTTTGATTCGGAATATCGAAATTAGCCTTGGGTGAAATTTTGGTATTTTTCTGAAAACTTTCAATTTTTGATGAATAGTGAAACCACTAAGTGGTAGTTAAAAAACTGAATTGTTCATAAAACATAATTTTACAACTTCTGTGAGTGGAATTTTGAAAATCCGAGAGACACGGTTGATGTCAGTAAGTAAAATGTGGTTCAATGAGATGAAAATAATTTTTTGGTGAATAGTAACTTTTTAATTTTTTTACCACGGTTAAAAGTAAATAGGGTAATTAAGGGTAAAAATGATATTATTATTACCCCAACACATGTCCTAAATGTATTTCACAAGTGTCATTCGACCAGAAACAACCTTCAGAATAAAATATGACCATTTAGGCCCATATGGATTAGATTTGGACATTTATTATTAATTTATTTAAAGATGGGTTAAAATAGTTAAAATCAAAGTTTAATAAGTAAATCATTTTTAATATGGGGTTATACATAAGATAAATTAGACTACAAATTTTCATTAGAAATCTAAAAATAATTCATACATAATGGTATTTTATTTGTAATTTTTATACATTATATAATTTAATTTATTTATGACACAAACATGATGCAATAATTATCTTATTAATAAAATATTGACATAATTGATGTTATAAACACCAAAATAAAAGTAATTTGAGACTTTTTATGAATTCCACTATTTTTCTAGGTTAATATGACATTTTATTATTGATTTAATTAACATTTTTTGAACTAATCATTCTGTTATGATTTTTACAAAAATCAATTACTAAATAGTGTCAAAATTGACATAAAATAGTTTTAAAACAAATATTATATTATTAATTGTAATTTTATTCGTAAAAATACAAGGTTCGGCGCAATGACTTAGATAAGGTTATATATATTAATAATAAACAACTTGGTGTACGATTGTATTGTTATATTATGTTTATTAACCTTATGGTGTACAAACACAAGAAGACACGGTAAAAGTAAAATTATTTAACTTAATGTTAAATCTAAATGATAAGGTCAAAATAGGAACCTTAACATGTCTAAATTCTATTGGATTAGAGGATTTCGACCCATCCCCACCTTAGATTCTAAATAAATCAATTTGGAGCTATTTAAAACCGAATTTGGATTTATAATAAAATAATAGTTTTAGTTATTCCAAAGGTGCCCCTCTCCTCCCTTATAAAAGGGCACCCCCTCCCTATCTTCCTCACACCACTTTGAGCCTTCAAGATAGTCCAAAACCTGCCAAATTTTCTTCTCCACTTTCCTAGAAACATCCTAGAGTTTCTGGATTTCCTCCAAGACCAATTTTAGTGCCCTAAAAGGAGATCTCAAAGAGGCGCTTCAAAGAAGAGGTAATTTCTGTTACCGATTCTTTCACCTTTATTTCATCTTCCACTTCTTATTCATAGGTTTTTTCATTATGAAGTTATAACATCAGTATCAATCATATACTGATCTGTTATTATAAATATGAATCAACCCTATTTCACCATAAATACATCCTACGGAAAATGAAATCACCTTGCGTGGGTACGTACGGAATACCGTCTCCATGATGCGATGATATTAATTCTCCACTTTAACTACTCATGAATGATTATAAAGTATATATAATAAGTAATAATGAAATATATGACATAATAATGATACTGGATTTATGCGTGTATATATATGTATTCTATTCAACTCAATAAGGAAAAGAAAACATCGTTCATGCGTACGTACGGCCTACCGTCTCCATGAACGGTGTATTTCTTTCCATTTACGAAATTATTATATATATGTATATTCTGAATATATATTATATATAAATCATGTTTTATATTCTGTAATTTAGTAATCATGATCTATGTAATCATATGAATAATTACAAGTCAAAACACGGATGACAAATGAATCAATTTTACCCAAAATGCTCTTTAACATGGAATTTACAAAATAACGGGTAATATAAAGTCAAAAGTGAACCATATATGATATCATAACAATGAGAATGATTCTGGAATAAGTCAATGACATTATTTAAATCATTATACAGGAGTTTCAGACACTTACGAAGCAAATCATACCTAAGGTAAGGGAAATATCACTATCTCATTTTTATCCGAGATTGTTTATACTTTAGTATTTACTGGGGTGTATTTTATCATCCACATCCATGTTTCCGCAATATTTAATATTATTTCCATCCAACTACAATTTTTTAAACAAAATTTTACCCTTTAGTGAGTTTTTAGTAAAAGATACGAAAGGAATCTTTTGTCGTTTTTCGTACGAGGTACTTTTTGACATTTCTGAAAAAAGAACGAGAAGAATGTTTTTTTATACGGCATGAATGGATTTTTAAAACAATATTTCCAAGAATCTTCCTTTACATGTTTTCAAGTTTATTTTTATTCAACTTATTTTAAGAATTTTATGACATATTAAGAAAGGAAAAGTGTTTTTGAAGTAGAAAGGATATTTTCTTCAATAATCGAGTTCAAGTGTTTTATCAAAATTATTTTTCCATCTAAGATAATATAGGGTTTTGTTTTTATCCCTATTATTACATGGATTTGATTATGTTGTGATGGAAATATTTTTATGAATTCCTTTATCTTATATGAATTGTTTTATGATGTCATGTTGTCTATGAATCCCATTTTTACTACATGGGTTATGCAATGATGTATGATTTATGATTTTGTGGCACACATAAGAATAGTATCATTATGAGATGGGTGGGACCTATATCTCCATCCAATGCATTGGGTAAAGATTTTATATTTCATGAGAGAGACATGGCTGGAACGGTGGGTTATACCGGTTTAGTGAAACAGGACTGAAACGAGGAGTGAACTCAGTTCAGAAATGGACTTTGTCCACTAAGATAGACTTGGCAATGAGTCTTGACTAACAATAAATGATTCTCCATGATTATGTGTGTATGACACAAAGTTTAATGTTTTATGTTATGATTATTGGGATTACATTTCACTACTATGTTTTATCCCATGTTATGAAATTATGATTTCTTTTGCAGGTTATGATTTCCAAAAGTTATGTTCTTATGTATATGATGTGATTGATGTTTCTTTTGTTTACCCTTATTGAGAATTTGAGCTCACCCTTTTGTATGTTTTATTTACCTAGGTATGGAAGAAGGTTATTAAGTAAGATATGTCAAAAGGGACTATAGATATGATGAAATAAATGAGAGATAGTGTAGACGCTTTATGAACCCGTTGTTTATGTTTCCCAGTTTCTAAAGACACTATACCTTTACGGTCCTTTCCTGGTTTTTTTATATGTTGTAATAAGTGTGCTTCAATTCTGAAGTAATAAAAATTTATATAAAGTATGGGTCGTTATACTCATTTTGTTTTAATTCCATTAATATGACATAAAATGAAAGTAATGTTCATGCGTACGTACGGCCTACCGTCTCCCTGAACGGTGCTTTAAATTTTTATTTCAAAATGATATGGAATAGTATAAAATGAATATATACTGGATATAAATGATATTTAAAACATCAATACTATTCTGGATATGATGTACCTATAACTACATGGAAAATTATTTTCCAACAAGTTCAATTTTGACTCATGTACCAAACATCGACAAAAACGTCTGATATAAACTCATATTATTAACCAATTATTATAACATTAAAATATGTTATATGAACTGAGTAATAATATTTATATGAGGTCCTTAATAAATTATAAGTTGGCCAATGTATATTATTCTGGAATATAAAGAAACGAACAATACAAGTTGGACTTCAGGTAAGGGATTTGACTGCTCTCTTTCTTTTAAAGTACACTCTTTTATGTCATTCCTTTTAAAGCTCATCTTTCTTGTTATTGGGATATACTTTTATATTAATCTTACTGTAATTTTTATGTTCATATGATGAGAGACCCTATTCTCTCTCATCAATCCATTTTGGATGTTTTAGGTGGCGCCGTTAGGCTGGGGAGTTTTCGTAAGGGATTTTTCATCTCACTTTTATTCCCATGAGATTTATAATACATTTGCCACAATTTCCTTTGGGTGGTGTATGTACTGCCGATTATTTTACTCATTTTGAGTATTTACATCAATTGGGTATTTCCCTTATTTCACGGGGTGTATGTTTCGAAAGATACCCATGTCGGTAAGGGAACCTTTCACCCTCCTCTTTTTAAAAGACTTATTTTGTTATGTCTTTTAATTCAAATACTATTATGTTGGGATATGTTCTTATATATCCTTATTGATGTAAATTTTATGTCCATGTGTTGAGATACCCCTTTTATCTCTCATCAACTCATTTTCTGAATTTTGAAGTGACGCCGTTAGGCTGTCGAATTTTACCAAGGGAACTTTTTAACCCAATTTCGATTTCTTTGGGTTCAACATGTAGTTATTGAATATGTCATCCATTGAATATGTGTGAATGTAATTTTATTGTTTTACACTTAATATCCACTTATATTGGGTCGATTTATATTTGTCACACAAAATTTTGAGATTGATTTATCCCTAATTTAAGGATACCTTTTTTATAAGGGATTTCATCACATTTTACATTTCTATTGAGACTTAATTGTTGTTATGCACCAATTCAATCTTATATGGTGTATATACTGTCCTTTGGAATATTATATCATGAGTCCATTTATTCCCATCATATTATATAGTTCTGATTAAATGTTATTCCTCAATTATTCTATTCAAGTGTCTCTAATTTTGGAAAAAACCCTTTAATCAAAATATCACTTTAAATGTTTTAATGATTAGTTCTTATTAATATCCATGTTTTCAAAATGGTTTTAAGAATTTATTTATATGGATATTAATGGTTTAAAATGTTAAAATCTTCAAGGTCGTATGGGACACTTTGATTCAAAAATATCTTTATTAAATGTCTTAAATGGTATTGAAAATGGTTTTTAGAATGGATTCATTATTTCAATATCTTAAAATGTTATATTGTTTTTTCAATGTGGAAATGTTATATTTCCTTTATGCTTATGTTATGTGCTATGAATATGTTATGGTTCTTGGGCATTGTTATGAAGACGGGTGGTTCCGTGATAAACTAAGGGCGGGTGAGCCCGATATATCTCTCCAATGCATTGGGTAACACGAAGGAGTGAAACGTTAAGGTTTCTCCGAAGAGATTCAGGGAATATAATGTGGTGGGTATTCTAAACGTAACCAAGAGGGTTACTCCCTACGTAAGAATGTTATGAATGCCTAAAGTTACCTTTTATGTCTTGTGACTTCAATGATTTATTCATGATTTGATGAGGTATGTTAAAGTGCCTATGTTTTATGGGTAATGTATGATTTCATTCTTATGTATATATGAACTCATGTTTATTTTCCATATTTTTTTTAACCCTTACAGAGGTTTTTATGCTCATCCCAACATTGTTTGAAATGTTTTTCATAGGACAAGGGAAAGGTACATGATGTGATGATAGTGTCAAGGATGTGTCAATAAAGAAACCATGTTTCATTTTAAATATGTTTCCATTGATGGGAAAAATGAATACTGTCTTTTATGTAACCACTTTGTTTAAATGTGGAATGTAATGAAAGTTTCATGATCTAATTCTCTAAAACTCTAAACCGGAAAAGATCCTCAATGTGTAATCTTGTAATAACTCAATATTATGTAAGGTTTAAGGATGGGGCCTTATAATAAGACTCTGCTATGGTCGGAAAACCATGCGCCAATGGTAGATGCTCCTGAGCATGCTCAGAGTGTAGTGTCGCAGTTATAAACACCGCCCTGAAAAAATCTTGAAGTCACCCCAAGTGAAGGTTGTCTCATCGAAAAACTGGAGCATCTGGCTCCACCACCTCTCAACTACTCCCTGAAAGAGACTACCAGCTAGGTACACCATCAAGTGAGCGGTTTTCCTAGCTATGTGGAATTCCCATGCTACAAACTCCAACCAGTACCCAGCTGCCTGAAAATCTGACTCGCCTTGAAACCTCAGAGGCCCTTATCGCTGGAACTCGTGCAACACGGTCAAGCGGAGTGCACTCTCTGCTTGTGTCTCAACTAGTGGAGGGACCTGTACTGAAGCCTCGCTACTCGGTGGGCTATCATCATGCTCCCAACTGAGTACCCACGCTGACTGACTGGTTGAAGACATCATAAAAGAAACAGATGTAACATGGTCAAACGATTATACCTCGTGTGCTGACCTGTTTTGAGATTATTTAAAAGAGACTTTTGTAAAGACACACGCAATCAATGTTTTCATGCATTGAGTTGGAAATCAGTAGTCAGGGTCCTGGTGTATGGATACATCGGTCTCTGCACCAACACTGGACTCCTTGAACTGAAAATGACACTCGGTATGCTTAACAATATTTCTTCATAGAAAGAAAATACCATATTCATAAGTTCTACCGCAGAACCAAATACCTCTGATACCAATTTGTCCCGAACCGTCCTTGGGCCCGTTCCATGACTACCCCAAGCTCGCCTTCCATAGGCCAGGGTCTAGAAACTAGCACCAAAGGCATAAATCCCTATAACTGGGAAGGCATTTCCTTTATAAAACATAAACACACAATAGTGTACAAGCGAAATCACACACTATGTAAGAGGTATAAAAACTGGGCTGAAAGTACAAAAGGGGCAGAATACAATCCCAAAAGTCAAGTACAAGGAAAATAAAAAAAACAGTAGGAAGGTTTCGAGCTACTCCTGGATCGTCCTCTGGAGTTCCTACCTGATGGGTAGGTACAGATGTCCACCTCATCTCTCCATGTTTGTCTGTCACCTCTGGGTACCGTCTCATCGTGAACTCCACCTCCAGGTATCGTCTCGTCGTGAAGTCCACCTCTGGGTACCGTCTATCTCTACGAGCCTCAACCACGATTAGTCGTGTCCTTAATCTTTATCCAACACAACGAGTAGCTGGTATATCCCGTGCAGGGGTGAGTATAACGATACTTAGTAGGGACCCTGAGACCCTCACGGTCTAAATAAATCCAAAAGGATAAACCACAAAGAATTATCTGAACAATTAACTTTTACTGAGGTATACGCCCATACATATACCTAAGTTATCAAGTAACTCATCTCAATCATGAGGAAAATACAATGGTCGTTTACTCAGCTCAATCTAGGATTTTTATTAAAGATATTGAAACCAGAACAGATGAAGAGCTCCTCCTCTATCGAGTATAGTGATCCTGTCATGACTCTGAGGCGCTGCCCACTAACCCTAGACTACTGAGGTACTCCTCCTATTGAGTACCGTGGGTCTGGCACCCCAACACAATAGTGATCCCTGCCAAGGGTCTGCCACCCCAACACAGTAGTGCTCCCCCTGGGAGCCGCCACCCCGCCTGGTCGGCCAGCCATGCGGCCAACTGCGTGGGTCACGCGGGCTCTGCTGCCCGCACCAGGCTGGGCCGCACCACCCGGGCTGGGCCATTCCTATCCGTTCCAGACCCGGACTTGAGTCCGGTCGCCGGTTCGGGCCGACCCAGGGTGGGTTGGTCCGGGTCGGACTGGTCCCAGACGCCCTATTTTCAGACCATTTTCGTTTTAATGTCCATAACATGAACTATGGACCTCTGATCGACTAACCGTTAGTTGTGTAGGATTCCTTGGATAAGGAAGGTCGTTTCATTATATTAAACTCAATTTTTTGATGAATTTTGGGTACAGTCGGGTTTGTTCGAACCCAAAACCAACCGGGCCCTCGGAGCGGAAATTCTTATAACTTAAGGACCAGACGTCCGATTTACGTACCGTCAACTACGTTGGATTCCTCTTGATGAGATGGTTCTTTTGGAATACTATATTTGGTTTTTGGATGATTTTGGAGTATGTTCAGGTTGGTTTAAGCTTAAAGACCAACTATGCCCCTGAACAGAAAAGCTAATAACTCACAGACCGGGCGTCCAATTGATGTGGTGTCTGTGCGTTGAGACCCCTATGATGAGGTGGTCCTTTGAGATACTTCCACGTGAGATTACGTGAAACTTGTAAGTATCAACTAGTAGCTCATGTAGTAGATCCTCCCGAAGACAAGTGTACGGCGTACAGAGACCTTATAACTAGCTGAGACCTGATGACTGCTTGTATGATTCGTTTCAGAGTAACTTGTATAGCCCAGTAGAGAGAACTACTATGTTGTGGTGGTAGACCCATAGCGGGGAGCACTATTGTGTTGGTGTGGAAGACCCACGGTACTCGACAGAATGAGTACCTCTGTAGGCTATTAGGATGAGCACTACTTTGTTGGGGTGGTAGACCCATAGCATGGAGCACTACTGTGTTGGGTTGGCAGACCCGCGGTACTCAATAGGAGGAGTACCTCAGCAGTCTAAGGTTAGTGATCAGTGCCTCGGAGTCATGACAGGATCACTGTACTCGATAGAGGAGGATCTCTTCAGAGGTTGTGGTTTCGATATATTTAATGAAAATCCTAGTTTGAGCTGAGTCAATGACCTTTGAGTTTTCCTCATGATTGAGATGGGTTACTTTATAACTTAAGTATATGTATGGGCATATACCTAAGTAAAGGTTATCTTTTGATATCATTCTTTTTATTTTATCCTTTTTGGATTTAGTGACACCTTGAGGGTCTCGGGGTCCCTACTGAGTATTGTTATACTCACCCCTACACGGGCTATGCCCACACCTCATTGTGTTGGATGTAGATGATGGACAACACTAATCGTGGTTGAGGCTCGTAGAGCTGGACGGTACCCGGAGGTGGACTTCATGACGAGCCGTTACTTGGAGGTGGACTTCACGATGAGATGGTACCCAGAGGTGACAGATGGGCATGTAGAGCTGAGGTTTCCAACTGTACCTACCCATCAGGTTGGAACATCGGAGGGCGATCCAGGAGCAGCTCGACACCTTCCTGATTTTTTGTCTTTTCCTTGTACATTACTGTTGGGATTTTATTCTGGCCCTTTTGTACTTTCAGCAAACTTGTTATACTGATTACTTAGTGTTTTCTTCCACTTGTACTTTACTGTGTGTTTACATTTTATAAAGGCAATGCCTTCCCAGTTATAGGGATTTACCCATTTGGTGCCAGTCACCAGCCCCTGGCCTTTAGATGGTGGGTTTGGGGTAGTCACGACACAGGCCCGAGGATGGGTCTTGATAAATTTAGACCCCTACCTCATGAAAGATCTACGATATCTGAGCATCATGGAAGACAGTGTCGCTAAAGGGCAGACGTCGGCTCGTTGAAAAATTCCCCATGTTGGTGTCTCCTTCCTTGTCACGAAGAAAGAAGAGGATGGAGAACCGTGGTTGTTGAGACGTTCTACGTTAAAGGTTTGATGTTATTCATCAGAGTAGAACTGTCCTTTATTGAGGATGATGCTCTTCAATAACTCTAGAGTTCTCCCAATTCCTCCTCACACAACAATTGCCAACCAAAATAAAATAAGGCCTCTCCTTATTTTATTTAATTTTTCCATGCATTCCAAATTTAAAATTCATACACTTAATTAATTTAATTATAGAGGTTCCAAAAATTAATTAAGGTGTGTGTTGGAAATAATTAAAGAGGGGAGATGGGAGAGGAAGAGTTACTCAATTAAAGGAGAGTTAACAATTATGAATGGGGTTTAAGAAGAGTTTGGGGAAAGTTAAAGGTTGGGGCTCATGTGGGCCCCAACTCACAAATATCCTAGCATGGGTAGTTAGGTTCTTATGGGGCCCACCCCAACCCTCACATGTAAGAGATAACCGCATTAGTTATAAAATAAAATTTCTCCACAATTTTATTCACTTATTATTTAATCCACAAATTTTAACATCTCCTCCCGTGCAAATGCATCTATTGTAAAAGTCCCCTTAATAAATTACAGGCGTTGTGAGTTCATCGGTGCCCTTGGATTTCAATTTCGAGATCCGGTTCAAATGATAGCAAACTTGCTCATTCATTTACTGAACGCACCTGAGATAAACATCAGAAATTGATTCTGGGAACACCGGGCCTCGAAATTAAGTGTCTTCAAAAGCCACAAACTCGTAAAATTCAAAAGAAATTAAGAAAAAAATTTCCTAGAAATTTTCGGGTCTTTACAGGATGGGTTTATATTACCTAATTGAATTATATATAATTATATCCAATTTCATTTATTATATAATTTAAATATCTCAGGCTGAAAAAATAATGAATGTGAACCCTTCCTCTTAATATATATCAACAAAATTTCCAATTCAAACAATAAAAAACATGCATTTGGTATGATGGTAATGAAATTGGGAACATTATTAGAAGTATATTAATTAATTCTTATACCACCCACTAAGGTGGAAACCCAAATAATAAATATGATATACATTGTGTTACAATACAAAAAAGATAAAAATATTACTATTTGAACTCCCTTTGAAAACTTGTAATTGAAATAATCATATCTAACATGATATCAAACTAATACCTTCAATCATGGGTATTACCATTTCAGTTCATTAATCAAATTCCCCATTAAAATACTTATTTAAAATGTACTCAAAGGGGTTTTTAATTTTATGATATGTCACCATGTATTCCATTATGAAGAAGGGATATAAGAGAACAACCCACCCAATGAATATGAATAATATTTCACATACATTAATGAGAATGATGGTGAGCAGTATACATTTAATACTTAATAAATTAATTTACATATGATTGGAAATTAAATAAGTTGATGTTCCTCCCATTTATGGTACTAGATTCTAAAGTAGATATAATCATTGTTATATCCACCATTAAATATAATTTTTTATTAGTTTATACCTAACATTAAATTTAATTTTTATGTAATTATTACAGTAATGTCTATAAAAATTAAGATAGTATACATATAATAAACACTATTATAAAATATTGAATATTATAGGTTTAAATGAAAAATTGTATTATATTATAATGTTTGTATCATTTTATCTTCTAAAACATATCTAATTCGTTAAAGTGACTAAGTCCTACAACATGAGGGTTTAAAAAGAGATGAACATAAATATTTAACATCAAGGTAGAGTTAATATATTATGATAATAAATACTCCAAATTTAAATATTTTTTAATAATTTGGAAGCATAGTAATATAATACATTTTTATTAAGGTAATTCATTTATTTTTATGATGATGTTCCGAAGAATTTTGGAAATATCAAAGACGATTAAATGTAATTATGATATTATTTTATATGTTTTGAAATGTGAAATCATAATATGCCTAAGTCTCATTTGATACAGATGCTTTTTCTCAATACATTCAATATTCATGGTCATTAGAATGTTTTTCAAGTCTATATTTATATTTTATAGATTCCATTCAAAAATAGTAATTTTTGGGGTGATTTATGAAATTTAAAAAATGGATATGATATGTGCATAGATGTCTATATGTGTATTATTTTTAATTAGATATATGATATTATGTATTGTACATAACATTTCCATCTAATAAAATAATAAATTATCATATATGAATCCACATATATACTAACATAAGATTTTATGCATTTGATAAATAATATTTCATAGTTAATGCATAAGTGATGTGATTTAAATTTTATATACTATCCGAATATGATTTTTCATGCTATCATTTTATGTGGTTTTGGTAGGAATTGTTTTTCATATGTATGATTTTGATGACCTCCAACAATATTTTAACCATGCTAAATGGAGATTTTTGATACGATATATTATTAATGTGGTACATTTGTTTTATAAAATTTTGACCCTATATGGTAGCATGATCTCGTAAGATACATTCCACATAAGATTATTCTTCTTCCCAAAATGTATTTTAAACCATGTTAGACTTCAATCCACATATGTTACATCACCTCAATAGGGTTACAAATTTTAATGGTTTGCGTAACCTTTTAAAAATCATATATATTACCTTCATAATCTAAATATCATTATAATGTTCCAAAAATAGTGAAAACTAAAGAATTTGGGAGAATACAAATCTACAAATTTATAATGTACTATTAATTAGATAAATTAATTTCAAATTATGTAAATGTTTTACTTTTATGATGAAATAGATAATATGTGTTGATCATAAATAATTAAATCGTTATATTAATGGATAAAGTGATATACTTTTCATAAGGTATCATTGTATTTAAATTGAAATATTAAAATAAGAATATATGAAAATATATATTGGTGATCAATGTGTATGATAAATAAGAAAAATTTTGTGTTATTTTTTATTAAACTAAATACCAAAACCCATTTTATATTCCATTAAATGAGGATGATTTCAACACATGTCATGTTTCTAGGAAAATAATTTCTAGAACATAATTCCTAAATATTTTCATTTTCATAATGTGAATCATCTTTGTTTCAAAATAACTATGGAATCATTTATTGATAAATTATAAAAATTATCCAAAAAATGGTACACTAAAACCCTAATAAATATACTTTCACTAGTTCTATTATAAAAAATTATGGGATATACGTTGAGATTATTACTATTGTGGAAGGTCAAAAATAATGGGAATCCCAGCAAATCATCAATATTATAGTTAACTATTAATATGGAAGGAGTCCCCAAACATATAGTCCAAAATAATGGCTTGTAAACCCAATTAATCAAAAGAAGAAAAATATCTACATGTTATATGGGTATGTAATTTAAATATATTTTTTTTCTATTTCTGAAAATATTCATTTTTTGGAACAAAGATATAGATTGTTTTCATAACTATTGTAATAAACTAATAAGGCCTAGAATTATGGGGTGGAATGATGAAAGTCATATCGTTTAGATTATATCGATCAAGCTCTTGTAAAATGGATGACTCATTTAAACTCAAATAAATTTCATTTTCAAGGGTAATTATATGACTACAAAAATATAAATGGTAATTTATATGATGATTGATGATATGAAATATCTATGTTTAAATCTTATTTTAATTTAAATATAGGTCCATCGTAAAAACAATAGTTGTAATAATAATTAAAATTGATCATTGGGAGGTAAAAAAATTTAATTTCATAAACCACTGTCAATTATTTGGAATATAATAATGTGGAGAATTTGAAATAAATGTAGAGATACATCTATTCTGGTATTAATGACCACATCACTGACTAATCTAATATGGCTATATATATTTAAAAATAATATTAAAAGAGGATGTCAATAATACAACCAATACAATAAAAGAATAATATCATTTTTTGTGGTTTACAATCACAAATAATAGCCTCATAATCATTTAAATATGGGAAACATTGGAACCATTAATTATGTGTATGGGTAGTGAAAATAATATAAACACAAAACTCAAAATTTAAAGATATAGATTCCAAAATAATATATATTTTTTTTATCAAATGTAATTATATTTTGAAAATCGGTAAAAATGGTGTTTTTCTAAAGAATGAGTCTATAAAAAAGTAAAAATTAATATGTGGATATAATATTATTAATGATATTGTTAGATAATTTAGAATTGGAAAATAAAAATGCTTAAAATAAACAGAAATTTTTATTACTAGAATGATCATCTATATTAAACTATTTTATGAGGGGAAAACTATAAATAATAAATAATTCCATTTTTCGTAAATATTTTGAGTTTTGGAAAGATAAAGAAAATTATCATGTGAAGTATTTCAAAATTATTAGAGATAAAAATATAAAAGTTTTCTAGTTTAGTGAAAATCCTTATCTCTTTTATTAATTACTATTGAGATTATAAATAGACACATTTTACAATGATAATTATTTTGACATCAAATAATTGGAATTAAAGGTGAATCATAAAAAAAACTATTGTTTTTTTGAATCTAAAATTATTAAATAATATAATATATGATGGAGAATATTTGACTTATAATATTTTTTTATCCATAAGAAAATTTATTGTTCAAATAATTTTTTTTATATCAATTACGTTCATTTCTATAAATAGTTATAATAATTGGTTTTTCTTAATTAAAATATTTATATAATTTGTGATAAAGAATCCTGAAAATTTCCTCAAATAGGGAAGATGATATATATAAAATCATCCAATTTTTATAATATTTAATCTAAATCATGAGTCATGATATAGTTTTCAAAATTTTAATATGTTTTGTTACATTGAATTTCATAAATATAATTTTTTCCCATATTAATAATTTTTATCAAGAATACGTCATATAAAAAAAGATCATAAAAATACCTTACATAGTAAATTATAGGACAAGTGTGTTGAGTTTGAGAGAATGATCAGAAAATATATTTCGAATTATATTATAAAGAACTATATACGCACACTTGTGATTTTATATCACATTTTTAATAATTTATAGAATTTTTTTATAAATCTATCATTCTTGTTTTTTATAGCTTGTATGATAATATAGAGTTTTCTTTATTGTTTGTTGGTACATTATAGGGAAACAAATTCTGGGACACGTTTCCGTTATAGAATTGACTGGATATACAAATGATGGAGGAGGGAAAACAAGTAGGAGAACAAAAAATGGGGTCCATTCTGTTCTTAAAATAAAAATAATAAAATCGGAGTAACATTTTACATTACACGACCCTTCCATATTCTAGTAATATAATTGTACGGGATAATACTATTCATTTTTTTAATTTATTATTATTAAAGGGTTTAATACATGTTTAAATACATGAATTATTGATTTAGTTTATTATTATTCTCACAAACCCTAAATGGAGGGAATAATGTTCCATATGGATTATGTTATGTTTATTTAGTTTTAATATGTTTGAACATGGTTTTCGTGTTGACGATGGGGGATAATTTATTTACCCACCCAATAATGAAAATCATTATTTCACATATAATTATATTAAAATTAGTGACAACATTCCATGGTGTGTGTAAATTATTATTATTAATTCAATGGAAAAAGAACGATGTTATTGATTTTTTCCTTTGATGTTACTAGATTTTAATAACCATATACTTATATATATGGTAGAATCTACGTATGAATAAAATTATTTTTCCTATATGCCACATGTGAAGAATGAATGCTTGGAGAAATTATCTAGTGTTTTCATCAAATGATTAGAAAAATTTTAGGATTTTTGTGGATGATATAATAACATAAAGTGGTTATAAAAAAAATAAAAGGTTTTAAAATCCTAAAACCCATCCATGGAGGGTCTATACTGAAAGATATTAATTATAGTGCTTAACTTATCATGGATAATTTTTTTTAAAATTATTATGTTTATGGTGTATCATTTTTATGATATTATTATGTTGAGAAAATTAAATATGGTATTTATGTATGCACTAATAAATAATAGTGATGTAAAATGGGTTTGGAATTATATTGATAATTATTTGAATTCATTTAATTCATTTTCTAAATTATTTTTGATAACATTGAGGTTCTTGAAATAGATTTTCAGAATATTGATATGTTTTAGAATGACTAATATGAATCTATATAATATTTATTCTGTATGTATAATGATTCATGATACAATATATATGTATTGTGTATGATTTGATAGAAATATTGTTGTTTATACATAATATATTTATTATATATATAAGAATTTTAAATTTTATTTACTAAATTACACAATGGTAGATGATACATTTTAAAATGGGATTATTTATACAAGAATTTGATGAATGTCAGAAGTCATTTGAAGACATGTATAATGGAATGTAAGGAAAATCATAAATAAAAAATGTGTACATTTTTATAAACAAACATATGATTTTTTTTAGTGAATATAAATTTTTTTCTATAGGAATCATAATAGATATTATTTTCAATAGATATACTGCCACAAGAGATTTTTCAAGCTCACATGTTATGTGGTTAATATATATTGTATTTATCTCTATAATGTGTTTATAAATTCATAAGAATAAATAGATAAATTTTTTCATGAGTGTGTTTATGATATAAAAATCATTTCATACATGACAATGTATAATTCAATCTCATATGATACATGGATCTCATACGACAAGTTCCCTGTAATATGGGAATGACTCTATGTGTGTAGTTCATATCACATATAAAATAATACGAAGTTAAATAATAACATTATTATGATAAAAATATATTATACATCAATAAAACCTATAAAATTTATATTTTTTACAATCATTTTTTTATTATGTTTATAATTTTCAAATTTTAGTAAAAATTTGATAAATCATTACAATGGCCATATAATATTTTTGACAGTATTATTCTAAATATAAATTAATATCATATAATAAAATTTATTATATTCCATTTCAAAAACAATATTATTAGTTGTTTATAGGTGATTCAAACATGATATGATGAAGATAAATAATGATGATAATTTGATTACCACTAAAAATGTAATCAATAATTTTATAATGATAATACTTGAAAATCCCCATTGGTGATCAATATGAAAATGAAATGTGGAGATTACTCAATTGTTCATAATTGATCAAAATATCAAAACACTATTTTTTATTCTTTATATTAATTAAAAGACTTTGAAGTGAGGTGTTTAAATAAATTTATGATGAAGGGTGTTCTGTTCTTCCAAATGAACTCACACTATAATGAAACTTTTCATTTAATTAATGTGAAATTTTAATAATATTTTTATTATTTTAAGAGAAATTTTTAGTTTCCATTATTTTTAAAATATTTTATAATAATATTTCATGATGCGTGATGGGTGAAATATGTGGAAGATTCATTTTTCTAGAATATAAAAATAAATGATAGGGTAGTGAAGGGTTTTTCTTGATCTTTGATAGAGATATAGGTGCGATAGAAAGAATTATAATTGTGATCCTAGTAAATATCCAACATGTTTTATATATGGATATATATAATGGGAAATAATGGGAGAACAACCCTAATAGACCAATTACAAAAATTAGAGGGACAATATAAATTTATGTTATTTTACTACAAAATATAGAATAGTAACATTGGTAACATATAATTAAATTATATTATTTTGTGAGAAATTAGTTGAGTTACTTACAGAAATCGCTAATAAAAAAACCCCACTAGATTTATGAAAGTAAGAGAGATGAATCCAATATTTTTATGAATAATATATACCTTATAGGTATTGATGAAGTAGATTAATAAATAAGAATAAGAAGGTGAAGAAATTAATTCACATACTAGTTCCTATTAGATATTTTATTTAATACATAATTATAATTGATTAATAATAAGATTTAAATATTTTACAACATTCATGTTTCATGTAAAGACTCGGAAATTCCGTGAATTTATTTTCATAAATACATAATATTTTTACGAGTCCACAAAATTTTACGGTGCTTGATTCAGAGGTCCGGTGTTCCCAGAATCAATTTCTGAAGTTTGGTTTTGGTACGTTCGGTAAACATACGAGCGGGTTTTTATAACTTCTGAACTGATGCTCGAAACTGAAATCTGAGGGCACTGTTGAACTATAAAAGCTGGTATATGATTAAGAAGACTTCTACCTTGATGGAAGTTGGTCAAGAATATAAGTTAGTTTTTATATTTCAAAAATAATAATAAAATAAAATGTATAACACTTTATTTTATTTTAATCTTCTATGTGAGTGTTTATTGGTTATAACCTCCACTTGGGAGTTGGAGGTGGGACCACCACAGCCTAACCTCCCATGAGAGGTTATGGTGGTGGGGCCCACCCAACCATATCCTCTTGTGACAGGTTATGACATGGGGACTGCACGACACTTAACTCTCCAATTAACGGGAAAGGAGAGGAAACCTTTCAACCCCCTCAATTAATTTTATGCGTCCAAGTAAAATTAATTTCATCTGATTTATTTTTATGTGTCCACGTGAAATTAAATGCTTCCAATTAATTTTATGTGTCAACATAAAATTAAATGTTTTCATATTAATTATATTTTTCAACATAAAATTAAATCTTATCTTTTTTTTGATGCATGCTATGTGGGGGGAAGCCTCTTGGAATCCTCCCAATAATTAAGCAAACACACCTCTTAAATTTCATCAACGCTTTTAAATTCTCTTGAGACCCTTTTTAAATTATGTAATTGCATCATTCGAATTTAGGATGGTTTCTAATAAATGAACAATCATCAATTCCAAGATGGTTACATACCTCTCCCCCTCTTCTATTTATAGGGAGCTTGGGAGGAGGATTTGGGACGACTTCACCAAAAGACAAAGAGTTGGTAATGTGACGCGACACCCAACAGATGAAGGATTACGCTCTCTATCAAAGAACTCTCCTCCCAATGAAGTACACGAAGAATGATGGCGACGCTTATTCCTCGATCTTCTACCCCTGACACTTTTCGATGTAGAGAAACTTCCCTCCTCCTCATCGTCAATGAACTGAAACGTGAGCTTAGATTTGGAGTGCATAAAAAACGTGGACAATGATGAACGACTTCTTCTTCTTCCCACAACTCCTTCAAAGAACGTCAAGCATTTAATCAAAGGTAGGGGTTTATTTCTAGTGTATTATCCTTTTATTTTTCTTTTCATTGGATTTTAAAGGATTCAATGTGTGGTACAAACCATCGAAGATCGTAACTCTTCTTCTTGTTGAGACAATTGTTACCACCCTAAACGCGGAGGGTGCGAGGCTAACCAACACGGCCCGAATCCTCTATCATTATAGTTCTGTTGTTTCTTTGGAAGAACGACGAGGCTACGATGCCGACAAAGGCTGCACTACCCACGGCCTTTTCTATAATTACCCGACATTAAAACATTACATAATCATGAATTAAATGAATAATTCACATTGGGGATATTTTCAGGTTTAGAGTTTTAGAGAGTTAAACCATAAATATTATATTTAATAAAATTACAAAGTAGACACTTGTACCCAGAATCCATTTCTTTTATAAAACATGAACTCTTGAAAAAAAAGAGCCATGTCTAGTTCAATGATTAAGACAACATGAATTTTCCTTGATCTCATCCTTGACCCCATTCCACATTGTGTCCTGTGAAAATCATTTCAAAAACAAGGGATGATCATAAAAAGCTTAGTAAGGGATACACAAAGAAGGAAAATTGATAGTTTTTTACAACAACAAGTAAACCATCGATACATTAACATGTCTAATACATTTCACCTTTATTTAGTATTAAATACACTTCACTGAATAAATGATCATTACTTACAATTTTTGTAACCAAAAGATTACCATAAAACCCATATAATCAACAAATAACATATAAAGGTAACTTGGGACATAAACATACATAAATGGAATAACCATACGGCCGACTTCCAAAAATATCACTAAATGTAATAGCCATATAGAATAATTCCATACCCAATTCATTAGAGGTTATAACATAACCACTCGTCCTAGTATTCATGGCACTACCCATCATTTGGTTTATCACGTAAACACCCATCAAATTCCCAAGTACCATTATAAAATCATAACACATAAAACAATTATAAAGGAAAGAAAAATTTTCCACATTTCATTCAAAATATATCATTTAAATATATTGACATAACAAATCCA
Source organism: Viscum album (assembly GCA_963277665.1). Taxonomy (NCBI): domain Eukaryota; kingdom Viridiplantae; phylum Streptophyta; class Magnoliopsida; order Santalales; family Viscaceae; genus Viscum; species Viscum album. The sequence goes on from OY728165.1 coordinate 294,255,340, forward strand.
TTATAAAAACCATTTTCAACACCAAAATACATAAAAGAGTATGTGGTGTTTATTTTCTTTTAAAAATATTATGATTTGTTGAGGAAGCCAAAGATCATATAATACCCGCGATGGCAGAAAGGTCGTTATCACCCCTTACGTTAAAAGAAACATGCCTCTTTTTCATTTAGTAAAATGCTTCGTTTCAAAATATTCCCTTTTAAAGTCAAGTGTGTTTATACAGCGTATAAAATAAAGTTGTGTATTAAACCAAAATATGCCTAAATGATAGGTGACTGAGACAAAGTCCCTTACCTCGTGTCCGACTTGACTCGATCGTTCTTTAATATATTGAATAATAAACTAAAGATAATTTCTACTTTCTTAAGATCCTTTATCAAGTTTATTATTCCATTTATATCACTTATTACCATGTTATAAACATTATGTAATCATTTAAGTTAATAATGTTCATTTTGTCGATATTTGGTAATTGTGTCAAAAATAAACACCTTATATTACAAGTTGTCCATGAGGTCAACAGTCCATTATATCTAGAATGATATTCACTATTTAGATATCATATATATCTTATATATCCTGTATATACATGTATTTATAATAGTACATAACATTTAGAGGTATGAAATGAAATGCACCGTTCATGGAGATGGTAAGTCGTACGTACACATGAACGCTACTTTCATTTCTATTTCTTATTTTAATGGAAATAAAATATAATGATAAATAGGTATATTATAATTCAATTATAATATCATATATAATATCATTAACTCCATCCTTTATACATCCCACATAAGGCATTAACGAATAACATCACTTTGAGGGGGTGGTAGTCTGTACTTCCTCAATTGAGATTATCGTATTTACCCAATATGAAAACCCTAAAGGCATTATATATTTGGGAAGTACAGAAGGATTAGGAAATCATAAAAATAATATATATCATATATAAATATATTTCTATCATAATTTCCACCATGAGATGTGGTAGGATAAAAGCGAACAATCATCGTTTCGTGAGGCGTTAGTTTTCCATCCACAGAAACATTATGTTCTTCATCCATTACATGGATGTTTGTGTAAGTATAGTTCAAATTCATCTCATATAAACATCCTAGTATATTTACTATACTTGTTTTGTTACAAAAAAAAAGTAATAAAATGAGTTTAGGTGATGTAGAATTAAAATAAAAGAAAACAATTTAAAAGAAATGATTACCTTTAATTTTGGTAACTCCCTTTGGATTGAAACAATGGACTTCTGGAAGTGCCTTATGCCTAGGGTAAGGCTTCTAGGGAGAGGAGTGGGATGTAGGGAGCTTAACTGGGCATAGTGTGGGTGAGCCAAATGGATTTAGAGGTGTGATGAATTGGTTTGAATTGGTCTCTTTTTAAAAGGGAGACGAGGGGCTCTTTAGGAAAGTGTGAAAATATTATTTTATAATAAAATGAAATTCGGTTTTGAATGGTCCAAATATCATTAAAGATGAAGATAATATGACTCATTATTGAAATAAAATCATCAAATCAGAATTGGACATGTTTTGGATAATATTTTAATCAATATAATCTTATTTATTTAAACCATTTATTAATGAGGTAAATATTGCGTCATTATTCTGTATTAAATAATTTAATTTATATGATGTCTAAAAATTATAAAAAAATACCAAGATCTATAAAATATTTTAATATTTACAATGAATATTTATAGTTGAAATGATAATTTTTATAACACCATACAGAAATTAATTACTAAAATATTTTTGTTAATGGGAATTGTGTCTTTACTTTAAATTAATTAATCTAAATTGTAATTTTCACTCCCATGTGGATCAACAGGGACACAAAATCAGCCTAAATATGATCATGGTCGTCCATGACTCATCCAATAAAGTTTGGAAAAGTTTTAAGGTGATTTGTAATTATTATAATATTTTATGTACCTTAAATTACCTTGTTTACCTTTAATCGTGTTAAATAAAAGTCAAAAGAAACTATTCACCAAATAATATTTTCATCCTAATGAACCACATTTTACTTCTTCATAAAAACCATGTATGTCGGATTTTCGAAATTCAATTCACAGAAGTGTTAAAATTTCATTTAAATTAAAAAGTCATCTTTTTTAACTACCACTACGTGGTTTAACAATTTATCAAAAATTGATGTTTTTCAGAAAAATACCGAAAATTCAGACTAAGAGATATTTTATATTCCCATTTCAAAAATAATGTCTATTTTTTCAAATTAAAAACATATATGTGGCAGTAATTAATTTAAAAATTAATTCACATTGTTTAAACAAATAGCATTTTTTTAAGAAACAATAACTATCAAAAGATTGTCACTTGTTTATGACCACTTTAAAAGTGAAATTAATTCCAATGTCCACCATTAGATTAAATGGTTAAAATATATTATAATTACACTTTAAAACCAATTAAAAACATAATCTAACCATATAAATAAATCTTATTAAAACATAGTTTTGAATTAAAATACAATATTTTCACTATTCACACAAAAATGATCTTTGTCGGAAAATTCCCAAAAAATTGCACAAAATAAATTTGGATGTCCCCATTCTAAAGAAATATTTTATTTTGTCATTTAGAATGTATTAAAGTGACCAAAACTAGATTTAAAAAGGGTTTGCCATTAAAAGGCGATAAATCGGCCTTTTAATGTAAATTATTCTTAAAATTAGATTCATTCACATTTTATGCCTCTAACATTTTATATGAAAATTTAAATACATATAAAAATCATGTATAATCATATTGTAGTTAATTGTTTTCTTTCCCTCTAATATAATGGAAAGGAGTTAACTACCATTTAAAATAATAATATTATATTATATGTGTGCAATGTATGATTTCAAAGAAACCTGTTGTTGCATATCAGGTACGCTATCAAACATAAAAAGCCATTTAAAGTAAAATTAATATTTAATTAAAAAATATTAATAAAAAGATAATTTATAATTTCATTATTTCCCTGGGATTTACATCCTTCCCCCCTTTTGGAAATTGATTCCTCACAATTTTTATTCACCTATAAAACTATGTGGGGGTATTTATCCATCATTGTATTTTCAGATAACCACGTTACCTCTTCAACCATATGGTTTTTCCAAAAAAACCATTACCTGGTGAATTATCTTATTCTGCAACACCTGCTCTCTATGGTCAAGAATCTGGACTGGTTGTTCTTTATAAGAGAGATTCTCTTTCAACTAAACTATATCTGGGCTCAAAACATGATATGAATCTAGCATATACTTTCTCAACCTCGAAACATGAAAAACATTGTGTACATGGGATAAACATAGAGGTAAAGCCACTCTGTATGCAACTGATCAAACTTTCTCCTGAATTTCATAAGGTCCAATGAACCTGAGACTCAACTTTCCATTTTTACCAAAACGCATCACACTTTTCCATGGAGAAACTTTGAGAAGGACAAGATCAACCACCTCAAAAGAAAGATCCTTCCTCTTGTTATCTGTATAGATTTTCTGCCTTCTCTGAGTTTCTCTCACGTGCTTCTGAATCAACTGAACTTTTTCTACCATCTCTTCTACCAATTCTGGTCCCATTAGCTTCCTTTCACCAACTTCATCCGAAAAAGATGGTATTCGACAACGCTTTCCATATAAATCCTCAAAAGGAGCCATTTTATACTGGAATGAAAACTATTATTATATGAAAATTCATCCAAAGAAAGATGTTGGTCCCAACTTCCCTGGTAATCCATCGAACAGGAACATAACATATCTTCCAAGGTCTGAATTTTTCATTCTGACTGCCCATCTGATTGTAGATTTAAAGCTGTACTAAAATTTAATTTAGTACCCAATGAATTCTGGAGGCCTTTCAAAAAGTTAGAAGTGTACCTGGGATCACGATCATATATAATGGAGAGGGGAACTCCATGAAACCTGACTACCTCTTTAACATAAAACTGAGCAAGTGGATCTAGAGATAAAGTATCTCTAATGGGAAGGAAATGATCAGATTTAGTCAATCACTCAACTATAACCCAGATTGCATTATTACCACGAGATATCTTTTGTAATCCCACAACAATGTCCATGGATATATTTTCCCAATTCCAGTCTAGCACCGGTAGAGGGTAAAGCATTCCTTTCGGTAACTGTCACTCTGCTTTAACCTGCTGACAAGTCAAACACTTCACAGTAAAATCAGCAATATCTCTTTTCATTACATCCCACCAGTAATACTCCCAAAGATCACTATTCATCATAGTACTACCAGGATGAACTGAAAATGGGGAACTATGAGCTTCACATAAAAACTCATTCTTCAACTATGAATCACAAGGCACACATAATCTCTTCATAAACCTCAAAACACAATCATTATCAATTTTAAAATCAGGCAACATACCCTTCTGAACCAATTAAACCTTTTTCTATAACTCATTGTCTTCTTTATGTTCATGCTTTATTTTGTGTGATAGAGATGATCTCACTGACATTAGAAACAAAACAGAATAATTTCCAGCACCAACAACTTCTATACAAATGTTTATCAAATAAAAAACCAAAGGATCACATTCCAAACATAACATGGATAATGATGTCTTACTTTTTCGACTCATAGCTTCATCCACTTTATTTTCTTTTCCTAGATGGTAATAGATGATGGAATCATAATCCTTGATTAATTCAAACCATCTCCTCTGTCTCATGTTCAATTCATTCTGAGTGAATATTTTTCAAACTTTTGTGATCAGTATATATTTCACACATTACTCCATACAAATGAGGCCTCTAAATTTTTAAAGCAAAAACAACAGCAGATAATTCCAAATCATGTGTAGGGTAATTTAACTCATGAGGTTTCAACTGACGTGAATCATAATAAATTACCTGATCATTCTTCATTAGGACACAACCAAGTCTTTTCAATGAAGCATAACTATAGATAACAAAATCACTATTTCTAGATGGCAGTGCCAAAACTAGAGCATTCACCAATCTTTTTTTCAATTCCAAAGTCTACTGAGCCACCACTGCAACAAACTATTCAATTCTAATTCTGACCATCATAGGATGTGGATTGGAAGGTTATTCTTCTCTGAATGCCTTCACATAAAAGCTAATCTTTTTCCTCTATGAAAAACCATTCTTAACACAGAAATGCCTTAGGCGAAGCAACATGATAATCTGTAAATGCTATATCATTTCATAATTACCATGAATTAATTTATGGACATTTATTTAACAATACCCTAACTCCTAAAGTTATCTAAAATGACCTCTGATACCAACTATAAAGACACTGCCTTGAAACATTACATAATATTGAATCAAATGAAAAATTCACATTGAGGATCTTTTTAGGTTTAGAGTTTTAGAGAGTTATACCATAACTATTACATTTCAAAAAATTACAATGTAGACACTTCTACCCACTATCCATTTTTTTACAAAACATAAACACTTGAAAAAAAGAGTCTAGTCGAGTTCCATGTTTAAGACAACATGAATTTTTATTGATCTCATCCTTGACCCTATTCCACATTGTTTCCTCTGAAAAACATTTCAAAAACATTATATAGGCAAAACAAACTAAGTAAGGGATACACAAAGAAGGAAAACTTTTAGTTTTTCCAAAAAACAAGTAAACCATTAATACTTTAACAGAAGTAATACTTTTCACCTTTATGAAGTATTAAATACTCTTCACTGAATAAATGATCATTACATACCATTTTTGTAACCAAAATATTACTATAAAACCCCTATAAAGAACAAATAACATATAAAGGTAACTTGGGTCATAAACATACATAAATAAAATAACCATACGTCTGACTTACACACATATCACAAAATGGAATAGCCATACGGCCGACTTCCATACCCAATGCATTGGATGTTATAATGTAACCACCCATCCTAGTATTCACGGCACCACCCGTCATTTGGTTTATCACGTAACCACCCATCAAATGTCCAAGTACCATTATAAAATCTTAACCCATAAAACAATTATAAAGGAAATAAAACATTTCCACATTTCATTCACAATATATAATATAATTATATTGACATAAAAAATCTATTATCAAAACCATTTTCAATACCAAAATACATTAAAAGTGTATGTGGTATTTTTAAAAAAAATTACGGCTTGTTGAGGAAGCCAAAGATAAAATAATACTCGGAGTGGCGGAAAGTTCAATTTTCATCTATACGTTAAAAGAAACATTCATTTTTGTCATTTATTAAAAAGAATCATTGAAAAATATTACCTTTGAAAAGTTAAGGGTGTTTATACAGCGTATAAAAGAAATATTTTTATTTAAACAAAATATGCCTCAAGGAATGAAGATTGAGACGAAGTCCCTTACCTCATGTCCGACATGACTCGATCGTTCATTAATCTCTTGAATATAAACTAAAGATAATTTCTACTTGCTTTAGAACCTTTTTCAAGTTTATTATTCCTTTTATATCACTTATTACCATGTTATAAACATTATGTAATCATTTAAGTTAATAATGTTCGTTTTGTCGATATTTGGTACTTGAGTAAAAAACGAACACCTTTTATTAAATGTTTTCCATGTGGTCAATAGTACATTATATCTAGAATGATATTAAATTTTTTGATATTTTATATATCATATATATACCTTATATACATGTATTTATAATACTACATAACATTTATAGGTAATAAATGAAATGCACCGTTTTTGGAGAAGGTAAGCCCTACGTACGCATGATCGCTGCTTTCATTTCTATTTATTATTTTAATGGAAATAAAACATAATGATAAATAGTTATATTATAATTAAATAATATTATCATATATAATATCATTAAATTCATCCTTTATACATCCCACATAAGACATTAACAAATCACATCACTTTGAGGGGGCAGTAGTGCGCACTCCCTCAAATGAGATTATCTTATTTACCCACTATGGAAACCATAAAGGCTAGATATAATTGGGAGTTATATAAACATAAGGAAATCATAAACATAATATATATCGTATATAAATATAGTTCCATTATAATGGACCCCATGATAGGCGGTAGGATAAAATCGAACCATCATCGTTTCGTGAGGTGTTAGTTTTCCATCCATAGAATCATTATGTTCTTCATCCATTTGATGGATGTGTGTGTAAGTGTAGTTGGAATCCATATTCTAACAACATCCTAGTATATTGTGGATACTGGGGTAGTTATAAAATAAAATAATAAAAAGATTTTAGGGGTTGGAGAAATAAATTAAAAGAAAACAATTTTGGAGGAACTGTTCACTTTAATTTGGGTAACTCCATTTGGTTTGAACCAAAGGACCTCGTGAAGTGCCTTAGGCCTAAGGTAAGGCTTATAGGAAGAGTATAGGGATGTAGGTAGCTTAATTGGTCAGAGTTTTTATGAGACAAATGGCTTGATAGGTGTGAGGAATTGGATAGAATGGACTACTTTTATAAGGGAGAGGAGGGGCTCTTTAGGAAAGTGTGAAAATATTATTTTATAATATAATGATATTCAGTTTCTAATGGTCCAAATATCATTAAATATGATGATAATATGACTCATCATCGAAATAAAATCACCCAATTTTAATTGAACACGTTTTGGATAATATTTTAATCAATATAATCTTATTTATTTAAATCATTTATTAATAAGGTAAATACTGCATCATTATTATCTCATAAATAATTTAATTTATTTGAAGTCTGAAAATTATAGAAAATTACCATGATATAGGAAATCTATTTTATCTTTCCAATGATTATGTATTGCTGAAATGATAATTTATATAACACCATATAAAAATTAATTACTAAAATATATTTTTTAATGTCAATTTTGTCTTTACTTTAAATTAATTAATCTAAATTGTCATTATCACTCCAAAGTGGATCAAAGGGGTCCAAAAATTGACCCAAAGATGTCCATGGTTGTCCATGACTTATTAAATAAGTTTTTTACAAGTGTTAAGGTAATTTGGAATTATTTTAATATTCTTTTTACGGCGAATTACCATATTTTACTTTAACAGCGGTAAATAGAAGTCAAAAGTTACTATTCACCAAAAATTATTTTTTCATCTTAATAAAGCACATATTACTTCTTTATGACAACCATGTATGTAAAATTTTCGAAATTCCATCCATAGAAGTGGTAAAATTTTATTTAAATGAAAAATTCAGTTTTTTTTAACTACCACTAAGTGGTTTCCCTATTAATCAAAAATTGAAGTTCTTTAGAAAAATACCAAAAATTCAGCATAAGCTATATTTAATAATACGAATTTAAAAATTATGTCTATTTTTTCAAATTCAAAACATATAATTGGCATTAATTAATTCAAAAATTAATTCATGTTGTTTAAACAAATAGCGTGTTTTTAAGAAACAATAACTATCAAAAGATTGGCACTTGTTTACGTCTATTTCCAAAGTGATATTAATTTCAATGACCACCAATGTATTTAATAGTAAAAATATATTTTAATTACCCATTAAAATTAATTAAAAATATAATCTAATCATATAAATAAATAAGACTAAAACATAGTTTTGAATTAAAATACAACATTTTCAGTATTCATAAAAAAATGATCTTTATCGGAAAAATCCCAAAAAAATTCACAAAGTAAATTTTGATGTAACCATTATAAAGAAAGATTTAATTTGGTCAATTAGACTGTATTAAATTGACCAAAACTAGATTTAAAAAGGGTTCTCCATTAAAAGGCGATAAACAAGCCTTTTAATGTAAATTATGCTTAAAATTAGATTCATCCATATTTTAAGCCTCTAAATTTTTATTGGATAATTTAAATAACTTAACACTCATGTATAATCATATTGTAGTTAGTTCTTATCATTCCCTCCAATACAACGGGTAAGAGTTAACTACCATTTAAAATAATAATATTATATTATTAGTGTGCAACATAAAATTTCAACGAAACCCGTTGTTGCGTATCTGGTACGCTATCGAACATTTGCACCCATTTAAAATAAAATTAATATTTAATTCAAAAATATTAATAAAAATAGAATGTATTATTTCTTTATGTCCTTGGGATGATACATCCGTGAATCGCGATGCCCCCGCGACACACCGGTATTTCTGAACTAACACCGTCGGCTGAGTGGTGCCCAGCCCGCATACCCACAGCCTACCCAGCCCCATCGGCGCCTACCCGGCACCCCCGCGTGCTGCTCAGTACCCCTACGTGTTGCCCCGCATCCTGCCTGTCCCCACCGGCTCCCTACCTGGTGCCCCAGTGCGCTGCCCGCTCCCTTGTGTGTCGCCCTGCACGCTGCTCGGCACCCCCGCGCGCTGCACGCGCCCCTGCACACTGCCCCGTTGCCTGCCCGGCTCTGTAGCCGGCTGGTCCGGTGCCCCGACGCGCTGCCCTCTCCACTGTGCGATGCCCCGCGGCCTGCCCGGTTCTGTCGGCACCCTGCCTGGTGCCCCCCGCATGCTACCCACGCCCCTGCGCTCCGCCCTGCGTGCAACCCGTCACCCCCGGGGCCATTTTGTGCTTCCCTCGGTGCCCCGTCCAAACCCGCAACCTACCCTGCACCCCGCCGTGGCCCACCCAGCGCCCCCACACCCTGTACGGCACCCCCGCGACACCTCGTCTCCCTCTTGGCCACCCGACCGAGCCGATGTCCTGGCCCCCTCGTGGTTCCTTGGCCGAAAAGGCCCAGCAGCGCCCTCCAGGCCGAGCAGTGCCGGGTCCGGCCCTCGTAACGCTCCGAGACGAACTGGCCCCAAGCCCGGGCTGGGTCAAAACATAGCGGGATGACCTGCCAATGGGCCGGGTCAGACCCAGCGAGTCTGACGGGGTTAACCCAGATAGGGTCAACCCAGACTGGGTTGGGCCGAGTCGGACCGGACTCGGGCCCACTACTGATCCATTATCTTCATGGGACATATCATTGGCACAGGACGTCCGTTTGATGAACCGTCAACAGCGCCAATTTTCTTTATAGTGTAGTCGTCCCTTTGAGTATATCTCACTGGAGTTCGGGGTATAGTTATGTTACTGTCAGGTTGGATCGTACACGAATCTAACTCAGCCCCCAGTACAAAAAGGCTAATAACTAACAGATCGGGCGTCCGATTGACGCGTTGTCTGTTGTGTTGAGACCCCTATGACATGGCAGACCTTTGAGATACATCTTCATGTCACTTTTTGATAGTTTATGTATTTCTTAGTAGCTCATGGAGCGGATCCTTCTAGTGATGAAAAGATAGAGTGTGGTGACCTAGTAGCTGGAAGACCTGACGACTGCTTGACCATTTCGACTCGGAGTTATTTGACTAGCCCAGTAGGGAGCACCTAGTATTTGGCAGCAGACCAACAATGGAGGAGCACCCTGTAGTGGGAGTCAGACCTGCGGTACTCGATAGAAGGTGTACCTCTGCATGCTATTAGGGGGAGTTCTTTGTAGTTTGCGCAGACCGAAAACGGTGGAGCACCTGGTAGTTGGCAGGAGACCCACGATACTTGACAAGAGGAGTACCTCAGCTGTATAAGGAATGTGAAAAGCGCCTCAGTGTCGTGACATGCCCATTGTACTCGACAGAGGAGGATTTATCAAGAAATCGTGGTTTCGATAATGAAAAATCATGGTTTGAGCTGAGTCAAAGACTTTTTTGTTTTCCTCATGATTGAGATGGGTCACTAGATAATTTTGGTATACGTATGGGAATATACATAAGTAATGGTAATCTATTGATTTTATACTTAGTAGTGTATCCTTGTTGGATTTTGTGACACATTGAGGGTCTTAGGGTTCATATGTGTATCATTATACTCACCCCTGCACGGGCTATGCCAGCACCTCATTTTGTTGGTTACAGATGATGGACAACACTGACTGAGGCAGAGAGTAGCATGACTGGACGGTACCCAGAGTTTGACCACTCGGCATGACGGTAAACGGAGTAGACGGACAGACGGGAGTGCTGAGGAGGCCATCTATACCTACCCTTCAAGTAGGAACCCCAGAGGATGACCCTGTTGTAGCTTTAATTTCCTTCAGTTGTACTTTCTTTCCAGTTTTAGTTCTACATTACAGTTTTGCTGGTATTTATGGCCCCTTTTACTTTCCATCACTTCATTTGTATACAGTTTTACCTAGTGTTTTGCTTCTAGTTTTGTACTCTATTGTGTTTTTTCTCAGTTATAAAGACAATGCCTTCCCAATTTAGGTATTTATACCATTGGTGCTAGTCTCCATCCCCTGGCCTAGGGAAGGAGGGCTTGGGGTAGTCACGATACGGACCCCGGGGGATGGGTCGTTACAAATTGGTATAAGAGGAGTCGGTTCTAACGCAGTACCTAGGACTCTGATATTTATTTTCTGTTAAGTAATAATGTTAAGGGTACTAAGTGTGTTTTTCAGTTCAGGGAGTCTACTGTTGGTGTGGGTGGATGATGTATCCATACACTAGGACCCTACCTTCTGATTTCCGACTCAGTGCATGAAAACACTGATTGTGTGTGTGTTTTCAAAAGTTTTCTTTATGTCAGCTCAACCAGGCCAGCTCGCCAGTTTTTTTCTTTTGATCGTGTTGCATATATTTCTTTCAGGAAGCCACCCCGCAGATGACCAGTTATATCCCCATGAGTTATATGCACGGACAAACCACCGAGCGATGATGCCTCAATTCAGGGACCTCTTCTAGTTGAGAAAACAGTGGAGACACCAGCGATACTACTACCTGTTGATCCACCGATGCCACCAGCCCCAGCAGCAGACGATGCATGCCGCTTGAGAACATTACATGAGTTCCTGCACTAGAGGGCACACAGGTTCAGGAGAAAGATGAACACACAGGCTGCTGAGGATTGGCTGGAGGCTGTGGTGAGAGTCTTCAGGCTAGTAGGGACACCAGCAGACTTCATGGTGATCCTTGCTGCCAGCCTCCTTCAGGCAGTAGCAGGTAGATGGTGGAGCCTGATGCTCTAGGTGCATGAAAAGGTGACCCTACTCTTGGCAGACTTCAAGTGCCTATTTCGGGAGGTGTTTATCTCAGACACCCTTCGAGCGGTGCGGATGCAAGAGCTACTACATCTATAGAAGGGTCGCATGACAGTAGCACAATACTCAGCAGAGTTCATCGACCTCTCACGCTACTCCACAGATATGGTCTGAGACCCATTCTTCAGGGACCTGACCTTTGAGCAAGGGATCTAGTGAGAGATCATAGCTCTGATGATCTCACTCAACATCCTGATGCAAATGGGGGTGCTAGAGAGACCCCTCCAAGTTGAGAGTTTCCATACTAAGCAGTCGCCAGCAACGAGTCCCACAACTAGCCGACACGCAACGAAGTCTTTTTTAGCTAGTAGTAGATAGATGTCGCAGAGGTCCAAGAGGACCAGACATACTGGTATTAGACCATATGACTTAGGATCAGTTGTGTGGGGAACCTAGAGTGGCGACAGATCCAGACATGCCAGGAGTGAACAGTGTTACTCATGCAGTGGGCTTGGTCACATGGCTCATAATTTTCCGAATCATCATTTTGATGATCATAAGATGATTGAGGGAACTCCTAGGAAGAGGCATAGGGTCGATCGAGGTGGTCCATAGGTAGGATGCAGACGTGGAAGAGGAGCTGGACGTGTAGCTGGCAGTGGACGATGTTACAAGGTATTACCACCACCACCACCAGGAGGTCCAACCTGACCGTAGGGAGTGGGTGGAAAAGGGAGAGCTCAGCTTCAGGAAGCTGAGGATTATGATCATGACGCTCCAGAAATGATACGTGGTACAATATATTTCTATTCCACATTAGTTTTAGTTCTTATAGACATAGGTTCCAGTCACTCTTTTATTGTCCCATCCATTGTTCGGAGCTTAGTGATTCTGAAGGATCTGTTAGTTCGATCCTTACGGCTTGAGACTCCTATGGGAGCTGATTCGACATTTACATACTAGTTATGGTAGTTAGAGCTTAACCTATGAGGCGAGAGATTCGACTGGGATCTCCTAGTAGCGGCGTCGAGTACTTATGACATCATCTTGGGTATGGAATGATTATCTACAGTCCATGCTCAGATTTACTATATTAGGCGAAACATGTCATGTGTCCACATGGATGGGACCATGTACCTTCACCGGCATGAAGGGAACCTTTGCAGAACATGATGGACTTACTCGGAGGATGGAGCATCCAATCACTCACCAGTTGGCTTTCCTTACCCTAAGAATATTTGCTGTGGAGAGTCTGACTTATCCTGTAGTGGTGGAGCAGTACACAGATGTTCTCCCTGATGATGTTCTAGGACTACCTCCTCACAGAGAGGTGGACTTCAACATTGACATGTACCCTGGGACGACAATGATATCTACTCCAGCATATCAGATGGCCCCACTGAGCTTCGTGAGCTGCAGGTACAGCTAGAAAACATTTAGGGAAAGGGATTAATCTGGCCTAGTGTATCCCCCTGGGTAGCCCCTATTATATTCAACTAGAAGGAGGATGGGATATTGAGGATCTGTGTTGAATACAGTCACCTGAAACTAGGAGACCGTGAAGAATAAGTACCCACTCTCGAGGATTGAAGACATCTTTGATCAGCCAAAGGGAGCACGTTTGTTCTCAAAGACAGACCTCAGATCAGGCTATCACCAGCTAAGAGTTCGAGATGAGATGTTCAAAGGACTAACTTAAGGTGTTGTTACGGCCACTATGAGTTCTTGGTTATGACCTTTGGGGTAAACAATGCTCTTGTAGTGTTCATGAGTCTCATGAACAGAATCTTCCAGCCATACCCTGATCGTTTTGTCGTAGTCTTCATCGACGACATTCTGATATACTGGACTACTCAAGAGGAGGATGGCTACCATTTAAAGGTAGTATAGGACACACTCTAAGAGCACTAGCTTTATGGTAAGCTCAATAAGTTCCATTTATGGATTCTGGAGGTTCACTTCTTGGGACACTTTATCTCATAGGCTGGATTTGTAGTGGATCTAGTGAAGATTGATTCAGTACTTTCCTGGGGGCCACCCATGAGTGTGACAGAGGTACATAGTTTCCTGGGATTGGATTAATATTATCAAAGTTTCATTTCAAACTTCTCTAGAGTTGCAACACCTCTATCATCCTTGAAGAAGAAGGTGAAACCCTTCCTGTGGTCGGAGAGATGCTAACAGAGCTTTCAAGAGCTGAGGCAGAGGTTGACTAGTGCCCCCATCTTGAGGCTTCCAGAGGAGGTCTTAGGGTACGTAGTTTACTGCGACACATCAGGGACTGGACTCTGGTGTGTCCTAATGTAGGAACGAGTAGTGATTGCTTATGTTTCTTTGCAGTTGAGACACCACGAGAAGAACTATGCTACCCATGACCTAGTGTTTGTAGCCGTGGAATTCTCCTTGAAGATGTGGCGACACTATCTAATTGGTGAGGGTTTTTTCGTGTACTCTGATCACAAGAGTCTTAGTTATATCTTCTCTGAGAAGGACCTGAACCTGAGACAATGTTGAGGGATCGGGTTCCTACAGAACTATGACTTTGAGATAGTCTATACTATTAGGACGGGGAAGGTTGTAGCTGATGATCTCAGCAAGATATCAGGTATAGATCAGCTAGGAGAGGTGACAGAGCAGGTGGCTACCATACATATATCCTTTGTGGATAGAGATGTATTATCATATCTACAATCTCATACATCACTCCCCCACTTATTCATCGAGTCAGGGAGGTGTAGCATGGGGACGCTGATTGTGAGACACGACATTCTCAGATATCCACATGGTAGGCACCAGAAAGATTTTTTGAAGGTGGGGACCACGACATTCTCTTCAGAGGACGTACCTTGGTAGTAGTGGCACTTCAGGAGGACGTATTGAGGGATTTCCACACATCCCCTTTAGAGGTATATTCAAGAGTGGTGATGATGTATCAGGACCTTCTACAAAAGCACTAGTGGCTAGCTATGAAGAAGGATGTGGCTATGTTTGTCTCACGATGCCTCACTAATCAGTAAGTGAAGGCAGAGCACTCAACACCAGCAGGCTTGATTCAGCCCTTAGAGGTCCCAGAGTGGATGTGGGATTAAATATCCATGGACTTTGTGATGGGTCTTACACGTACATCCAGGGTTCATGACTCGATTTGGGTGATCGTCGACCGACTCACCAAGTCGTCCCACTTCCTAATGATCACAGAGCATGGTTTAGTAGAGATATTGGGATGCCTATATGTGAAAGATATTGTGTGTTTACATGGATTACCTTATTATATTGTCTCTGACTGTGACACACAGTTTACTTCCCAGATATGGAAGGGGTTGCCGAAAGCGTTCGGAACATAGCTTCGCTGGATCACCGCCTTCCATCCTCAGACAGATGGTCTAACCGAGAGAACCATCCAGAACCTAGATGACATGCTACGTGCATGTATCCTCAACTTCAGTCACAGCTGGGAGGATCACTTACCTTTGGTGGAGTTTGCTTACAACAATAGTTATCACTCCACAATCAGTATAGCACCTTTTGAGGCATTGTACAGGAGACCTTGCAGATCATCCTTGTACTGGACTGACCCTGGGGAGTATGTACTAGTGGGACCAGTGATGGTGCGAGCTAACATAGAGAAGTTAGAGATAATCCAGGAGAAAATGAAGACTACACAGAGTAGATAGAAGTCGAATGCTGATAGGAGATAGATGCCTCTAAAGTACGAGGATGATGACCACGTCTTTCAATGGTTCTCACCTCGATGAGTTCTACAAAGATTTGGCCGAGGTGGCAAGTTATCTTCGAGATTCATTGGACATTTCAAGTTCCTCAAAAGAGCAGGTGAGGTGGCTTACCGCTTAGGTCTTCCACCATAGTTGCAACAGGTGCACGACATCTTCCATGCATCTCTTCTAAGGAGATACGTGCGTGACCCTTCCCACATCATCGACCATGGAGAGTTGGACGTCGGCGATGGGGAGACTTTTACGGCAGTTCCAATGGAGATCTGGGATCGATAGGAGTAGGGTCTTCATAGATGGTTGATACCTCGAGTGTGTGTTCACCAGAAGCACGAGATCCTCTAGGAGAGAACATGGGAGAAGGAGGCATAGATTCGTGCTCAGTACCCCCATTTGTTCACATAGTTTTAGTTGTAGCTTATGGAGACGTATATCCCTGAGGTGGGGAGAATGTAAAGACCTAGAAATTCCATGGATACTTTTCCCTAAAATACCCTTTATTTTTATGAGTTCGAAAAATATTACGCTGCTTGATTCTATGTTCCGGTGTGCCCAGAATCAATTTTTGATGTTTTGTTCGGGTATGTTCAGTAAATGTATCAGCGGATTTTTATAACTTTTGAACCGGTGCTCCGAACTGAAATTCAAAGGCACCGTTAAACTCGCAACGCTGGTATAATCTTAAGAAGACTTTCACCTCGATGGTTGTTGGACGAGAATAAAAGTTAGTTTATGGATTTTTATAAAAAAATAATAATATTAAGTGTATAACACTTTATTTTATTTTAAGCAGCCATGTGAGTTTTTTTGGTTAGAACCTCAACTTGGGAGTTGGAGCTGGGACCTCCACACCCTAACCTCTCATGAGAGGTTATGGTGGTGGGTCCCACCTGAGCATAACCTCCTGTGGGAGGTTATGACGTGGGGACCATAGGACACTTAACACCCCAATTAATGGGGAGGGAGAGGAAACCTATCATCCCCCTCAATTAATTTTATGTGACAAAGTAAAATTAATTGCTTCCAATTTAATTTTATCTGTCAATGCAAAATTAAATGCCTCCAATTAATTTAATGTGTCAACATAAAATTAATTGATGTAAAATTAATTTTATGTTTCAACATAAAATTAAATCTTATCTTTTGTTTTGATGTAGGGTATGTGGGGGGAAGCCTCTTGAACCCCTCCCAATAATTAAGCCAACACACCTCTTAAATTACGCCAACAGTTTTTAGTTCGCTTGACCCCCTTTTTAAATTAGGTAACTGCATCTTCGAATTTATGAAGGTTACTAATAAATAAACAATCAAAAATTACACAATGGTTACATACCTCTACCCCTCTTTTATATATAGAGAATATGGGAGGAGGATTTGGGATGGCATTACTAAGAGACGAAGCACTGGTAATGTGACGCGACTCCCAAAACATAGAGAATTACACTCTCCCACAAAGAACACTCCTCCCAACAAAAAATGTGAAGAACGCCGACGAATCTTCTTCTTCGGTCTTCTACCTCGGACACTCTCTGACATAGAGAAACTTTCCTTCTCGTCGTTGTCAACGAACCGACGCATGAGCTTGGATTGGGACTGCGTGATGAAAACGGAGAACGAAGAATGGCTTCATCTTCTTCCTGCAACTTTTTCAATGAACGCCGAGAGGTGAATCAAAGGTAGGGGTATTGTTCAAGTGTATTATCCTTTTCTTTTTCTCTTCTTCGGATTGGAAAAGATTCAATGCGTTGTTTAAATAATTGAAAAACATATCCCTTTCTCTAGTTGAGAAAACTGTTACAACCCTAAATGTGGAGGGTGTGGGCCAAACCAACATGGTCTGACTCTTCCTCCGTTCTTGTTGTGTTGTTTCTTCGGAAAATAAAAAGGTGATGATAGTGATAATGTCAAAGGTCACGCTAGCAGTGGCCTCTGAGAATTGTGTCGCCCCCACAGTGCACCGGTACTTGCGGCCGAACACCGTCGGCCGAGCGGTGCCCATCCCGGCTACCCGCAGCCTTCCCAGCCCGGCTGGTGCCCCCACGCGGTGCCCGGCACACCTGCACACTGCCTCGCGGCCTACCTGGCCCAGCCGGTGCCTTTCTTGGTGCCTCGGTGCACTGCTCGCGCCCCTGCGCACCACCCTGCACGCTGCCCGGCATGCCCGCGTGCTG
The DNA here is from genome assembly GCA_963277665.1 of Viscum album. Taxonomy (NCBI): domain Eukaryota; kingdom Viridiplantae; phylum Streptophyta; class Magnoliopsida; order Santalales; family Viscaceae; genus Viscum; species Viscum album. The sequence goes on from OY728165.1 coordinate 294,273,259, forward strand.
CCAACGCCCCTTCGCGCTGCCCCACGGCCTGCCCTACCCCGCCGATGCCCTGCCTGGTGCCCCGCGTGCTGCATGTGACCTTGCGCGCTGCCCCGTGGCCTGCCCGGCCCTGTAGGTTCCCCCCGCACACTACATGCATCCATGCGCGCCTCCATGCATGCTACCTGGCCCCCTGTCGCGGTCGGCCCAGTGCCCCCTTCGCCCCGCCACGGCATGCCTTGTGCCCTCGCGCCCTTCCCGGCGACCCCGCATCGTCCTGGCTCCCTCGTGGCCACCCAGCCAAGCCGGTGTCCCGTCCCCCTGGTGGTGCCTTGGCCGAACAAGCCTAGCTGCGCCCTATAGGACGATCTATGCTGGGCTGCGCCCTCGGAACACAATAGGCCGAACTGGCCCCGATCTCGAGCTGAACCGCCCTCGCGGTCCACCAGGCTGGGCACATCAGACCGAGTCAAAACATAGTTGGATGACCCACCGAATGGGTCGGGTCAGACCCAGCGAGTCTGGCCTGGTCGACCCAGACTGGGATGGGCCATGTCGGTCCGACCGGGTTGGACTGAACCCGGGCCCACTACTGACCCATTATCTTCATGGGCCATATCTTTGTCCATTGGATGAACCGTCAGTAGTGCCGGGATTCATGGAGCATATCCATCCTTTCGAGTATTCCCCATTGGAGTTCGGGGTATAGTTGAGTTACGGTCAGGATGGATCATACATGAATCCAATCAGGACCCCAGTACAAAAAGGCTAATAACTAATAGACTGGGCATTTGATAGATGCACTGTCTCTTGCATTAAGAGCCCCTATGACGTGGAATAACTTTGAGGTAATTCTTCATGGCACTTAGTGACAGTTGGAGTCTTGCCCAGTATCTCATAGAGAAGATCCTTCAAGTGACGAGCAGACAGAGTGTGGTGACCAAGTAGCTGGTAGACCTGACGACTGCATGACCGTTTCAACTTGGAGTGATTCGACATACCCAGTTGGGAGCACCCGGTAGTTGGCGGCAGACCCACAGCACATGAGCGCCTGGTAGTTGGTGACAGACTTGTGGTACTCGATAAGAGGAGTACCTCGACAGGCTATTAGGTGGAGCACCTGGTAGTTGTCGGCCGACCCACAAAGGGGGAGCACCTGGTAATTGGAAGCAGACCTGCGGTACTCGAAAGGAGAGTACCTCAACAGTCTAAGGTCAGTGAGTAGCACCATTGTGTCATGACAGGCCCACTGTACTCGACAGAGGAGGAGTTCTCCAACAGCTGGGGTTTCGATAATGAAAAATCATGGTTTGAGGTGAGTCAATGACTATTGTGGTTTCTTCATGATTGAGATGGGTCACTAGATAACTTAAGTATATGTATGGGGAATATACGTAAGTAATTGTTATCCATTGATTTCATAGTTTTTAGTTTATCCTCGTTTGATTTTGTGAGACATTGAGGGTCTTGGGGTCCCTACTATGTATCGTTATAATCACCCCAGCATGGGCTATGATCGTACCTCGTTGTGTTGGTTGCATACGCCGAATAGCGCTGACTGAGGTAGAGAGTATCAGGAATCAATGGTACCCAGAGGTGGACGACTCGGCGTGATGGTACACGGAGAAGACAGACGGACGTGAGTGCGAAGGAGGACATCATTACCAACCCTTCTGGTAGGAACCCCGAATGATAACCACGTTCCTTCTTTACTTTCCTTCAGTTTTATTTACTTTCCGATTTTACTTTATTTCAATTTGTACTTTTACTTTATAGTTGGGAGTGTATAACCGTCCCCTTTTACTTTCTAGCACTTATTTTTGTATACAGTTTTACCTAGTTTTGTCATTCCAGTTGTGTACTCTGTTATGTTTATATTCATTTATAAAGGCATTGCCTTCCCAGTTTAGAGATTTATGCCATTGGTTCCAGTCTCCATCCCCTGGCCTATGGAAGGCGGGCTTGGGGTAGTCACAATACAGGGCCCCGGGGGATGGGTCGTGACGTTTTATAATATAATTTTTATATTTTTCTTCATAATTGATGACTAAGTTAGTTATTCTAACAAAAAAAATCTGAATATGAAATGAGAGAATGGAAATTGTAGATACTGAGTTATATGAGGGTTAAATATTATAAATGGAATTAAAATATATTAGTAAATGAATATGATTTGTATATAATTTTTCTTTGAAATCATAGAGATATTATCTACTTCAAACTGTTAAAAGATTGAAATGTAGGTTCAGATACAGGAGAGTATGTGATATAGTATAATGATTCATTAACATATTTAAAATAGTGATATATTGTGATGGTCACTGTGAAATTAGAATGAAATTTCCACACACCCATTATAATTTAAAATAAGATATTAGTTAAATGTGTATTACTTGATGAAATTTGATCACTATATGGTGCAGGATACCAATATCATGGTACAATAATGTAAATATATAGTACATTTCTTTATTACTTTTATGTTATATTACATATTGATTATATGATTATGTTGAGATAAATAGATCCATACATATCCACTATGTTTGGATAAGATTAAATATAAGAGGGATAAATAATTGAAAATTATTTATTTTTATATTAGAATTTTTTAGACACTATATCCACCCCCCTCCTCTTTGTTGGGTACACTGATCCTATCGTCCATTTTAATTTCAATTGAGAAAGTGGATTTGATCGATCCAAACAATGCTTCCAATAAAATAGTTATATCCAATCATAATGTCATTAAATATTCTAATGTCAATAAAATGAGAATAATATTAAGAAAATCTTACAAGGTCAGAAAATTGGTGACAAGACATAAATAAAAGGAATGCATGAACCCGTTATCTATCCAAAACAAAAGAGTTTAATAGTCCATCAACTATAGAATTAACTCTTAATTCAAACCCCATAATTCAATCACTTTTTAATAAATAAATAACCAGGATTAAAATATATCAGACGACACGTGGACTATAAAAGAATAAATAAATCATGTATTTATAATAGTAACAATTATAGATTCAAATCATATAGTATAATGATCCTCTATATACAGGTGCCCTGATTTAGGACCACTCTTAAATTTATTTATTGGATGATATTCTAAAATCAATTAAATAAATTCCACTCATCTCTAAAAAAGATACCCCTCTCCCATAGATGTATCAGTTTATAAAACAGAGAATCATATATTGAAATAATGACTATTACTACTATAACACCCCTATTTAATAAAAGAAAATCATTATTGATAACATATAAAATATGCAACACCGAGTTTAAATGAATAGTGAAATATAATATTTAAATATAACTGATATAATAATGATATTGAAATAGTTGAAATTTTGAGATGTTAGAGATTAATAGAATATATATAAGGGTCCAACTACATATATATTTTTTGATTAATTCAACGGATATAATAACTAAATATTTAGTGAAATTATTTTTTATTTCAAAAATAGGACATAATCTAAAAATTTTTTTATTCCATTTTAAGAGATAATATTATAATTAATTTTTACCACATTATAAATTATTTTTATGAAAATCAATCCATATTCTAAAATTAGCATTCAAAATATAGAATAGGGTAAATTTTTTTTATTTTTTTTAAGGAGTAAATTTTCAGTGATTAATAAAAAAAATATTGCTTAAAAAATTATCATTTTTATTAAATTAATATTTACATTATGAATTGAATTTGATAAAAAAATAATGAAATAATTTTTTTTAAGAAAGACACTTTTGTGGTAAATGTTAGAAACCATAAGTTCCAACATATACCAAACAGTGCCAAACAGAAAACCATTACCAACCTCTTCCAAGCAAAAGCAGCAACCTCTAACTCCAAAGTAGGACCGCTCGACAATCCCATGAAAACATGGTTCCTTCCAATGGCAAGCCATTCCTTCGAATCAGCAACATCCCAAATGACCTTCAGAGGAAGAAGCATCATGATCTAGCCCATCTGAGCCAATCTGACCCACCAACATTACCACACACAACAAGGGTTGTAACTCAACAAAGCATTAGTTAGGAAAGAAAAAAGCAGCATCATTGAAAACCAGTTGCGTTCTACCAGAGTTCGTATCCCTAAATAGCATCATTAACAATAATCTTTTATTTTGAAATAATTTAATTAATTTCATAGAAATAAGTATTATACTTGATTTTAGAAAAAAAAAATTATTCTTAGATGGAATTTTAATAATATACATATTTTTTCATATTGTTTTTTATATTAAATAATTAAAATTATCTTTAGTGATTAATGATTTAATATGAATTTATAGATTATATATATATATATCTATATGGGTTTAGTTTAATGAAATAATAATAATTAAATGGTGTAAATTTAATTTATGATCATCTAAAAGAAGATGAAATCATTTATTTTAAAACCACATTTTTTTGACTTTTGTGGGTTTGTTTTCAACTTTATTTTTTCTACTCCTACAAATAAAATGTTGAAAAGGTATTAATAGTTGAAAAAAGTAGTAAATTTTTTTTTGAATAATTATAATTAATTATATTATAAATAATAAAAGTAGTAAATATTTTTCACCTCATTAAGGGTAATTCAGATAATTATAGTTAAAAATAATTTCATAAGGTCTAAAAAAACTGTAGCAGTTGACAATAATATATTGGATTAGTGGTGTTCCAAATTTTTTATAACACGCTGCTATTGTTTTTTAAAAAAACTCTTCAATAAAATTTAATCATCTAATTATTTTTTGTTAAATATAATACTATTAATAGGCTTCATTAAAAATAACATCATTTTTAGATTGTGTTACATGATAGATAGATCATACATGAATGTTTGCATGACTTACAAAATCAAGAATCAATAAACCATGAAATGTTTCTAATTTAAACATATATAGTATTAAATAGCCTTTAAATAGGTGGGAATAAGTAGTATACCGATATTAATAAATATACATATAAATTTATTAATAAATATATGTTAATAATTAAATTTATAGAAAATATTTTAATAATTGAGTATATTGTGTATTTTCAAAAAACAATTGTATTATTAGGGAATGATTTTTATTACTTTTAATGAGGAAATATTATTTATAATTTATAGAGATTTCTTAAAATTTATTTGATAAAATTGTATTCATTTATAGAATCGTCATATAAGAATTTTCTTATAGTTTCATTTTGAGATTTCTCATAAAATAGTGATATTTATTGTATATTAAAAAATAAAGATTTTTTAAAAAATATCCCTTGTTTTGAATATTTAAATCTAATTAAATTATGATCTATATTTTATAGTTAAAAAATTAATCTATATCTATATTATATTCACATTATATCTCTTGAATAAACTATATATTGTATTTTAGTATACAATTTTGTTTGGTTATAGAAAATGTTTTTTCTAAAAATAGTTTTAATGGTAATAAAGTTTCTTAATCTGATGAAATTAAAATAAAACCTAATGAGGAATTTATAAATTAAATTCATATATTATATTGAATTAAATTAAAATTCACAATCACAATGTAATTATTATAACATATAGAGTTAATAAATATCTTTTTGTGCTTAGGGAAAATATACGGCATAAAAACCCATATTTTCATCGTGGTTAGCTATATTTTATTAATATATTCCTTTTTCTTGAAAAGTTTATTTAAATAATAAATATTATTTTTTAAATAATAATTTAAAAATTATATTGGTGTAAATTTTTGGAGTTTTTTAAAATATTTAATTTTTTGACAAATTGTGAAAATACTGTATTTTAATTGTAAATATCCTTTTCATTTGAATTACTATTAAAGTTAAAACAATATTTTAAATTGGATTTAATGTAAAATTATATAATTTCTTTAAAAATTGAATCTATTTATTTTTTATCAATTGTTATTTGAATTTTGATAACAAAATATTTCATGAATATGAACATTGATTCTTTAAAACACTCATTCTCATTGTTTTTTGAGATTATTTTAAAATTAAATGTATTTTAATTTATGTAAATTGAATTTTGAATAATGGATTTAATATTTTTAATGATAATAATAATTAATTTATAATTATTTCAAATTAATTTTTACCTAAAAATATTGCAAAATATGAAAAAATATTTAATAAGTTAATGGATATAATTGTTTTTATGAGGGATTATAATAATATGATAAGGGTAAAATGACACAAAATCATTTCTAAAATATAATATATCAGAATATTTAGAACATATAATATCTAAGGATATAATTTGAGTAATTTTATCCATATTTCACAAAAAAAATGGTTACACTATTTCATTTAGAAAAATTAAAAGTGAGCCGCTAAACACACTTGTATAATGACAACCCTCACCTAAATACTACACATCATCAAAAGACATTTATTTTTGTTAATACATTCAAAAATCACTTCACAAAATCCATAATATCTTCATAAAGGACATATTTTCTGTATAAATCCAACCGCTAAATGATTTTTTTTGCAATCCTAAAAAGGTTATCTGAATGAGAGGTAAAATTCTTCATTGATAACATTTATTTTTTTCATCATCCACCTCCATAAATTATTAATAAAAAATATTAATATAATAGAATAATTATAATTAAAATATATGGTCTTTTTATGTAATGTTCATGACCTACGAAAATATCCTCTCCCATCAATATTGTTAAAAAATAAATTATCGTTTGTACAACGGACTACCTACTTGTGAACCAATGTCATTCCTTTTTTACATTATAACAATTCACGGATAGGTATTTGGACTAACATAAAATATATATTTATATATGATAATTATATAATTATTATATCTTTGGATCTATTATCTCATATATATTTTTTTACTTTCTCTCCATTGGGGATATGATAATGTTGTTCATGTGTATGGAAAACTATAGCCTCACAAAGCGATGTGATCCGTTCACACTAACATTTTACATGGATGACATTAACATAGATGTTAAAATATATAAATGACCTAAATATAATATTTATAATATTAATTATATATTTATAACTCTAAAATATATAATATATCATTCTGATTATTACATTTTCACTCACTAAAAGTTGAAAACACTGCACATGTACATATGGACAACAACATTCATGGATATATGTGACACTACCATTTCAAAAATACACCACTAAAATGTTTTAAAGTGGTATATTTCAATAATTACTATATTTTTATGATATTATTATTAATCTTTAATTATAATATATGACATACTTTATTTCCATAATGATAATTTAAAAATGGAAATGTTTCTCATGCGTACATATAACCAACAATCTCTTCTATCACAACCAATTTTATTTCGAAAAACCATATTTAATGAGTAAAATTTGAATTATAATTGATGGAAAATTTATTAATAAATACTTTATTATAATTATATGTATGATTGAGCCATGTTTAATGTAATAGGATGGAAGATAAAAAATCCATACATATACCAAATAAAATCAGTTATTATCCGAAATATTTTATTATAGATGAAATACTACTAAATTAGAAATTAAGAGAAATTAGTAAATCATATATGGTGTGATATTTTTAATTTGGTTTCCTTAATAGATATATAAATATATAATCTATATTATCTAAGATATTTTAATCTATATGATGGAAGTCAATACATATGATACGGGATTTGTAGATTATCTTTTATTTTTGGGAGACAAATTAAATTCACCCCTCATTTCATTTATGTAGAATATATACATCACCTTATAACTATTATTTAAATAATAAAACTATATTCCTTATATTTATTATTTCATATGATATAATTATTTATTATGAATGATGATACAAAATATTACTAATTTTGTAATGAAATATTTCTAAATTTTTATTCATAATGACATATTTTATATTACGCACATAAATTATTTCATGATTTATATATACAAAAAAAAATTAAAATTACAATTTCATTAAATTATTTATATTCATGATATTCTAAAATATTTTTTATTTCTTCATGGTCTTATGATTCAGTATTACTACATTGGTAATTATTTAAAGTTACAATCTCATCTTGTATTATAAGTGTTTATGATTATATTTCCAATGAAAACATTAAATTATCCATATACGAAGAAACTGAAGAATTTTATTCTACCCTATTCATTAATTATATTTTTACATAATAGTCGAAAATATCCACTCTTTGAAACATAATATAATTTTTAATTTTTTTAGAAAATATGTCAATATTTCTCTCTTATGTCTAAAAAAATTATTTTAGATGTCGTACATCTAAAATTTTTTTCCGTAATTTTTTATTTTTATTCTATTATTATTAAAATAAATGCATCACAATGATTTACATTTACTAATTTTTTTAGTCCAGAATCATTATAGTGTTTTTGAAAGTATTCATTATTCGATTTTAAAAAAAAAATAAACAAACCTTGATTTTTACACGTATGCCATTATTGAAATATTCCATGATCCGTAACATTATATTAATTTAATATTTCTTCAATTTTTATGTAATTTTAAATGAAAAAAATTCAAATTGTTTCATCTTTTAAAAAATGTTTTCCACTGATTAAAGTGTATTATTGTAATGAATTTTTTTACATTATCATTAAAAAATAAATTTCATCAATGATCATATCCATTGATGAAACCCATGAAGTACTGAGTTTAATTTCCAATGATATAATTATTATTCATTCATTGAATGGTTTATGTTTATTTTCTTATGACGTTTTTAAAATAAATTTGTATTCTATGAGTGTTATCGCTAAAAAATCATTATAAAACAAGTTTATTTTTTTCCAATGGTTGTGATATAATGAAGTGATGAAATGATTATGAAACGTGTCACTTTTTCATAGGATATGGTACAGTGAAATTTTTATGACACCCATTTCATTTCATGGTTTTTTAATTGATAAAATGTTTTATGATCTTTTGTAACACGTATTTAAAACATTCCTTATGTAATTGGTGAATCCTATATCTCCCTATACAATGTTTGGTAATGATTAATGTTATCATATATCAAAAGGTACAACGGTGGTTATACCGTTACCTAAATTGGGTACACATGAGGTTTTCACTGGACCAAAATAGGGTTTGTGGGAGGTTATCAAAATCATGAAGTTAGTTTACAAGCCATTAATCCAATACAAACATGTCATGAATTTATTGGTGGGTTACCATGACATATTATTATCTCTTAATATATATATTCCACGATTCTATATGTTTGGTAAATTATATTCTTTAATGAATCATTTTCTAAAATTCCAATATGATTCATGTCTTATGAACATGAAATTATTATTCCATGAATCACTATTTTGATCATTGATATACATGTTACAATTTTAAAATATGATGACTGTGTTTACATGTCCTTGTTCTCATGTTATTCTTTTGTATCTCCCTTGTATACCCATATTGGTATTTTCAGAACATTTATTATGTTTTATTTCATCATGTTATAATGAATAATTTTTATGTTTGAATAATAAAAAGTATGTTATTTACAAGATAATAGAATAAATATCATGAATTAAAAAAAATTAATTCTTTCTTTTAATGGAAATACAATAATAAGTTCTTCAGATATGTGTTTGTATAATATAATGAATATTTAAATAAAAATATATTATATCATTTTATGCCGATCCCTGATCCCAATATTTTGTCACATATAAATGGTCTATTTTATATTTGGAATCTTTGCGGAAAAAACATTAGTGAGATACCTTTTAATATTTTTTTGTATAAGTATATGGATGTCTCTATGGATGAGAATGAATATGATTCAAATTTTAGTGTAATATCATGGAATATTAGAAATGGATAGAGAATGAATTTTACATTAAAGTACATCCATTAATAGATACTACTAGTGGATGTGGCTACAAAACATATGTACATAGGGGTAATAAATCTGGATAGTGATCATAGAGATGGACTTTATCATCATCTAGTGGATGACTAAGCTCATTTTTAAACACCTAGTTTGGCACTCCCACGGGATATGATTTAGAAATTCACAAACTCATTATGAACCATCTTGAATTATCTAAATAGATGATGGAAATTATTATTTCTGAACCACATAAGGTCTCATATATTAAAAAAAATTCATGATGATGGCATCCTCTAAGTTAATAATTATTTTATTTTATTAATTTCAACTATGATAAGTGTTTATAACACTATATTGTTTGATGTTATTCTCTGAAGAGAACCATAAATTATATAGTTATCATTTAATGTGATTGAAAAGTGTATAATGAGATTCCATGTAGGATAATATATGGATTGAATAATATTACAATTAATCCTTATTAATTATCACATAAAATTAATACCATTGTGAACCTTAAAAACTATTAGACCTAAAAAAAGAAGAGTATCATGTTCACTTATAGTTCATTTAGTGGAGACCTTGGAAGAAAGATGATTCAATTCCATATTTTTATAGAAAGTGAAAAGAATCACTTAAGAAAATTTGTTAGAGGGATGAAGAGATGTTCTGACTGCAGGAAATAGAAACTCAAAGAATGTATTTCCAAATGAAATACTAATAGTTTTGTTAATGTAATGGATGAGAGTAATTGTTTCCCCATAATATTATATATTGATGAATTTTTTCAATATGGGTTTTAAGGGAAAAATGAAATAGATTCACTAATTGAAGAACACACTAATAAAATTGGGAAGGATGTATGAATAATGTTTTCAAGGTTTACGATGAAGAAACAACAAATATAATATAAATGGAAATAGATTATATGGAACAAGATGATTAACATGCATAATATTTTTAAAATGATGTTTTATTATTGAAGTATTAATGAATTGTAAATACATGATTCTGATTTATGTATTATGAAATATGTAAAGATTGTTTAGAATATGTTTTTCGTTAATTATTTTTAAAAACATTCTAAATGGTACTAATCAAATAGAAATACAAATTTAATTGAAAAGGGATATTTTGATTAATTAAATATAACACTTTATATCATCCCATTTATAATAAAATGATATTTACATTGTATAATTTCTTGATTTATATTTATAATGTAAATTGCATATGATTAATGAACTTAAAATTTATAAAAATTCAATTTAAAAAGTTGATTATGTTACTGATTGAGATTAAGAGATTATTTGATATATTTGATATATTCAATAATATGTTTTATTATTCATGTATGTAGGAATAATTTATGTTACCATTAAATTTTTATGGTATTTTTTGTTATAACAGATATTTAGTATAATTTATGATCAATGTATTCAAATATTTGGTATGTGGAAGTTAAGAGATGCTTAAAGAAATTTGGACATTTAATCATTAGTTCATTTTAATAAATTTAATGAAATAATTTATAAATTATTAATTTTGAAGGTTTGTATGGTTAATAATTTATGGATTCATCTATGTTGATCAATAGAATGGGTTTTAATGATTAATGTATTATATCACCATATGAGGATTAATCCATTTTTTGGTATCATTTTTTAACATCTATTAACTTGATATAGGAAGTATAACTACCCATTATTTTAGGTAACATATTTTTTTCTTCATACATGATGTTGTCATATATTATAGTAAAATATAATGTGTTAATGTCTCAATGAAAACAAAAGGATTAGTTCCTATGAAATAATAGGATCTCTAGTAATTACATTTTCATATGTTCTCATTATATATGAATAATAAATTTCTCAATGATAGGATAAGGATCTTGGAATAAAATATTTTCTTATTATAAAAATATGCTGTGATGTCAATGAAAATTTTCAAGAAAATTTATTTTATGTATATTTGGTCATCATCACTTTCATAAACATGTTTGATATTTGTCCCTAATAGTTTTCAGGTCTTAGTATTCTCTTTTATTTCCTTCATTTCATTTCCCATCTATTTTCTCCAACTTAGAAACCCAGTATCTCATATTTTAGATGCATTTCACACATTAAATTATAAATTTCAATAGGAATATTTATTGACACTTTTTTATGATGGTGTTTACTATTAATTAATTTTCAAATGTTAAAACATTTATGCCCAAAATGATTTTTTGTGGACGAAATTCATTATGGGGGTTAGAATGAAACACCCCAGGATTTTGAGAAATAATTTTTTTTTTTTATTTAATATTTTAAAAAATATTTCCCATGAAGCTAAGTACATATTGAGTTATATTCAACACTATGATTATCAATAATTACATGAAATAATGAGTTTCTTCGAATGTGTGCACAACACGTTAAACATATCAATTGAAAACGATGAAATAATACTTTGTTTAATGATTTTTTATAAAATAAATTTTTAATTTTTGGTTATTATTAGTATTAATGATATAATTGAGTATACATATAAATTTCCTACACAATATACATTTATTTATAAATTCTAATTAAAATTACAGTTTATTATTAATAATTTATTTATTTTATTCAAAACTATGTTTTTTATAAAATGATATGTATTTGTTTTTATATGAAAATATAAGAACAAAATTATTATGATTTTAAAAAAAATTAAATTTTACAATTTAAAACATTTTTTATATAATCATATTAAAAATTATCTTTTAGTGATTTTTGGGGATTTTTCAGAAAATATTGATTTTTCAATGAATAGTGAAAACTGACAATTTTGTAAAATTATCATATCTTTTCGACACATTTAGCAATTTTATTCACTTATATTATTTTACTTAATTAAAAAAATTTTCCTTTAATTTTTTCCACTTAATTAATATTTAATAAATATTATATTTTAAATTTGTACAAGTTTATTTATATATTTACAAATGGGTTTTTTCTAAAAACATTTTCAATGTTTATAATGTCTGTAATTTGTAACTAATTAAAAATGTAACCTATAAAGAATTTTTGAGTTAAATTTATTTACTATATACCATCACAATTTAATATATATTAAAAAAAATGTTAATTATTATACATATATTTATTATATAATCATATTATTTTTTAGAAAATAGATTTCTTAAAAACCGCAATTTTATTAAAGTTAACAAGATTTGATTTAAATGTAATTTATTCCAATTTTAGAAAATATATTTTATAACACAAAAAAAAATTTCTAATCTTTTTATCATAAATTTATTAGTGTGATTTTTTCATAGTTTTCTGAAAAGATTATGTTTTGTTGAATATTAGAAAATATTGAATTTTAATTTTAATCATTATTTTCTTTTAAATTACAAATAAAAATAATGTAGATTGTAATTTTTTTAACCGAATAGTAGTTTAATTATACTTGTATTAATCATATTTATTACTTTTTTACCATTTTTATATTTAACTCGTATATATAACATTTCAACATTAATATCCATTTCTCCTTAAAAAGCTTGTTTCTCATTATATTTGCAAAATTAATATATATATATAATTATGAGTCTTATGTGAATTGAATTTTTTAAATTGTTCCAATATTTGTAATAAAAAAAATTCATATTATATTATAATTTTAATATTTTTTTTCAAAAATATAATATTAAAAAACATTAAAAATTAGTTACTATAGGGAATGTAAGAATACCTTTTGAAAGGGTTAAACCAAAATGACAGGGATGAAAGTAACTTATACAAGTGATAAAATATATTTTATTTTGCCTATGTATAGATTATTATTTATATGTTTCTAATTTGGTCAATGTTTTTCCCTTTTGGCATTCAAAAAACATGGGTCACATTTTTCTTTGGAAAAAATACAAGTGTGCCACTCTCCTCACATTTAAACGAACACCCATTAAAATCTATAAACTTGTCCTTTATAGACCATTTTATCATTTAAGAACTCTCAAAATCACCTATAAATTTTTTTCATCACATCCAAAATTATTTATTTTGGGAATTAATGTTACCTTAGATAAATTTTTATGAAAGCTGATTCAGGTTAACTGAAGAAGAGTTAACATTCTTTAATGAGATGATTTACTTTATTCCTTCCTCCACATACATAAATTATTATTTAATCATGATTATATTATATCATTAGTAAATTAAATATAATAATATTTTCTCTTGTTTAGGTGATTACAAAAAACAATCGTGTTTTCCATCATATGAAATACCAAATCCTCTTTAATGTGTATGGTAGGTTGACGCCTCACTGACCGATGTCATACATTTTTTCCACTACCATCTCTCATGGTTGGGTATGTTAACTGATATAAAGAATATATATGATATTGATAGAATTACTAAAACTATTTATTAATCATATTATATATTCCCATTTAACTTCTATTATATAAGGGATACGATAGTGATAGTCATGCGTATGGTGGAAAATAACTTTATGAAGCAATGAGAATCAATTTCAATAACTCTTGACATCAAAGATAGGAATCAACCAGTTACAAAATATATTAGACATAATCTAATTATTATTATATTATGTACATATTATTACTTAATCAAATATAATAAAAAAATCTTTTATACCATTTTACCCACAAAAAGATGAAATTATTTTGTGACTATATGTGGACTTCTAAATTCACAAAGTTATATGACTCTCTATTCTCATAAAAAAAATTATGGATGATACATATAAGTAAATATGAAGAAATAATATTATGTTTATTAAATTTATATTATGTTATAAATTGAATATATTATATAACTCCACTCCATAGTAATGTTTAAAAAACAGAAACATTTCTCATGTGTATGTATGCCCTACCTTTTCTATGATCATAACATATGCCATTTTTAAAAACCATAATTAATTATAGGTAATAAATTTATAATTGATTTATAAATTTTATTATTATTTTGTAATTATAATATTGGATATGGTCAAATCATGATCAATCAATGTGGAAGTAAATATACACTAAATACACATAAGAAAAAAGTAGTTATTAACAGAAATGTGTTTTTATCATGGAAATGATAATAAACAGTTAATAAATGGGTATACGAATTTAATAAATTGTATAATATATATATATATATATATATATGAGTGTGTATGTGAGAGAGTGGGTGGGTGATTTTGTATAAATGTAAAATCTTAAAAATATATTTATATTTATCATACATTGATTTTTAACATTACAATGTACTATATGACACTAGTTAAAGGATATCCAGTCTTCCACTTATTTTTGAGAGACATTCTAACTTAAAAACTATTTCATTTGTGTGGTATATATTCTATTTATTTTAAATATAATATCACAAATAAAATCATTTTATTGAATGTTAATTTTTCTTTTTTATGTTATTCTTTATTGGTTGCTATGATTTAAATAGCCACTAATGCAGAAAGTTTTTTTTTCAATTTTCCATCATTGAGGCATACATTATGTTATGAACATATATTATTTATAATGCTTAATATATAGAACCTTTTACATGTAAAATTATGAATTTTTTATCATTATATTAAATTTTGATTCATTTTATGATATTATTTAATGGGGCTAATTATTTATAGATACAAAATTGGAAATGAGATTATGTGAAAATTTAATCATTTATCAACATTACTATGGATTATTTTTTTGATGATAAAATATTATGATTTATATGTCATTATAATACATATTTTTCTTCTCAATGAATTTTTTATTATATTTTCATGTAATTTTACCATTTATTTCACTATATTTTTTAATTAAATATTTGATAAATTATTTTTAAGGAATGAAAAAAAATTCTCTCTTGTATCAATAAAAAATTTTATTCCAAAACCATGTTTAAATAAATAAAAAATCTTTAGAATAAATCAATGACGTTTAAATGTTATTTTCCACATGATTCAATTTTACTAAAAAATATATTTAATGGAATCATCATATCATTTTCCCATAAATACCAATTTTAAATTTACTAATAGTGTGAATGAAATAATTATTTTATCATTTGTGAGATTATAACAACCCCCAATCATAATAAACAATATTTTTAGTAAATATTCCTAAATAAATTTTGATGATTATTTTCATATATATAATTTTCATTTATATAGATTTTTTTCATAGGTGAAATGATATTTTCATCAGGAAATGTATTATATGACCATTCCAAATAATTTTCTATATAATGTGACATCTATCTATGTTACATAGGCCTGACTAAGGATATTATCCAAGGATATCATTATTATTATTTAAATTAATGGGTTCTGATAATTGTGTTATGATATTTATGAAATTTATTTCACTTCATTAAGTTATAGGATGATAACGTTCTAATTAAACTTGTATAAATTTCCTTCGCATATGCTATGATGAAATTAGGAAATGAATATGAAACCCTCCTTTATGAAAAAATTTATGTTTTGATTAAATTTTTGTTAATCCCACTTAATTTCAATGGTGATGACATGATGAATGAATTACGATCTTTCGCATCACATATGAAAGTTATTAATTTTGTGATGGGAGGGACCTGTATTTCCGTCGAATATAATGGTAATGATTATTGTTATATGAGATAAATGGTTACTTTTGAGATTATCCAAATCCTAAATTACATTTTATATGCGGATATCCAATTCTATAAAGATGGTACACAAAAATTTATCGTAAGATCGAATCAAGTACATTAGTGGTCAAACTAAGCATCAGTTGTAATGAATTCTTTGGTGGGTATCCTTGAGATAATATTTTAATTTATTATGTGTATTCCACAAATATGTTTCTTATTACAATGTTATGCTCTCATGGTATACATTCATTTATTCCGTTATCATTCATGTCTTATGAACTACCAATATTTCTTCCATGTATTAGGATTATTCTTACTGATTTATAGTGTATGGTTTTAAAATATATTTCATGTGTTATAATACAATTATGCACATATTATGCTTAAAAATATACCTTTTTAATTCTTAATGGGAATTTAGTATCATCCTTACATTTTTTTACTTAAACAATGTTATTTAGAAAAGGTTTTATTTAGTAGTAATAATTATTTATAAAAATTATGGGATACATTGAATTTTATTTATGAATTAAGAATAACTTTTTCCAAATTTCCAAAGGTTCTAAAATATTGTCGTTCATAAGAATGGGTTTTTCTAATCTAATTAATATTCATCTAACAAATGTAATATAAATGTATGAGATGTTTGGTTTTCAATGGAAATAATATAACAATACATTATATTGAAATTTTGTGTATGTTTTCTAAGTATATGAAATATATTGTATTTTAAGATATGAACTAACAATAAATTCCACACTCTAACTTGTAAATTTAAATAACATGTTCACATAAGGAATAAAATTTCTCATTAATGAATATCAAATACCATTTTGAGTGCAATGAAATTATTTCAATTGTGGTAATTTATTATTTATTTTTATAGATTATATAATTTTCCTAAATTTTTAAGACAAACTTGCATCATTCCAGTAAAAGTAATAAAAAATCATTTATACGTTTTTGAGAACAGTAAATATATATACTTTTAGGTGATTAGTAGAATATAAAAAATTTTATAGAAATATATAACATATTATGAACATGTTAAATGTCTATATTCATATTCAACATTAAATATTATGAATTTAATGTCTAAATAATTATATATCTCTAAAAAAATTACATTAACTATATTTTATAATGGAAAATATATTATTAAATGACTTCAAATTCATAAAAATGTTTTATTTATCTCCATGAATAGTATATAGATGAAAATATATACCATTTTCATTTATTTTTCAGTTATCCTTTTATAGTAACATTTATTCTACTATAGAGTAAAAATCAATGATTCCATGGTAATCATAAAAATTGTTAATAGGGGGAATAAATCCAAGAGATATGTCTGAAAAAATAATATAATATGTCAAAATACTATTATTTAAATTTATGATAATACATACTCATAAAATATTTTATATATATCTATTTATAACAAATTTATATAAAAGTATAATTATATTAATTTAATAAATTATGTATTTCCAATAATTCATATCCCCAACTTATAAAACAAAACCACCATTCCTCTCTTCCATGCACATTATGATCATTTTAGATCAAAAATTTAATTCCTAAATACATTACCAAAATCACTTGAAATGACATAAAAGTAATAGTTTGGACATAATATCATCATTAGGTGGATTAAGGTATAAAAAATTAGATTCATTGAAAATTATTCATAACGATTAATTCAATGTTTTATATTTATTTTTTGTTTGAAATCTATGAAAAATATTCTAATCGTTGTTATATTATGACATAAGCATTTATATTATAATAGGACATTCTTATAGTAACATAATAAATTTAATCTATATCATTTTTCTATCAAATGGGAAATGAAATAACCATGGCATTGTTTGTAGGAATACCACACTAAGAATATATGTGATTTATTTTCCACCACAACTCGTCACAATAATTTATAACGATGAAATGAATGTATATATATATATGATATTATTGATTTAATTATAATTTTAAGAAGATATTTTTTAATCCAAATTTTTATAATAATTAAATACAATTTTTGGTTAATTATGAATCATACTTTTGAAAAAAGTCAATAAATTTTACATTTAACATCACCATTATGCAGTTCCTATAATTTTTCAAAGGGTTGTATGTGTTTTTCAAAGGCTGTATAATGTTAGAGATATGATTCCCTTAGTTTCGTAATGTTATTTCTTGAGTTATAGGCATTATATTAGGTAAACTCCAATTGTATATTGTTTATGTATGATTAAAAATTTTATTGTGTATATTTATATCACATAATACTTGTGTAATAAAATGGTATATCTCTATTTAATGACATTACATTATAGTAAAATATTGTTTTAAATGGATGCATAAGAGAACCCTCAATGTTTTCTAATGATATAAACTATTTTCAAAAGACTATGTAAGGGTAATATATATCCTTATAAAGTTATCTACAATATCATTCACCAGTAAATGGTAAAAATACTCACCCTTATGTGACATATGTTAGTTCTATAAGGGTGAAATTATGTTACCCATATTCATTGCTATTTTTAAAAAAAAATATTTTTTTCAATTCCACTATTTTAAGAACACCTCTATAGAGATACATAACAATTTGAAAAGAATAAAACCCTAGAAATTTAATTTCTAGACTCATTTAAAGGTTCAAAATATATTTTTAAATAAATTAACCCTACAATGTTCATCATTTCATTAAAAGATTCATAGAGAGGAGGTTTTAATAGGAATTTATAATTATGAAATATAGAACTCCATTCCTATAATAATAAATCTATATCCTTTACTACTCATATTTGTAAAAATATTTTAATAAATTAATGATATTTTTATTAAATAAAAGGGGTTCTATTTTATATATACTTTTAACAACTGTATCATCTCTGTTCGCCCTGATCTGGATTTATTAATTTATTTATCTCATTATTTTCCACCTGTGTTATTAACATTTTTTTATTATGTTGTGGGAGAAAACATTAAATTTTTTTCTCAATGAATAATAAAAAAATACGTCCCTTTGGGATCAAGAATAATTTTTTTGTCATTGGATATTAAAATCATAAATAATTTCAGATTATACTTGGGATTGTTTATTAAAAATGCAATCCAAGGAGGTATTTCATTAAAAATAATTACCATTCCATTTCATTCATTGTGTAATTTTTGATGAGTCATGGTATAAATAACATAAGTAACATATTTTATATAAAGAGGTATATTGTAAATGGGTTCTTGATCACCGCCATTATGTGATCAGAAAAGTCTTACCAATGAAATTTGGGGTTTTATTATTTCTTACGAATTATACATTTTTTAAAAATAAATTATATGTATATATATATATGACGACACTATAATTGGATTATGTTATCTCAAGTGGTTTTGGGGATGAAATTTAGGGATATATTGAGGGACATTATTCCTTCACAATTTGGTAAACAATGAGTAATTAGTGTGGTTGTTCTTGATGTCAATCGAGGAACAATTTTGTGTATGGTGTGATGTTTACTATTCCATGTGACCAAGTCGTTCTAAGTTCTACATTAACCATGAAAGGGGACCCATGTCTATTTACATCCAAAATTAAATTACATAGGTTTGGATTCATTGTAATGGTAAGGGATTTGGTTTTTCATGACTATGTTTGCTTTTTATGGATTTATCCATATAATTATTATTTTAATCCACTGAAAAACTAATTATGAGACATATAATAAATTTTATATTAGTTCGTTGAAATATTTTCCCTATTAAAAATAAGGATTATTTGTATGGAAATTATTATTTGTAAAAATATTTTTCAAATAATCTTGTTTGATGTGATAAAGGAATGTTTTTAGAAGAATCAACATATTATAATGGGTTAACAATAAGAAAACGTTTTAAAATTTTATAATGAGATTAATATTTTTAAACCATGAATGGTGTTTGGTCATGTGGTATAATATTATATGATTTTTATAAAATTTATCATGATATCTCATTTGGAAAGGAATTTAAAATATTTATTTATTAAGAAAATGTTATATGCATTTAAGATATTTATTCTTATATAAAAGTGGATGGTTTCTTATTTTAATTTTTATTATTATTATTGTTTTCTATGTATTCTTATTCCATATTTTATGAAAATATGTTTCATGGTGTTTAGTAATGACTCTGTGAATTTCCTATAAGAAATTTTGTAATTTTTTGGTTTATTATAGTTATTTAGGAAGTTAGTCACATTTATCCAAAGTGAAATTACCAATTTACCACTCTTCACAGATGTTTATTTGAGTGGTGGAGTTATAAACTATCTGTTGTTTAGACCCAATACATGACTTGTTTTATTTTCATCAACCATATTATGTATGTGAGTAGGGTATTATTATGGTTCTGAATTGACATGAATAATTTTAATTCATCGTTCATTCTCCCAAGACTCATAATCACCTTTAAGTAAAAAATTTCAATTTCATAAATGATGGTCATTGAAGAGATTTTGGGATTTCATGATTCATATTTATAGTACAAAGGTGTGTTATTAGATATGTTAATATTGATCTTATTAAAATTGATGATTTATTGGGTCTCTATAAAGGCATTGGTCAGTTTTGGAGTATACTATGAAATTCTCATGTTTCGTTTATTCAAAAGACATGATATTTTTTTGATAAATATATTAATTATATCTATTTCAGGAGTTGAATTTTCCAATAAAATTTTTATATCATCTATGAAACATTTTTAACTGTCTATTTGGTGGTTCTTGAAAGGTATTTTTCTATTTAAGTGGATCTTTCAATGTTTTATGATGTGGAAAATGAATCATTCATGGTTAGAGAAGGTGTGTATTTTGTATCTAATAAACTGAATATTATTTTTGAGAAAGTAAATTCTTTTTAGGGAATGAAGAGAAATATTATTTTTTTAGTGTGGGTCGCCTAGTCACAATGTAATGTTTTTTTATAAATTCATGATTTTTAACTAGTACAGCAGCCTATGTCACATAAATTATTTTACCATGTTAGTCTACCCAAAGTGAATTTTTCAAATATTATTTATCAATAAAAATATATGGGAAAGTATATTCTTTATGATATCACAGCTATATCCATATGTCTCATATTAAAGTTATTTCATGTAATAAAGTGATTGTAGTTGATGGTGTGATATGGTGTCTGATAATCATAGTGACCTTGATATTGGAATGGATATTGTTTAAATTTTTCCTATTTTAGTTCATCAATTTATAATGAACATAATTATATTAGAATATATTATGTATTTATTATGGTTCATTGAGGATTTTTTACTATGGTTTTGGTCATGATGAAAGATTTTGATTTCTTGATAGATTATTGTTTTTTCAAATATATATACTCCCTTAAATGGTGTTGGAATTCATGATGATTTTATTTGAATATTTTTATGGGGATTTTCACTCTTGTAGAGACTATATAATATTATGTTGAAATCCTCCAGAATCGTGGGGATGATATATTTTGAAATAACTTTAGTTGTTTCCCTCTAATAGGTTCTTCCTATTGATAGTGTCAGATAACATTGGGTTTTGTTTTTAGTACCATTCTCAAATTACTATTTTTCATTCTAGTTAAAGATAAATCATGATGGGGTGTATTATTTCCCTTCAGAAAATTTAATTAACTGATTATACACTAGAATTTGTGTTTCAAGCCCATTCCATTGAGACTTTGATAATCCTAGGGGTTATACATTTGTATCTAGTAATATGTAGGTACTTGATGGATAATAATGATAGCATTGTTTTTGGAGAATTAAATTATCCCATCTTTTATTTAGGGTTTTATTTAATAGTCATTGGTAATGTTTTTGTACTGTCCCATTAAAAATATTAATATATGTTTACTGACTTTCTTATTGATGTGTGGGATAATTTTTTATCATTACAACATCATCTATTTTTGGAATAATTATTAATTTTATATTATAATTACATTATTTATTACATTAATCTAGAGGATTTATCATTATAGAGAGTTATCAATATAAAAAAATTGAGTTGAAGCGATGTGTTCTATAAGATCATTTCCACTTTTTCAGAATTTTAGAGAATAATTTAATGGTGGGGACACCTATTCTATGTCATTGGTTAAATATTTTTATAATCATTGTACTCTTCATGTGCATTAGATTTTTCGGATGTGTATTTATATTTTTTAGGTTAATGGTTTCATTTCAGTGAACATTTTAATGTTCTATTTGAAGGATTTGGTTAGGATATTTATTTGTGAGTCTTCTTCTATTTCAGAGAGTGTATAACTCATTGATTAAGTGTGGTCTATTGGATTATCCTTTTCTTATAATTTGAACAATATTGTTTTTAGGGAAATAATGGTATATGGTGGTGATAATTGTGACATCCATGTTTTAATAATAAATAAATACACTTTTATTTTATTTTCTAACCCTTTATGTGGAAATAAATTGTAATTTCTGATGTTATCTTTACCATAATAAATTACCAATAATTATTTAAATTTAAATTGTGTTTTTAGAGAACGTGTTTGGGTAGGACGGAAATTCCATTATTCATGTAAATGAAAGAAAATATTTCTACACATTTTATGGGTATCCATAGTTTTTCTATAGTTTGGGTAATGTTCGTCATGATTTTTTGTATGGGTAGATATATATTTATATGATTTTCATAAGAGTGTATCTCTAGTATATTTTGGTTTATATGGTAATCCATTGGTTTTACAAGGTTGTGCTAGGGGATCCTGAGTGATGAATGATGGTAAAAAAATTTTCAATAGTCAGTTTAAGAGTATTTTGGATCTATAATATGGCATTTCAAGTCATAGCCTTTATGTAATGGTAAAAACCTTACCCATATGAGGTCGCTACGATATTCATAAGTTTAACATAATGTTACCCTTATGTAGAAACATTTTAAAATTAATTATTTACCATTATTATTCTTCTAAAATGAATCAATAATGGTGTTTAATAATATCAAAATCCAAATTTTTTGAAAATATTATTCATTGACTCATTTAATCGATGATACTCTTATTTTAATGTCCTTTTACCCTTTAAAATTCATTATTTAAATAAAAGGATGATTATAACTTTTTATCATTTATTTTTAATACAATTAAAAATAATGAATTTTTTATTTAAAAAATTATAATCCAATGTTTCCTTCGTTTTCAGTATCATTTTACGAGTCTATTGGGTTTTTATTTACTATAGGAAGAGATATTTTTTCCACAAGACCATTTACTTTTTCTATATTTTTTTCACTATCATTGGCATTGATTTTCCACCGATATATTAAGTTTCAGTAATATTACAATTTATAATATTTTATTATATTCCATCATATTGGGATTCATTTTTTTCTCATAAAAAATATGAATTTATCTATTTTTCATTATTTATGTTCAATAAAAAATGATCTTGAATATTTTTTTGATTTTATATTTTATCATCCACTATAGGATTAAAAACATAGACTGATGGAAATGATTGAAATATTTATTCATATAAAAAACTTATAATTTATTAATACCATGTTTTTCATTGTATATTTTCAAATAAATTTTATGTCTATTTTGATGGAAGATAATACATAGCCCTGAGTATCTATTTATAAAATGAGATGTAATTATTTGAATTAAATTAGTTATTCCTATGATGTTTATACATGTGTTCAAATTCATAAAATTATTAAATAAACAATATACCTCTTTGAATTATTTTATGTATTATATTAAATTAGCATTGTTGGGAGATTATAAACGGCTGACTTGATAAAATAAATTTTAGTGTATAACAATATATTAAAACTATTTCTTGACTTTTTTAGATTCCCAACATCATTAGATTTTATTGGGGGATATTTTTTAAATAAGTTATTTTATAGTGGATCAAATGGAATTTTTTTTAATAATGTTTAATGGATATTGGTATGGAAACCCTGTGGATGTTTATTCGGTGAAAATGGTTTCAATAAAAATAGATTTTGCATGGAATATTAGTATACAATTGGTGATGAACCTCTCATGTGATAATACCTTGATATGACATATTTGGTTCTTGTTCTTCCCATTGATGGGTGATGAAAAAAGGATAATTAAATTTTATAGATATTAGGGGTAAATGTGATATGTCATATAAAATTAACATGAATTTTTGATGGAATGAGGCTATTTTTATACTGCTGGGGATTCACTTTGTAATCATTGGAACTTTTTTTCTCACTCATCACATATTATTAGTCTTTAGAAGGTTTATAGTTAGATGAGAGAAAATATATTGGATATTAAATTTTAGACTCACACATCACTAGATGGTCCTTATAGAAGATGATATTTTCACACTAAATTTTTAAATCATGAATGTGGGTGTGTGTGGAAATGGTTTACTTGAGAGACTTTCAGACATGTTATAATCATACTTATCTGCACATATTTATTGATTAGCTTGACTATGGTCAATTCACTTTTATATTTTGTTCAATACCATGACCTCAATTTACATGATACGTTGTATATGGTGATGTATTTTTATAAATTATCAATAGAGAATATATTATTGATGGATTACAAACTTTTATTATCCTTCTTATTTATGTGATGTACCTTGACTCTAATTTATTGGCTCTTGTACATTGCATTTATTTCATCTATAGATTGATATCACATGTTTTTATTAAACACTACATTGTGTAATTTTTTTAAAATAATTAAAATAATTTTTTTGGCATTTTTACAAAGCATTAATTTTTTGATGATTTTGAATTTGAATGAGATTTTGAAATTATTAATTTTTTAAATCTCAAATTTTTATCAATCCAATTTTGATGTATTTTTTTTAATTCCCAAAGATAATAAATGTACTAAATTTATTATAATAATATTTATGAATATATTCAATACCTTATGATGTAAATGAATACTCTTTTTTAACATAATAATTGTGATAAATTTTTCTTAGACCCTGCATGTACTATTTTCTTTTGAAATCATTTTTCGATATATAACATATTCTAATGTGATCATTGACATAAATCTATATTCCTAGACTCATTTTAATGTGGGTGGGAGACAGTAGACAATAATGGTGGTCATAGACCATATAGATATAGGTTTTAGAAGCATTAATGTTCTTCTGGTCTTTGAAGCATCATCATTAACTCTGATACAGTTTTATTTATTCATTTTAAAATGAAATCTCTACAATTTAATTTGATGTTGTTGTATTATGTAGTAGGAGAAATTATTCCCAAATGATTTTTTTCTATATTTCCAATACCAAATCTTGGGGATCATGAAAATGATCATTCCCAGTGTTATATCCTCAAATATAATAGTTTATATTTTTATTTTGTGTTGTTTTTTTCAATGTATCATCTATTTTTATGTTACAAAATATTAGTTAAAAATCTAAAAAATACCTCTTATTAAATATGTACAACATTCTATAGAATTTTATTGTAAATTAATTATTCATAACCACCACTAATATTTTTTTATATAAGAATAAATATTGTAATAAAAATATAATAATTTCGTAAATAATAATTTAGAGATGATAAAACATAGATCATTCTGACGATGATCAACATACTAATGTCAGGTTGATGTTACTAATTGAGCATCCTCTAACCCACTAGTTTTTATATAAATTGATATTTAATTAAATAAGTAATTAAAAATATTCAATAAATTTTTTATGGAAATTATATTAATCCATGACAAGATTATTAATAAAGTAATAAATATTTATGGGTTTATTTTTTAGGTTTTTAAGGATATATATATAATTTTTTCACTCCCTTATTGGGGTTTCAGAACATAATTGTCATTCTTCATGTTATATACATTCTACATTTAAAATATTTTCCAATTATTATATGTGAAATGACAAATAAATTTATTTTTTTGTTTCTAATTTAATAGGTATATCTACAATTGTTACACATTATTGATCCATTGATTAATACACATTTTTAATTATATGATCTTAAGGGTTATTTTTCTCATTTTTTCTTTCTACAGAACTTATTCATTTGTTATAAACCTATATTATTTTATGAGGGGTATATACATTCCCTTTTATATATTATATATGGATTATAATATTTTAAAAAAACATATATATTAATTTTAAGTCATTCTTTCCTGGGGATTACGATATTGATGTAACAGAAGTTGTAAGGGGATTATTTTCGATCAAATTTTTAAACAAGACTATTTGTGGTAAAATATTAATTACTAAATTATATTTTTATTATAATTAAATATTATATAATTTATTTTCTCCTATGGGTATTTTTGGAATATTTATTTTTATATACCAATTTTTTTCCTTTTTTCACTAAATTTTCATTAAATTATTTTAAGAAAAAAATACCATATATCTCTTTGTTTGGCTGTAAATTTTTTCTCTCTAAAAATTACATTTTATATGTTTTTTCATGAATTTTTTTTACTAATTTGAAATAAACATTTTCATCCTTATTTCCCATTTATGATTTATTTTAAAAAATGATAAGAATTAATATCTATGTGATTTTATGAACTAGTTAATTTTGTATAAATGTTTAAAAAATTTATATGTCATAATATTTAAAACAATAATGGGTTTTCATGAATTAATGAATGATCAATAATTCAAATAATACACTAAAATATTCCCTTAATAAATTCAATGAAAATGGTTTATCTAAAAATATGGACATTTTTTCATTTTAAAAATGATATTCAAAGAAGAAATCATATTTCCTTTAAGAATATTTTTAATATTATTTTAATGGTATTTAAATTGACTATTGATAAAGATTATAAAATCTATTAGTTATCCTCCAGGTAAAATTTGTAATGATTTAACCCTTATTCTTTTTCTTAGAATATATTGTTTGTTTCCAAAATATTTTTAATTAAACTGTTTGTTTTTCATGTGTATATAAAACTGTTAAATAAAAATTGTTATTTCAATGGAGAAACATGAAATAATATACTTGTTTTCTAATATTATGGTACATAGAAATATTTATTTATAATTTTATTCTGGTTCCAGAATAAACTAAAGAAGGGAGGTTTTTTTATAAACCACTGATAAATAGTTACATTTTAAACTGATGATGGGTGGTTATATTATATCCCTCAAATTAATTATTTTAGAATACAATAACTAATAGATATAATAAAATCCAAATATATTATGGAGTAATTCAACTTTTGAGATATTATTTTTTATACTAATTATATGATTCTCCTATGATATATGGAATTATTTTGTTATGTGATTCCTTAATGATTGTTTTATGATCCATGATAACAATATCATTTTCCATTATATCATTGAATTTATAATTAATCTATTTATCAAGAATTTTTTTCAAAGATCTCATGATTATGAAAATAAATTACGAATTTAAATTGATATATATTTAAATAATTATTCAAGAATTGAAATCCTTGTTCTCTTGTGTATGAATTTTCTAACGTTATTCCCATGCTATTTGATTCTTCCATCATACCTTATTTCTCATCATATAGTCACTAAAGAAATTCAATTTTTATTTATTTTGATTATAATTATCGAATGTTTTAGAAATCCCATTTTAGTTTTATTCGTGAATATTTTTTTGAATGTTCTTATGTATGTTTTACATAAGTTGGTCACTATATATGTTTTACTAAGTTGGATATGATATAGTTTCTTGAAAAAGTTGTTAATGTAATCATGTTTTCATGCTAGTGTTTATAATATTATCTATAATTATAAACATCATATTTCTTTAGTAATATATTTTATCCAATAATTTAGTTTGATTTCATGTTTTTTAAAAGGGTTAAAACTGTGTTATATTTATCGTTATCAAATATAGAAATGAAAAAATTAACTTTTCAGCATTTGTTCCAAGAGTGAGGTGGTGTGACTGTAATTCTTGGTATTAGATATCAGATTACATCAATTTAGATATTTTGGTATTTTTATGTGAGTTTGACATAAGATTTATGGATTCATTCATGAATTTTTAATTATCTGAATTATAATAATTTCATAGTCATTGACACCCCTTGTGATGTTTCACGTTTTTTTGCTAAATAATATTATATTGGGTGATGTTTTCATGGTTAGTGATTATATAAAATGATTATTTTATTGGAAAGTTTTATTTTACAAGAATAATCTTTTATATTTCTTTGCATATTATCATCGACGTGAGATAAAATATTTAGGTTAATACATTGATTATTATTGAGGTTGTGGATATTATTTTCCTTATAAGGATATTTATTAATAGAATCACCTCAACTGAAACATTATTCTTATTTTTGAATATTAGATATTAATTTATTAATTATTAATAATAGTATTTAATAAATTGGGTTATTTTCTTCCCTTTTATAACAATTTTAGTCTTTGTTAACATCTATAGACATAAATAATGCATTTTCACACATTTTTGGACTATGCGTTCAATTAAATTTTTTCTTAGTGCATTATGATTGATATTTTTTCCTTGAATACTCATAATTTTGAAAAAAATTACATTAGAAGGATATTGATTAAAGGTTGGCATTATATATTTTAGGAAAGTGTATTACATTAATATAGTAGTATATATTTGAAAAAACTCATAATATAAAAGAAAATATATAATTAAACAAAAAAATTATCATATTATATTAATTTTTAGTGAATCTATTTCCTTTTAACATTTTTTATTTATTGTTTTGTTGTTATCAACATTCTAAAATGAAATTACTTTCTTTTGTTAAATATTATCCACCACAATATATGATTACTAGGACATTACATGCTTATTTCATGTTAATATTTTTGAATCCCAATAATATTATCCTATTTGGAAACCGAGTCATGAGTTAATATATATTACCATAATAATTCATTTTCCCTATTTTGAAAATGTTGTTTTATTAACCATATTAATAAGATGTGTTTCCAAAAACTCGTTTTCAAAATTTATAATACGTGATTATCTTGATGATGTTTAAATTTCGAAGAAATATTTTATAAAAATTTAAGGCAATGTAACACCATAAGATTTTTAAATAACATTATGATTGATACAATACAAAACACACAATGTTGAGAATAAAATGATAATACATATATTATTATTTATATATAAATTACATAACAATGATTTTCATTTAGTGTACATAAATAAGAGTAACAAAATAAAAATTATATATATATGTTTAATAATCATTAAATTTTTTATATTATTTAAAATGTAATATAAACTATATTTTATGGTAAGCCATTTTATGATTCAAAAATTTGTTTTCATTAACAATGTAATTCAAATAGTTTATTAGTAAATATATTAATTTATTTATACTACTTTTAGATTTATTTTAAAGAATTATTCATTAATTTTTTAATTCAATCATTCAAAATTTTCTTTTAATGAAATCATTGGTTTTTAAAAAAAAATTATTTTCAATGAATATAAAAAAATATAGAAATTTTTATTACTATAATTTAATTTCATTGAGAAGTATTATTATCCATTGAATATGATATAAAATTTACATAATTATCCTTTATATTTAAATAATATATTTAATTATATAACAATAAACATTATTCATAATTTTTGTATTAGATTATTTAATATCACAAATCCAGATATTTAAAACAACTTTTCTCAGGTGAATTTTCTCTTATATTATATTTAACTATAATAATCTCTAATAATTAATTATTTAAATGAAATTTATAGATTATATATCTATATATATGAAAATAAATTGATATAATTGCAATGAATGGAAATAATGTTAATTTTTTATCACTTAAGCTTTAAAATAATGTTTTTTTACACACTTATTTTCATCATGTTTTCGGTAGTAAATGTGTGTTGAATGTAAAGGGTCAGAATACATGCCAAACTAAGATGTATGGGTACAATTGAAAATTACAAATACCAATAAAAAGTGAAAAGAAACTTCTGGACCATCCACCCAGGACCCTACCAGAAGGGTTGGTACAACTCATGTTTAGTTTTTCCTGCATCACATCAAGCCAAATGATCCACCTCCGAGCATCGTCCCGTCCAAGCATCCTCAGCCTCAATCAACGATTTATGTCATCTGTAGAAGACACAAAAAGGTGAGGGCGTAGCCCATGCAAAGGTGAGTATAACGATACTCAGTAGAGACCCCAAGACCCTCGTAGGTCTCCCAGAGTTCACCAAAGTAGAAACAATAATGAAATGCCTCCATCTAAAACCACGATGCGATAGACATCATCTCTACTTAGGTATATTACCATTCATATACCTAAGTTATCAAGATATACTCATCTCACACATGAGGAAAGAATACAACAAAGGTGACACCATGATGGTATAGTACAACATAGGTAACACCACGATGATAGAAGTACCACACTGTTAATAACATGAAGACTATACCGCGAAGGTAGAAGTACCACATAAGAAACACCATAGAGATAGAAGTACCACACATCTAATCCCATGAAGACAACACCATGATGGTAGAAGTACCACACAAGTAACCGCATGAAGATAGAATACTCAACTCACAACAAGTATGTAACATAAGTATATAAGTATATATGATTAGTCGTAAGCTATACAATCTTATTCTGTTAAGAAACACTGCTTCTGACCCACACAGGATCGACAGATAATAACCCACACTAACCCACAGAGGATCTGACCCACAAAAGATCGGTATGCACTAAAAAACACAGGATTTCTGAGCACTGACCCATACATGATCATAAAGATGCAGACCCACATAGAACCGTATGATGGTACCCACATAGGATCTGTGATAATTTTTTACTTTATAGGTAGCCACAGGATACCTCGCACCGAGTGCGCTCAAGTTCTGTAGAATCTTCCTCTCAAGATATCAGTTGTAACTTGACCATACTAAGAACTATATATGTGTAACCTGATGGAACTACATGTTGTAGGGGTTCTAACGTGATAGACGGTGCGTCAATCGGACACTCGGTCTGTCATTTATTAGTGCTTTAGTTCTAAGGGCCAGATTGTATTCGAGTTCCATTAAAACTCATCCATACTCCAACTGTCTCCCAAACTCAAGTAGAATATACCAAAAGGGTTGTCTCACTCCATGGGTCTCTGCACCATAGACGGTTCATCAAACAGGCACCCAGATCTCATGTTATGGCTCTTGAAGCGAAGCTGGGCCTGGTTCGGTCTGGGTCCAGTCCGACTCCGTCCAGGTTCGACCTGGCTGGGCTGGCCCACAGCGAGGTCAAGCCACTGGGCCGCAGTCCCGCTAGGCCCGCACGGGGGTGTCCCACTAGAATCAGGTGGCCCAGCCCCCGGATGTGTGTACCGCTATGCTTGAACATCCTGGCATAGAAGTGGGTGGCCCGCTGGGCACGCACGACCTGTTGGGCTCACGTGATCTGCTGGGAAGGTGTGTCCTAGCCCACAATGGGGCGCGGCCCGACCCGCGATGGGGCGTGGACCGATAGGAACATGCGACCCAGCTCAAGTGGGGCCACCCTAGCCGACATCGGGGGTTATAACCTTGCTCTTCCCAAACAACAGAATGGTCGTTCAACTTTTGAAGTGGTGGTGGCATGTCGGTGCTACCTGGTCACCTCAGAACCCACAGGAGGTGCGAGTTCCTCCACCGCCTCGACTTTGGGCAGCAACCTCATCCTCCAGTGGTGCGTAACGGCGTGCCAATTCACCTGTGCCTGTGTCCAGTCATTACTGGATGCCTTTTCCCATAGTGATGTCATCGCGACGTCATTGTCCAGTGGCATGCGATGGCATTCCACCTCTTCCCTCACGGTTGGCCATTGTCGGCCCCCACCGTCATCTAGCGTTCTGGGTTCCGGCCAACCTGAATTAAAATGACCGTTAAGAATGCATCAATTCCAACAAAAAGGAAGAGGGTTCAACCCTTGTTCAATTGGCCCATTCCCTCCACATTGCCTTGGTAACATTAGGGAGATTTAGAATTCAACAATCTCTTGGAATTTGAAACAAGATAAATCCCTACTTCATAAATCTGTTGGAGAATGTTCACGATTTTAGGTGGGTCGATGTTCATCGTTCTCGCAAAAATCTTCTAATGAGGTTGTTCAAATGAAGATCTGACGATCTGGCTTGGTGGATCCGTTCTTTGTAAGCAGCCTCAAGATCCTCCTCCTGCATTCTCTAATAGAAACAAACACCCAACCGTAAAGGAGTAGTTAATATAACTCTTAATTTTTAAGAGGTGGTTCATTAATTTAGAATTAATGTATCCATTTAATAAAAGGAATAGTTGGTTACCCAGTTTGTGTAATCCGGTATTTAATTCGCATCATTAAGTGCCCGAACACCCTCTTATGGTCCCCACCACCAAAAAATTAAGAGGGGAGGTTGTAGGATATTTAAAATAAAATATATTTATTTTATTTAATCCTCAATGAAAAAGCAAAAACCAATTCTTCTCTCATCCTACTATAGTCGAGGTTAAACCTCCCTTATGTGAATCCCAGCACTGCGAGTTCAATGGTGCCTTTGAATTTTTAATCTGAGCACCATTTCAAATGTTTGAAATCATCGCATGCGCATTTACTGAACGTACCTTAATACGTGATATTATATTTATAATATAGATATCATTTTGTAAGGATAAAATATTAATTTTTATTTTTCTATCATGTTCATTTAAAAACTAAAATGACACTCAACCTTACATAAGGCCTAGTGTGTCTGTGATTATAATGTAATTAATATTCAATAACCGTCATTCATGGGATGTTTACAATGACTAATTTTTAAATACAAATGATAATTATTTAATTATTATTATTATAGATATGATAATAAATATATAACTTTTAACATATTCAACATACTAAAGACTTATTTTTTATAATGAATTGAACATTCTCAAAACACCTAAGGTTGACTCAACATATTTGTTAATAAAATAAAAGAATTATTTTTTTTAGTAAGGTATGAATCCAGTAATATTTTATTGGGAAATCAAAAAATGATATATTTATTTATTTACGTGTTCATGTACTTACATAGTAATTATCTACTCATGTTAAGGGGTTTATTATCAAATTTTTCATTAATTGGGTTATAAAAATTATGTATCATAAATGTTATGATCATAATACATATTAAATAATATCCAATTTTATCAATTATTTCTAATTTTTTTATGTTGATTTAAATATTTTTTACGTAATCATTCCTTTAATAATTTTCCAATTCAATGATATGATCTTTGTAAGGGTTAATTGACTCAAAATTTTCATCATTGGGACATCTTTTAATGTTATTACCCTACCATCTTAAATGGGTTTTATATATTTAACAATTAATATATTTTATAATGAATCGACATATGTTCATGATATTTCATGATTAATTTGATGTTATTCTTTCACTGGGCTTATGATTATGAAGTTACCAATGCGGCAAGGGTATTATGTTTGAAATCATTTTTCATCGACATAGTTTATAATTGAAAATCCAATGAGAAATTATATAATCCTTATATTCAAAAAGATAATTAAATTGGTATTATTATCTAGATAATTTGAAATTTCTTATGTTTAATTACAATTTTTATCTCAATTGTATGAAAAATGGATTAAAAATCAATTTAATCAAGATTTACCTTATTTTAGCATTTTTATTAGAAAATATTTTCTTCCCTATCAATTTATTATAAAATATATTCACTAATTTTTTTAACTATAATTTAATTTAATTTTGACTTATTTTTTTCCCTTATATTATGTTTAACATAATTTTATTAAAATTATATTCTTTTCAAGTAAAACATTTACTATTTAACAATGGTTTGAAAGAAATATTTGACATTCAAATTATGACATAGATATAATTTCCCACCGAAATGAACACTCAATTATTTGAATCATCCTTTAAATTTTTCTATAATTTATCTCAAATAAATATTTTCCCACATATTCATGAAATTTTTAATTTTTATTTTATTTTTAATTAAGAAATGATATTTCACTCATGAATATTTTTAATGATCATTTATTATAATTTCAATACCTAAAAAAATCACAAATGATGTTCTATGGTATCCCTTTAAGATATGTTTTAATTATAAAATCCTACATCCCTTAGTAGAAGGATTATAAAATTTTCAAAATTATTATCATTCAACCCATTTTTTTCCTTGGGTAAATAAAGCTATTAAAGAACAGTGGTTATAGTTATGCTAAAAATAAAAAGATATTAATAGTTTTTCTCATTTACAGAAATTATTCAATTTTAATAATGATAAATGGGTGGTAAAATAATAATCCTTGGAAATATGGTTCATTTATAAACAAAATCTCATTGCTATCTTTATAAAACAAGGATGTGTGGGTCTGTTATATCACTCTAAAACATTAAGAAATGAGAAAAGGATAAATATATGGATTTTAAACATAAGAGATGGCATATTTATGTGACACCTAAGAGAAAAAAAATTACTTTTAATGGATATTCTAAATAGATATAAAAAAACTAGTTAATTTATTCCAGGTTGAATGATTGATTTTCTAAGATAATTTTTTTTCTATTCTTTCTATTTTTTTAATTAATCCATTTATCAAGGATTTTTTACAAGGGTCCATATTGTTAGATTAAATTTATATTTTCTTGTGTAAATTATTTATGCATTGTTTAATGATTTATTATATAATTTTTTGTGATTATGAATTATCTTATTTTACAATCATGCACTTTGATTATGTTAGTATACCCTTACAATCATATCCAAAATGATGTGTATTTTCACTCAGTAATGCTTATATTTACCCCTAATGATAAAATATTTTCACGATTATTTTGTTGTACTAATCCCTAGATTGTGAATAAAGGTTTTATGTATGTTATTCAAAATAATGAAACTATATGTAATAAACATAGAGTTAGTTGCTATAGATTTCAATGAACACGTTTTCTATGTATCCATATTCTTATTTATGTTTGTTCTTATATCTCTAAATACCTAATTTAAAATGGAAATTAATTAAGAAAAAAGATAAATTATTATGGTTTTATGTTATATATTATGAGGGGTTTTAATTAGGATAAATTTATTATTATGAAACTAATAAATATTACAATTATTTTTTTTATCATAAAATGAGAGAGTGAGGGTTGAGGAACATTTTAATTACTCTATCGGGTATCAATTAAAATGAATTTATGATGATCTATGGCACAAATTTAAATAAATTATTTAAATATCATTTGTAATTTTTTAGAGTTACATTTCATTTCATATTATAAGAATTCAAGTGAATATTTTTCATATTGATAGGTTGAAAATGTGTTTGAGAGTACTAGAACATCTTCACTACGTAATATTCATTATAAAATGATATTCTACATCTATAATAATTATGAACATTTTAATTCATATGTTGTAATAGAACCATAACCTCGAATAATCTACCCTATCAATTTATCCTCATCCATTTCACTATGTTGGACACTAAAATATAACACGGGAGACTAAATATATCAATATTTTATATAATCAATTTTTTTACTATTGAAAATTATCAATATATGATTTAGTTGTAATTTTATTAAAATAAAATTAAATGAACATTGAAAAATAAGTGTCTTGTTCCATGAAATAATGATTCAAATATTCAAGGTTAATAAAAACATATGATTTCCCAATTAGTAGGGTATTATGGAAAAAATATTGGTAAAAAATTCCAAATGTGACACTGATTCATTATTGTCAAGACGATGGAATACCAAAAGATATGGATATGTCTATTGAGAATATATGGTGAAACATTCCATTTATATGTATATAATTCTTGATTAAAAGTAAATATACACACTATTTTCCCCATCCTTTATTCAGAAAAATGATAACATTTATGTCCTTTAAAATAAAATGGTTTTTTTCATAATGATTTTTTGAATGATATACAACCCATTAATGGTCTATAATTCAAGTTGTAACAAAATTTCTAATAACATTAATGGTAGAATCAATATGTACTGGGTCCATATGAGGTCTTCCATGTAAAAACATTTCTAGATATCCCTCTCTTTGATTACATCTAGTATTAAGAGGGGTATAATATTTTAAACAAATAACAAAACATAATATATTTAAAAAACTAAAGATAATTTAATATATATACAATAAAATCCAAACCAATTAGTCTTAAACAAGTAATAGTAGTGATAAAAAGGGTTTAGATAATACAAAATATTAAAAACCTAAAGAGTACAAAATATAGTAATTAAACATGGTATATAAGATAATGTTTCAACTATGTGGATGCCGCTTGAGGTAATATAAAATTAGTATCACTATCTACGGATCCAAAAAATGTATAATATTGATATTCCCATAGTTTTCTATTATTCTTCTCTTAAAAAATATGATCCATCCCAAAATTACGTTTATAATCTTCATAAAACAAAAATATATTATAGAACATTTCAAAATATCCCTCATTAAGGACAATAAATATTAAATTTAAAATACCATTATCTGTCACCCATGTTACATTGATGTATATATAAAATATTAATTATACTAACACATTCATTTACTTTTGCCTTTTGCTTTAATGATATGATATTTTATCAACATTGACTTCCTAAATGATAAGGTAACTCTAATATCATTATGAATCAATCAATTTTATTCCAACCATCTATGTCACTAGGGGAAACTAACCATAAGGTATGATATTTATTTCTAGTCACCATATGCTAATGAATCGAAAAATGGGTATCCAAAATTTCTATTATAAATTTTCTTTTAATATAAATCCAATAAAACCATTATAAATTAAACTATGAATTTGGTATGATATATCCTTAAGATAGATATTCATGAAATTAAAATAAATAGTATAATGGGAAAGTCAAAATCTATACATAGAATTTAGAAAATTAAAAAATAAAATAAACATTCCATGAAAAATTTATAAAATATATATATTTTTGAAACATATGATAAAAATAGACCAATGTACAATTATATTGGGTTTTTCAAATCCATATATTGTCAAATTTATCACAAAAGGGTCCTAAAATATTTCACATGAGCGAACAATGGGTGAACCTTGGTCACCACTTAGTCTTCCCATAATCAAACACAAGAGTAATGAACCTATGGTTTTTCACAATAATAAGGTTCTGCTCTTTCATAGCCTATATAAAGTAAAAGATGACCTATATTAAACAAATTGGTGTATATAGGGTTTGTGAAATTTACTAAATGGATACCACAATGAATCCCCATAACTCAATCACTAAGAAAACCATTTCATTTTATTTTGAAAAAAGTTAACAAGAACATTCATTTTTTCCTTATATGAATAAGAAAACACATCCTTCACATTATAAAATAAATGATAAATTATTCAATAATATAAAATATAAAATTAAATAAATGGAATATATATAAACATTTATGTAAATAAACATTTAATAAAAAAAATAATAGATTTCACATTTATTAAAAAAATCAACATGAGAATCAATCATCATGTGCTACAATGGGGTAATTGAAAATTTCACATACAGTTAACATTACAGTTCAAAATGAACAGGAAAATATAAGAATCTGAAATACCCTCACCCATGATTGGAAGAAATCACATAATAAGAGTGAATTATTTACCATTATACAAGGTAATGTGAAAATATAGCTTCTTTAGAACTAATCACATTTATCTACTGAATAAATCAAATGGTACCCATGTGTATCAAATTTGAAATTCAAATATCCTAACAAAAAGTCAGTATACCAATCCAAAAATCTCATTCAACTCATTAAGTCATGAACATAGTAATATAATAAGTAATAATTATCAACCAACTATAATTCAAATTAAAAATCCATATGATATATAATATCATGAAACAATAGAAATATTCATGTAAATTGTTCACCATTCAAATAAAAAAATAAATGCCAAAAGATTTATTTTTATTTAAGATAAAATTTATCAGTCAAATGTTATGAATAAAAATAGAATATTTAATATCGAAAATAAATATAATGAAATTCATAATTATATAAAACAGAATGTTATTAAATTTGATAAATAAATATAAATTGGACTTCAATAGTTGATACATTTCTGATATTATAATGTAACTATAAATATAATATTTATTCTATTATATGTATGACATAGAAAACTATTTTTATAAAGACACCTTCATAAATCTATTGAAAATATCACAATCTCTAAATGAAAAAATATTAAAATAAAATTATTCATTAAAAACCATATAAACCAAAAAATATTTTTTATCACAATCCTAAGTGTGGAACCATCTAATAAATCCAACAAGATGATGTAAAAAATGAATATACTTTACAATAATATAGTAGACGTATATATTAAGGATAAATAATGATGAAACGTGGAAGTATAATTATGAAATCCACATGATTCGGTGGAAAAAATAGGTGATGTCAAAGATGAAGGGGAAATAAATATTTTAATACTATAGAGGGTTAAATAACAGGGAATGAATTTAGATGATGGTAAAAATATTATAAGGTTAGATTTATAATAATAAATTTAATTGATTGTCAGGTCGCACGTTTTCAATACATAGTTGTTTAAAATGTTGTCCATTTATGCAACATCCTTTTAGATTTCCATATAACATGGCACAATTTCGACACACAGATGGTGAATATATTGACCAGACATGAATGTTCACTTGAAATTGCACCTCCCTATACACAATACTTCGATGCAAAATTTTCATAAAAGTGATTTCTAACCATGCACTCTATGATGTTCTATTTTTTGTTAGTATTTCAATTTTCATACTCTATAAACATAAAAAATATATATATGAATTAGATAAAAAATTATATTATACAAATTATGGTATATCAAAAATTTGTATTAATATTACTTAGAAGATAAATTATTTTATTGAAATTAGTTAATATCTAAATAATGATAGAATAAAAATTACTAAAATTTATTAACAAATTTATATATACTAAGTGCATATTCATATCAATATAAATTGTAACTTCCAACATTTATAGAGTAAATAGGATTATAAATTTTTCTATACATCAATATTATATGAAAAATGTTTTGAAATTAACAAGACACGTTTATTTTTAAAACATAATGCAGAATAATTTTTATAAACGTGAATATAAATTTCAATATCATTTTCTAAAAACTAGATAATCTTTTAGTTACATATCCCATATTTAAAAATTAACTTGGAATAATAAAATAATATTACTCATTTGAAGGAATTATTTATATAATTATTATATTTATAAATAATATAAATTCTAAAAAATTTATCCCTATTAAAATATAATCAACAAATAATGTTTATTATAACTGTGTTATGATATATTAAATATAATTAAAATATGATATATATATATATATATATTATGGATTCTTTTTTATAATCAATATTTATTACATAATTTTACCCTGAATAAGTTATTTAAATATCATAATTTGAAATTACAATGATGGTCATCACTATAAAAGTATAATTTTATAAACATTACACATATTACCATTAAATTATGGGCCATTACATATTATGAAAACAAATATTTATAATGATTGAGAATATTTAAATGCAAAAAATATTATAAAATTACAATAATTTTATTAATTTATATTATATTTATATACAATCATTTACATAATAAAATTACATTTTAAGGATATACTATTAGAGGGTTTCATTCCATTAATCAAGACGTATCGACTGTCTTCATCTTATTATACTGGGTCCAATTATAATCTATGAAATGATTATACCATAAACCGAAATTATCAGTGTACTATCACAATTAAAATAAAATTTTCATTAAATGGTTACTTCAACAACATATATAACAAATCGATGTAGGTGGTTGTATTAAAGATCATATCAATATGGTCAACTCAATGTATCCCCATATTTATTGAATGAATTTTTATTTTCAAAGTATTAGAAAATACATCCATAACTACATAGATACATATATACTATTTAACTACTTGCATCACACTTTCATATATTTTTAATTTATTATTTATAAAAATGTGCTCATGTTGATCATAATATTAGGGATAAGATTTTCAAAGTATATAATGTTGATTAAATATTTTATGGGTCAGATTAAATATATATAATTAATTTTTTTTCAATGGGATCTAAAAAGAGAGGAATATTTTATTTTTCATTACATTGTGATAGACATGATAAATATAATTAGAATTTATAATTCTTTTAAGAGAATTATTGATTTTTTTTAATTTAATGGTAGCATTACATTGAAACTAATTTTCATATAACACATATAATAAGAAATTTAATTTCAATATATGTTAATATTAATATCTATTTTCTCTATTTGTGGAAAAGTTTCAGTTGATATCCCAAAAATTGTTGGAGATATTGGGTATTTTGAATTTATACGTTGTTTTTGTGGAACATTAATGGATATGAAATTCATCTTATTGATAAACATTATTTCGAAAGTTCAAAAAACAATTTAAATTATTTGAATTTATGTATAAGACTATTTTATCTTGATATCTATCATTTTGAGGGGAAAATACGTAATTGAATTTCCATTTAAATCCATTTATAAGAAGGATCAGTTTTCTATAATCAATGTTTATAGTCAAGAATACACTTCCTAGGTATTTATTTTTATTAAAAAAAATTTAATTAAATTCTTATATATCATTTTATTTATAAAAATAAGCATCCTGATATTTCCTAAACTATATAGTATTCACTGTGTATTTTTTTATAAAATGAATAAACCATAAATGATTTCAAAATAATGAAAATAATTTAATTTTATGTAATTAAATTTTATTATAAAATTTTTAAAGAAGTTTATTGATATTGATAAAATATTTGATAATATAGATGATTATATTAATATTGACTAATTTTGTATAGGTTGGAAAACAATTTACCGATGTAAGAATAAAAAATAAGAAATAACATTGGAAAAATTAATTATGATTCTACTAAAATTCCATATTTTTATGACCCCTCGACACAAGGTGTACCCTCCTTGGATGAAAATTTGAGAAGGGAGATAGTGACACCCCAAGTCCTTCCTCTAGTAGGCCTCAGGTTGGTGACTAGCACCAAGTCTATAGTAATGTCACAAATGGGAGACATTAACCTCTATGAGAACACATAAAAAGAGATAGATATGAGCGACACCAACCAACTCCAAGTCGTAATGCAATATAAAATAAATCCCATGTACAAATATATATAGTCATGCAATAACTACTAAAACTGAATGGGAAAACTACAAGTACCAAAAGAATTTAAAAAAAGAAAGAGACCACATAGCTAGAACTACTCTGACAACCCCATTCTAGTATTAACTATTCTGATCTTCCTCATCATTCAGGTGACCAGAATAATTGTTTATATATATTTAGGGTGCTTATAATAGTATACTCAGTAGGATCGTCCCTCGTTCATCTCGTGCAAAAGTAAATAATGCATCCTAAAACATATTGAACAACAAGTGAAACTAACTTGTCACTTAAATGTGTTTATTGTGTTCCCATCCTCACCATGTAAACTTTCACCAATTATCACATACAAGAGTATATAATATTATATGGAATATCAAGGGTACACTGCTACCAGTTTCCCTCTAGTTTCCCATTTTCCCTCAACATCCCACGTCATACAAATGTCTCTTGAAAAATCTGTTCTTGCACTCACATGTGAGAAGCACCACCACATGCACCTAGTGTAGAAAAACCACCACATCCATGTAAACAAAGTATCCAGGTAGTCTATGGGAGCCACCACATCGTGCATAATGTTTATAATATTTTGGGTAATATACCACAGGCCATTACAGCTCAAACATCAAGATAGAATACTCAAGCCACCTCAGTCTATACACATCACACCTATAGTAGTCCATATGAATATATTTCTATATTATATGTATGTGAATAAAAACAATCCCTTAAAACACTCTACACTCATTTGTGGGGGATAACTAACCATGAAACATAATAGTACAAGTAACTTCCACGATAAGAGAGAGGGGAAAAATGGGTTAGTCATCCATTTATCCTCATACTGAAATGTG
This sequence comes from Viscum album, assembly GCA_963277665.1. Taxonomy (NCBI): domain Eukaryota; kingdom Viridiplantae; phylum Streptophyta; class Magnoliopsida; order Santalales; family Viscaceae; genus Viscum; species Viscum album. The sequence continues at coordinate 294,315,865 of OY728165.1, forward strand.
GTGGAAAACAACCCCACTATGGTTTAGAATCCCTGGAGTGTTAGTTTCTTAACTAATAAGGTGGAATAGAGTATAGAAACACAAAATTTATAAATTATACAATAGATCACAGACATATTATAGTCATAACCTAGTCTTAGATTCATTTTTAGCTAACGTATATTGGACTTCCAGCTTATACTATTACGTCTATGTATCGTATAAGCACACAACCATTTAAAGAGATGCATTATATTACATTATCCTTTTTTATCAATTTATCATTACATTAATTAATTATATAATGATTATTTAACTGTTACTAATTCCCCCTTAAATATCATTAGCATCACACCCAAGGATTCATGCCCTCCAGGCACAAAAAAACCAAGACAATCGCTTCTCAGAAATATAACCCCATCATTACATCCTTGAAAGATCACAACTAATGGGTTCAAATCCTTTGTTCAATAATATATTTAAAAAATTATTACATTCCCATATTCTGATGAATTATATAAAAAAATTATATGTCGCAAAACACAAGGGGGATTTACATGGTGAGTAGATAAATTACTCGTCATGTCTTTTCCAACTATAGTAGCAAACATAGACCTATTATCCCTTGAGAATATAAACATGAGAATCAAGTGTCCCCCACACACGCTTTCACCCCTTTTGGAAGATGTGTAAGAAATAATAGATGCATTTAGTAGTGTGTAAATAAAATCAAATAATAATAATAATAATCCAGTAAGGATCCAATCATTCATCAATCAACCATTTCATCATCTATGGTGTACTCCCTAACTTCCACATTCATAAAGTGATGCATATCGCCACTCAAAGTGTTAACTGTTTCCCAAAAAAATGGTCCTCCCTACCCCCACATTTCATAATATCAATATATTTTTACATAACAACACATGTACTAGAAAATAATATATCAATTTGTCTCTTTTCACTTTAAAAAAATCATTTTTCATTCACACACAATGAGATCTCATAGCTCCAAAGAAGAAGGCACTGGACCATATACGAAATAGGGTAACTCAGAACACCACTAGTAATTATTATTTATCGATAAAATGAATATTTAATACATATTCATTTACATGATTCATTATTAGTATGTTCCAACTATAGTAACCCTTAACAATAAGATATCTTATCTATCACAAATTAATTAAATATTCTTACTACATCAATTTGATTATCATCAATTTGTAATAGGAACAATAAGATTCATTTACATGCAAATTAATCGATGAAAAATAATTATAATCAATCCCATTTTACATTAAATAATAATTTTCATCAAGAATGACCTCTAACACTTGGAAATCCTAGAAATCAAACTATCTAGAAAAACAAGAGGTAGTAACATCTGATCAATACCAATTTATTTATCTTGTTCAACAATTTATTATGTAAATTCCATTGTGATATACTGGGACAAAAAATGGTAACATTATAGTTCTACATAAAATAATATATAATACACAAATCCCCTTCTTCGAAAGGTTTTTGATTTTTGTTGCATGATAAGAGTCCAACAAAATGGATCACAATCATCTCTCCTAGGGGACAGTATCCACCCGAGGACATAGAGACACCACTGCAAAAACCAATACCCAAGAGAACTAAATTAGAAAAAAAGAGATACAATTTCATAAAATAGAAAGGAGGCACATATGGATAGGAACCCAGAGGAATGGTAGTAGAAAATACATTATAATGAAGATGGATCAACACTTCATGGTTTCACCAAAATAATGGGTGCTCATGCCATAAAAATAAAATCCAGGGAATACATGATCTAAGGCTATAACACTAAATATGATTTCTATGAGGAGGAAAGAATAATATGATCATCTTGAGCCTTGAATCAATAAGGAACAACAAGGGTTAAGGATATCTCAGCCCTTTAAATGATGTAATTGTGCAGAAGTTTAAGATATGTTGAAATTTTAATTAAAATATGTTATATCAATGATCATGTGTTCTGACCGAGTAATGGATTCCCAAATACAAGGAAAAAATTAATATAGGAGTTATATTCTTTTAATAATCCTTTAATCCCTTGAAACAAGGATTTTTATTTTTTAAACATCCAACGAAATGTCAAACAAAAAAAACTGTTTGAAAATTGAAAATTTTTGGAAATTTGACAAATGAAATGAATATGTTCTGGAAACAATGTTCATGACACGGTTTTGGTGACATTATTTTGGTGATACCATTTCTATAAAAATATTTATATGATACCATTTATGTTCCACCATTTCTGTGAGACCGTTTCAAGGCCACTATTTTTGCTCCACCATTTATGTGCCATCGTTTCAATGTTACCATTTCTGTGCCACTATTTCTGTACTACTGTCTCTGGGACTATGATTTTTTACCACCATTTATTTGAAAAAAATTAATTACATTGTTTCATGAAAAATTTTATATATAAGTAAAATTATGTGACACCATTTTGTGACATAGTTTCATAAAATAGATAGGAAATTTTGAAAATTTAGTGAATCCATTTTGTGACACCAGTTCATGAAACAGTTTGTAATTTTTGAAAGGTTTCTGGGATTAGTCACCTTGACCTCCTCAAACACCTCAAACACTAGATTTTAGTAATGAAAGTGTTCATGGAGTTCTGATGCTTTACAGAATATACGTCTCAAAACATTATCGTCCTCAAGAATCCAAAACCATCCTAGATAGAAATCATAAAAAGGGGTTCAAAAAACCAATTTGCGAGATACATATCAAGGTTATCACAACCAAAGTAGCTAAAAAAATTTATAAAGGAACATGTAAAACAACATGATAACTAAAACCAACTCCTAAACACTATTTCTAGGGAGAAACATTTAGAAAGAAATCAATCACCAAGCAACAAGAGAATGAAATATCATAACAAAGAATGGTCTACAACCAACTACCAAAATCATTAAAAATGATAATCATTAAAAAACATGTTGTAGTGAATGAATATCTGTGAATCATGTTCACATGTACTCTCATCCACACAAACATGTCACTAGAAGACACAAACCAAGTGGACGTAATTCCCACACAACACCTTCTCCTTGTGGTCCAGGAACTATACATGCCTCTACTCGAATGTAACATTAACAAAAACATTGATCTCTCACCAATCGATGATGTGAGAGTCATCATAAAATTAATGAAGGAGCTTTCAAAAATGAAAAATAGCATGTATCTATATCATTTGTTGGAGAAGTTCTACCCAATACGGTATGACACCAACATTTCCTAACACCTCAAAAGTGTCAACGAACAAAAAAATGCTTACTCCCCTGACCAAACCTTCTCTTCCCACAAAAGGCAGTATCAATAAAAAACATGTGATTTGTAACCTAAAAATCAAATGGACTCCTCAAATTATTTACATATGATTTCTATTTATCCTTTTATAACATCATGCTCTCAAAAATCACGTGAACCATATATGTTGTATTGTGTACCAGTTCCTGTCTGAAATTTTATGACTCTCTAAAACCAATCCAGTATAGTGGAGAACGATGTAGTCAAACATACAAGGATTATAATGGGGCCATACATATGATATAGTAGGATATATTGTTGTATGAATACTTAACCATGGGTAAGTTATTCATCCATGAACCTTATAAATCTAGGAGACCAGAGTACAACATGTCTTCAAGATTATGGATGGTCCACTTTGTCTGACAACCCATACGCTGATGAAAGGTTGTGCTATTTCATATATAGGAACTGAAAGAATTATAGAGACCTCTCCAATACCTGGAGAAAAAATGAGGATCTAGATTGTAAATGATCATCCTTGGGACTCCAAGAAGTCTCACCACCTCCTTCCAATAAATCCTCACTAAAAAAACCACCGAGCATGATTCCTTGATTGGGATGAAGTGGGGCGATTTCTTCAAATGACCAACTACCACACATATAGTATCAAATCCTTTAGAGATTAAGGGAAAATGGTTACAATTTAAATTGAGATGTCCTCCCACTGCCATTGAAGAACATCTAATGTCTAGAGAAACCCACCGGGAACATGGTGCTCAACCTTCACCTTCTAACAGACCAAACATCGAGACACAAACTCTGCAACTGCATGGTTCATGAAATGCCAAAAAAACTGACTCTTCATTGTTTGGTACATCTTTTTCATGCTAGGATACACTGCTAAAGGTGAATTATGGAACACTCTGAGAACTATCTCATGCATCTATAAAGGAATGAAAAGTATACCCTGATACAAAACCCATTGATGTCCATCATCAGACCAACCATCATGGGCCTCAACATAAACAATTCTATCTCTCCAAACCTCCACCATGAGATCCCCCCACATGGACTCTTATACATGCTTCACTATAGATTATTTCACTATCATGTGTAAAATAAATCATCTTTCCCTAACTTCTCCTGTATCTAAATTCAATGATTAATGTTATTCAATTTCTCTATATAAATCACAAGATTAATATACTACATCAGTATGATACTTCCTGCTCAGTGCATTAGATTCAAAATTACTGATTCCATGTGTATATGAGATTTTGATGTCATATTCCAGTAATAACTCCATCCACTAATGCTGCCGAAATTTCATGTCACACTAGTAGAAAAAATTTCATAGGCTATTAGGATTGGGGAAAACCACAGAGCTCTTGATAATTTGGTAATGTCTCCCAAAAATTATATAAAGAAATACTATCACCAAATCAAGATCATGGGTGGCATATTTACATTACATAGGAATTCAACTTGAGAGACCCATAAGAATAAAATCATATCTACTTCATTTGAACGTAGCCTATCACCATGTGGGATGATTCAAAAAAATATCAAATGAATCACCCTCTACTGGATGACTATGAACCAAAGAACTGAAAATCTTCTTCAAATACTCAAAAGCTATATATCAATGATCATTCCACCCAATTAATAGATTCTTCTTGGTCAATGATGCCATATGAGTCACAAATTGAGATAAATCATCTACAAACCTTCAATAATATCATATGATACCAACAAAACATCGCACCAATTCCACTGCCTTGGGGGATTCCCAAGGCACAGCTGCTTCTATATTTGATGGATCCATAACTACCCAACACTAGGATACATCAATTCAAAATAAATGGACCTCTTGATCCCAAAACTTACACTTTGTGAACATCCAAAACAACCATTTTTGATGAAAAACTCATGAATCAGCATGCGGATAATCTTCATGATTCCCTTCATACATGGATTAAACAAGGTTTTCGTCAATGAAAAACACCACAAACTTATACTATAACTCACAGAACACGTCGTTCATCATCCCCTGAACACAACTGTAGAATTTGTTTCACTAATTAAATTATAATGAAAACTTATTTCCTATGATAAAAATGAAAAGCATTATTTAGGATATCATCATCCTTTACAGTCATTTAATGATATCCTAACCACATTTTGATATTTGAGAAGCAACTATCACCATATAGGTGATCGAAAAAATCATCAAACCTTGGAAGAGGATAGTGATTATTCAATGTCAATTTGTTTATAAGACGATAATATATACAAAGCTATAAACTGTCGTTAGCCTTCTACATGAAAAAAAAACTGGTGGACACATAGTGACACACTCTGCTGAAAAAAAACCACAATGTAAGTGATAATAGATTTATATATGCATCTCATGTAACTCATAAGGGATCATAATATATAGATACATAGAGATAAGAGACACTATTGGATGTTGGTCGATCACAAACATGATATCTCATCGAGGGGTTAATTCTACAACCTCTTCCATAAAGACATCATTGTACACCTCTATGTCCTTGAGAAATGCCAACTGTTGATCCTTCAATGAAATTAGAATCAGATAAGTCATCATGGATGACAAGGATGGAACACACCTTTGACCCATTTGATGGTCTCGCTCCCCAACAAACATTATTGGCTCCCCATGAGAATCTATTAAGACCACATGCCTCCTAAAGCAATCTATAATAGCCTAAGAAATAAAAAAATTCATTAAGAGGATGAAATCATTTGGTTGTATCTGTAAACCAAGAAAATATCTTAAAGAGTGGTGACACCCAAACACTAGATCATAGTCTCATCATACGTCAAACAAGTCATCTCAACCTCTAACTTGTGTAGTCAACCCATAGGGAACTAGAATATTCTCTTCCTAAAGTTCCAAAGAATGGATAAGGGAAGGTGATATGAAAGAGTGTGTCAATCTAGAATAAATGAATGAATAATCCCATTTAAATACAATCATAGTGTAACTCGTACGATGTTTGGATCTCTTAGAACTGGAAACAATAATGCATGAAGTTGACCAAGACTTAATTCATGAACTCTCCGTCGTTGATGATAACCATAAAAACTAAAATGATATTCACTTTAGGGATGGGGAGTGTCTTCGGGATTTCATTTTCCAACCCAATCTTCTTTCTGAAAATTCAATTCTAGTGCAACCTATTACCGCTAACTTACCCAGAACTGCCTCAACGGAGGAACCTGATGCAGAAAACCTAACACATTTTGACCTGTCTAAATGATCATTCTCTCTTGGTGCTGATAAACTCATCATCCACCAAAAACTGATTGAATGATCCATTGGAAATGGAATAAGTGATCCATCCCCCAAAGAAGATAGATACTGAGGGCTGTGAACCACCATTAACCTAACCAAAACTCTTCTTCCTTGAAAACTCGGAACCCAAACCATGTATCTACTACATGAGGATTCCTGATGAATCCCCTATTAAGATGATCCAATTTTGTATAATGTCATCTCGATGAAATATTCCCTCCCCAACACCTCATGATATGTCTTCTTTATAAACGGGGTGACCTAGAACTGGATTTCTGGACACAAAACCTCTTCAAATTTCCTCACTTAAGCCACCTTATATGGAGACATGGTCTGAAGCATATAATAAAATGTTACTGAAATAGATTTCAAACACTCAAAAAATATAACTCCTCTGATGAAGGGATATCTTATCCTGGCAACTAGACACCTTCACAGTCGATGAATGAATCTAGACTGAAAATAAGTCTTGGGAAACCGCCCATGAGATCAACGACTCCTGACCATCACCAATTGACAAGAACCACCAATACCTCTCTACCCAATGCATCATCATTACCACAATAGAAACCCAGTTCTCCATCTATGAATAGATAAAACTGAATACTTTCTCAACCTCTTTCAACAATTTTTCAGTGACCACATCTGAAATAGAGACCTTTAAATTCTAAGCATTCTTACATTAAAACACTCAGAGTGTCCTCCAAGTGTCATTGTCACAAAAATATTCTTTGTGGCGACCCATATGTGTATCTTGTTGGAAATCATCAGCATAACCAGTTGAGGAAGTCTACATGGAGCCATACATTCATTGTAACAAACATTTAGAGCTCATAAACATGTAATATAGAATAATCCAAATTAATTAATTAATTGTTTTCTTTTATTCATTTTCTATTGACATATCACAAGGTCTACCCATTCAAACACAATGACAAATAAGAAGGATACACGATCATTTCTTAGCTCTGTACCCTACAACTAGTATAACCTTATTTATTATCCACTATAATCTTAAAGAAATATGCTTCTTATCATAGGAGGGGCTTGACATCCATGTCTCATAAGGTCTCTATTGTATGCGTCAATTGATAAATTTGTTTGAAACTGTTTTCCTACCAGCCCATACAACCTCACATATGCCTAACAGAAAACACAATCTTGTCTCTCAATCATTCCTCGAATACCAATTTTTCATGTCCCCGTCCCCAGATTGTGTACACATCATGGGCCGGAATTGTCATAAGGGAGATAGTGAAACTCCAGGTCCCACCTATAATAGGACATTGGTTGGAAACTAGCTCCAAGTTTATTATAAGCAAAAGAAATATAGGTAATACCCTATAAAAGAACACATGGGGACGAGGGAGATAATACAGACAGAAAGGAACTCCTTGTTAGGATGAAATATAAAATAAATTCCATGTACACATATGTAATTTCATGAATGAACTACCACAGCATAATGTGAAAACAGTAAGTTGAAAAAATAAAGTAAAAATGAAGGCATCCATGAAGCCCGAACAACTCGGGAATCCCCATGCTAATAGTAACCATCCTGATCTCTGACCTTCTACATGTGTCCTGAAAAATATTTTATTTACACGTAATGTATGTATAATAGTATACTCAATAAGATCCTCCCCATTGCATCTCATTAAAATGTTAACAAAACATGTTGAATCACATTGAACAATAAGTGAAACTAACTCTTCACCTAAATAGGTATAATATGTTCATATCCTCCCCATGGATACTATCCCCATGTATATCATACAAGAGTATTTAATTTTATATGGAATATCTATGGTACCCAGCTACCACGTCCCCACATGTTTTCCTCGTTTCCCCAATCCCGCTCCTTCATAGAATATCTCTCAAAAAAGTATTTATTGTAGACACATGGGAGAAGCACCACTACATGAACCTCATGTAACACAACGACCACATCCATGTTTGAAATGTATTCAAGTAGTCTTTAAGAGACACCACAGCTTGCATAATGTTTACTAGATGTCATGAATTATACCTCAAGCTATTACAGTCCAAAAACCGAGTAAGGATACTCAATGCATCACAATCTCTACTTGTTACACATATAGTAGTCCATAGGATACTATATTAATAGTATATGTGTTTGAATAACCATAATCTGTTACATCCCTCTACAAACATATATGGGAAAAAACAAACTAATCTACCTACCAGCGAAAATAACTACCAACAAAAGAGAGATGGTTCAAAGGGGGTTGTCATCCATCCATCCTCCCACAAAAATGTGGGGGAAAACACACCCACCCAAGGTCTCAGAATCTATCGGTTATTAGTTTTCCTAACCGACGGGGTGGAGTAGCATATCGAAACACAGAAAGTACAGAATATAATATAGGTAACAACCACACTATGGGCATAACCTAGTTATAAAATCAACGACAACTATTCTCTCTCAGACACCCATCTACTACTGCTGAGACAAGGTATCCCATAAGCACCCAACCATTTAAAGATCTACATTCGATTACTATTAATTATTTATCGATTTAAATTTAAATTAATAAATTCATTAATCATTAATAAACTATTATTGAATCCAAAATACACTTCATTATCCACACACCTAGGGATTAATTCCCTCCAAGAACAACCAAATCAATCCCACATATTCTCATAGAAATTACAAAAGCATTACTTCCACAAAGCTCCAACCCCATTTCCTAACATCATTTATTCAATCATTTATTAATAGAATTACCACATTCCAATATTCTCAAGCATTAAAGAAAAACAATCTAAGACATTAATCCCCAGGGATATTAACACCGTGAGTATATGAATTACCTATCATGTCTTTTCCTCCTATAGTCAGAGCGTAGACCAATCCTCCCTCGAGAAGCAAAACATGGAAAAAACATGGCATACCGCTTACATCTTCACCTATTTTGGAAGAAGAATAAGAAATACCATCTTACTTGATTATTGGGGAATGTAAATTAGATAAATAACTAAAAAAATAAATAATCAATCAATAAATGACCCATTTCGTCAACTCTACTGTCCTCTCCGATAACTACATGCATAAAAAAATACATATTGCCACTATAGGTGTCAACTAATTCCAAAACTAATGGGCCTTCCTTCCCTTACATATCAAAAAACCCATCCATGTTCATATCAAAACACAAGAAGAAGGAAAAAACATCTTATTTACTATGCTCTTGGCACATAAATAAAATCTTTTTCCTTCACATGCAACGTGCTCTCATGGATCCAAACCATAAGGCACTCAGCCTTACCAAAAAGAGGGTAACACAAAACCCCACATGGCATTAAATTTTATCGATCAACTAGATCTTTACACTTTCTTGAATTAGCTGATTGGGGAACCTAAAAATAAAGCTATCATACCTATAACAAATTAATTAAACATGTTTTCTACATCATTTTTATTGTCACCAATTTGCATCATAAACAACTGGATTCATTTACATGCCTCTTTATCATTGAAAAATAATTAGAAATAATCCAAAAAAATTTCATTACTAATTTACCTCAAGATAAAAATGGTAAACAAGGAATGCATATATATATAACTCTATTTTGAAAAACTAGAGGCTATAACATAAGATCAATACCAATTAATTTATCGAGTTAAATTATTTGTTATGTAAATTTCATTTTTATCAATTGGGTTAAAACATGATAACTCTATAGCTTCACTAAAAGGAATAGATAATCCACAAATCTCCTAACTCAAATAGTTTCTGATGTTATTTTCATGAGAACAGTTCTAAAAAACTTATCATGATCACCTCTCTTGGAGGACTTCATCAACCTGTGGACGCAGAGACACCACTACACCATCCAATACCCATGAAAACCCCATTAGAAACATAGATATCACATTCCCTAGTATGTAAAGTAGGAACAGAAATAGGGGAACCCCAAATAAGGGTGGTAGAACATACAATATGACGAAGATGAATCTACACATCCTGGTTACACCAAAATAGGTGGTGCACTTGTAGTGGGATAAACTCCAAGGAAGAAAAAATCCAAGGCCACAACACTACAGATGACTACTACGGGACGGAAGGAATGGTTTGGGATTCAAATACAAAGAAACAATAAAGATGATCATGGGAGGAAGATACCTAATTCGTATATAAGATTTAATTGAGGAGCGGTAATATATGAGCTAGATTATTCATTAGGATCGTATCTATCAAAGATCGTGTGTTTTAACTGAGTAAAGTATTACCTATTATTAGGAAAAATTAATATAAGATTAATGGGATATTAATTGCCCTTAAATCCCTTAAGAAATCCTTTAAATTAATTTTACATCAAAAGAAACATCAAATAGGAAAAATTGTAGGAAATCTAGAAAAATATAGAAATTTTAAAAATGGAATTGAATTTTTTCTTTGAAGTGATAAACTTGACACAGTTTAATTGCCATCATTTTTCTGATACCTTTTCTATGCTACTATTTTTGTGAAACTACTTCTAGGACACTGTTTCTCTGACACCGTTTCTATGCCAATCTTTCTTTTCCACTGTTTTTGTGCTGCCGTTTATGTTCTACCATTTTTGTGATACAATTTTCGTGCCACCCTTTCATTACATTGATTCATGAAAAAGTTTATAAATTTGGATAAGTGTTGGGGATAAGTCACCATGACCTCCAAGAACACCACAAATATCAGATTTTAGTATTGGAAGGGATCAGATTTGTTAAGGAAATTACCACAATAGAATCATTATTTAATGAAAATAATGTATAAAAATAAATTAATTTTTTATTTTTTTAAATAGGATAATATTTATTATGAAATTATTATAATTTTAGACAAGAAATATGTCATTTTTAATAGTTTTCTATCAATAATTTAAAATATAGTCAATAAAATGCATTTTGAATACTAAAAAAATATTAAATATCAATAACCATGTGTTTCAATAATGTATATATTTGGATATAATCCTTATATGTAAAAAATGTTATATTTTATGAAATCTTGGTTTATAAATTTTTAAATAATTTCATGGAGATAGATAATAAAAATTCACATTATAATGATGTAATATAAACACATGCATAATAATGAATATATATTAGTTGGGAAATTTTCTCTAACATTATATTTTTTTATTGTGAATTGTCTTTTAAAACTTCAATGTATTTAATAACATGTGACACACCAAAAAATATGATCAAAACAAAAACAATATGTTTATTTCATTAATATGTGATAATAGAACAAATACTAATCACAAATACATTGAAATAAATGTAGATTATCCATAATTACAAATATTACAAGAGGAATATAACCACAATGAAATAATAATTAATGTAAAAGTATTTTATGTTTAAATTTAAATGATGTTGTAAAGGATTTATAAAAATTAGTATTATAGTAATAGTATAATCACATTTTTAAATACATAAATTTATCAATAAAAATATTATTTCAGTGAACATAACTATTTTTTAATATTTTTATTTGAAATTAATGAAAATAAATTAAATACACTATAAAATAATTCTTTCTCAATAAATAAAATAATTTCATTTTTATTCGAAAAAATATATTTTCAAAATAAATATAAATTTATTTATATATAATTAAAATTAAATATTGTTTTTATATAAAAGAATATATAATTTTAAATCTATAAAAGAATAATCTAATATAATCATGGTTAATTAAGACATTTATAAGCCATAGACTAAATAAATATTACACACATACATGAAAATAGTCACACATACAAAAAAATATGCAGTATATTAACGATATAAAGAACAAGAAAATTTTCATTTCGTTAGGATGAATTAAGATATATTAACAATAATTTCTATGCATTATTTTCCTTTTATAAAACAAAAATAAAGGATAGTAACTATAAATAAATTTTATAGACCACTCTATGATAATGAATTCGATGGTTTGAAATAGTATAAAATGTAATTTTAATCATGATATAAAAGATTTTTCGTGGGAAAGGTATTATGAATAATATTTCATTAAGATGGAATCATAAAATTAAAGGATGATAAATTATTTAAAATACTCCACATAATCCATTTATATTATAAAGATATTTGATATTAAATTTATAAAATATAGTTATCATAATAATTAATTCTTCACATAAAATTGAAAAAACACAACGTACACATCTAAAATTATTTGAGCAATATTAAATTAATTAAGATCAATATATTAGTATGAAAGTTTAAAATGTATGTTTTTATAATGAATATATATTTTGGGGTTACCATATAAATCCCATGAAACTATATCAATTGGCATGGTAACAATTTTATTCATTTCATGTGAATATCCATAACACATAATACTACTAATAGGATTTGATGATTACTAATAGTATTGAATATAGTAAATTAAATAAACCTAAATTTTGAGTATCAAACCAATATAAGTTTAATATAAATGACACATGATAAATAAAATTTATATTAATTATATAAGAAAAACTATCAACATAAATATACTTGTTAAATATATTTGAGAATGTTTCAAAAAACATTTTCCTCTTTATGGAATCCACTATCTATTTGAATGACAAAAACAACAGGACGTCCCTTTATTTATGAAATGCTCAATCAATCAGTTTAACGATGAAATATTATAAAATTGGTGATATGTAATGAAATATTTTAACTAGAATAATCACATATCAATGTTAGTATCTATTTTACAATGAATATTTCTGAAAAAATATTATATATGATGTAATCACGGTTTATGTTATTTATAGAAATGACATTATAAATCATAATTTCATCAATTATATGACATAAATTTTGAATAAAACCAAACACATTGTTGAATATTATAAATTCAAAAAATTAATTCAATGAATTTTAATATTCTTACATGTCATCTTAAATAGATTTATGTATATATTATATAAATATTTTATGGGGAAATGATATACTAGTCTTTTGTGATATCCAGTATCACATGATTTAATATCTCATACCACATTACAGATGAATATATTAGTCCAAATGGTTTTATTAATTCATGTAACACCCACATATTATGTGAAGTGGTTCCCATATATCGTTAATTGTGTTATATGATTTTAGATTATTTTTATTACTATTATATTTAATATTTTATCAAAAAACAATATTCACATTATTAATATGTGTAACATCATTTTCAAAAACATCTATATATATTTCCATGAAACATTTGGATATGATCTAAAAAAAGTTTTATAAGTAATTATAAAAAATCACTATATTATGGAATTGGTTTAAAAAAAAGTAAATCCTTATCCATATATCCATTATATTTGATAATGTTAGTCATTACTGCATTATCAAGGCCAAATAATTCAAAATTAAAACCAATAAACAAATGGTAACATCTAAATAAGTTTCTCTGTCATTATCAATACAAAATTATATCATGTGATATCCATAAAACATAATTATCTATTTTCATGTGCAAAAATGATGTATCCTTATACATTAATAAAAATAAAACAATAAAATTCTCGTTGATGTTGAGTAATCATAAAAGGAGGGGAATATCTCATTTTTATATATTTTATATCATAAATTTATTAATATGCATGCAAAAATTTATGATGATGAATAAATAAATTGCATTTAATGTATCAAACAGATGATCACCTCACATGTTATTCAACTGTATATATATAAACATATGCATAATAATACTCAATAAAGAGAATATATTAAACACCAATCATATAAAAAGAAAAATTAAATATTTTTTTGGAAGATAGTATTTTTTAATCAATATAATTCCAAACCACACCTAAAAAACATCACCCAAAAAGATATTATGTAAAAGATATCAATTAATTATGGTTTTAATATAGAATCATTTTTTATGTTATGTATTAAGTAACAATATAAAAATGGAACCTCTTCTATAGTAATTAAAATATGACATTATATGTAATATACTTAAGTGAATAAATCTTGGAAAAATTACAAAAGAATGTATCATGATTAAACATTAAATAATTATATAATCCCCTAATAATGTTAATATAATCCTATTAGTATATGTTTTTACATTAAAATAATATCAATAATTAATGTTGGATCAGACCTTTACCTCTAAACTATTAATTTTCATTCATCTCAATATAAAAAATTTAGCTTACTTGAATAAATAATAAACTATTTATTCACTTAAATATTTTAATGTGATTAATTTATATATTTGAAGGATTAAAAAATATGGATAGATCAAAAATATATAGATAAAACCTCACAAATACAATTAAATCATACTACATTAAATTAAATAAATACATTAATTATCCATATGTTTTTATTATATAGTATACTTCCAGAATTTTTTATATTAATATATAAATTATTCATCGTCATGTAACTCCTCTTACATATTCCTTAATCAATTTCAAAATTAAATATATGAATTCACATGTTAAATAATTTTTTTATGTTCTCACATTCAATAAATTTATTTTATAAATAGATATATTTTTATTCAAAATCAATAAATAATGTATTTGAAAAAAATTGAAATAATAATTCTATTAATATTATAATGTAATAGTTTTAGTTGGTTTATCATTTTTTTAACATTGGAAATATTAAATTAATTTTTTTAAAAAATCTGTCAATGAATGAAATCATTTTGATATAAAAAATCAATATAAATCTATATTAATAATACATATGTTTAAAAAAAATTGTACTCTTCTTTAGTATTTATGTTAAATAACCTAGTGATGTATTGATAATTTAAACTTTTATGATATAAATTAATATATCTCTAAGAACCCGGTTCTTATTTTGAGGTAAGGGTCTCTTCTTTTCTCTTTTCCATAACTGTTTTTGATAAAATAAGGAAAATGGGAAAAATCCTAAATTTCGAGACTACACACCGTGTACTATTCCATACACCGTGTACTTTGTTCGTGTGGGATGAGTACACAGGGTGTGTAGCCATGTCGGTGATGAAGGGTGTAAAAGAACCAACTACAAGCCGTGTAGTGGATATTTAGATGTCGTGTATTCAGCCAGTAGGAAAATAGTAATGTGGTGTAAGCAGCCTCCAACTGTGCGACAATACATGTTGGGTAATTAGGAATACACACTGTTTACTCATGTCGACAGCTGAACAATGCTGTGGTGCCGTCAAAGGAACAGTTAAATGGGAAAAGTACACAACGTGTACTTAACAAGTACACGATGTGTAGTTTGTTTGTTTGTTTTTTTGCTTAAAATAGGCAGTAGCCAACCCTGTTAATAGGATAGGCTTAGAACCAGAGAAAGGAGTTGGGAGAAGAGGCCGAACCTTAGAGGATCTCCAGATCAAGCGTTGGGAATTAATTTTCGCCTCTGACGATCTCGTTGGAACGGAACATGTATGCCCTTCACTCTCCTTAAGCTGTTCTTTCCAATTCTTCCTCTGTGGAAGGTATTTATGTTTGAACAATGATTTATTTAACCTATGATATACGTCGTTCTTGGACGATTCGAGGATCGTCGTTCGCGTATACCGTTCAGGGGCATTAAAGGTAGCTGGATTGGTGTTTAATTTCCATCTATTGTGTGTTTTTGTGTGAATAGTTGTTCCATAAACCCATGTTGGGGTGTCGTGTGGCTGAGGCCTTAAATATTTTAAATACGTATAATTATATAAGTAATTAAATGTGATAATAAACTGCTGTTTGGGATCACTGCTT
The DNA here is from genome assembly GCA_963277665.1 of Viscum album. Classification (NCBI taxonomy): domain Eukaryota; kingdom Viridiplantae; phylum Streptophyta; class Magnoliopsida; order Santalales; family Viscaceae; genus Viscum; species Viscum album. The sequence continues at coordinate 294,332,195 of OY728165.1, forward strand.
GGATCCAGGACCACCTTGGGGGTGCGTTCCTCTGTTTAGTCGTTTGGCCAGGATACCCGAGTGTATGCCTTTATAATAATGATATTAGAAATTCCTTGAGAGGAATTACATGTGTTTTTCTTGTTTACATATTGGTCATGGCCCGGTTACTTGTTTAGATTGAGGGAAGTGTTTTATATAGCCTAAGGGAAGTGCAACTTTTAGCCTGAGGGAAACTTCTTCAGTGCTTGTGGGGAATAGACTATGTGCTTGAGGGAGACACATTGTACGCCTGAAAAAAATATCTTTTATGAATGTGGGAAATTACCTACGGGTTAAGATATTGATTACCCTAGATTAAGGGTTTGTGTGTTTGAGGACACTGACTCTTCACATAGAAATTCACTATGGTGGTTTCCTTATAGGGAACGATTAAATGAATAATAAAATGGAAATATAATCGGTAAAGTTAGTTACTCTTGAGTACTACTTTGTTTATTTCATTTTACTACTACACACTATTGTTTCATATTTTCACACAGTTGGGCATGGGCCTTTGGTGGGTGCCTACTGAGATTTATATCTCACACCCTATTTGGTTCATGTCTTCGGCCTAAACAGATTACATTTCTACAGGTGTGGATATGGAAAAGAGCCCCTATACAGGTACTTGATTGCTACCGAGGAGTAGGGGAGCATGGGACCGGGCTTAGGCTCACGATGCTACTGGCAGTTTTTCTTTGTTGTGTTGTACTTTGTACTTTACTATATTGTATTGTTGTGTAACATGTTCTGGATTTTTCCCTAGAACTAGAGACATGTTTCATCCTTATCTATATAACTGTTTGTTATCTTTTACTGAAGTTGTTTATATTAAATGAGTATTGTTTATTACATCCAATGTTGTTGTATACTTTTTATTTTATTCCGTTGCGCTACACTTTGACAAATGAGGGAATAGTTTCCCCACTATCAGACCTGGGACCTCGCATCTAGTCAGCAGCCTCTGGAGATTTGGGAAATGCGCTGGAGGTCACATGGAAAACCGTGTTCGGGGCACCCGTTGAGTGGCACCAAGGCCCAGGACGTTACAAAGAGGTATTAGATGGGTTCTTTACCTTGACTTTATATTTGGTGCCTTATTCAGGGATAGGATGAAAATGGTAGTTGGTAATGAGCTGTGTGGTGGTGTAGCTAACCCATGTACAGGAAAAATCCAATTTACCTTTTGTTGCAATTTTATGGATTTTACAATTTACAGTTGATCTGATTTTCATCGTTGGGTGAAACACTTGAGAATTGTGATGTTTATATTTTATCCATGGGTTATATTTAGTTGCAACCCGATGAGATGATGGTATTCCATCTCATGCATCATTTAGGAACATGTTAGAAATCACATGCCATGCATAGTTCCATGCCATGTAGGTGCATTTGAAATTGCATGTTGTTGTGATTGTTGTTGTGTTAGAGAAGCATGCTATTGTGATATTCCCTTGATAAATACATTCATTGTGATATGGTAATTTTCATGTGATATTGTTGATAGAATAGATTCCAAACTTTGGTTTCTGGGGAGTATGGGCCCTCATTGACCAGAATTTTGTGAACCGTTGACTGTGTATTTTTTTATAACACATATAAGATTCCAAACAATGATTTCCGGGGAGTAAAGGCCCTCACAGATCGGAATTTGGCACTCAGGTGTCGTTTTTTAGTATTTTCTGGGTTCTGAAGTTGTATCTTTGCCTTACAGTCTGAAAAAACCAGGACACACGTCGTGTAGTTCCTTGGACACACGCCGTTTGATCTTCTGTTCGAAAAGAAATGAAAACTTTTTATGTACATGCCGTGTACCCTCAGTACAAGTTGTGTAGTCTCTTTCTGTGTCATAGACCATGTGGATGGGGAGACGGGGAAGGGAAATGTTTCGGAAAACACAATGTGTACTGGATGGACACAACTTGTAGTCTGACCTGGGATTCGGTCGTGTAACTAACAATACGCGTCACTGTAATCCTTTCATGTACACGTCGTGTGTGTATAGAACACTCAGGGTAGTGTGGGCCGTGTATCCAGCCGTGTAACTAAGAACATGGGTCGGTGTAATCCTTTCATGTACACGCAGTGTGTTTATGGAACACGCCTTGTAGTGTGAGCCATGTATCCGGTCATGTAACTAACAACACAGGACGGCAAAGCTCGCCTAGTACACGCCGTGTACCCGTGGGACACGCCTTGTAGTCTTGTCCGAGGACAGACCATGCGGACATAGCCATGTGGCTGGGAAATGGGGTGTTGTACATTCCGTGTGTGGGTGTAACACTCAGTGTAGTATCAAGCTGAGTAGTCAGCCGTGTCACAAGCGACACAGGTAGTTGGAAAGTTACACAATACACACCGTGTAGCGTATATACATGTCATGTAGTTTTGTTCAACGGGAGCTGTGTGGCTTAGCCATGTAGAAGGACCCAAGCAGGGGAATAGAAGTCATGTATATGTTGTGCAGTTAGTATACACACCATGTATTCTTGTATTGCAAATCATGAATTTCGTCTTGCACATGTTCCCTTTTTGGTCCCTTCATTTCCAGTCATTGATAAGCATGATCTGAGGTGTGCGTTTGACCTTGTAGAGTCATGCCCCAGAGAGGACCACATGTTGTTCTCCATAAGAGCAGCAATGATTATACTCCAGAGATGGTGGGCCATGGGCTACTAGTGGATCCTCCAACAAATCCAGATGTGGTGCCACCCATTATACCGAACACATGTGCGGAGGCACAGTTCTGTGAAGGCTTTATGCGGTTCATGCAGACCTTTCAGGGAGCACCGCTTGCTACCACATCTATGGCCGAGCTGACTCGTATCTTCCAAAGGCAGCATCCTCCTACATTTTCATAGGATGGCATACCATAGGCTACAGAGTCTTGGCTGGGGTTCATGCAAACTATCTTCGAGCATCTTGAGATGCCACCTGGGCGGAGGTTCAAGCTCACGAAGTATATGCTTCGTGATTTCTCTAAGAGGTGGTGGGATGTTAGCACCCAGTCAGAGGATCACATAGACATGGTGTGGGAATATTTTCAGGAATTATTCTATGAATTCTTCTTTCCAGAGACGATGAGGGCAGATAGAGCTCGAGAGTTTATGAATCTGCAGATGGGTGCTATGTCGGTGATGGATTACTCTGCTCATTTTATGGAGATTCAGCGTTTTGTACCCGTTCTGGTGGGTCATGAGACATAGTGATCCAGAAGCTTTGAGGATGGAATTCATTATTAAATCTGGGCATTGTTGAAAGTTTTCAGGTTTCCATCTATACATGTTATTGTAAACCGGGCGCTGATTATATTGAGGAACCTTCGAGAGGCTAGTGGTGCCGGCCCGGGCGGTTCAGCACCAGTTTCTGGTACAATTTCTACTATGAAAAGGAAGAGACAGATGGGCTTCTCTCATGGTGGTAGAACCAGCCAGAATAATGTTTTTGGTGGCCAGGTCTTGTGCTACTAGTGTGGTAAGGAGGGGCACAAGAGACCGCAGTGTCCACGAGACCTAGTATACTGCCGAGCATGGGGAAAGATGGGTCATCATCAGCGCTTTTGCAAGGAGTTTCCACTAGTGGATAGTGAGAGGTGTTTTGTACAGACTCCGCGTGTGGGGGCAATAACAGCAGCTTCTTACCAGTCGGGAAATAGGAATACGCTAGGATGTACAGGCAGAAACGGCGGTCGTGGTCATGGTAGCCATACACTAGGATCTCAGAGGTAGCGGGGAAGGACAGCTCAGGGTATCAAGGCTGTGTCGTAGGGCCGCGACATTGGGTAGACATATGTAGTGCAACAGACCCAGCAGGAGCAGGATCTTGGACCTTCTACAGTCAGAGGTACTATTCTAGTAGCTTCTATTTTATCTGCAGTGCTTTTTGATACGGGTGTTACACATATCTTTATATTTTTACCCGTTGTGCAGAGCCTTGGGCTCGGTGTTTCTTCGTATTCATCTTTTATGATGCTGGACACTTTTTTGGGAACTATAATGGCTATTGTTCATTAGTGAAAGGAGGTCCCCCTTGAGGTTGGTGGGTGTCACTTTCTTTGGGACCTATATGTCTTAGAGATGACGAGCTATGATGTCATTCTCGAGATGGACAGGTTGGTTCCCTTCCAAGACTTTGTATATTTCAATCATCACAGGGTGAGTTTCACGTCACTAGAGGGTGGAGAGTTTCTATAAAAGAGAGAATGGGATGTTCAGGCGAGTCGAGCCGGACTAGATCATCATGGGCGAGGTGGTGTCACAGCCCAAATTGTAAGTTTATATCTGGATGATTAGGGGACATGTCAGCAGGATTTCCCTCCAGTAGTTGATCGTTTCAATTATGTCTTGCCAGATGATTTTTCTGGTCTACCTCTGAATCATGTGGTGGATTTATCTCTTGAGCTTGTTCTAGGAGCAGCACTGGTGTCCATTCATCCTTATAGGATGGCTACAACAGTGTGGCAGGAGCTAAAGAGACATTTAGATAAGTTGCATGCAAAGGGTTTCATCTGACACAGTACTTCTCCTTGGGGTTCATCGGTCCTCTTTGTGATGAAGGAAGACAGTTCCCTGAGACTCTGTGTGGATTGTCGGATGTTAAACTAGTTGACGGTCAAGAACCGATATCCCTTGCCTAGGATTGATGATATTTTTGATCAACTTCGTGGAGCACGAGTGTTCTCAAAGATTGACTTGAGATCCAGATATCATCAGCTATGCATGAGACCATCGTATATACTGCTTACAGATTTTTGGAGCATATATGGTCTGTATGAGTACTTGGTTATGCCCTTCATACTCACGACCGCGACAATCGTTTTCATGGATCTGATGAATCATGTGTTCCATCCTTATCTGGATTCTTTTGTGGTAGTATTCGTGGATGATATCTTGGTGTACTCTCACACTCTACACGACCATGCCACCCATCTTGAGATCCTATTGAGTACACTAATAGAGCATTGGATACATGCTAAGCTCTCAAAGTGCCACTTTTTGATGGACTAGATTCACTTCCTAGGTTATATCATCTCAGTGGTGGGAGTTTCAGTAGACCCAGAAAAGGTGAGAGCATTAGTTTCCTAGGAAAAACCTTATAACTTGTTTGATATACAGTGTTTCTTAGGGTCGGTTGGTTACTACAGGCGTTTTATACAGGACTTATCCCACATAGCAGCGCCGTTGATGGGTTTGACTAAAAAGGGTGTGAAGTTAATTTGATCAGAAACATGTGAGACAGCCTTTCACGACCTGAAGGGAAGGTTGATATCAGCACCAATCCTGATACTCCGAGAGTAGGGGAAGAGCTATACAGTTTATTGTGATGCATCAAGGATTCATCTAGGAGCTGTGTTGATTCAGGGTGATCAATTTGTTGCATACGGGTCTTAGCAGTTGAGGCCACATGATAGAAATTACCCGACTCTTGATCTCATGTTAGCTGCAATTGTTCATGTGTTATGCTATTGGATACATTATCTTTTGGTGGAGATTTATGTGGTTTTCACCGACCAAAAAAGTCTCAAGTATATCTTTACTCTACGTGACTTTAATTTGATACATTGAAGGTGGGTCGAATACATGCAGTCCTTCGATTTTGAGCTTCCCTATACACCTGGTAAGGGTAATGCAGTTGCTGATGCACTGAGCAGGAAGACTCTGACACATGCGGTTCATGAGGATAGTGGTGAGTGGAAGCTTATGGCTATGTTCTCTGAGATGAGTTTGGAGCTACACAAAAATCAGGTGAAAACCTATCTTACATCATTAGTTGTGACCTCTACCCTCCTGGATAGAGTGAATATGAGACAACTATCTGATTCAGAAGGCCATGTTCTACGGGAGTCGGTGGAAAGTGAGGACCCACCTCTGGGTTGGACAATAGGCGATGATGAGTTACTTTTTTTCCAGAGACGAGTGTGGGTTCTAGGGGATTTATGTGAGGAGATGATGCAGGAGATTCAGGCTTCAGCTTGGGCAGTTCATCCCAGATATAACAAGATGTACTGTGACTTGAGACGTTAATAATGGTGGCCAGCTATTAAGAGGGAGATAGCTGGTTTTTTTACGAGATGTTCTACATGTCTGTAGGTGAAGGCAGAGCATCAGAGGGCAGCCAGACTGTTACAGCAGTAACCCATCCTAGAGTGGAAATGGGATGATGTCGCAATGGATTTCATAACTGGGTTGTTGAGGTCACCTTGATGAAATGATTCCATGTGGGTTTTTGTGGATAGACTCATGAAGGTAGCTAACTTTTATTTCGACCAAGTATACCTTCAGTGTTGACGATCTCGGGAAGTTGTATATCCGAGAGGTTGTACGTCTTCATGGGGTTCCTCGTTCTATCGTTTCAGATAGGGATGCCCGCTTTACGTCTCATTTCTGGAAAGGTTTTCAGAGGGTACTGGGTACATAGGTGCTTCTAAGAAAAACTTACCACCCTCAGACAGATGGTTAGTCAAAGCTTATGATACATGTGCTTGAGGACATAGTGAGTGCATGCATCCTAGACTTTGGGGGATCATGGGAAAAACACATACCCCTGGTCATTTTTTCCTATAATAAAAGTTTCCAGGAAACTATTGAGATGGAACCATACAAGTCTTTATACGGTAGGTCATGCTAATCACCCTTGTGCTGGTTAGAGATAGTTGAGGCAGCTTAAATGGGACCACTTCTAGTGCAGTAAACTTCCGAGCAGGTCCAGTTGATTCAGAAGTAGATGGATGTCGCACAGTCTCGTCAGAAATCTTATGCTGATCACTGCAGACAACCTTTGGAGTTCATAGTCAGGAATCAGGTTTTCTTGCATATTTCACCGAGGTTGGGACACTGGTGAATCAGGAGACATGGTAAACATTCACCGAGCTATGTGGGGCCATTTGAGATTCTGGAGAGAGTCAGTATAGTTGCCTATCGGTTGCAGTTACCAATGAGGTACCGAGTCAGGCATGACGTCTTCCATATATCTCAGTTGCATCGCTATCATTCAGACCCGTCCCATGTCTTTCATTCTGAGGAGGTTGAGTTGGAGGTAGATGCGTCCTTTGAGGAGCATCTGATTTGTATCGTTGACAGGAGCACGAAGGTTCTCCGAGGTCGGTCAGTTCCTCTCGTACCGGTGCTATGGCAGCATGGACGAGTGCAGGATGAAACCTGTGAGCAGGAGACCAACCTGCGTGCTCAGTGGCCAGAGTTGTTTTGAGCTTTATCTTTTCCACCCTTGGAATGGGCAATTAGGGGACGAATTTCTTTAAGTGGGGATGTTTGTAAGAACCCAGTTCTTATTTTGAGTTATGGGTTTCTTCATTTATCTTTTCCTTAAGAATTTTTTTATAAAATAAATAAAATGGGGAAAAATCATAAATTTTGGGACTACACGACATGTAATATTCTACACGCCATGTACATTGGCTGTGTGGGATGAGTACATAGAGTGTGTATCCATGTCGGCGACAAAGGGGGAAAATACCGACTACACGCCGTGTAGTGGATATTTACACATCGTGTAGTCAGTCAGCAAGATAATAGTAAGGTGGTGGAAACATCCACCAGCTATGCGACAGTACATGCCATGTAATTAGGATTACTCGCCGTGTACTCATGTCGACAGATAAACAATGCGGTAGTGCCACCAAAGGAACAGTTAAATGAGAAAAGTACACACTGTGTAGTTAAAAAGTACATTCCATGTAGTTTTTTTTGCATTAAATTTGAAGTATCCAACCCTGTTCACATGATTGTCTTAGAACCGTAGTAAGGAGTCGAGAGAGGAGGCCAGTCATTCAAGGATATCCAGATCGAGTGTTGGGAATCTGTTTTCACCTCTAGAAATCTCTTTGGAACTGCACGGGTATTCCCTCCACTCTCCTTAAGATATTAATTCCAATTCTTCATCTAAGGGATGTTATTTAAGTCTGAACAAATATTTCTATCACTTCAGATCTACATCATTATTGGATGATTTGAGGATCGTCATTCGCGTATACCATTAGGGGCATTAAAGGTTGGTGGCTTGGTGTTAAATTTCTAACTACTAGGGGTTTTTGTGTGAATCGTTGTTCCATGAAACCAAGTTGGGGTGTCGTGTGGCTGAGTTCGTATCTATTTTAAATACCTATAAGTTTATAGGTAATTAAATGTGTTAATAAACTACTATTTAGGATCGCTGCTTGAATCTAGGACCACCCCAGGGGTGCATTCCTCTGTTTAGCCATTTGGCCAGGATACACGATGGTATGCCTTTATAGTAATGATTACAGAAAGTCCTGGAGAGTAATTTCACGTGTATTTCTTGTTTACATGTTGGTCATGGCCATGTAACTTGTTTATCCCTAGGGAAGTGTTTTACTTTGCCTGAGGGCAGTGCATCTTTTAGACAGAGGGAAACTTCTTCTATGCCTGTGGCCAATAGACATTGTTCCTGAGGGTGACACTTTGTATGTCTGAGAGAAATATCTGTTCTGCCTGTGGGCAATTACCTATGGTTTAAGATTCTGATTACCTGAGGGTAAGGGTTTTCATGTCTGAGGACACTGACTATTCACGTTAAAATTCACTGTGGTGGTTTCCTTATAGTGAATGATTAAATGAATAATAAAAATTAAATATAATTGGTAATGTTATTTACTTTTGAGTACTTCTTAGTTTATTTAATTTCACTACTTCACACTGTTGTTGCATATTTTCACATAGTTGGGAACGAGCCTTTGGTGGGTGCATACTGGGATTTATTTCTCACACCTTGTATGGGTCATGTCTTAGACAAAAACATATTATATTTCTACAGGTGTGGATAAGGGCAAGGGCCCCTATAAAGGTACTTTATTGCTGCTGAGGAGTAGGGGGAGCATGGGACCGGGCTTAGGCTTCTGATGCTACCTGCTGTTTTTTTTTCTGTACTCTATATTGTTCTGTACTGTACTGTATTTTTGTGTAACATGTTCTGGCTGTTTTTGTAGAACTAGAGACATGTTTCATCCTTATCTATATAACTGTTGGTTATCTTTTACTGCAGTTGTTTATATTAATTGTGTATGGTTTATTGATTCCTCTATTGTTGTATACTTTTTATTTTATTCCACTGTGCTACACTTTGACAAATAAGGGCATAGTTTCCGCACTATCAGACATGGGTCCTCGCTGCTAGTCAGCTGCCTATGGAGTTTGGGGAAATGTGCTTAAGGAAACGTGGTGAACCGGGTTCGGGGAACCCGTTGAGTGTCACCCGGGCTCGGGACATTACAATTTCTTTAAATTTTTTCCATATTCATCATGAAAAATTGTATGTACTTTTGTACTCATGTTTTACTCATAGAAAATTATTTTTCAAGGATTTATAACATTTCATTAAAGTCACATTATAATATTAATAAATTATATTTATATATTTTCAAAAAAAATCCCAGGAATGAAGAATAATATCATATCTTATATAATTACTCTTAATTATTTTATCTAGAGTATTTTTGTATTATTTAAAAAATATATCTTTTATTAAATATTGAAAAATTGTATATTCTATGAAGTAAAAGTCTAAAGTATTTTTATAATGATATCATCAAAATATTAAAAAATATTTACATATCATATAATTTATTCTACAGTATTTATTTAATTAAGAGATAATGAATACTTGATGATATAATACCTAATTACGGTTATGTGGAATTTTATTATTCATATATTTCATCTATTTTCCTCTAATAAACTAATAAACAATTATGAAAAATTGTATAATAAAATCGTCAACAAAAACAATATTAAATAATTTAAATTTAATCATTGTGATGTTTTATATTAATTTAATTGCATGATACACATCCCCAATGGCATCTGTAGATGAACATGAGAACCAATGAAGCATTCAAGGATTTTGTTCATTTTATACTAGATAGTACAACGTGTATTGATATTAAATTTTATATGAAAGTATGTCTAAAAACATGATACAATTGGGTATATGAGATTTTAGTTTCTATATTGTCTATGTTAATATATTTGAAACCTAGATTACCAATTTATAATTATTAATAAATAATAAATTAATGTTTTGTATATACTATGAATAAATATTCTCCTTCAATAAAACTAAAATGAAAAATAATAATTGATCTCCAAATATATAATTCTTACTATACATTTCATAATACTATCAGTACTGGTATGTTTTTACTTATTACATGATAATTTAAATTTTTTTAAAGAATAATTTGGTGTAAAAAATGTGTTATATTTATATATACATTTAAATTTATTTTGTTTGTGTGTGTTTATTTGATGTTAATTTTAGACATATTAGGTTATATTTTTATATGATGTATAATTACATGTTATGATATTTAATTATCATGTACATATGAATATCAATATCATTGTTAAATATTTTATGCTCACTAGTAGGGATTTCTATTTTTTCAACACATTTTGTGAATGGGATATTTAACATCCAAGTATAGTGAATGTATTATTATTTTTAAATGTTTTTTATTCTATGATACTTTCCCCTTGATATGTTTTGAGTATTTGGAATTGTAAAGGGGTAAGAAAATTATTTACATATGTTTTTTGTCAAATTATGGTTTCCTCATGAAAAATAAATTGGAATTTCAATTTCAAATATATCAATAACTATCATGGATTGATTTTAAAAATGATATAACTCAATATAAATTAATAAGAAAATAATTATTAATGAATACAAATATACTATATGTACTATGTATGTACAAAATGTCTCTTTAAATTCCTAGGAAATATATATCATGTGGTCACACATTTCAACCCCCAGAAATATTGTATAGAGGATAACTATTTAGAAAATTGTTTTTCTAAAGTAGGGATAGCTTAACATAAAAATATAATAATGAAATTTGGTAAAAGGTGATGTGAATCATTTCAATAATATAAAAATTAGGAGATTTTTGATAGAAATAATGATAATGATTAGTGATTTTTGTTTTATTTTATATGAACAATTTATGAATCACGTGATTTGATGGTTTCAAAATTTTTTATATCAAGTTGGTTGATTAATTTAGTACATCATGATATCAATGATCGTATTCAAAATGAAAACATCTAATTGATAAATTATTATATATTTACCTAAAATATATGTTGTGTTTATAGTATAGAACAATTAATTCAGTATAAACCTTTCATGGAGAGGTGTGGATATATAGAAAAGAGTTTTGGGTAATTTAATGGATTGGTCCCTACATAGTGTTATTTTAGGTAGAATGAAATTTTTAATAATCATTTGAGGTTGACAATGGAAAATAGAAAACCCTATTCTAATATGGTTACCAAATATTTTTATTGAGTGTAAAATTTTATATGGGTTATGTATTGTTCAATATAAGGAATTATTTCACTATATATTAGATAAAGGATTTGTATATAATTATTTATGTAGGAATTTCAGTTTGTTTTATCATAATTATAATTTGGCTCTCAAGATTAGAGAAAATATTATGTAAATATATATATATATATATCGATCATATTATTTTTTATGTGTCTAGGTCTTTTTATCAAACTATGATTATAAATGAATATAATTTGAGTTTGTATGTCAGATAATGCAGGTATAAATATATACTATTTTTATATATTTTTTGAAATGCTTCTCTTGTTTTTAAGGTTGTTTCAAATTGTATAAAAGATGGACTATTGTATTTTACACAAATGATAAATAAGAATATTGATATGTGCGATTTTCATTTGGAATAATATAAATGATTTCATTATGATCATGATATTATGATTAAAAAAAGACGAGAGTGTATTTATAAAAAATTACTAATGAAATGTTATCGCATGGAGTAAAAATAATTTGATAATTATATATCTTGAATTAATAATTAATTTTCCGTTGTTCAATTCAATAATAGAAACCCATGTATTGGAAGGTAGAGATTATACAAAAGGATATATATGGACTAATTTTGTTACCCTCTCAAGGTTGATAATTATTTTAGATTAAAATCATTTATGTTTTTATATATAATATTTTTGATTACTTTTAATACAAATCCATATATATCATTGTATCCTTAAACTGATTCACAGATTGGGTGGAAATCGACATAATATTAATGAAATAAATTTTCTAGTCAGATAATAGTAGTATTTATATTATTAAAAAAATTACAATACTCATATTTATGAGTTTAATAAGGATTGATAATGAAGATACAAAAAAATGGTGCCGACAATTAAATAATATTTATGCAAAGAGAAAGCGATTAGAGAAAGAGTCTGAATACTATTTTTTAGTGTAATTTTTAATTTACATAATTACTTTTACTGAAAAACCAATCAAATTTAGTTCATCATAAAAAATGGGGAATGGTTTTATTAAATATATCTTGACAAAAAATAGTGCATATATCTAATTATAGAATCACCATATGTATTTCATATATCCATGTTGATTCCCATGAATATGTAAATCCAAATATTATGTGCACATAATTATTCTTTAAAGGTTATATTCAAGAAGATTATGTTGAGATTTTTGTTCAATTAATGAGGACTGTTGAGATAAATAAATAAATGGATGTGATTGAATCCTAAAATTAATAATTTATTCATACTAAAAGATGATAAGATAACATTTTAAATTCTATGGAAACTCTTTTTCACTCAAAATAGTATGAAAGAAGAATGAATAAATGTAGGGACCCAATGATTGACATACATGGACATTACATTACTTTTGGGGAATATTTAATACAAAACAAAAACCAACACTCAAGGACCATAATAGTTTAGTGTCTTTGGAATCTCGGAACAAAATATTCCAATCATTGTAAAAGATCATCAACATCTCCCATAAAGATCTTACCCTTTGGTTTTGTTACCTAAAACTTTTCATTATATCTTGGGGAAAATAAAACATATAAAGGGTGATCTCAAATGCTCAGTAAGGGTAATAATGGTGAGAATAAAACAAACCATATACATTTTCACATAAAAACATGAACATAATGTTCAAACATCAAAATCTTGAGAAATGACCTAAAACATAACAGTAAATAACACATAGATACATAAATCATGATAAAATATCATGGGAATAAGACATGTAATTGTGGAAACCATTAATCTCATGATATGATTTCCATAGTAGCCAAGTCATTACTAAAAAGACCATCTTAGTAGACAAATTCCCTTTCTGAATCGAGTTCAGTCCTCGTTCCAGCCCTGTATTACTCAACCGGATTAACTTACTGTTCCATCCATGTCTATCTCATGAGATATAAATAATTAACCAATTAATATGAGGGATATATAGGTCCCACCCATCTCATAATTAAATCATTCTTACTTGTGCCACAACAAAAACATAAATCTTTCATCATTACCCAATGATTAAAAGTGGGTTTCATAAACATCATCCCAACATAACATAATCCATATAAAACAAATGGATATAATTTCATCAAAAGAAATGTGAAAACATAAAAATCATAGAGACATTATAATTGAAACAAAAACATACTTAATAATGTCATCATAGATGGAAAATGGATTTGATAAAACGCTTGAAATGAATTCTTGAGGAAAATATCATTTCTTCTTCAAAATCATTTTGTTTACAAAATTCCATGCAATTTTAAAATAAACGGATTTTGTTGAAAATATGCATGAAATATTGCAGAGTAATCTTCAGGAAAATAAGGTGTTATAAAACCGTAAAAATTTGTCAATGCTATATAAGTTAAAAAACATTCTTCTCGTACGTTTCCGGAAAAGTCAAAAAGTACCTCATATGGTAAACAAACGAAAGACTCCTTCCATAACACAAAGTAAAAGTCTAGGAGGGGTAAACATGACTTTAAACATACATGGAAGAATGTTAAACACTTTATAAAAAACATTTTATGGACAAGGATGAAAAATATAACCCCAGTAAATACTTATGTATACGCAATCCTGGATAAAAACGAGATTGCAAAATTATCCCTTACCATATGTCCAATTTCTTCTTTATGTGTCTGAGACTCCTTTATAGTGGGTTTAAAAATCTTATAAACTTGTAACAGAACCATAATAATATTTATGATATCATATATGATTCATTTATGACTTTATATTATTCGTTCATTTGTCAATTCCATGTTAAAGTAGTGTTTTGGGTAAAATCGTTCATTTTTCATATGTGTTTTGACTTGTTGTTCTTGATATTATTACTTATATACATATTTACATAATTAAATAATGTAAAACATAATTTATATATATAATATATATACATAATATACACATATATATATATGATATATCGATAAATGGAATGATATACAACATTCATGGAGACGGTAGGCCGTACGTACGCATGAACGTTGTTTTCGTTTCATTATTAGATTGAATGGAATTATGTAGATGAAGTAAATATATATATATATATATATACATAAATCCAGTATCATTATTATGTCATTTATTTCATTATTATTAATTATTTATACTTTATCATCATTCATGAATGGTTAACATGGAGATTGAATCTCATCGTGTCGTGGAGACGGTAGTCCGTACGTTCGCACAAGAGATTATATCATTACCATGATCATGGAATTGTATTGAAGTTTATTTATAATATCACTTTACAATAATATAATTATATATATATTTATTTATACCATTATACCCATAAAAGTAAGGCGGTGGTCGAAAACTTATTACACCACGGCGTGGAGATAGTATTTTGTACGTACGCACACATAGTGATTTCGTTTTCCGTAGGATGGATAGATGGTAAAATAGGGTTGTTTCATATTTATAATAACATATAATAATATAATTAATACTTATGTTATTATATTATAATTAAAAAACTAAATAATAGGAAGTAGAAGAAGAAAGAAACTTGAAATAGTCGGTAGAAGAGATTATCTCTTCCTCGACGCACTTCCTTTAAACTTCTTCTTACGGCACTAGAGTTGGCCTTTTGAGAAAACCAGAACCTCTATGATATAACTATATAGGTTGAGAAGATTAATTTTAAGGTTTTTTCCGAGCTTCAAGGCTCAAAAGGGTGTGAAGAGAAGAGGGAAGGGGTGCCCTTTTTATAAGGTTGTAGAGGGGGACTTTAGGAAAAATTAAAATATTATTTTATAATAAAGTCATATTAAGTTTTTAACAGATCCAAATTAATTTATTTCGAAGTTAAGGTGGGTATGGGTCGCAATCCTCTTAAACAATAAGATTTAGACATGTTTAGCTTACTATTTTCACCTTATCATTTAGATTTTACTCTAAGATAAATAATTTAACTTTTACCGTGTATTTTTGTTTTCTTACTCTATATCATTAATAAACATACTATAATAAGACAAAGGAACCCCAAATAGGTCATTATTAATATATATATTTTTATCTAAGTCATGTTTCCAAACCATAGATTTTTTAAATTAAAATAACAATTAATAATATAATTTATGTTTTAAAAACTATTTTATGTCAATTTTGACACTATTTGATACATGATTTTTGTGAAAATCATAAGTCCATGATTAGTTCAAAACAAGTAAATTCAATCAATAATAACATGTCATTTTAACCAATAAAATTAGTTTAATTCATAAAAAGTCTAAAATTACATTTATTTGGGTATTTATAACATCAATTATGTTAATATTTCATTAATAAGGTAATTACTGCATCATCATTGTGTCATAAATAAATACAATTATATAATCTCTAAAAATTATAAATAAAATACCATTATGTATTAAATCTTTTTATGTTTGTAATTAATATTTATAGTCTAATTTATCTTATGTGTAACCCTATATTCAAAATGTTTTAGTTATTAAACATTGATTTTAACTATTTTAAATCTTCTTTAAATAAAATAATAATAAATGTCCTAATCAAATCCATGTGGACCTAAAGGGTAATATTTTATCCATAAGGTTGTTTTTCGTAAAACTACAATTATCCAATAGAATTATAACATGTGTTACGGTAATAATAATATCATTTTTACCCTTAATTACCCTATTTACTTTTAACCGTGGTAAATAAAAGTAAAAAAGTTACTATTCCCAAAAAATTATTTTTATCTTATTAAACCATATTTTACTCCTTGATATTAACCATGTCTCTATAATTTTTTAAATTCAACTCCCAGAAGTGGTAATATTATGATTTTTGTAAATTTTTATACTCTCCTAGGAGGTGGGTAAAAGACGGTGAAAAGTTCAATAAAAAAGTTATATGTCAAAAATTATTATAAAATGACTCCGATGAATTACATTGAACATATATAGGTATTATGTATCAATTTTGACATAATATAAATTTAAATAAAATAAATAATTATTTATATAAAAATTTGGTTTTTAAATAGTAACCTAGTGTTTTCACTATTCATCAAAAATTGAATGTTTTCATAAAAATACCAAATCATCACCCTATGATAATTTTGATATTATGAATCCAAAAATGAATTCCATTTTGAAAAATAAAATTTATAAAATTTCAAAAAGTGGGTATTACTATTCATAACGGCTACTTCATAATAATTTGTCGTTTAGTGAAACTCAGTATTGTGTACTACACAAGATATCAAAGAAGGTCTAGATTGTGTGTAATGCATGCCAAGTCAGGGCTGATTGTAGTGAAAGCTCTGTTTGGTGTTTCGTATAACATAATAAAAACATATTTCATTTATATATTAAAAAAAATCTATACTTAATGTTGCATACAGTAGTTCCCACAAAACGAACTTGAAATTGTATGTAACATGAGCCAAGAATAGTGCTGTGTATACTGCAAGATAATACTTTGTTGCGTATAGCACAAGATAATCATGGTGTAGCATACAAAAAAAGACATCAATGAAATTAAAAAAATAATTCTCATAAAAGCTTGGGTTTTTACATTCTACCCCCTAAAAATGAATTTCGCCCTAGAAATTCATCGAGGTTATAAATGGTTTACTACATGAAAGTTTCATTCATAGAAACCCACATCGTTAAAAGAAATACTAAAACATCATTTTAAAATGGGATTTTATAATCATAATGGTCACCCAAAGTAACTCAGCACTGGGTTTCAACATAGGACAACATAGGAGAAAATATGGATATGGAAGAGAAATATAACAATCACGTTTTGATGGAGAGTGGTTAAAAACATGGCTTTGAAAAAGACAACCATCAAAAAGTCATAAATTTGTGATGATCTAAGGTACCATCTGATTAATCAGATATAAGGGCACTTGGACCACATTTTTGGTTTTCAAGATGATTTCCCTAAATTTGAAAATTTTGAATTAGAAAAAATACTTACATTATTTCGGTATAATCTCACTGTTGTTCGTGCCTTGAATAATTTCCACTCTATTTCATAAAGAAATGAAGTTGAATTTTTCATTTGTGAATTATTAGAAGATCATGTGATAGAATGATGGGTCATTTCATATGTCTCAAAAAAACGGTTAGAAAAAGATATCAAATATACATAAGTCCATCTATGGGGAGGTTAATCATATATGATTCTAAAAATGGACTTATACTTCATCTATCATACTGCTTAATAAAGATAGTTTCTACTAACCAGAGACTTTATGTAGGCCATTGGTAGGAAATAATGGCTTGTCGCACATCGGGTGTGGGTTCGATTCTCACAGCCTTGTCTGATGCGACGGGTTGTCACCCGTCCTGTAGGTTGTCCCTTTTTCTAATACTATATTATAATAAATTTCCAGCAATAAAATAGAAAAAAAAGTATATCCTTAAACAATAATATCTTATGATTAAATTAATTCATTACAATATTTAGTCTTATCCAAAACACTTCTGTATAATCTCATAGTATAATGAAAACAATTACTAGAAATGTCATCTACCGAGCATGTGAATACAATAATTTATCTCCCATATATCATATGATATATCTTGTTGATCACATTCGAAACATGTGAATACCTTAATCATGTATTCTCTTGAACCATAGTGAAACATGAATATTGTCACCAGGTAACTCTTTCCATATACCAAAATCCCAAAAATTCAATATACTCAAACCATGATATCACTTTTTCTATATATTAGTCATGAGCTCATTAATACTATCAAACATTTCATTATCTCCTTATCCCATATTTGTACACATATTAGGTGATTTCCAAAACTATCTGAATAACCTTTCATGGTTATCGGTACCATTCAACATATACTTTCAAAACACAAGTAAAGGCAACAATATAACAATCCTTATATTTTGCTTTATTCCATAGTACCATACATTATTTGTTATAATCATACAATCATTACACTAAATTCTTAAACAACTGACTGAGCATCATAATTTTTTCCATCTAATATATAATTTGTAGTCTCTTCATCATCATCCACATAAATACTAATCATATGGCCATGCTGATTCTATTTATGAGATTTTCCATTAGGGCATTGGTTTTCATAATTCCCATAAATTCCTCATTTAAAACACTTAACTGTTGTTGATGTCTTAGCAATACCATTATCCTTGTCTATGGTGTTAACTGAACCTTTTCCGTTTCAATTACTAGATTTGTGTCCTTCTTTTCCACACCGAAAGAATATTTCAGTTCCTTTGAAACATTCTCCCTGATGCCTCTTCCCACAAAATTTACATGAGGGAAATTGAACTTTTTTTACTCTATGATCATCATGAATCTCCATCTTTCTCTTATTAGCCGAGTCGGGAAACTTACCAAAGATGAGTTTATTGATCATATTATGAGATTTCTGATTAGGTATAATAAAGATATGTGGCCCTCCAGATCCAATTTCATTTGGTTCATCATGAAGAATATCATTCCATTGTCCATCATATCCTCTATTATCGTGAATCTTAAGGTTTACAGCCATTTTCTAATAACCTAAAATAATAGTGTGAGAGGCAAAAATCATAATCAAGGGGGGGTAACATCAATATCGAACATCTTAGGTTTAATTCTAATATCATTACCATAATTCTAGGACTATAACCTATACTTATACTTAACCTTAGGGACAACCCTAGACATACCTTAGAAATATCTCTAGGGATCTTACTAAAGTTCTCACATCCTAGTTTCCAAATGTTGACTAAACCAAACCTCTAATACCAACTATAGAGACCCAAAGCTTTACATACATGGACATTACATTACTTTTTAGGAATACATAATAAAAAACAAAAACCAACACTCAAGGATCGTAATAGTTTAGTGTCTTTGGAAACCCGAAACAAAATCTTCTAATCATTGTGAAATATCTTCAACATCTCCCATAAAGATCTTCCCCTTTGGTTTTCTTACATAAAACTTTTCTTTATATCCTGGGGAAAAGAAAACATATAATGGGTGAGTTCAAATGTTCAGTAAGGGTATGTATGGAGAGAATAAAACAAACCATAAACATTTGAACTCAAAAACATGAACATAATGTTTAAACATCAAACTCTTTCGCAATGACATAAAACATAGCAGTACATAAGGCATAGATACATCAATGATGATAAAATAGCTTGGGAATAAAACATGTAATTGTGGAAACCATTTATCTCATGATATTATTTCCATAGTAGCCAATGCATTGCACCCAAGACCATCTTAGTGGAAAAAATCACTTTCTGAATCGAGTTCACTCTTTGTTCCAGTCCTGTATTACTGAACCAGATTAACTTACCATTCCAGTCATGTCTATCTAATGAGATTTAAATCATTACCCAATGCCTTGGAGGGATATATAGGTCCCACTGATCTCATAATGATATCATTCTTACTTGTGCCACAACCAAAACATAAATCATTCATCATAACCCAAATATTAAAAATGGGTTTCATAAACATCATCCGATCATAAAATAATCCATATAAAAAAATGGATATCATTTCATCATAAGAAAAGTGAAACCCTGTGAATCATAGAGACTTAATACTTGAAATAGAAACATACATAACAATGTCATCTTAGAAGGAAAATGGTTTTGATAAAACACTTGAAATGAAATCTTGAGGAAAAAATCATTTCTTCTACAAAATCATTTTTTTTACAAAATGCATTGAAATTTTAAAAGAAAAGTATTTTTTTTAAAATAGTCATGAAATCATGTAGATTATGCTTCATGAAAGTAATTCATTATAAAACCATAAAAAATAATTCATTCCATATAAGTTAAAAAAACATTATTGTCGTACTTTTTCTGGAAAAGTCAAGAAGTACTTTGTATGGTAAACAAAAGAAATATTCCTTCCATAACACAAAGTAAATGTCAAATAGGGTTAAAAATGACTTTAAAAAACATCAAAGAATATTAATAACTTTATAAAAAACATTTTATGGACATGGATAAAGAATATAACCCCAGTAAATACTTACATATAAGCAATCTCGGATAAAAATGAGATTGCCAAATTATCTGTTACCTTATGTCCAATTTCATCCGTATGTGTCTAAGACTCTTGTATGGTGGGTTTAAATATATTAATAACTTCTAAAAGAACCATAATAATATTTGTGATACCATATATGATTCATTTATGCCTTTATATTATCCGTTCATTTGTCAATTCCATGTTAAATCAGCGTTTTGTGTAAAATCATTTCATTAATCATAGTGTGTTTCGACTTGTTGTTCTTGATATTATTACTTATATCCTGATTTACATAATTCCATAATGTAAAACATGATTTATATATATTGTATACATTAATCATATATATATATATGATAGATCGATAAATGGAATGGAATACACCGTTCATGGAGACGATAGGCCTTACATACGCATGAACGCAGTTTTCATTTCCTTATTGGATTGAATGGAATTAAGTAGATGACATTCATATATATATATATACATTAATCCAGTATCATTATTACTTCATATGTTTCTTTATTATTTATTGTATATACTTTATAATCATTCATGAATGGTTAACATGGAGAATGAATCTCATTGTGTTGTGGAGACGGTAGTCCGTACGTACACACAAGCGATGATATCATTCCCAGGATTGTGGAATTGTTTTAAAGTTTATGTATAATATCACTTTACAATAATCATATATAGTTATTTATTTACATCATTATACCCATCCATGTAAGGTGGTGGTTGAAAACAGATTACACCACAACGTGGAGACGGTATTCCGTATATACGCACACACGGTGATTTCATTTTCTGTAGGATGGATAGAAGGTTAAATAGGGTTGTTTCATATTTATATTAAAATATCAGTATATATGTAATACTAATGTTATTACATTATAATGAAACAACTAAAGAAGAGTAGGTAGAAGAATAAAGGAACTTGAAAGAGTTGGTAGAAGAGATTTCCTCTTCCTCGGCGCACCTCCTTTAAACTTCTTCTTAGGGAACTAGAGTTGGCCTTTTGAGAAGACCCGAACCTCTATGATGTAACTAGAGAGGTTTATAAGAGGGATTGGCAGGTTTTTTCCGAGCATAAAGGCTCATAAGGGTGTGAATAGAAGAGGTAATGGGTGCCCTTTTTATAAGGGAGGAGAGGGGCACCTTAAGAAAAGTTAAAATATTATTTTATAATAAAGTCATATTCAGTTTTTAATAGCTCAAAATTGATTTATTTCTAAGATAAAGTGGGTATGGGTCGAAATACTCTCATCCAATAGGATTTAGACAAGTTTAGGTTACTATTTTACCCTTATCATTTAGATTTAACTCTAAGATAAATAATTTAACTTTTACCCTGTCTTTCTGTTTTCTTACACTATATGGTTAATAAAATTACTATAACAAGCAAAACTAACCCCAAGGGGTTAATTATTAATATATATATCCTTATTTAAGTCATTTGGCTGAAACATATATTTTTATGAATAAAATAACAACTAATAATATAATATTAAAAAAACCATTTTAGGTAAATTTTGACACTATTTGGTACATGATTTTTGTGAAAATCATAACACCTCGATTAGTTAAAAGAAGTTAATTAAATCAATAATAACATTATATATTAACCTATAAAATTAGTGAAATTCATAAAAAGTCTAAAATTACATTTATTTGGGTGTTTATAACATCAATTATGTTAATATGTCATTAATAAGGTAATTACTTCATCATCATTGTGTGATAAATAAAATAAATTATATAATGTCTAAAAATTATAAATAAAATACCATTATGTAGGGAATGTTTTTATGTTTCTAATTATTTTTTATATTCAAATTTATCTTATGTATAAACCTATATTAAAAATGTTTTACTTACTAAACATTGATTTTAACTATTTTAATTCTTCTTTAAATAAAATAATAATAAATGTCCTAATATAATCCAAGTGGACCAAAAAATAATATTTTATCCCTAAGGTTGGTTTTGGTCGAACTAAACTTATCCAATAGTATTATAACAAGTGTTAGTGTAATAATAACATCATTTTTACCCTTAATTACCCTCTTTACTTTTATCTCTGATAAATAAAAGTAAAAAGTTACTATTCTCCAAAAATTATTTTTATCTTATTGAACCATATATTACTCCTTGATATTAATGTTGTCTCTCATATTTTCGAAATTCCACTCACAGAAATGGTAAAATTATGTTTTATGTAAATTTTCAAACTCTCCTAGGAGGTGGGTAAAAGACGGTGAAAAGTTCAATAAAATGTTTATATGTCTAAAATTATTATAAAATTACTCAAATGAATTGCATTAAACGTATATAGGTATTATGTATCAATTATGACCTAAAATAAATTTAAATAAAATAAATGATTATTTATATAAAAATTTGGTTTTTAAATAGTAACCTAGTGTTTTCACTATTCGTCAAAAATTGAAAGTTTTCAGAAAAATACCGAAAATTCACCCTAGGATAATTTCGATATTTTGAATCCAAAAATGAAGTCCATTTTGAAAAATAAAATTTATAAATTTTCAAAAATTGGGTATTACTATTCATTACGACTAGTTCATAATAATATTATAATTATATATCGTTTAGTGAAACTCGATATTGCGTACTACACACGCTATCGACGAAGGTCTTGATTGCATGTAATGCATTCCAAGTAAGGGATGCATGTAGTGAAAGCTCTGTTTTTTGTTTCGTATAACATAATCAAAACATATTTCATTTCTACATTAAACAAAATCAATACATAATGTTGCGTAGAGTAATTCCCACAAAACTAACATGAAATTATGTGTAACACGAGCCAAGAATAGTGTTGTGTATACTGAAAGCTAATATGGTGTTGCCTATAGCACAAGGTAATCTTGGTTTAGCATACAACATAAGTCATCAATGAAATTAAAATTAATAATTCTCATATAATCTCAGGATGTTACAATAAATAAATTTTTTTGTTACATGTGCGTGGAACATTAGAGGAAACTTACATACAACAAGGTATTTGATCGTTATAGAATAGTTTTACACACATGTAATGTATTTATGTTATATAATTGATGGATTTAATATCTGATAATATAAATTAAAAATTGGAGGAATTGATTTAACTGAGGTATTTAATCTATTGGTGAAACATACAACAATTTAAAAAATGGTCATATTAGTTAGATAGTATTTTCAATGTCATGATAAGTTATATGTGGTGAATTCTCTTCATAGTTGATATTTGGAATCTTATTTAGTAGAAATTTTATTTTCATTTAAGTAAAAAATATTTATTTTGTGGGAACAATTGATGTATATATGGGATAAAAAATACAGCAATACAATGTAGGGATAAAAGAACATTCTATCCAATGTTAACTCTTAATTCACAATAATATGGAATATTATTTTCCTATCATATTGTTTATTAAAGGTAATATATTAATTTATCTTGTAAATATTAATTATATTCTCAAAATAGGTCTAATTATAGTACCAAATCTAATATTGAAATAGTAAATTGTCGGAAAATTGGTGATAAATGATACTGGATAATTCATACGGATTTTTAGGTTGATTATTAAAAGTGACTTGTATATTGGAACCTTGATATTACCTCATTAAGAATATATAAATAATTATTTATCAATGTTTAAAATTTTCGGGTCCATACCTTTTTAAACATTATCGTAGAGTTATGTCAATCAACTAAATATATATCACCAAGAAAACATGATAAGGAAATGTATGTGGTAAGAGTTATATATAGGTCAAAATTTATAATACTAATATATAAATCTATTTATATTATTTGTTTAAATGTATTTATAGTTTCAGTATTACATAGGCCTATGTTAAAACAAAGGAAGAAGAACTATAGTGACATGATGTAGAAACTCTATCATCATTAATGTAGCATTGAATTATTATTCAATCATAAAATAGATGATTCCTTACTGAGAATTGTGTATATGTATTTTGAGAAGATATATTAATTATTTTATAATAACTATAATATTTGACTAAAATTATGTAAGAATAAAATTGTGATTGATTTTTAAACTAATATCAATAGTTTCACTGTCAATGGATTTTTTTTGTCTATGTGGATTCAATAGAGGCTGGAAATAATATGATAGATTGGAATATTTTTAGACGCAATTTGATGAAATCGATGAAACAAATATTTCTTTTTTGATAGTAATTTTCCAATAAATACATATTTGAATAAGTTTTATTCTTAAATAAATTATATTCATATCATGTATCACTTCTCGTGATTAATTTTTATGATGGTGATATATAACTAAAAAATTACAGTTGGAGAGAATATTAAATACATATGCTAAACATGTTTTAATTTTGAAGAAAAAAATAATGTTGATTGGTCTCAATGGGACATAGAGGACTAAACTATTATAAGAAAACTATTAAATATGAATCAAGGAGGATTATATGTTACAATGAAATATTTATATAATCACAAGATATAGTCATAATAAATAAGATTGTTGTGGTGTGAAGAATGATTCGTAACATTAAATAGTATTAAAAGAGTTCCCGGGGAACGTCTAGAGAACTTGAGGGGAATACATGCTTTGTGACCTATATTGTCACGACCACCTCCCACCAAAGATGCCCATCCAAAGCTGGATATGGTGAAAGGGAGATAATTACCCCCGAGTCCCACCTCCAGTAGGCCCCGGGGTGGCGACTAGAACCAAGGGTATGTGTTTTCACAAATATGGGAGGAATTACACTTTTTATTTTTAAAATAAGGAAATAGGACAATTCAACCACCAAAAAGGAAAGAACCAGTGTATATAAATAAACCCAATCAAAGCCCACATGCATGTATAAATAATTATTTAACAAGGTACAAGTACAAGAAATCTCAATGTACAATACCAAAAGAAAACAAAGGTACAACAATAGCAACAACTCCAACTGTCCGACTAGTAGGATCCCGCACGGCCCTGGTAGTCCTCCTAGAAACCTGAAAGTAAACGTTGGGTGAGCATACATGTATACTCAGTAGCAAAACCTAAAGCTCTCGTGCACAAGTGGGGACACATCCTAATGTCCCGTGAGAACAGCAGAAGAAACCTAGCAAGGAATTCTATCCACCCTGCCTCACCAGCCACACTCACCAAAACACAAGCACAACATGTAGTAGTATATAAGAAACAAGATTATTGGGTACCCCACACCATTTACCTTTAGTTAGATGCTCTTCCAAATGATGAACGTCCTGACGCTGCCACACTCTCCCCGCCCGCACACACCTGGGCCTCACAACCACGTATCCCGCCCGCACACACCTGGGCCTCACAACCAAGTATCCGGCCCACACATACATGGGCCTCACAACCACGTATCGCACCCGCACACACCTGGGCCTCAACCTAAATATTCTTGGGAAACAGTAGAACTTGCCCGAAGAGTCTTGAGCTAAAACCACCCCAATCGAAACTTACCTGAAGAGTCTTAGGTGTAAGGTTTCCTCAAGCCATCACATCCGAGGGGAGAAGGAGCAGGAAGGAGCTAGTAACTAAAGGAAAAACTCCCTCTCCCGTAAAATGGGAGGGTTTAACACTATGTGTTCAACATGGGTGGGGTGCGATAAATACACAAAATATACAGATATATATATATACCACCCTCACAGCCCAACCTATGGCTTCTAAAAATATAAAATGAGCACGTGCCTCGACACTGCTACTAGGAAGCATGCATACAACAAACAAACCTAACCCCCTTTAGGTTTTCACATTTTAGTAGGAATAGTTATTTAGTTCCTTAACTATTAGGAAACTATCCACAACTAACCACACCAATCGTTCTTAAAACATATCCCTACCATCCACAAAACAAGTTAGGAAAAACATAAGCAAGACAAAAAAGTCCCTCTTATCAACCAACCAACCCCATTGATTATTATTTTCGTTTCATTACCACGCCCCACCATTCATTAACTCTTCCACTTTTATTTATTAATCACAACCAATAACCCATTCACATTAAAACCCAACCATGCAGCCCTGCTACCAACCTCCATAACCACAACCGCACCTAAACCCATACATCAATATCCATTTAATACCATTTATTGCAGCCCCACTTTCCGTTACCAACACAACATTTACACTAACCCACAACCAAGTCAACCGCAGCTCCGCTGCCCACCCGATCCATAACAACCCACAAAAACACCACCAACACATTCCATGTAACCAGGCCAACACCCACATGTTCATTATTCCATTTTGTATAGCCGAGGTGATCACACAAAGGTTCCAGATTTTCATTTAATCAGCCAACATTACGTGATTATCTAATTTCCACATTTCTAAAGCTTCTATCCATAGAAAAATATAGAAGGAGAGGGAAAATTGTAATTACATAAGCAAAGGCCCCCAATGACCGTGATTTTCAGTAGGTAGAAGCTCATTCAATTCACAAATATAATATCATAGGATATAAAAAGTAATGTAACAGCAATCACTAACCTCCAAACCCCATTCATTAACCAGTTATTATCTTTATTTAATGGTTCAACTATTTCTCATGAAATCAAAAGAATAACCACCCCGCATGATACACAAATTAGAGAGACAAAGGTGAGATCCCTAACTCAACAGGTTCTGATTGAAACGCTCCCCCGGATCAACCTTAGAAGACGTCTATCGGCGTCTGTCACTTCTGTCGGGTACCGGAAAAACCTCCTCAGGTGGAAGTCAGAAAGAAAAGACCAATGGAAAGGCGACGGACCCAATCTCGGATGTTCCACCTCATCATTGTGATCCCGTGGCTGCTGAAAAATCGTAAATTGGAGCTCGGACAAAGAAGTTTTGGTAGGAAGAGCATTCGAGTCTCTTGAGAGAGCTCTACTCAGAGGAGAGGGGAGGAGAGGTGTGACTTCAAAGGAGGAGGGGACCCCTCCTTTTATAGGTGTGAAAAGAAAAAGTAAACGGTGTGTACTTTATGGTTCACAGCGTGTACTCAGTTCTTTCACACGGTCTCCACGCGGCTTCCAACACGGCTCCGCGACCGTTGACTGGTCAACACAAGGTTTGAGGGTAACGCATACGCGCGGAAGGACTACACGACATGTAGTTTAGACAAATGGCGTGTACTCATTATTCCACATAGCAATGAAACAGTTTGAAACACGGGGTACACCCAAGAAGGGGGTACACGGTGTGTAGTTTCAAAATTCTGGAAAGTGTGGGAAAATTCCATTTTACCCTCCAGAACACATCTTGACCTTCTTTTTGACAAAGGAATGGGCCGGAGTGGTCCGGGACATTACATCAGATACCTCTTAAAACATTCTCATCCCCGAGAATTCATTAACCACCCCAGAGGAACCGAACAAGATACCTCTTAGGGTTCTCATTATAACAGCATCCCATCCAACAACCCTAATCATATGTGTTAGGAATTATTTCTCCTATGTCGAGATATTATCCCATTTAGGCGGCACTGACTCACCCGCATGGGTTTAATCGCATCCTCATTAATGCGTCTCGATTAAGAATTTGGTCTTCCCACTTTCATACATTAGTATTTTTCAACTTGCTCTAACCCCAAAACCACACAACCAACACATTGCCTGAACATGTGGGTTTGGGAAATTCCTTCCCCTATGTCGAGATATTATCTGCTTTTGGCGGCAATGACTCGCCTGAACAAGTTCAATCACATCCGTGTTAATGCGTCTCGATTAAGGGCCAAGTTTTTCCCTTTCCCACACATCTAGACATGTTACACATTACAAGGGAAAAAAGAAAAAAAAGGTCTCACAAATGACAAGAAAATCATTCCATATAACAAGGGTACGAAGTACAACATCAACAAAAGCTTAGAAGAACAAGGGAAAAAACACATGTCAAAACAACTCCGGGTACTGATTTTACATCTGGGTCTCCCGCTCCCAAGTTCTCTCATCGAGGCCGCCATGCCTCCACAACACACTAACCAAGGGAATGGTTCGTCCATGGAGCACCTTCTCTTTATGATCCTCGATTCTGACTGGTCGTTCCTCGAAGGTCGCATAATCTCCCCTATCTGACTCTCCACAGTCAATAACATGGGAGTCGTCGTGTAAGTACTGACAAAGCTGGGAGACGTGGAAGACATCATGAACCTTCTCCAACTAAGGTGGCAGGGCCAGCTAATATGCCACCTCGCCGACTCGCCTCTATACCTCAAAAGGTCCGATGAACCTGGGTGACAGCTTGCTCCCTTTCCCAAACCACTGCTGCCCCCGTCAAGGGGAAACCTTCAATAACACATGATCCCCCACCTCGAACTCCAAGGGCCTCCTCCGATGATCAGCATAAGACTTCATTCGGTCCTGAGCCTCTTTCATCCTCTCAGGTAGAATTTGGACATTCTATGTGGTGCTCTGCACTACCCCTGGCCCAAGAGCACCTATCTCACCAACCTCTATCCAGCAAATGGGAGAATGACATGTCCTTCCATAAAAAAGCCTCAAATGGTGTCATGCCAATAGTAGAGTGGAAGCTATTGTTGTAGGTAAACTCTACTAAGGGAAAGTGTCGTACCCATGATCCTCCGAAATCCAGAACGCATGCTCGCATCATGTCCTCCAACGTCTGGATAGTCTGCTCCGTTTTCCCATCGGTCTGGGGGTGGAAGCTAGTGCTAAGGCATAGCTGGGTGCCAAATTCATGTTGTAACCCCCTCCAGACTCATGAGGTAAACCGAGTATCCGGATCTGAGACTATAGCCTTTGGAACTCCATGCAAACACACCACCTCGTCTACGTACCTATGTGCTAAAGTACTCACCGGGCCTTACTCCTTAATTGCTAAGAAGTGAGCTGATTTCGTCAGTCGATCCACCACAATACAGATAGCATCATAACCACCCTGAGCTCTAGGTAGTCCTGTGACGAAGTCCATTGAAATTTCATCCCACTTCCACTCGGGGAAATCTAAAGGATTAAACAAACCACTGGGAACATGGTGTTCAGCCTTCACTTGGTGACACACTAGGCATTTAGCCACAATCTCTGCCACTGCCCGTTTCACCCCAGGCCACCAAAACTGATCCCTCAGGCCTTGGTACATTTTTTAAACTCCTAGATTTACCACCATGGGTGAGCTATGGAACTCACGGAGACCTCCCTCATGCATCGCCTCTAGAACAAACAACCTTCCATGGAAAATAATCTGATGTCGGTTGTCTTCTGACAATCCTTCTGGAGCGTTCCCCTGATCGACACGATCCTGCATCACTTCCACCTCGGTGTTCCCCCACTGAGACTGTCCCACTTGCTGTAACAAGTAGCACTGCACCGTCATCTGAAACAAACAGCCTCTAACACCTTCTGCCCTGGAATCCATGTGAAAGGCATCCAACTCTCCCGTTGTGTTCCAAGCATCAGTAGATTCCCGATCCATTTCCTTATGCGACTTCCTGCTCAGGGCATCAGCCACAACGTTGCCCTTACTGTCAGTGTAATAGATCTCATAGTCATTTTCCTAGAGAAACTCAACCCATCTCTGTTGCCTTAAGTTCAGGTCACGTTGGGAGAAGATATAATGAAGGCTCTTGTGATATGATAAGACTACAAAGTGCTCCCCAAGGAGGTAATGTAGCCACAACTTCAGTGCGAACACTACTGCTGCAAGCTCCAGGTCATGGGTGGCATAGTTACGATCGTGAGGGTGCAACTGACTAGACCCAAAACAAATCATACCCTTCTTCTGTATCAGCACGCACCCCAGACCAAGTCCAGAAGCATCAAAAAACACTTCATACAACAACCCTTCATCTAGCAATATGAGTTCGGGATCACTGACCGACTTCTCCTTCAGGTAGTCAAAAGATTTCTGGCACTGATCGCTCCACAGGATGACCTGGTTCTTCCTCTTCAAAGCTGTCAAAGGGGCAACAACTCGAGAAAATTCCGAAACAAACCTCATATAGTGAACTGATAACCCCAAGAAACTATACACTTCTGGCATGCTCTTGGGTGCTTCCCAAGAAACAACTACCTCCACCTTCGACGGGTGCACTGACACTCCATGCTGAGACACCACGTGCCCAAGGAAGTGTACATCTTGTGTCAAGAACTTACACTTCGAAAAATTCTCATAAAGCTGGAGGTGTCTAAGGACTACCATGTCTTCCCTGAGATGCTCAACGTGCTCCTCCTCTGATCTTGATTAGATCAGGAAGTCATCAATAAACACAACGATGAACCTGTCCAGATACTCTTGAAAGACAACGTTCATAAGTCCCATGAACACAGCCGGTGCATTCATAACTCCAAACGACATCACTACAAACTCAACGTGCCCATACCTGCACTTGAAAGCCATCATTGAGATGTCACTGTCGTTCAACCTCAGCTGGGGATATCCAGATCGTAGATCATTCTTGTAAAACCAATCTTCTCCCCTCAGATGGTCGAAGAGATCATCTATCCTTGAGAGGGGGTAACGGTTCTTGACCATTAACTAGTTCAACCGTCGGTAGTCTATGTATAGCCTGAGACCGCCATCTGCCTTCTTCAAGAACAAAACTGGATCCCCCCATGGTGACACTCTGGGTTGAACAAAACCCTTCTCCATCAGATCATCAATCTGAATCCACAACTCCCGCATCTCCGAAGGTGCCATCCGATAAGGGGCCATCAAAATTCGACGGGCACCAGGCTGTAAGTCTATCCCGAAATCAACGTCACGTCGGGGGGGGGGGGGGGTAGAGTCACAACCTCCTTAGGAAAAACATTGAGGAAGTCCCCAAAAACCTCTGGGATATCAATCATCTCGGTATCATCTAGACCCACTGATAATCCGCCTAACAAGGAAAGGAGAGGCTCCACACGCCGGCTTCCCACATAATAGCTCCTCTTGCCAACAAAAGATACGCGATTCCCATAAACTTTGGAGAACACAACTCTTCTCCGAAAGCAGTCGATAATGGAACTAACAGAAAACAACCAGTCCATGCCTAGGATGACATCGTATGGCTGCATCTATAATAGAAGAAGGTCCCCACTAGATCGATGTGCTTCCAACGTTAGCCCACATCCCCGACAAACACACGATACGCTGGTCTGGCCCCCAACTAGTGTACTTAGTACCAGTGGTAGGGAAAGTCTCTCTACGTCTAGTCCCAAAGCATGGGCTAGACCAGGTGCAATGAAGGAGTGTGAAGATCATGAATCGAACAAAGCAGAAACAAGAGTGCTGAACAAACAAATCGTACCTCGCACCACCTCTGGTCCTACCAGAGCTGCCAACTCTATTGCATGAAACTGTTCATGCCCAGCTCTTATGCCTCTCTGATGTCATCCACCTCCACAACCATGCCCTGGTCGAGGTCCCTGAGCAGCTCCCGGAGGTCAGCCTCCTCCCGCAAAGTCTGCCCTTGGAGGAGCATGGTCCTGCTGCAGCTGGAAGGACCTCGCCGGCAACTGGTGCTGCTGAGGTGGGCGATGAATCTTCCCACCTCCACCATACTGAGCTTGGGTCGGGCACCATCTCTGAACGTGCCTGAAACCCCCACAAGAAAAACACCTCGGTCCCAGGCTCGAAAAAAAGGGACGAGGACCCGAAGATTTGAACTAGAACTGCTGGGGCCTGCTCCCCCCTGGCCTGAAACTGGAAGGCCCCGTCGCAGGAGACCTACTGCTGACTGCCTTCCCCTTCGACGAACTTGGATGGATCCCCTCACGTGGTGCACCTCCCTGCGAGTGCATCCTTTCTAAAACCTATACCTTCTTCTGTACTACCAAGTACGTCGGAAGGGTGAAGGGGGGGACAACATACTGGAGCGAAGGATGAAGCGCCTCCACCAAACGTCTTTCCTAAGACTCCTCATCCGGAAAGAGATCTGGAGAAAAGCGTAGGAGATCTAAGAACATGATCCCCAGCTCTCGCACTTATATACTCCCCTGCTGAAGGGAGAGTAACTCCTGCCGCTTCTCCTCCTTGATCATGGAAGAAAGGAATTCCTCTCTAAATTCCTTCTCAAAGTCAGCCCATGGAACCTCTGTCTCTATCCTCTCTCCGAGGTAGAGCGTCCACCACTGTCGCGCTGCACCTGTCAGCTGGCAGACTGCTAGTGGAACCCAGTACTCCCTCGAAGAACAGATCAAGGTAAAAGAGATCCATGGATCTTCAATCCACCCCTCCATCTCCATATCCGAAGTACTACCCTCGTACTTCTTGAGGGTATGCAGCTGGAAAGAACAGAGAGTCTTCTACCACTGGCGATCTTCCTCCTCTCGGTCAATCCTCAACTGATCAACCGCCTGGATCTGCTTGGCCTCGGACGTCTAAGCCACCCGGGGACGACGTCTAGGTGCCATAGCTGTTTGGAAAACAAGGTTTTCCTAATCCCAAGTAGTAAGGAAAAACTCAAGGTTTTATTTCATCATTTTATTTCAATATCTTTCCTAGAACACCCAAATCAAGTAAAACACAATCATGATAATGCATATACCTTCCCTAGGGTCTCTACCTTGTAATCAATGTAGTCTAACTTGTTCATTCGGTTGGCTCAGAGTCCTTGCATCGGATCACTGGGGGCCATAAAATCCCGTGTCCTAGCCGGTCATCCCTGGCCTATGTCACGCACCAATATTGACTAACATTGTTGCCCTACCATCCCATGCAGTCCTCACTATGCCTAACTCCAGACTACATCATATCTATCAACCATCACCTCTGATACCATTCTGTCACGACCCCCTCCCACTGAAGATGCCCCTCCTGAGCTTTCAATGGTGAAAGGGATATAATTACCCCCCGAGTCCCGCCTCTAGTAGGCCTCGGGGTGGCTAATAGCAACAAGGGTATGTGTTTTCACAAATATGGGAGGCATTACCCTTTTTATTTTTAAAGATCAGGAAATAGGACAAGTAAACCACCAAAAAGGAAAGAACCAGTGTATATAAATAAACCCAAACCAAGCCCACATGCATGTTAAAATAATTTTATAACAAGGTACAAGTACAAGAAAGCTCAAAGTACAATACAAAAATAAAACAAAGGTACAACAACAACAACAACTCCAATTGTCCGACTAGTAGGGTCCCGCACGGCCCTGGTAGTCCACCTGGAAACCTGAAAGTAATCGTAGAGTGAGCATACAAGTATACTCAGTAGGGAAACCTAAAGATCTCGTGCACAAGTGGGGAGACATCCTAATGTCCCATGAGAACAACAGAAGAAACCTAGCAAGGAATTCTATCCACCCAACCTCACCAGCCACACTCACCAAAACACAAGCACAACATGTGGTAGTATATAAGAAACACGAGTATTGGGTACCCCGCACCATTTCCCTTTAGTT
Organism: Viscum album; assembly: GCA_963277665.1. NCBI lineage: Eukaryota > Viridiplantae > Streptophyta > Magnoliopsida > Santalales > Viscaceae > Viscum > Viscum album. The sequence goes on from OY728165.1 coordinate 294,365,930, forward strand.
AGATGCTCTTCCTAACGTAGAAAGACTTGACGCTGCCACACTCTCCCCGCCCGCACACACCTAGGCCTCACAACCATGTATCCCGCCCCCACACACCTGGGCCTCACAACCACGTATCCCGCCCGCACACACCTGGGCCTTACAACCACGTATCCCACCCGCAGACACCTGGGCCTCATCCCGAAGATTCTTGGGAAATAGTAGAACCCTCCCGAAGAGTCTTGGGCTAAAACCACCCCAATAGAAACATACCCGAAGAGTCTTAGGTGTAAGTTCACCTCCATCCATCATAGCCTAGGGGAGAAGGAGCAAGAAGGAGCTAGAAACTAAGGAAAAAACACCCTCTCCCATAAAATGGGAGTGTTCAACACTATGTTCTCAGCATGAGTGGGGTTCGATAAAAACACAAAAGATACAGATATATACATATATATATACCAACCTCACAGCCCAGCCTATAGCTTCTAGAAAAAGAAACTGAGCACGTGCTTTGGCACTGCTACTATGAAGCATGCATACAACAAAGAAACCCAATCCCCTTTAGGTTTTCACATTTCAGTAGAAATAGTTATTTAGTTCCTTAACTACTGGGAAACAATCCAAAACTAACCACACAAATGTTTCGTAAAACATATCCCTACCATCCACAAAACATGTCTGGAAAAACATAAGCAGCACAACAAAGTCCCTCTTATCAACCATCCAACCACACTGATTATTATTTATGTTTCATTACCACACCCCAACATGCATTAACTCTTCCACTTTTATTTATTAATATCAACCCATAACTCGTTAACATTAAAACCTAACCCTGCAGCCCCACTGCCTACCACCATAACTTCAACCGCATCGAAACACGTTCATCAATATCCCTTTAATACCATTTATTGCAGCCCCACTGTCCATTACTAACACAACATTCACACCAACCCACAACCATGTCAACCACAGCCCCGCTGCTCACCCGATTCAAAACAACCCACAAAAACACCCCCAACACATGCCACGTAACCAAGCCAACACCCACATGTCCATTATTAAATTTTGTTTTACCGGGGTGATCACACATGAGTTCCATATTTTCATTTAATCATCCAACATTATGTGATTATCCAATTTCCACATTCCACAAGCTTCCATCCATAAGAAAATATAGAAGTAGAGGGAAACATTTAATTGCGTAAGCAAAGGCCCCCAAAGATCGTATTTTTTAGTAGGTAGAAGCTCATTCAATTCACAAATATAATATCACAAGATATAAAATGTAAGGTAATAATATTCACTAACTTCCCAACCCCATTCTTTAACCAGTTATTATCATTATTTAATGGTTCAACAGTTTCTCATGAAAACAAAAGGATACCCACCCAGCATGATACACAAAATAGAGAGACAAAGTTGAGATCCCTACCTCAACAGGTTCCGATCGCAATGCTCCCCCGGATCAACCATAGAAGACGTCCGTCGGCGTCCGTCACTTCTGTCGGGTCCCAGAAAAAACTACTTGGGTGGAAGTCTGAATGAAATGGCCGAAGTAAAGACAACGGACCCAGGATCAGAAGTTCTACCTCATTGTTACGATCCCGTGGCCGCTGACGGATCATAAATCAGAGTTCGTACGGATATGTTATGGTAGGAAGAGCCTTTGAGTCTCTTGAGAGAGCTCTGCTCAGAGGAGAGGGGAGGAGAGGTGTGAGTTGAAAGGAGGAGGGGACCCCTCCTTTTATAGGTGTGAAAATAAAAACTACACGGCGTGTACTTTATGGTACACGGTGTGTACTCGGTTCTTTCACACGGTCTCCACGCGACTTCCAACTTGGCTCTGCGGCCGTTGACTGGTCAACACACGGTTTGATGGTAAATCATACGCGGGGAAGGACTACACGGCATGTAGTTTAGAAACACGGTGTGTATTCATTATTCCACACAGCAAGGACACGGTCTGCAACATGGGTTATACCTGGAAAGGTGGTACATGGCGTGTACTCAAACCACACGACGTGTAGTTTCAAAATTCTGTAAAATGTGGGAAAAGTCCATTTTACCCTCCAGAACACTTCTTGACCTTCTTTTTGACAAAAGAATGGGTCGGAGAGGTCCGGGCCATTACATATATGTAATAAATCTTAAATTTTCATGTATATATATAATGGAAATACAATAAATGTAAAGAAATAATTATTGATTTGGTGAACTATTTTTCATTAAATTAATTGTAAAATCATTACAATGTGGTCCACTTGTAGTGATATGAGGTGCAATGAATTACAAGATATTTATTGTGCAAGATGGTTGAAAAATTATAAGGCCATGATTCATGGTATAAAAAATTCCTATGAAGAAAAAATAATCACAACATATTAATTAAAAATCACACAATGTGGTTCAGTAAATAAAATAGACAAAATTAAACACTTGGTATAAGTCATGAATTGGAGTAATTTTTCTATTGGATCATTGATGAAATAAAAGTATTGATAACGTGAAAATAAAAAAATGATTACAAAGAGAATTAATTCCTCTCACGAAAGAGATAAAAATATACTCACTAATTATTATTATAAAAATCATATAATAATCATAAAATTTCATTGAATATGGATAATCATTTGTAAGGAGTTATATAATGATTAGTGCTTGGATCCAGAAAATTTACTAGATAAAAGGCCATAAGTAAAAGAGAATATTTCATGAATATATTTCAAAATTTCAATGAATTTACTTCAGATAAAGTTGTTCTATGTTATAAAGTGAATTTCAAAGAAAATGTTGACATAGAAAAAATTAAAACATCATAAAACAATTTCTATAAGACCAAAATTTATTTTTCATTTAATGTATATCGATGTCAATATGTGAAAATATCATAAGACATGGTCTAAAAAATTTATTTTTCATGAAAATTTATTTCCTAAATATCAATTTAAAAAATTTTAATTTGAATAATTTATTTTCCATGAAATTAATTTATTCCATTGATTTATTATTTTTAGAGGGCACCAAATTTTAGTTTTACAATATTAACTCAAAAAAATTATTGATTCTTTACATTTTTGGGATTAAAAAATTCAGGTATATAATTTCAATATAATTGATTATATTATTTTTGATTTAATGATTAACATTATTTCCCATTTAACCATTTCATTCATCTAAATTTTTCTAGGGCCTTTACTATATTAGTTTGTGAAATTATAGTTCCTTGAATCCCATTTAACTTGTTATATTCATTCATCCATGAAAATAAAACTCCACTAACTAGATTATTTTATTTATGAATTAAACATTATTCTTATAAAATAAACAATGCTGATGTAATATTCATTGAATATATTTTCTACATATTAAAATGTGATATTCTAGAAATCCTGAGTTTATAATATAAATATTGGGTTCTTATTAGTAGTTTTTAATCAATTTAGAAAATATTTTATGTGTAATATTCATTGACCACTCATTACAAATGTGTTTTCCACTATTATCTCTTGAAGTGAAATATACATTTACAATGTGTATGTATGAAATTTAGTAAAAAATTAAATTCCATAAGTATTATTTTTTTATTATTAATATCCCTAACTCTATTAATTTAGATTTAGTGTCTACTTTAATATAATGAAAAAATATACATAGTATCTCATCCTAAAGGATTGATTATTTTTATACTACGTAAGAACTACATACATATATGATACACATATAATATTGGAAATATAAAAAAATATGTCAAGAATAAATCATGAATCCATTGTATTTTTTATAAGATCATACTTAAAATTCATGGAAATAGAAAGAAATAATGGGTTATATCATATTCATTGTAAGGGTTACATAAAATTTAAATATCAAGAGTACATAAACCTTAATATATTTATATAAATGAAAACAACTAGAAACCCTATCTATTTAGTAAGTATTTTGATCTTAAATCAAATCCCTTAATAATATCATTTCATTAATCACATGGATAATAAAAACAAAATTCAATAGGATTGAAATCCATAATATTAAATGTCTTCATTTAAGTAATAATTTTTTGTTTATCTCTAAACCCTTATTGTAAGATTATTTAATCGACACGTAGGTATACAAAAGAAACATTCAATTTGATTATCTGATTATTCTCATGAATACTATTGATACATTGGAGGGTCATCTAATATCATGCCACCCCCTTTACTACATTTCCTATTCATTCCACTTATAAATAATTAATGATTTAATTCATAATCAATATACCCTATATTTATATATTAAGTGATAAATATGGAATATCAATATTTCCATAGTCAATAAAATAAGTTTATTATGAAATTTTTAATAGTATAAATTCTATATAAATTTTTGAATAATTATATCCATGATAAAATGAATTTTTATATTTATGATAAATGTAAAGATCACTGAAATATTATCACAAGAATATGAAATATTCATGATAAATAAAATGACTAAAAAATAATTTTGATATCATGCATGTCCATAAATTGATTATAAATGTCTATTTTGTAGTAAAATCTTGTTTTTTAAATAATAAATTAAAATTAAAGAGAGAACGTTAAAATATGTTTTCATAATATTTTTTCATTGTAAAATAATTGAAAACGTGTAGATGAATCTATATAGTGTAAAATAATTTTAGAAGTTGTAAAATTTATAAACTCTATTTGAATTAATAATAAATCATTTGTTTTTGAATTTTTTTAAAGAAATATGAAATTGACCCTTTTGATTAACCTGAGAATGATAATTAAAACAATTTTAACAATTTCATTATAAAATAAATAAACCATTATATATAATTAAATTCAGTTAAAATATTTTTCTATAATAGTTTTAATAATCCATAAATGGAATAAAAATAAACTATATCAAAATATTAATGTGGCATAATTTTCAAATATACATTTTTTCCATTTATTCAAATAAAAAAGATGAAAATAAAGAATTAAATATAGAAAATTATTAAATATCATTATTTTAAAAATATAAATGTAATTATGATTTCAAGATTATAAGGTGACTAATATGGAAATAAGAAAAATCACAAAAATGATATATTAAAATAAAATATTATATATTTGGTAACATTCAAATTTTACCGTCTTGAAAAATTAATCTTAAATTAAAACATTAATCATCATGAGTAAATTAATATTCAGGATAATTTAATTAAATTTGTAATATATAAATTCACTGAAGTTATCCATATTTATATCTGTGAATGTGTTAAAGAATAATGTCCACATCACTTCCTGGAGGTTTAGTACACATGTACAAAATAATGACAATATCATTATCCAATTGACTAAAGCCTATGGAGGTAGAAATGATATATTAATTTCTGAATAATTATTATATTGTGAAATTCATATACATTAATTAGTTTTATGATTATGACTGTCTAATTAATGTGGAAATGATAAATGAATTACACCACCACATTGATATGGTAAGTCATACATGTTTATGAGCGAGGTTTCCACTTTTCATAGGATGGTAAATATATATAATATTGTTGTAAAAATAAAAATATATTCTAAATAAATTAATGATATGGTTTTTTTAAAAATTTGTATGTTTAAAATAGAATTAGATAAATTATAATAGGAAATAAACTAGAAATATTCAAAAAAAGACTAATCCCTTCGTTAGTTGACATTCATTATATCTATTTTGGGACATAAATTTATTCATTTTATATGAAAATAATATCAAAAACATGGTTAAGGTTTTTGAGAAGATAGATTAGTATATGTTTTTTAATATTTGGTTCTTATTATAGTATAACAAAAATAGAGAACGGTTGTGTTTTTATTATTTAGTATAGGGGAAATTATGGAATTTGTAAAAGAATAAATTTAGTAAAATGTATTTTTCTTCTCCAAATTGTTAAAAAAATAATTAATTATAAGGTAATATTACGTTCAGGTGAAATATTAAACCCTAATATTATGTTGATTTTTCATTGGTATATTTCCACCATAATAATTTGGTTTTAACACCATGTTAGTTTTTTGACTATGAAGGCAATATTTTTAATTTTTATTATTTCATTATTTACAGTTTTACCACCAAAGGGAAAACCCACAAATAATTCTTGGTTTATTTTTTCTATCAAATTCTATTAAGATAGCTGATGATATTGTTTTTTTAAAAATATCAATGATTAAATTAAATATTAGTCATTATATAACATCATTAATGATACTTTATCAACTATTCATTTAATTTGACATTAAAAAACACATGAAAAAATGATCTAATATTTAAACTCTTCTCAAATATTAAATATTTTATACTTATCTATTATAATAAATTGATACACCAAATCACTCTAATTATTTTACTCCAAATATCATTCAAATCATGTATATTATGTTCCTATTAATTAAATATATAATATTAAAGGTTTTGTATTCATTTAATGTAATTAATTCAGAACTAAATTCAGAAAATATATTTCCATGATAAAAAATTGATTAATATTTCAGGGAATATTTGTATCCCAACAAATCATTTTTTCCAAATAACATAATAACATTTATATTAAAATTAATATAATTACATTTTTACTATATGATTTACTAAAGTATTATAAATAATTAAATAAATGGCCAAGAAAAAAATATTAGATTTTCCAAGATTAAATTATTATGTATATAATATAATCCTCAATTTTAACAAAGAAAAGTACTAGACATATTTTCAATTCATTATCTTAATTTTTTTATAAATTAAAAATATTCCATTTTCAAAGATGTTAAATTTTACAATGGTCACTATTATGAATGAATAAATATAATATAGAACCAAATACTCAATTATAATCTCATGATCCCAAATATGGAATAAATTTTATAAAATTCTGTCGCCATAAGGGGTAAAAATTAATTTTATAAAAATCTCACAATGCATAGTGAAAATTTAGTTGTTTGAAAATGTATTTTTATATGTAAAAATATTTTAATTCTAATAACAAGAATAATATTTATATAAATAGTATTGGTTAAAATATTTATAAAAAAATATTAATATGAGAAAAAATTAATTTTAATCCTTTAAATATTATAAAACAAAATATTGTCTCATTTAAATTTTTTTATTTTCATAGTTCAACCAAAATTTTTATTTATCAAATGTTACAAAAATTATATATTTGATAATATTGAAATAATTATTTAAAATAATATATAATATTTACTTAATAATATTCTAGTATCTTGAAATTATTCATATAAAATTGTTATTACAAATAATGTAATAAATTTAAAAAATTACATAAAGTGAAATATATAATAAAATAATGTATTTTTTTATTGCACCCCCTATTTGAGATTTTCACCCTCAAATCACTATTACTCTGAAAAAATAAAAAAATAATTATTTTACCATATATTGTCTTCATCTTTCCATATATCTTCCATAGAAATAATGTTTTAGCACCAAACATTGCCAATGTGAGTGATCATGATTTGTAGAAAATTCTATCTATAATCTAAATTATTCATATTCTATTCTTAATAAGATAGATCATTCTCTAAATATATAAAATATATCATCAATATATATGAATTATTTGATATTTTACTCCTCATGAGTGATATATGGACCACATTATGTTTTTCTTATAGATTTAGTGGAAGTGCCAAATGAAAATCTACTATACACATATAAAATTAATCCTGAATAGACTAATATATTTGGGGATTACATTTAGTTTCATTAAAAATCATATAAAATTATTCCATCAAAATATTAATTAGAATAACTTTCCAAAATCATCGAACTCACATTCTTTTCAATGATTTCTTATGTAAAATTTTATTATATGTCGATAAACACTAATTCATTGTTGATTGAATATAATCTCTTTTTTCAATTCAATAGTTAGATCAGGTTCTAATATATTTATTCATTTGAAACCATTCAAATGTGTTCATGAACTACCCAACCATATAAACAGGGATTCATAAGTAGGGATATTAATAATAAATTGAATGGTAATATTGAATGAAAATTTTAATAAGAGAATATATTGTTCTTAACATATTTTTAATTCTATAGTTTAGGATCCCAATAGGACTTAAAAAGGATAAAAGTTCTTATTTTATAGCTTATCTACCTATGTATTGTAAAAAAATTTAAACACAACACCTAATAAAATACCCACTAATGGATTCTTGATAACATTGTGTTCAACCTTGGATCCTGGTTAGACCTGATTCAGAGTGGTACTTGATGAAATATACCATTTTCTTTAATGTTTTATTCAATAATATTGTGAAAGGAAAAATATTATATAATAGTGATAAATTTTTTTACTTCATAGTGAAATCAACTAAATCCCATATAAAACTTTTATTAATAGTTGAGTTGTGGAACCTAAATTAAAAAAATCATTTATTGTTTACCCATTTTCATTCTATAATGGTTTTTTAATATAACATCCTCACAGAATTATGTCTCCTAACTGTAACTTATTTTCATACCAGGCATCACATTACATACACTATAATATTATTATTAATTCAATACAAATAAAAATATTCATTCATATATTTGTACATCTCCATACATACATGATCAATAGGTAATGAATAACTATGGGTTTCTCCAAATAACTCCTAATTCAACTCTGATATTAATATGAGACGCACATTTTTCATAATATTAATAACAATGTATGATTAAGGATGAATTTTTAAACATTAACCACATTCTCTGTTGATTCCACGTCAACCTAATAATCCTTATTAATCCTATAATTTATGAACAAGTGAACATTTTTTCAGGCCGATATGATTATAATCATTTCATAATATTTGAATATCAACCTTCTACAAATCAACCAATTTTGAATCGCATTAAATAATATTCATAAAAATCTATCAGGGTTTTCTAGCTCATAGATTTATTCATCTTGTTCTTATTTATCAAGTGGTAATCTTTTGAGAATTAATAATCATTGGTTAACTCCAACCGCCTAATATGGAACATATTAAACTGTATATCATTAGAAAAATACTTAAATTTTATTTGATCAATATATATATATATTACTATTTTATCCATACATATCATGCCTTAATATCATTAATGAAAAATATACAATTTCTAGATCTAAATCAATAGTTAAGTAATGTTTTTCTCGAATTTTAAGTTGGGGAGAGGAATAATCAATCACCATATTATTCCACTTGGCGAGCCATCCTAATCACTTATTTAATGCATATATATATGTATATATATTAAAAACATATCCATTTCATTATTATGTAAAAATTGGTTCATTGGCCTAGCTTCTCATTAGATTTTATTAATTATCATGACATTCAACCATCAAAAATAACATTACCCACATTATGGTAAACATTCTGAGTAGATTAAGTACGCATTAGAAATAACATTCAATGAATCAGTTGTATCCACAAGGGCAATGAAAAATGTGGTCTTTATTAACATGTTTGTTCTAGGCTAATGATAAATAAGTTAAATCATTTAAGGATACACCTAGATAAACTAATATAATATTATATGACACAATAAATAATTAATATAATTGAAAAATTAAAAAATCATAAATTTAGTATAATAATTCTCATTCCCATTGGACAATATCACAACTATAAAATGTTCATAATGTTCATCATTTCTCATTAAATATATTATAATATTATCTATAATTACTACCTCAAATTTTGAAATCGAATACTTATAAAGATTAATGATTAAATTCATGAAGATAATATAATAATTGGTAATTTTAAATGGAATAAAAATAAATTAATATTGACCATACCACATACAGAAATTTATCTTGGGTAAATAATTATTCCATACCCTTAGACGATCAAATTTAGATCGATTATAAATATTTGAAAAATATGTAACTCCTCATAATAGAACATATAGTTCATCAACAAAATTTAGATTTTACTTACTCTTAATAAGGATGTTGTTGTGTTTCTGATAATAACTGAATGGATTCGTTGAACCATTTTTCTTCATTAAAAAAATATCATGATCAACCAATGGGATCAACAATTCTTAAAGGACCTCTTATCTATATTCTATTGGACTTTATTATTTAATTCATAGAACTCAGTTTTTTTATTCTATATGCATTCATTAAGACTTGTGTATCCTCATGTATTTGTTAAATTCAAAACCCATCGTAATGATTTGGGGGAAGACTAGTATAATAATATTTATATATATCAATAAAAACTCATAAAATATGAATAAATTAATTCTTGATATTCACCCCAACCATTTATAAATATTTCTATCCAAAATTGTTAGTATATCCCATATGAAGTGTGTGACTACCACTGGGAGTTTAGATATATCCTATATCTAAATTAAAATTTTATATTGACACAAAATATTGGATGTTACATACTACTAAAAATAATATTAATTTTATGGACTTAATACACTACTAAAATTAAAATGTGTGTGTGATTACATTAATAGATGGATACCCCAATCACATGAGGAGTTCTATCAATTTTTATTCATGTTTTTGAAGAATAAGTGTTTCTATATGGGAAATTATATTAATTACAACCGGAGTGACCAACCCTAATATGTCTATATTTTACTCCCTTTTAACACATTCTATATTACAATTATTTTTATTTAAATCCATACATTTTGTATGTGTGATGATTCCCTTTGACCTATTTGAATCAATCACTAAAAAACATCACAGACTGAGTGAGTTCATAATAATCCTGAATATTGATCAATGAAAAAAAAATACATTTATTGGATAAAATTTTAAAACACTATGATGTATTCTATATATTATTTTGTTATCTATTGTTTATTTAAAATCATGTTTCCAATAATTAAACTAATCTTCCCATAATACCAATTGTAGATCCACTCACTCTTGTAACATAGATTTAATTTCAACATTATTACATTAGCATAAGATAATTGAGATGTTAAACCAAACAACTGATCAGTTTGTAACCTTGAAAATGTAGATACAAAAATGATCCTTATATTACATTTACAATATAATATACATAGTGTAAGAACAAAAAGTCATCAATTATTTTATTCATAATATCATTCTTCGCGTACTAGTGAATGGAATAAAAATTAAGGGTTATTATTGATTCCTTATAAGAATTATATAAATATGAAATTAAAATGAGTAAAATAAATTATAATTTAAGAATGTGAAATAATTTAAAACACATATCATCTTACCACTAACATAAAAAAATTAATCCATGGAAATTACCACTGATGTAATCACATTGATAATAATATAACAATTTTCAATAAAATAAACAGTAAATATTGGATTTCATGAATTAATAAATCATTATATCAATACTATAAAATACTTTTGAAAAGAAAGTTTAATGGATAGGTTGTCATACAACAATACCATTGTATAATTTTTATAACAAATTTATCTAAAGATATCAGTTGATGCATTGAGGGTTAATATGATTTGGGTCCCCAATCATTATGACATGTCAATTTTTCTCATAATATATTGAATGATCAACATAATTCTTCAACATTAATCATTATAAAGAAAATAAATATTTAGTAAAGAGTATTCAATGTGAATATTTCTCCATTATTCCAAATAACTTTAGTCTTAGAATAAAACATAAAGAAATAGTATTGCATTTTTGAAAGAATAATATCATTGACTTAATGAATATAGATATTTAAGATAATTTTAAATTATACCTAAACAAGATCACAAAGAAGTTAATGTTTCAAAGGAATGTTTATTTCCAAAAAAATTAATCAAGATATTAGAAGTGGACATTAATTCATCAAGATAGTATATTTTACATACAAAATAATGGTCTTTAAAGAATAAAGGTAAATTGAAGAAACTTTTTTTAATTTTATTATAAAAACGTTTCTATGAAAAAATTGTATAAACCAATATTAAATGTTAATTATTGTAGGATAATGATGTCCGGGTGAAAATCTATTTTTTTAATATATGTAAAAATAAATTTATTGATTTTTATTTTTTATTTAAAAAGAAAAATGGAAATTTAATAAAAATTAGAGTAGTTTCATTAAAATCATGTAAAAATCATAGATAATATAAATTTTCCTTTATATATAATTTTTATAAATAAAAATTACTATTCTAAAATTATATCAAAAAAATTCGACGTGGAACAAAAATATAATTGATCTAAACATAAATAATTAATAATTTTATGATTAAGAATTATTTCACAAATCATGTAATATTTATTGTAAAATTTGGAATAAAATATTAAATATCTATAAATTTTTATAGGATCCGAAATTATATGGATGTTATGAATGATGCATTATAATACTACATCAATGAAAAAATAGAAGTCATGGAAAATTGATACTTTAAAATACATTCTTACATATTTTATAACATTAAATTTGTTAACCCATTAAATAATAAACATGAATTGAAAAATTAAAAATAATGAATCAATGAAAATATTTATTAAACACATCAATGGTCTTGTATATAAACTGCATAAAAATTAATTATATCATAATATATAATATGCCTTAATGGAGTAGAAAATGAGACAAAATATCTTACCACAATATTACACTTCATTATAAGTTTTTTTACCCTTCATTATAAAACATATAGATTTATTATAAATCTAATATGAAATTATACACATTTCTTTAAAAGTATTTTTGACAAGTTCATTGCATTTTTTTACTCATTTTTCAATAATATATTTTTATCATCAATATTTTGGGTGTTAACTACATTATTTTTTAGGTATTTTTTTATTAGGTAGATTGGGTCCTTGAATATTTTCATATGGTTACATCATCTGAAAATATTAATCCCAATATAAAAATCATATATATTTAATATATATATATATATATATATATTTAGAGTCATATATTAGAGGTGGAGATATTGAAATGAATTAAACCCTTGATGTGGACGACATGTTGTATCTACCCATGAATGTTTTTTTCACATTTAAAATAATGGATTGGTTGAAAAGTGAATATTTATTAAAAATTATAGCATAATTATTATATCATATATTTCATATATATTAGTTATATTTATCATTATTTTTCATGACCCTCCTTCTTCTGGATGAGCGAAGGGATGGAAAACTGCCATGACCATCCTTCCTCAAGATGAAAATGAGATAATGACCCCTAAGTCCCACCTCCAATATGCTCTAAGGTGGGAAATAGCACTAAGGGTATTCAAATCCCACAAAATGAGATCCATTACCCTTTTTATAGTAACCATTATCAAGAGATAATATGTATAAATCTCAAAACAACTCCCTGGAATATATATATAAGAATATAAAATCCATCCAACATGCAAGATTAATGTAAAACTGCAAGATATAAAAATAAGAATTCAAATGATAATAAAAAATTAAAAAAGATAGGCATCAACAGAAAATCTAAAAAAATTCCGAATCTATTAAGGTCTAAAATGGTATGTGTTATCTCCATAAAAAATGAGTACTCATTTATATTCATATGTTGTGAATAAAAGTATCCTCGGTAAAAAAATCCAAAGTCACTCATGTATAAGTGGGGGAATAATACTAAGGCCCCTATGAGAAAACAACCGAAACACAAATGTGCATAACAAGGATTAGTATCCACCACAACCAAACCAAGTAACACTTGCCAATTAATGCATGTTCAGTAATGTAATTTTGTAAGAACATCAATGAGAGGGTAGCCCAAACCACTTCCCATTGGTTTACTACTCTTCCCTAAGATCAAACATCTGGATGCTACCACTCTCTTCCACAAGACCCTCTATAACAACCAGATTGCTCGCATGTGGGGAATATACCAAATCCTATCTCACAACCACTTATACCACAACCATATCCCATCCCACCTCTAGACACCTGGGCCACAAAACCACAACCTCATCTTGATGAAACTTGGCAATGTAAAAAATATCTCATCTTCAAGAAAATTGGGAATCACACCTCTCCCATAGATAACTAGGCCTCACAACCACACCACAACCTGCCTGAAGAGTCTAGGGATACCAATTCCATGAAGTGGGTGAAATAAAGATCCAATAACCATCCATCCAGCATCCCCCCAAGATGACTGAAAGAAAAATTCCCCCAAAAAAATAGGGGTTTTTTACATAGTTCTTAATAGAATTTGGATGCATATAAAAATTCCAAAGAAATAAATGTATATATATTGCTACCAAAAACTAGTCCCATCATATGGGTTTTAAAAAAAATTACTCGACCATAAAAAATTACCCTTGCTTCTACCTATAATGCATAACCACACATCCATCCATATACTTAATTCATAACACCTGAAAATTGATTTAACCAATTATCCATTTATATTAATAAATTAATTTTTTATATTATTTTATCCCTTACATGAAAACTTCCAAACACATCTCACCGCATGTAACAACATAACCCAAACACACTTCAAAATGTTTATGGAATCCCTGGGTGAAAGGACCACATAATGTAAAACCATCCTTCTCAAAATTTATCCCTCCCAAACCATCCTTAGAAAACCTGATGCCAAAAAATCACCACATCCTACAAAACAATAAAACTAAACTGGTTTGTAGTCCCACTACACAAAAAACCCATTGTCAATTACAAAAAAACAACACATATACAGAACCATTTTTATCATTTTTATCAATTTCATATTCAATCAATCTCACTAACATTATATTCCAATACACCACATTCACCATCCTATTCAAGAAACCCACTACAACCGTTGGCAATTCCGAACATAACCATACACAACAAACTTGTACAACTACAAACATAGTTTCATCATATTTTACCAACACGATTCTTTAATTACACATTCATAATTTTCTGGTGATCACTACAGATGTTTAATCATAGAGCATCCATATAATTAACCAGTTATACCTGATAAACCATATTTTCATTTTTACATCCATTCAGTATTTGATCAACAAAATTTATAAATCACCATCCATGGACAAGAACAGTCCACAAAAAACCCTAATTTCTTGATTGATAAAACCCATATGATTCATAACACTAATCGAAGATAATATATAAACAATGATAGTCATCAAAATCACCCCACCCCTCAATAATGAATAATGTAACAGGTCTGATTATCTTTTTAATTATCATATTCCTCACCCATTGTTTTTCTATGTTATGTTTTTGTAATTGTAACCATATGAATACATCATTACACCCACCATGTATGATGCACAATAAAAAGATAGATGAAGTAATTCCATCCTCGAAGATCATATGATCATCAACTCCTCCTAATGCCAATATATGGTGTTCCGTAAGCAGTAGGAGACTCTAATGGAAAATAAATATGATGGCCTCAACACAACCCAAAAATCAGAATGGAAGAAAGGATCGTTGGACACAATTATAAAAACGGAAACACATGAGGAATAGGATATCGGTTTAGAAGAGAGAGATTCTATATTAATGGATGGGAAACAGTTTCAAGGGGAATTTAATCTATATCATGGTCCAGATTACATCATTTGACTATTTCAATGTCATAGGAGAATTAGGATAGAATTGAGATAAGTAGTATCTATTAAAAACCCATATGAAATGACAAACAATATTTTAAACTCTATTTACTTCATATGAAATGTAATAGTGGAGAAATTGGAAAAACAGCAAAAAACTGCAGATGACTCACAGATGGGTGAGTCACCAACAATGGTCACCAATAGTGAGTCACTGAAGCATTACTCATTAAAAAAAATGAATGATATGATTCACTGATGTGACCCACAGTTAGTGGGACACCAACATGACTCAGCGAGACTCGACATACCAATGCCCACCTATCAACTCTAATCATACTGATTCCAGACATACTGTCACCATGACCTACTGATGTCGGATAAATCGACACTAATCCAAAGATGTTGAGCCACTAAGATTGAGCCACTGACTCAGAGACAGTAATATCGACCTACTGATGTTGATCCACTATCTCAATGCTACCTTTATAGAGCTACTAATGTGGATTTATCGATGCCGGGTTACTTATATTATGCCATCGATGTTGTGTCACCTATGAGTCCCACCAATAGAAAGTAATTAATTTGGTTTGACTCTAGAAATGACTTATCATTTCCTTCTAGAACAACCCAAATTGTGGATTTTTAAAATTTAATGGACTACATAGGTTTGAGCCATTACATAGGATACCTCTCAAACTAGTCTCACCCTTGAGATTTTAGAACCAAACCTAGATGAAAGTGGGGTCCGAACAACCACCATGTAAGATACCCCTCATGGATAAACCACCCTATGTTGTTCAAAAGCTCTAGTGAAACCTCAAAATCCAAGAAAACCTCCTCCAAAATATGATAACCAAAAAATCCACAAGATACCCCATTCATGCACTAATTGTCTTGACACATGAATTTCTTAATTATGTTATCTGTGTTAGGATACTATCACCATTGGGTGGAACTGATTCACCCGCACAGGTTTAATTTCACCTCAATTAATTTGTGTTTATTAATAATCTGGTCTCCCGCATTTCACATGTTTGGATTTCATCACACATTATAGAACAAGGAATAAAACAATATTATAGAAAATGAGGTTCAATCACTACATCAGAATGAAAAACAGACAATCAAAACTCAAAACAACATTAGGTACTAGGAACACATATACATCTCCCGTCCCCATGTACTTTTATCTATACCACCATGCCTACAAAAATAATGAACCAAATGAATGGTCCATCCACATTGAACCTTCTCTTGATGATCATGGATCACCATTGGCCACTCAATGAACATTTCATCGCCTTTAATATCTTACCCATTCCAATAAATGACATGAGCGTCATCATGAATATACCAACTAAGTGGAAATGAGAAATACATTATGTATACTCTCTAATTAAGGTGGAAATTTTAAATGGTAGTACACCTTTCCAACTCACCCAAAAAATCTAATGGCTCGATGAACCTTGGAGAAAGTATTCTCCCTATATCAAACATATACATCCAACATTGATTGGAAAACTTCAATAACACATGGTCCTTAACATCAAACTCTAAGGTCCTTATACTGATATGATCATATGGTATATTCCATCCATTTATTATTTTACCCTCTAACAAACAAGCCGGACCTTCTCAGTCATACTCTACCCCACGTGCGGACCGAGAAGATTTGCCTCCCCAACTTTTTTCCTGCACAAATATAAACGATATGGTCTCCCATATCATGATTCTAATGGAGCCATACAAATTGAATAGTGACAGATATAATTGTATGAAAACTATACCATGCGTAATTGGCATTCCCACAACCCAACAATGTCCAAGACATATTCCCAAATCATGTACTCCATAGTCGAGATCACCTTTTTGGTCATCCTAGCAATATGGGCGGTGGAATGTAGTTTTGAGGCGTAATTGAAAAACAAATGCATGCAGAAATCCCTCTAAAATAATAACGTAACACAAAAACTCGTATATGAGATGATGAATTATAGAATCCCACAAAGCCACACAAACCCATATACATACATTCTCATCATGGAATTCACTTCACTCGACACCCTAATTCTTAAGAAGTTAGATAATTTCATTATTTGATCCACCACTACCCAGATTGAATTGCATCATCCCTCAAACCTTCTTAATCCTGTAATGAAATCCATTGAGATTTCATCAAACATCCACATGAGTACATCTAAGGGAAACAACCACCTGTTGAGAACACGGTACTCAACATTAACCTACTTGCACAATAGGAACATTAGCACAAAATCGGGCAATGCCCGCTTCATCCCGAGCAACAAAAATTGTTCCATCAAGCCACAACACATATTGGAAGCACCTGGGTGTACTAGTAAGGGATGTATTTTAAACTCATGGAGAACTACCTCACACATCACCATTGGTACAAACAACATCCATCTTGACTATATCTTTTTATGACAATCCATTGACTATCCCTCCGAAGCATCACCCTTTTCAATGTAATTATGCATCACCTCCTCCTCTAAGTCTCCCAATTGAGACTCCTACACATACTATATTAGATATGAATGAAATTTCATAATAAATATACTTCATCTACCACCATCTTTTCATGATTATATATGAAAGGAAGTAAACTCCTCCATTTCCTTCCAAGAGTACAAATATTCCCGAACAACCTCCTTCTGTGACTTCCTTCTCAATGCATCAGTCATAACATTATCCTTTCCTAATGTGTAATATACATTGATTTTGTAATCCTGGATAGACTCCATACACCAATACCAATTCATCTTCAAGTATCACAGGGAACATATATACCTCATGTTATTGTGATCCCTGAAGACCACAAAGTGTTCTCCAATGAGGTAATTCCTCCAAAACATCAGTGAAAACATGAATGTCGATTGATATAGATCATGGGTGGAATAGTAATTTTCCCGGGGGAAGTAACTTCCTAGACCTAAATAGGATTACTTATCACTAATACATAATCACACATTTAATTAATATACATGAATCACCACAAAACACCTCAAACATCACACACTCCTATGGAAAACAGATAACTGGTGCACTACACAAATTCCACTTCAAATAGACCAATGCAGCATGACACTGCTCCCTCGACACAAAATCATGGCCTTTCTGGTCTGATATGTCAAAGTAGGACCAACTCTAGAGAAATCAGTTAAAAATATATGGTTATACCCTACAAGACAAAAAAATATATGATCTTATTCCACATTATTGGGTGTTTATAAAGAAAAAACTACATCGACCTTTCACGGGACCAATTTTATTCCATTCAGAGACACCACATTTCCATTTACCTTCACCTCTCATGTCCAAAACATACATTTAGACAACAACCCTTTGAGCTTGTGGCATGGAAGAACCTACATGATAGTTTTTTGATGCTCAGTATACTACTCCTCTAACTTATCATTGATCAGAATGTAATCGATGAAAATGATGATGAATTGGTCAAGGAACAAACAAATGATGGAGGTCATTAGTCCCATGAATGTTACAAGTGGGTTCATAACATCAAATGACATAACCCCTAACTTGATCTTCCTATACCTGATTCTAAAATATGTCTTCAGGATGTAACATTTTTTCAAAATAAATTAGTGATATCCATACCATAGAAATATCATAGAAAATAAACATTATCCCATCATATGGTCAAAAAGTTCATGTATCCTTTGGAGAAGGTAACAGTTCTAAGACATCAATGGGTGAAACCTCTTATAGTCCATTAACATCCTCAAACAACAATATTCCTTATTTTTGAACAATAATATTGCACCACACTATGACCCACATGTTCTTATAAATCCATAATTCATTAGATCATCCATCGGAATCCTTATCTCCCACATCTTGGAAAGTACTATCCAATATGGATCCATTGAAATTAGAGAAGCAATGTGAATCTTGTCTATTACAAACTGAACATTACGATGAGGGGGTAGAGTCCCAACATCCTTAGAAAAATCTTCCAAGAAATCCACAGAAACCTTATGAACCCCCTACATCATAGAATCCACTAACTCCACTAATAGATCAACCAATAATGAATGTTGAGTCTTTGGACATTGAATGCCCACAAAAAAACTCTTCTAGCCAACAAAATACACATGCCATACATCGATGTCAAAAAATTCCACAATTTTCTAGATTTAGTCGAAATCATCTTGAATAGAGTACAAACAGTAGATTCGAATGATAACATCGTCTATTTTCACAATTAATAGAAATAGATCAACACAGGACTGATGTGGTTCCATCATCAACATACATCTTGAGAACACATCCAACAAGATGGCCTGACCCCCTACAAATGTAGCAAACACCAGGGGAAATAGACTCTATATGTCCAGTCCTAGAGAAAGGTATGTAAGGAGTGGAACAAAGAAGTGTGATTCTCTTGGATGAAACCCAGAGAAAAAAAGTGTACAAAATAAGCTGATCAAACCCTGAATGATCTCTGGCCCCAATGGAACTATTTCCAATAAGGAATGGAACTGACCACACCAGGCCCTGCTTCCCCTCTAATGTCAACCATCAATATGAACACCTACAGTTTCATGTCCCAGAGTAATGACATGTTTTCAGCTTCCACCTCCTTTGACTCCCCTCTTTGTAGTAGGAACCTTGTGTCCATACTACTCACATTTCATAGCCAAAAACTACTACTGAGGTAGTTGCTGACCCTACCTACCTCCACTTTATTGAGATATAACTAGAAACTAACTAGATGGTCCCATGACCTTCATATGGAAAACACCTTTGTCCAATGCTTATTGTAAAAGCACGAGGACCATATGGTTGAAACTGAAACTGCTGTGGTTGACTCCCCACTTGTTGAATCCTCAAAGGCAATGGTGCCTGTATCCTTTGGTTGGAATCCTTTCCCTTCATAGAAACATGTTGGTTCCAATCTCATGGAATACCTTCTCATGAATGAATCATCTCAACCAATTCTACCTTATTAAGGCCCTCTTAGTTGGTCAATAAGGTTGAAGGAGTATGTGTTTATTAAAGGGAAGCATAGAGTGCCTCCCCTAAGAATCTATCATGAGACTCCTCATCTGGAATGAGACCCAGAGGAAAGAAATGTGGATCCTGGATCGTGATCCACAACTCTCGAACTAACATACTCCCCTGATGGAGGGAGATTTGATATGGTCACTTATCATTTTTAATGGTGAAATAATGGAATTCTTCTTGAATATCCTTCTTAAAGTCGACACACAGAACATCATCATAATTTCAATCTCCCAGGTACAACATGCACCGCTTACATGAAGCTCCCCACATTTAACTATCCTCCAATAAAACCATGTACTTTGTCAGAGTCTATATCAAGTTAAAATAGATTACCATTACCACATGTATCAACCCAAGATTCCACAGTATTTTTCCCTTGGAATAATGCAGTACCTTCTGTTGTACGTACCGTAGAGTTTTAACACACCATGACCAACGAAACTATATATTATAAATAGTACTACTCACATTTTGAAATTTTATAAATTTTAATTTTCAAAATAATTTTCATTTTAGGATTCAGAATATCAAAATTAGCTAACGGTGATTTTTTGTATTTTTCTAGGAACTTTCAATTTTTTATGAATAATGAAAAACACTGTGTTATTGTTTAAAATCGAATTTTTATTAAAATAATTATTTATTTTATTTTAATTTAATTTATGTCAAAGTAGATACATAATACCTATATGTGTTCACTGAAATTCAATGGAGTCATTTTATAATTTGTTTAGATATATAAAATTTTAGTGAACTTTTTACCGACTTTTACCCACCTCCTTGACACATTTACAAATTTTTATAAATCATAATTTTATCACTTCTATGAGTTTAATTTCAAAAAACCGAGAGACATTGTTGGAATTAGTAAGTAAAATGTGGTTCAATAAGATGAAAATATTTTTTTTTGAATAGTAACTTTTGACTTTTATTTACCACAATTAAAAGTAAAAAGGGTAATTAAGGGTTAAAATGATATTATAATAATCCTAACACATGTACTAATTCTATTGGATATGTGTAATTCGACCAAAAACAACCTTATAAATAAAATATGATCCTTTTGGTCCACTTGTATTAGATTAGGACATCTATTATTTATTTTAAAGAAGAGATAAAAGTGTTAAATTCAATGTATAATAACTAAACCATTTTTAATATAGAGTTAAAAAAATATAAATTCAATAATAGATATTAATTAGGAAGTTAAAAATATTTCCTACATAATGGAATTTTATTATCATTTTTAGACATTAAATAATTTAATTCAGTCTTAACAAAATTATGATGTAGTAGTTACATTATTAATGGAATTTTTAGAAAATTTATATTGTAAATATTCAATTAACATAATTTGAGACTTATGATGAATTAAACAAATTTTATAGGTTAATATTACATGTTTGGATTGATTAAATAAATTTTATTCGAAGTGATAAAGTATTTATGGCTTTTAAAAAAATCAAATACTCAACGGTGTCAAAATTGACATGATTGTGTTTTTTAAAAAAATACTATATTACTAATTGATGCATTATTCCTAAAAAACTAAGGATCAGACGAAGGAAGTAGATAAGGTTATATATATAAATAATGAACCATTGGGGGTTCTATTGGAAGTTTATTTTTTTTATTAAACATATAATATAATAAAACAAAAAGACATGGTAAATGTCAAACTATTTAACAAAGAGTTAAATCTAAATGATAAGGTTATTATGGTGACATAAACCATTCAAAAACCTATTTTTTGAGATTTTTCCAACCCATCCCCACCTTATCCACGAAATAAAATCATTTTTGAGCAATTATAAATCCAAAATAATTTTTTTATAAAATAATATTTCACGATTTTCTTAAAGTGACCATCACCTCTATTATAAAAGGGTACATCCCATTCTCTTAATTTCACCCCTCCAATACCATATTTATTGGCCAGACCCTACCAAAATATCCTCATAAATTCCCTCAATTCAATAAATCGTCCTCACATGGATCATAAATCCAACCTATGGAGCCCTTTTTATCAACTAAAAAATAAACACATAAAGAAAAGGTAATAATTCCACCACCCTCTTTCAAGTTCTTTTCTTATTCCACTTCCTATTTCATTGATTCCATACATAAATAATAACTCTAGTATGATATACATACTATGATTTTATTATAAATATGGTACAACCATATTTTTTATTCTATCCATCATATAAATGACAATGTCATCATACGTGTGTATGTACGGCTTACAGTTTCCATGTCGTGTGTAGTTTTTCATTCAAACACTTAATTATTTTGGATGGGTATAATAATGAGTTTAACAAATTTAAATAATAAATATAACATGTTAATGATTCTTTATATATGATATAACATACAACTACATATGATTTCTCCATCAATAAAATGATATTGTTTCTCGTACGTACGTATGGATTATTGTCTCCATGAACAAGATGAGATTCATTCCTCATTGTAATCATTCAAGAATAAATTTCATTTTATGATTATAAATAATATTTATGAAAAAAATATAATTATTTATATGAATCAATTAAATCCTATCCATAAAAAATGTGTATTACATTACCAAGAATATAAAGGAAAATGAATTAGTTAACCCTTGAAATAATGATAATACTAAAATATTATTAATAATGCAATATTAGAGGATCGTATAGGTAATCATATATAAGTATATACTTCTTGTAAAATTTAATAAATTTTTTTATCTATTATAAAGGATGTTATCATACCATCTACTATGGGAAAGAACAAGTTAAGAGTTAATTCTACAATCTCTTAACTTATTTTAGGTTCTTAATATGTAATTATCTACTAGGACCTCTTTACCATCCACAATAGTGTTTTCTTAAAATTGTAATTTGAAACATTTTTCTATTTACTAGACTATGGATTAAATTCTTTTATACCATTATTTGACCATATATATTTTAAAGAAAATCTTTCTGTCATTTTCCGAACAAGGTACTTTATGACTTTTTTGACAACATTATGGTATGAATGTATTTTTTTAACTTAAACGGCAGGTGTGGCTATTTTCCACCATTACAACATCGTTGAAGCTTCACATACAAGCATAAAAAAAAATTTAAAAATAAATGTTTTCTTTTAAAATTATATGACTTTTATATTATTTCAAAATAGAAAGAAATATTTCTGAAAAAAATTGATTTCATTTGTGTCAATATCCATTGATGGATTTTTAGCTTGTTTTAATATGTTTTATTATGATACAAAACATCCATATTGTATTAAAGGTTATATGATATGTTTGAATGTGGATGTATTATTTTTACAAAATTCATGGTTTATGGATAAAGTATTGACATTTAATATTCCAATTTTAATATGAATGTTTTTGTTATGTTTAATCCTTTTAATAAGAAGAATGCATTGGACATAGTACATGATGGGCGGAGCCCACTATAACTCTTTGATGCATCTGTATGTCTCATGAGAAAACTAGTGTCTTGAAAAGGTCATTGAAAAAATCTTTTTGGAAGCCTTGTAACATGGCTTGACTATGTGGTTATGATGTCTGGCATTCTACATTCCATCATTATGAAATTGGCTATTGATATTGCATGTAATTATTCGACTAGTTGAATATCCGTATGAATAAGTAAATGAAATTATTTGATTTATATTGGCCATATTGTGATTATTTTTATGTTTAAAATGATTATTATTAATTCTTATACATTTCCTTAAATGTTTATTCTTATTTATTAAAATTTCCGCTATATAGTTATCCCTAATGAGAATTTGAGCTCACCACATTCTATGTTTTATTATTCCCAGGATGCAAAGAAGTATATTATGACTGAAATATAGGGATAGTCTAAGGGATATTATAAGGTATATGAATATGGTCAATGGAGACAATGTTGTTGTTCTTTTTCATTTTATAATGTAATATAAATCTAATGAATGTAACTAGTACTTCCAAGGCTACTAAAGAGATTGGTCTTTCAGGATTTGATACCTTGTGGTCATTCTAATGTTATTTAATAATGAACCAACTCATGGTAAATGTGTTTGGGGAATTACAGTTGGTATCAGAGAAACTTTATTACTATACATGGAAGTAATATTTAGAAAAACATTGATCAGAGAACATTAACCTATGATAATCTTTGTGGATTAGTATATAATAACTTTCTAGAATTTTGGTAATGTAGAAATTTTGTGAGTTTTCCATGTAATACATCTCTGTCTACATATGACCAGGTAGAGGCGGTTATGAAACAAATGTACCTAGGGGTAAAACCCAAATACACTTCTTTGAGCTATACTCGAATGGGAACTGGTGCACGACAAAGGTCCTTGTGACACTCTTGGTTATGACAGTCTTGGGAGATATTCTTAGGATAGTTCACATTTTGTTTAAAAACCATTTTGAATGATTTATGAGTATATATACCTACTAAAACAAATTATTTTTATGATTATGGATCATATCCTTAAATGTTCAAATTATGTTAAGTGTTTTACAAGTTTGGAATTATGAATTGTGATTCATAAACTAATATATTGTTTTCTATTGTGTAGAAATAGTTCATAATGGAAGGAATGGAAACTATATCAATGCTTGTAATCCATGTAGGGATTACCTCCTACTCAAGATCATTACAGTGGAGTTCTTGGTGGAATTGGTTCTGATCATCTTATCACCATACTGGGGCAACTCACCCAAGTTATAAATAATTACCTTACCCATATGGAGCACCCTGATCCACAACACAAAGGATAAATGTTAGACCGCTTCATGGGAAAACAACCACCAACATTCAATGGCTGTACAAATCCATTAGTATTTGATCGATGGATTAATTCGGTAGAAAAAATATTTCATACTATAGGGAGTAGTGAAAGTGAAAATGTTTTCATGGAAGTTTATCACCTCATAGGAGATGCAGATCAATGAGGGTCATTACTCCATAACACAATGGAAGATGAAGAAGTATTGAATATTGAATGGATAGAGTTTAAAGTGAATTTCTTAGAAAAATACTTTCCTCGTGACCATTGATAGGATATGGAATGACAATTTTTGAGTCTGAGGAAAATGGAGCATGAGAATGTCACAAAGTAGGAGGCTAAATTTACAAGTATAGGTAGGCATGAAGTAAATTATATACGTAATTCATGGACTAATATTGATCGATACTTTGATGTGTTAAAACCATTTCTCAGTCAATCATTAGTCTCACAATCCTTCTCATCATACGAAGATATTGTCTCATATGCTATCAAGAAAAAAAAGGAATTCTCTATGTTTAATAACATTAAAGAAAATCAAGAGAAAAAAGAGATCTTTTGAACACTCTGGAAGTGGAAATAAAAGGAACAAGGGAAAAGTTTAATATCCACCCTATGAGAAATGTGGGAAGAAACACCTGGGTACTTTCCTAAAGGGAATGGGAGTCTGTTACATGTGTGGTGAAAAGGCCACCAAGGTCTTGATGGAAAGGGGAAGAAAGTGGTCATCAATATTGAATTCTACAATTGTAGAGATTAGGGGAATTATGAAAATGAATGTATTCTGCGCCAAGGGAACATACCTCAAAAAAATTCCAAGGGTGCATACCATGCTTATGCGATCACTATTTCTAAGGTTGAAGCTCAAAAGAATGTGGTGCTAGGTAATTTAATAGTTTCATCAAGTTTAGTCAATGCTTAATTTGATTCTGTATCATCGCATTGTTTCATATCTTCCCAATTTTCAAAAAATATAGATATTTTCAATTTGACTTAAAAAGGGAGTTGTCAGTCAAAACACAAAAGGGAAGTATTATCACATCAATGTTTTGTGAATCAGTTCCCATTAGGCTATATAAATTTTCATTATATACTGAACTCATTTTCATACACCTTATTGAATTTGATATAATCCTCAGAATGGATTTTCTTTCAGACCATGATGAATATATTTATTATAAGAAGAACGATGTTACAAATTTTGTTGATGTTAAGGAGTACCTTGTCTTTAGAGAAAAAATCTCACCACCTAATTCTTATCAAGATCCACCACCAGTAGATCAACTAAATTCATCTATTGGGGAAGAAGAGAATAAAATAACAATGGGTGAGGAAAAGAATGTTTGAATAGAGTACGAACCTATTGTGCAATAATATGTGGATGAGTTTCTAGAGGATTTACCAGGACACGCTCCAGAATGAGAAATTGAGTTTTCCATTGATTTAATTCATGGTTCAAGGCCGATATCAAATACCCATTATAGAATGGATAGTGTAGAATTATTGGAACTAAAGAAAAAACTACATGAATTGATTACCAAGAGATTTATTCTCCATAGTGTTTCTACATGGGGAGCCCATGTATTTTTTTAAGAAGAAAGACGGATCAATGAGTTTGTGCATTGACTGTAGGAAGATCAATGCTATAATAATAAAGAATAAGTATCCCCTTCCATGCATTGATGATTTATTCAACAAACATCATGGAGATCAATATTTTACAAATATTGAACTTTGATCTAGATATCATTAGTTTTATGTGACGATGGAATACATTCCGATAACAACATTTCCAACCAGGTAAAAGCATTACTAGTATACACTAATGCCTTTTGAATTGACTTATTCATAGTCTGTCTTCAAGGATCTAATTAATAGAGTTCTCAAAGAATATCTTAATGAATTTGTTTTGGTATTTATGGATGATATCTTAGTATACTCAAAAATATATAAAGATCATGAAAATCAGTTGCACACTTTTCTAAAAACCGTAAAAGAAATGAATTATATTGGTAGTTTGACATGTGTGAACTCTTGCTTCAAGATATTTATTTTCATGGAAATATTGTCTCTAAGGATGGAATCTTTGTTGATACTTAAAATACCAAGGCAATACATGAATGTCCAGCAACAACAACTATAACTAAGGTATGCGATTTTATTGGTTTAGCTGGTTATTATCGATGCTTCGTCTTAAATTTTTCCAGATTGGCTAACCCATTAACAAATCTCACACGTAAAGAGGTTTAAGTTGTTTTGAAAAAAGCGTGCGAAGGATTTTTTGAATCACTGAAGAGAATATTATCAATTCACATATCTTGACTATACCATCAAATAATGAGGGGTTTGTTATTTATTATGATGCTTCAATGTAAGGACATGGTTGAGTCCTTATGTAGAATGATATAGTTATTTCCTCTGTATCAAGACAGCTAAAAATTCATGATTAAAACAATCCTACTCATGATCTTGAGTTATTATCTATAATCATTGATTTGAAAATATAGAGACACTATCTCTATGGTAAAAAATGTGAGATTTATACTGATCATAAGAGTTTGAAGAATATTTTCCCAAAGAAAGAACGCAATATGAGGTAATGATGATTTCATGAACTACTCAAGGATTAATATTGCATTATACACTACCCCATATGGAAATAAAATAAGGTGGAATATTCTTTGAGTAGAAAGGATCATGGAGTTTTGAACAATATGAGAGTTGATAGGGATCATTTTTTCATGTATCTAGTAAAGATGGATATGGTAATAACCATAGTAGGTGAAACATCAATTCACTTAAAAAAGTTTGCCAACCCTTATTTACTAGAAAGGATTAAGAGTTCTCAAACTATTGATGAAGAGTTTCAAAAGAAGATTAATGTTGTGAATGATGGGAGATTGTGTAACTTCATATATGAATATGAAATTTTGATGTTTGGGATGAGCCTTTATGTTCCAAACAAACCTGATCTAAAGAGATATTTTTGGATGATGCTCATAGATTCAATTTATATATACACCCTAGGAGCACCATGATTTAAAGAGATTTGATGGATAATTTTTGGTGGGACAACATAACGAGGGAGATTTTTGATTTGGTGTTAAGATATATGGTTTGTAAATAAACAAAAGATGGAAGGAATCAACCCGGAGGAGTCATGACACCTCTTCCCATAAATGAGTGGAAATGGTATATTATTATGTTGGGCTTTGTCATGGGGCTATCAGAGACTCATAGAAGGAATGCTGCAATATGGGTCATTGTTGATCATCTTACCAAGTTAGCTCATTTTCATGCTATTAGAGAAGATTTACCACTTGAACATATGAAAATTCAATATATTAATGATGTTTAAAGGCATCATGGAGTACCCCTATCGATTATTTCTAATCGTGATCCCTATTTTACATTAATATTCTATAAAAGTCATTAGAAGTCCCTAGTTACTAAACATCATTTGAGCACTGCCTACCATCCTCAAACCGATGGACAATCAGAACAGACTATTCAAACCTTAGAAGTCATGTAGTTCTGTCTCTCACTTGACAATCATGGTATGTGGGATAAATATTTACCAATGGTACAATTTTAAAATAACAATAGCTTCCATTCGTGTATTCAAATGGAACCATATGATGTGTTATATGGAAATAGATGTTGCATAACAACTTGTTGGGATGAAGTTGGTGAAAGAAAACTCGTAGTCCCAGAACATGTTGAGTAAACAATGGAAAAGGTGAAAGTTATCCAAACCCCCATCAAAGCATCCCAATGTAGGAAAAAGCGGTATACCGATAACCAATGGAAGGTTTTGGAATTTGAAGTAGGAGACCATGTTTTCATGAAGGTAACTCCATGGAAGGGTGTTATACATTTTGGTAAGAAGGGAAAATTGAGACACATGTACATCATACATTTCGAAATTCTAGAGCGAATTGGATTTGTAGCATATCATTTGGCAGTGCCTCCTAGTCTCTTCAAAGTTCATGATGTGTTCCACTTATCACTATTGAGAAAATACATTTCTATCCCAGTACATGTACTAACCTATAATGAAATTGAACTGGTACCTGATCTATCTTATTGTGTAGAGACTCTCAAAATCCTTGATAAGAGAGAACAAGTGCTGAGAAACTGGACCACTCATCTTGTAAATGTTCTAAAAAACCATAAGATAAAAGAAGAAACATGGGAACCCTAAGAACTTTTGAATGAAGAACCACTCGAATCGTTTTATATAGTAATATTCTAGTAATTTCGAGAAAAAATGTATTTTAAGGAGGGGAGAATGTAACACCCCAATCTTCCACAGTTCTTGTCCCTTTGAATAATGTAGTAGCTTGCGTTGTACGCAACTTAGAGTTTTAACATAGCAAGACCAATGAAACTAGCCATAATGAATAGTAATACCAACTTTTTTAATTTTATAAATTTTAATTTCCAAAATGGACTTCATTTTTGGATTCTGAATATCAAAATTAGCTTATGGTAATTTTTTTGTATTTTTTGGAGAATATTCAATTTTCGATGAATAGTGAAAAACACTACGTTATTGTTTAATACCGACTTTTTATTTAAACAATTAGTTTTTTTATTTAAATTTATTTTAGGTGAAAAAATATAAATAATACTTATATATTTTAAATTTTATTCATTTGAGTCATTTTATAATAAGTTTAGAAATATTAAATTTTATTCAACATTTTACCGTCTTTTACCCACCTTCTATGAGTATTTAAAAATTTGAATAAAACAGAATTTATCCACTTCTATGAGTTGAATATCAAAAATCCGAGAGACACAACTGACATAAGTAAGTAAAATGTGGTTTAATAATATGAAAATAATTTTTGATGAATAGTATGTTTTGACTTTTATTTACCACGGTTAAAAGTAAATAGATTAATTAAGGGTAAAAAAGATATTATAATTATTCTAACACACATCTTAATTCTACAGGATAAGTGTAATTTGACCAAAAATAACATTAGGAATAAAATATGTTCTATTTGGTCCACTTGAATTAGATTAGGACATTTATTATTATTATTTTTAAAAATAGTTAAAAGTGTCAAAGTCAGTGTTTAATAATTAAACCATTTTTAATATGGGGTTATACATAAGATAAATTTGACTATAAATATTCATTATAAATATAAAATTATTTCATCCATAATGTTATTTTATTTATAATTTTTAGACATTAAATATTTTAATTTATGTATGACACAATGATGATGCAGTAATTACCTTATTAATGAAATGTTAAAATTATTGATATTATTAATATGCAAATAAATGTAAATTGAGACTTCTGATGAATTACACTCATTTTATAGGTATATGTGACATGTTATAATTTATTAAAAAAATATTATTCAATGTGATAATGTTTATATGGCTTTCAAAAAAAAACAAATAATAAATGGTGACCATATTGACATAATTGAGTTTTAAAAACAAATACTATATTATTAATTGATAAAATGTTCTTAAAAATATAAGGATCATCCAAAGGACTTAAATAAGGTTATATATATTAATAATGAACCACTTAGGGTTTTCTTGGTAGTTTTTAGTAATTTTATTAACCATATAATATAAAAATACCAAGATACATGCTAAATGTCAAACTATTTAACAAAAAGTTAAATCTAAAAGATAAGGTAAATATTGGGACATAAACAAGTTTAAAACCAATTGGTTGAGAGTTTTTCAACCCATAACCACCATATCCCCGAAATAAATCATTTTTGATCCATTAGAAACCGGAAATTATTTTATTATAAAATAATATTTACAGCTTTTTCTAAAGTGATTGTCACCTCTCTAATAAAAGAGTACTTCCCCTTCTCTCAATTTCACACCTCCAAAGATATTTGGTTCAGCCAACCCCTCACCAAATATCCCCCCATCATCTATCATATCTACCTATAGTCATTACATGGATCATAAAGCCATCCTAAGGATCCCCCTTGATCAACTCAAAAGGAGACACATGAAAAAGAGGTAATAATTTCACCACTCTCTTTCATGTTCTTTTCTTCTTCCACTTCCTCTTTCATTGATTCCATACCAAAATAATTTCTGGAGTACCTTATACATAATGTTATGTTATTATAAATATGGTACAACTATATTCATTATTCTATCCATCCTATAAATGAAAATTTTATTATACGTGCGTACATATGGCTTACCGTCACCATGTTGTGGTGTAGTTTTTATTCAAACACTTCATTTTTTTAGATGGGTATAATAATGAATATAACTGATTTAAATAATAAATATAACATGTTAGTGATTCTTTTTATATGATATACCATCCAATTACATACTATTTCACCATCAATATAATGATATTTTCTCTCGTGCATACGTACGGTTTATCATCTCCATGAACGCGATGAGATTCATTCCCCATCGTAATCATTCAAGAATAATTTTATTTTATGATTAGAAATAATGTTTAGGAATTTAATATCATTCTATGTATGCATCAAATACATCCTATCCATAACAAACATGGCCTATGTAACCAAGAATAAAAAGTAAAATGAATAAGTTATCACTCGAAACGATGATAATACATAAATATTATTAACAAGGAAATATTAAAGGATCATATATTATATCATATTTATGTATATAGATCTTGTATAATATAATAACAATTATTTAACTATTATACTGGTGGATAACACACCATTGACTTAGGAAAAGAACAAGGTATGGGTTAATTCTACAATCTCTTTACTTATCTGAGGTTGTTAATATGTAGGTATCAACTAGGACCTCTTTACCATCCACATCCGTGTTTTCATTAAAATGTAATTCGAATTTTTTTTATTATTTAATAGAATATGGGTCAAATTAATTTATACCTTATTTGAACATATGTTTTTTCAAGGAATATTTCTGTCATTTTCTAAACAATGTACTTTAGGACATTTTCAACAAAATTATGGTAAGAATGTCTTTTTTTAACTTATACGACAGATGTGGATATTTTCCTCCGTTATAACATCGTCGAGGCTTCCCATACAAGCTTATAAGAATATTTTCAAAATAAAAGTTTTATTTTATAATTATATGACTTTTATATGATTTAAAAATATGAAGATATATATATATCTCTAAAAAAGTTATGATTTCATCTATGTCAACATCCATTGATGGATTTTAAGCTTGTTTCAAGTTGATTTATTATGATACACAAATCTAATATTGTATTGAAGGTTTTTTTATATGTATTATTGTGGATGTGTTATTTTTAAACCATTCATGGTTTATGGATAATTTATTGACATTTTGTATGATATTTTCAATATAAAAATTTAATGTTATGTTTAAACCTTTTCATATAAGGAATGAATTCAACTTAGTATGTGATGGGTGGAGCCCTCTATAACTCCTCGATGTATCAGTATGTCTCATGACACAAACTAGTGTCTTGGCACAAGACCTGGAAAAAATATTATTTGTAGTCTTTGAAAAAGGCAGTGACAATGTGGTTATGAAGTCTGAAATTATGCATTCCATCATTATGAAATTGGATATTGATATTTAATGTGATTATTGGACTAGTATAATATCCATGTGAATAAGTAAATGGAATTATTTGATTTATATTGGCTATATAATGAAGATTTTTATGTTTAAAATTCTTATGATTTAGTCTTATACATTTCCTTAAATGTTTATGCATATTTATGAATGATTCGGCTTTATTGTTACCCATACTAAGCATATGATCTCACCCCTTTCTATGTTTAATTTTTTCTATGATGTGAAGAAGTATACTATAACTGACCTGCAAGCATTGTCTAAGGGATATTCTATGGGATAGTCTAAGGGATATTAATGTCAGAATGACCTGAATGCCTTCATTTTTTATTATTTTTGATAATCCACCTTTCAAGGGATGAACTGGATCCTTTACAAGGCCCGAAGGCTCATAGACAATTACATGACCTGTAGGTCATAGAGGGAATCACCTAGACAAGACAACTTGGAACTGATCCTCCCCATCATGTGTCATGATATCAGCACACCACCTTCGCAGGGCTAGTAGGCTAGTTGTCCTATGCAAAGGTGCACAGGCCTGGAGACAATGTTTTTTTTTTGTTTTTAATTTTATAATTTAATGTAAAACATAAGAATGTATCTAGTACATCCAAGTATTTTAAACTGATCGGTATTTCTAGATTTGATCTCTTATGATAATACAAATGTTAAGTAATAATGCAATGACTATGGGTAACTGGGGTCTGGGCGTTACACCTTAGGACAACACTCTGTATCTGTATCTGAAATGATTTGGTCATACTTTTCTAGAGTCTACTGCTTTAAATGACCAAACAAATTCTACCACTGATCAGTCTAGGGATGCCAATTCCAAGAAGATGTAGAAAATAAGATCAAATAACCATAAATCCTTCATTCCACATGGATTCTGGGAAAGGAAACCCTACTCCAAAATAATGCGGGAGTTCTAAAAGTGCTCATCAACATGGGTGGTTTTCATATAGAAATCATTATATACTACATGTTTATATATAAGTATTAAACACTAAGCTTAACCTATGGGTTTTCATAACGAACAAGTAGCCCTGTAAAATTTCCCTGGCTTCCACCTCTATGGAATAACTTCACAGCTAGCCACAAAATTAATTCATAAACCTAGATAATTCATTTAACTGATTATATCTTTTAATTAAAATATTCATATACATATTTATTCCATCCATACCTAGGAAACTACCACACACAACTCACTAAAAGTAACATCACAACACACACAAAGTTTACATAAGTCTCTAGAAACCCTGGTCGAATGTTCCATGGAAGGTAACACCATCCTTATTCAAAATTATATCTCCCAACCCATCATTAGTAGGCTTGTTCTATGAAATGAACCATATTTTTAAAAACAATCATACTCACCCATGTTGTTGTAACACTGAACAAATAGACCATCCTCAACAACCAAAACACAACCCTGACGTAGACCCAATATTCAATAAGTTAAGACATTCCATAATCAATAAAACACACCAACCTAAGATTACATTTCACAACATGAAACTCCCCATAGAAGAAACCCACTAAAACCGTTACTAAGGCTGAACAGATCCATACACAACACAAAACAATACCTATCAAACAGAGTGTCTTCAAATTTGACAAATATTGTTCTTTAATTCCAATATCATAATTAAATGGTGATCAAAACTTAATTATAATCATACATAATCCATTTTTATAACTCGATATACATTAATAACCACAATTTAATATTTTCATCCATTCAATAGAGGGTCAACAATAATTATAAATAGTCACCCATGCACTTGAACATACCACTGATGACCACAATTTTCATAAGGATACAACCCATATGATTCATAAACGGGATCAAATATAATAGATTAATGAAAAACTAATCATCAACATCACCCCCATTTATTTTTTACTAAAGTAACAGGTTTGATTATCTTCGTTATTATCTTCATCCCCAACCCTTATTCATCTTTATTATGTTTGTTTCGACTTTACCAACATGAAGACATCAGTACACCCACCCCCGCAAGATATAAAATTAAAACTGGGATGATGTAATTCCTCCATCGAAGAGCATACGATCAGAAAATCTTCATTTCATCATAATAGCTAGTCAAGCCAGAAGCAGGAGACACCCTGGGAAACTAAATATAAAGGTAACAAGAAAACACAAAACTTGGTGGGAATGAAATTTACTTAGTGCAATAAGAGAAAAATATAAAAAAAATTGGGAATATAATCTTGTCTTACAATATCCAAATACTACATCAATGTAAGAAAAATAACTTCAAGGTCCATTAAGTTTTCATCGTGGTCAAGATTATGCCATTGTACTATTTGAAATCCACAAAACCATTATGATAATAAATATAGAATTAAAATCCATTAAAACTCATTTAAAAATGACCAAACATGGTTTTAGTCTCGATTTATGCCAAGTAAAATGTTAGTGGAGTGAACTATGAAATATAATAAGAAATATATGTAAATTATTCATCAATGCGTGGGTCACTGATGTGATTCACTTGTAGTGAGACACATTATACTGAATCACTAATACGAGTGCCTGGCATGACTTTTCAACATGCGTGACTGGCATGAACCACTAGTAGTTAGTCCGTGAAACCACTCACTAATGCTTAACCTACAAATGATGATCCACCGATGTTAAGCCACAAACGCTGACCCCCCAGCGTCGAGCCACTGATACTAAGTCACTGACACCGTGCCACTGATGTTGAGCCACCAATGTTGAGCCACCGATGTTATGCTTACTATTTTTTGTTACCGATACCAAGTTACTGACTCTGATCTACCGACACTGAGCCAGTGATGCGTCCCATCAATAGAAAAATGAAATTAGTAGAATACTCTAGAAATTAGTGACGGTTTTCTCCAAGAACACCACAAACATTGGATTTTGACAATGTAATGGATTTGTGTGGTCCGAGCTAGTATATTGATATTATCTATGATAAATCTAAAAGAATAAGGTTTTAAATAACTTTGTGGATTTCATAGTCCATACCTACTGACAAGTTATATAATTTTTTTCCAATAGATTGCAAGGAAAACATGTATATGTCATATTATTATATTATTTGTATAATTATGCCCCCAAAATCATATATATTTGTTTTATTATCTTTATAACCATCAATGAAATGTGATAATGAAAAATTAATTACCATTATAAATGGTGATTGTATGTTATACATACTCATGAAAGATGTTTACACATTTCATAGGACATATAATAAATTTAATATGGTTTAAATTAATAATAAAAAAATATTATTAAATTTATGATAATATATTTATAATTTTATAGTCAGTATAATAATATTATTGTAATTAAAAAAATAAAAAAAACATTAAATAATTATTAAATATTGTTACCTATTATTTAGTAGACTTCCTTTAGATCATTTCATAAGAGTCTAAGATATGGTTTTAGGAACACAATAACTTTTAATAATTTATAAGGCTATTTAGAAGTTAAATAGATTGTTTTTGGATGACCAATACTTCTCAATGTGTTCTAATGAAAATAGATAATGGGTATCCTTATATAATTGAGGGAAGGTACATTTCCTAAAATTTCATAAATTATTAAATTATTATAAATTATTTTTCACATATATAATGATTAAATAGATATAATTTTAATTTAATATGAGTATGACTTTAAATAATATCATTACATAAAATATTGATAGGTTTTAGTTATTTATTTACCCTTATCATTTAGTTTTAGCACCTTATTAACCCTTTATAAAAGTACAAAATTATTAATGTATTAAACCCTTTTAGTGTCCAAGGAGTAATGATAAAATGGAAGATATAGAATAAATAGATCGTGATTTATTTTTATAACCACATCTCAATCTAATTTTTGAATATATTTTTTATTAGTTTTAACTCATTTAATTAGATATAATTTATTGAAAATATAATTAATAATAGTTTTTTTAATAATTAACATAATTTGAATTTGAATAAAACATGAAAATAACATAATTTTAATCTAATCCCTTCAAAAAAACTGATTATATTATTTACCTTAGAAAACTTTCTATAAATAACTCAAATTATATTACAATAAATTTTTCAAATTCATTTATCTACCCTTTCTAATAATTTAATAAATTCATTATCATAATTTCAAATTTAATTTAAGGTAATTATATCAATATTATGAATTAATAAAAAAATTAAAAAATTAAAAATATATTTCAATGGAATATTTATAAATCTTATAAATTTCATATTATCACTATTAGAAAATATAATATATATTAAACTTTAGGGAAGACCCTATTTTTCTTTATTAATTTCTTAAATATTATAGAGCGTAAAAAGATTACTAAGTGGAAAAAGTCGCCGTTTTAAAATTTTGGATGATTATGTGTAAAATGGATTATTATAATGATATAACGGAATCAATTTTATATGTTTTTAATTCCCTTTCAAATAATTATTATCCGTAATTATAGGATTTTCCATTTTTCAGGTGATAAATGTTTTCGTGGTTACAATTCAAAAGGTCGAATTATAAAAGGGTCATATTTACCAAATTTGAATACTATAATTCCAAATATGGGATCCATTTTATCAAATATGATCCTTAAATATTGTAGAAAAATATTTTATATTAATCCCCAAAATCGCAATGTAAATTTATCATTAATAAAATGCCTTTTATGGGTAAAAATATTCATTACCAAGACAAAGTATAATACTGATCCAAATTTAATAAACTGAATTACCATTAACAAAATAATATTTCTGGTACTTTAATACAAATCTACAAAAAAAATTGTGAATATAATGGAATTGAATAAGATATATAGTTTTTATTAATAAATTTCATTCTCTCTATTCAATTATTAATTAAACATATTAGAATATTCACATAAATTCAAACAAATATAATATTGACATGATGTTTTCAAAAGTTGTAAAATGTTAACATAATATTTTACCATGAGAAGGATGTTGGATTTTTTAAACATGGTGAAACATATAAGGAAAACTTTCAATGAAATATTATTTATAGAGAAATATTTTTTAAAATAAAGGGATCTACATTATTGATTTATTACTTTTGAATTTCATTTTCAATATTGTGCGTGAGTTATTTCAATGGTAAAAAAATATAATGTTACTAAAAAAATTTCATTTACAACGAAGTAACCCCAGAATCACGAACCAGATGAATTATGTTATAACATATATCGTGATTACACAAAATCAAATCCTGAAGGACCAATCAATTTAGCAGTAATGGAATGCCAGATTACATACTCAATATAAATAATACAACGAGAAATGGTCATTATAAATAAGATTCACAATAAAAAGAAATAAATAGAATCATTGAATGCCTAATAAAATATCGCTTCATTATAACCATGAGAAAGGAAATATAAAAAGGTTGACTACAAATTCTTAGCAAGGGTACATAAAGTGGAAGTAATAATGATTAAATGATAATAAATCAACATGGAATATTAAATTACTGATGAAAATTCCATTTAAATAACTATAAAAGGAAAATTCAATAAGGAAATGTATGATACTAAAAATTAAATAAATGAGGTAAATGAGTAATTCTTGGACACAATATTTCCTTGGTACGTGCAACAATTACGGTTATGACAATTGATAATAAAATTTATTTATTAGGTAAAAACCATGCTATTATGGTGAACATCATATGTAAAATGATATATAGATTTGGAAGTACTAATATATATTGTATGAGAGTATGAATATTAAATTAAATTTATAGATAAAAATGATTAAAATATTTTGATTATTTCTATATAATTATAAAAATATATAAAAGAACTTATATTTCAATTATATTTATTAAGAAAATCATTATGAAAATATTCTTTAAACATCCCAAAATGTCACATACAACATTAGATAATCTAAATCATAATCCCAATAAATTAATTTTATTAAATGGAACCTATAATATCATGGTATTAAGTAAATTCATGATATTAAATTTTAATATGGTTAATATACACAAAATAAAAAAAATTTGGTTAAAAATAATAAACTAGTCTCAATGGAATGTAATTTGAACCAAAATTCCTTTACCTTAACATTCCTTTTTTTTTTCTGGATTTTATCCTCATATATAGTGGTTCATAGTATGTTAATAACGTATAATAGAAGTATTTTTTTTATAATTTCATGTAACAATTTCTTATAATATATATTTACTCATATTTTAATAACAATTAATTATATTAACTACATAGAGAGTCAATTTCCTAGCTTTTTTGAGTAATTTTTGATGTGTTATTTGTTGTTAATATTAATAAAATCATTATTTAATCATATAAAAAATATATTACTTGATTTTTATATCATATATATTTATCATTTATTTAGTTTTTATTATCAATAAGTCTTGGAGATATGAAATGAAATGCACTGTTCTTGGAGACGGTAGGACATACATATACCCGAACACAACTTTCATTTCATTGTTTTATTAAATGAATTAAAATTAAATGATATATTTATACCAAAATTAAATTATTAAATCTATTTTATATCCCATAAACATAAAAATAATATCATTTATACAATCCACGTATGGAATGAATGAGTCACGTTGGTTTTAGGCGGCGATAGCCCACATTCCAAAAGAATGAAATTATCGTATTTCATCCAGATGTAAAATATAAAGGTATGTCATAAATAAAATATAGATATAAATAATGAAATTATATATAATATTTATCATATATAAGATGATAATACATCAAAATAGCCACCATGAGATGTGTTAATGTAAATATGGAAAAAGATTATTTTGTGAGATAATATTTCATCTTATAAAGAAATAATATGTTCATTACCACTTATATGGAAGTGTTTGTATGTGCAGGAAGAACCCATAGCATATAAATATCATATTATATTTATTATATTGTCAATTCTATAAATTCCTTGAATCAAAATATGTGATGGGTTCGATAATGTAAATAAAACTAAAAATCGTCAGGATGTTTTTGACCTCTCATCTGAGTAACACCTTTTGGTTTTTATGAAAAGGTTTCCTTGGATTACATATACATATTTCATAATTTGATGATTATATTACATGGATTTGGATTTTTAGGAGCTATTTGTATGTAGCATGGATGATAAATTGTGTCTTGAAATGGGTGTTGATGTGTGAGGATAGTAGACTTTTTGTAGTGGAGCCGGACAAACACTCTAGTAATATTCTACAATTTATATCCATACACGTTTTTCCAATTGAAATTGGTTAAAATTAGGAA
This sequence comes from Viscum album, assembly GCA_963277665.1. NCBI lineage: Eukaryota > Viridiplantae > Streptophyta > Magnoliopsida > Santalales > Viscaceae > Viscum > Viscum album. The sequence continues at coordinate 294,406,169 of OY728165.1, forward strand.
CCCAATTAAATAAAATGGATTATAAGTTAAAAATATGTATAAAAAGGTATATTAGACATGTTTATCTGTAATTTTTTACTAAAATGTTATGGTTTAGTCCCATATTACGATTAATTTTACCTTAAATGTTGTGATTAATTTTAATTAATTTCATTTATATTTTTGGTCAAATACATATTATACCTAAAAATACATTATATTATACTCATTCAAAATTCTTAATCCCTTTTAATAATTATAATCACATAATTTATAGAAATTAATTGAAATATAATCCCATATAAGTGATGACAATGCTGGGTTTTAAGCTAAAACATTCAACAGTTTGTTGTGTTTTTACTATAATTTTTCAAGTAAATTTTATTACATAGAAATTAATTAGGTTAATTGAATAATATATTATATTATTAATCCTTAAAACAAATAAAAATATAACTTACCCTTATAAATTAAGTTGACAAAAAAGTAGTTTTGAATTAAATTTCAGTATTTTTCAATATTCATAAAAAAATGAATCTTCATAGAAAAATACAAAAACTGACCTTAAAGAAATTTTTTATGTTTTAATTCCAAATATAAAGTTTATTTTTACATATAAAATTCATAAAAGGGAAAAAAATTCTCAAAAATGGTTTTCCATCTAAAGAGGGAAAAGCTACATTTATAAAAATATATAATTTTATGTGTAATATTGGGATTGTTCATATATTGACCCTATAAAATATATTGGATGAAAATTAAAAATATTTTCTCACATTAATACCATTGAAAAACTAAAATTAATTTAATTAATTAGGTAAACACATCTGTGTGAGGATAAAAATAGTTTTCTATAAATATAATCTGTTTATATTAAAAAAATTCTTATTTTCTTTTCTAATTAAATCTATAACCAATTAATTCATTTTATATTTTTATAAACCATATGTTGTCATATTTTATATAATAATATTTATATCTCATAATTTAATGGTTATGTTAATACTTAATATATTAAATAATAATATATTAATAACATATTGTTGTCCATTAATTAAACAATATTGTATATAATGTAATCTATCGAACAAGTTCATTCATGTGTGTAAGGAAATATAACAAAATAATTATTTGAATTTAATAACATATAATTTATCAAATCTATTTAATATAACAAATATATTTTATCATACATGGGTATTTTAATCTATTTTGTTCATGGTGTCATGTGTTATCCACAATATCGATTATAATATACTTTATTTAGAATTTCAGTGTGTTACATTCTCCCCATATTAAATAAATTGCATAATCACAATTTAAAACTAATTATTGTGATGAACGTATTGAAAATAAAATAATTTTTCAATAACAAACATTTTAGAAAATGTTTTTATCAAATATTATTAATATGAGTGAAAAGAAAGTACAATTTTCACGTAATTAGGATCCCTATTTTGAGAACAAAGGGGGAAATTTGAAACATAGATATTAAAGAAAAAAAATCCAACAATCAAGTTCTAATGAAAAGATCTAGAGAAAATCTTCTTATAAATGTTTTTAACTAAAAATTGGTGGCCCAGAGTTTTGAATAATTGTAATTGTTAACATAAAAAAAGATGATAATTTTGAAACATTTTTCCATCAAAACCTTTATGATGAATTCAGTCATAATATAAGAATATAAGAAAATATATGTTTTTAAAAACACAATATTTTTCATTGATTATTACTTGAACTATTTTTACATCATCTCATTGCACATGATACCTCATACAATGAAGTAATACGTTAACCTCAAAAATATCATCTATTGATAAACCATAAATGGTTAAATTTTCAAATAGATAATGATCCATTACACTAGAAGGAAGGTCAAAAAATTTACAAAAAGAACATTTTGTTATGCTTTGATAAAAACAAATTATCTCTATATTATCATAGTATAATCATGTGAAAATATTCATTAAGTATCCACTTGAAATATGGTAGTAAATCAAATCACCATAAAGCTATAATAAAAAATGAATTAGATCTTATTTATTTTGTAATACACCTTCAAGTAGATATATTCCTTAAATCCAAATGTGTTATAAACTATATCAAATGAAGCATATACTAGTAGTCTAAAATTAATTAATTAGTTCCATGGAAGTTATCACATGGACAAAAAAGTAATTTCCTCATCATAAAACAACATTAGAAAAATATTAATGGTTTTATTTCACCTAGTCAATCGTTGTCAAAATAAATTAACATTCTACACAATAACTATTTTTTGTAACATTAATTATATGATCTCATATAATTAAAAAATTATTATTTCAATAAAAAAATTTTACTTAATAAATAATATGAAGATAAAATCATAACAATAGTTTGAAAACATATTTATTAGATCCAAATATATAAGTATATTAATCACTATACATCGGTTTGGTAAATAATATCTTCTTAACATTGATCCCTTAGTTTATTAAGAGGTATATTATATTGATGTTTGGGGAATTTGTTTGTGTAGAGACCCATCTACTTGAAGTTTTATAACTGAATAGTATCATTTTTATCATTCCCATTGAATTACTTTTCATGGTGACCCTTTTCCCCACACATATAACAAACTCTCATTCCATTTTATCATTTATCATGGTGATTCATTGCACATATGTCACATAAAAGAATTTTATCAAAATTATTCTTGTTATTTGATGCATTCACGTTTTCATGGTGATTAGAAGACCTCATCTTCTATTATATTCCATTGAATACATAGGATATTGATAATTAGGTCTCCATTATGATATACCATAAAACAATTTATTAGTATGATGAAAAATTATTAGAAATAATCACCCTTTGATGATTTCTCTTAAAACAATCAAAACAGTGGTTAGTCATGCACTCTGTGTTATGTGTGTAATCCATAGAATAAATGGATAACATTGTTAAAGAATCATTATAATATCCAATAATCACTTCTTCCTTTTACATTATGATAACAAGATATATCTTCATCTCAATTTTCTTATCATTAGGGTTGTATATATCAAAGAATGAAACCTATAATTATCTCTATTATAGGAGTTAAATTACCACTTCCTCCCTTGTATTCTAGATCATGGACCCCCATTGATCTGCATTACCATGGATACAATTAAAAAATGAGTAATGTTCTCATTTTTACTACATTCTAATGATGTCAATATCTTCCCTTGAATCTTAATCCATTTCTCATATACCATTGGATTAGTTGTCCCACTAAATGAATAGGGATTCAACCACATAATGTGATTTATAAATTATGATTATTATTGTGGAATATGTTACAAAATTTGGGAAGGGTTAATATTCATTTTCTGACTATGATTCCCTAATATATCTATAACAGTCTATGTTCTAATACAAATTACATTGACATTATCAATAGGGAAAACTCTACATTGGCCATTATTATTCATATCATTCATAAATATATATGCCAAATATACACAATGCAATATAACGAATTAGACAATATTTTTATAAATGTTTTGTAACCCTTGATATGGATTAACACACTATATAAATTTTTCCATATTTAATCCAAGTATTATAAATATTTTTTATTTCGGGGGAATCCTTACTTTTAAATCCTTCATAATCTTATGTAATAAAATGTGAATTAACATAATAATATATCTCAGTATTTTCAACCATATTGTATAGTAAGGACCATTTTTGTGTACCAGGTATCACTGAGTAAGGCGCGTCACACCTTGTTGGTTTTGTTACTCCTAGGTACATCTATTCCAGAACCACGTAAACATGTAATATCTATTAAAGGATATATTGCATGAAATGGAAAAAAATATAATCCTTACCGAAATTATATGATATTCATATTCACATATCCTCAATTCCAATTTAGGTTTTTCTACATAATATATGTTTAAAAAATCTAGCTTCCAAGGACGCTGCAAAAATACCATTGATACCAACTATAATGCCATAACCCCACAATCCCATAACCAGTGAATTATTTTAATACATAATATGATTACAAGGAATAAAATCCTGATGTAATGATATGTTTAATAGTATTGTAAAAAAAAATAATATACACATTTCTTATACTACATTTAAAAATAGGAATTAAAATCATTATTTATAATTAAACGAATTAAATTGAATCTTTTAACTTTTATTCAAATAATTATTCTTCATAACCTAAGTAAAGGAAACATAGTAATGGTGATTTCAGATGATCATTAAGGGTATGTAATGTATACTATATAATGAATAAATGAGAATAAATCAACACGAAAATATATATAACTAATGAAACATTCAATTAAAATAACTAGATTAAGAAAATTAAATAGGGAATTGTAAAAAAAGTTAAATACATTCCATCTAATCAATATAGTAAAAATTAAATGTATCCATAGATATTCTGGTCGAAAATCTCATTGATGAATTATAAATGATACTTAATGATGGAAATTATTAATTATTGGTCTTCTTGTTTTATAGGTACTTGTAATCATTATCATCAAGTCCATTCAAAATACAGTTTTGTAATCGGGTAAATACCCATCAATTTGGAAAAACTATTTTGTCTCATGAGACTACTGATGCATCCAATGGTTTTCTATAACTATCCCCAACCAATGCAATACCTTCCAAATAATTAATCATATGTAATAACAACTTTAATAAATAAAAAATATTCCTTGTGAATTTTCATTATTGAATAAAAGGTACAAATTTATTATATTCTATTTGGTGGTAATGGGTTTTGGGTCTTCTTTTGTGGCGGATTCTAGCAAGCTAGGCATTTGGGTAAAATGATTGGGGAAGTTTGTTACCTATTATATAGATAACTCCGTTTTTTATATGAAAAATTATTCCTCAAATTTATTCCAATGCAAGGTGAGGCCTCTAGGATTAGGAGAGGGATTTTGAGGATTTATTTTGTAAGACTATGGTCTAGACAATCTGTCTTGAGATATTTGATTAAGTGGGAAGATATGATTCATTTTATTGGGGATGGGGATTGGAACTTATGTAATATTTTTCATAAGGTAATGATTAAAAAAATTACATTTCATGTTGCCCTTATAGAATACCCAAATATATAAATAAGATGATTGGGAATAAATATGGCAAAAAAATGGCTCTGATACATATTTCATGGAAATTGTTTCCCATAAGATTATGGTTTAAATCCTTATTAATCTTATGATTACATCCGTCAATGATATTTAATTTAATTACACTCATTAATATTTTTGTACAAAAAACGATAACCCTCATTGAAAATATAATATATTATTATTACAAATATGGAAAATATCATTCAAATTAAAATAATTGAATTTTAAAAAATTAATTTATATTTAATCCCCTAGATGGGTCGACAAGCCAATATTTTATGGTAAAAACATTAAAAAGGTTGATTTTTTTATTGTCAACATCATAGTGAAATTGATTACAATGACCTAAATTAGATTACTTGAAAAAAATATGTTCTAATTAATAAATAATAGTATTTTAAAATTTAATTTATGATTAAAATTAATTTAGTTGAAAACTATGTTTTGAATTAAATTTTAGTATTTTTCATTATTCATTAAAAACTAAATTTTAACCCAAAAAATTAAAAATTAATCATAATAAAATTTTTATGTTTTTAATCCAAATATAATTTTTATTTCAGACATATTTGATTTATTAAATGATTAAAAATTTTATTTACATTTTTTTCTCCATCCAAAGATGAAAAAAATAACATTATAAAATTATAGTATTTTATTTTCCATATTGGGTTGGTTCTTATCTTGAGACAATAAAATCAATTTTATTAATATAAAAAATATTATATACCATTAATTTCACCCAATAATTTTTATTAATTTAATTTATAAGGGTAAAATTACTTCTTCACCGTAAAAATTAAATTCTATAAAAATACTCCCTTTATATTCAAATGATTCTTATATTCATTTCTGATTAATTGGTAACCAATGAATTCATTTTAAATTTCAATAAACCATATATATTAATAATTTATAAAAAAATATGTATAACTAATATTTTAGAGGTTTATATAATTCTTATTAGGATAAATAATAGTATATTAATTGTATATTATTCATCCATTCAAACATGATTTTCTTATAACACAAGCTATCAAACAAGGTTGTTCTTGCAAGTAAGGAAAGCAGAATTACTGTTTGTGTGAATTAGATGATAAAGAGTATATTGAATATATTTAAACTAGTAATTATATTTTAATGTATCTAGGTTGTATATTAACATACATATTTGATGTCTTATGTCATTCATGCTATCAAATATTATGTTCATACATATCAGGGTGTTACATAATTTTTACTCGTAACGTCTTGTTCAATATTTTGGAAATTATTTATATCATAGCTGTTCATACAGTCATTCTTAATTATAAAGAACACATTAACCCTTACTCATATGTATACATTTAGGTCCCCAAATCTTTTTCTCTTAACATATAATGATATTTGTGTATATACATGAATACGTTTTTCAATATGCATCATATAACCTTAAACTAAATAATAGAGTATTTGATATCAATAACTAAAACATAAAAAATTGTCAATATATTTATTTTTTTATATACTAGTACATACTAAGAGTAATTTATTTTTAATTTCTTATATTTATATAACGGGAACATATCCCATCATTTATGACACCAAATTTTCTATTTAATATTGGATGTCTATTTTTAATCTATTATTGGATTTTCAATTTTTGTTCTAAATAAATAATTTATTCATATCGATTATTAAAATAGGAAATGAAAATTATATAGAACCTCCTATGCCTCATATAATATGTATCATCTTTTTTAATTTCTTATTGAATCATTAAATTCATTCATTTTTCATTTTAAAATGATCTGATAACATCATTAATTTAATGATGATAGGGTGAGTATAATATATATATTTATCTTATGTTGTTAACAAAACATAATTCTCCATTATCATTTTCCATTAAGATAATTAATTTAAAACATCATATCACTTAACTATCATTTCTCTATTATATATCCTTTTGTACGTTATCCATGAAACCATATGTATCTATAATATCATGTTTCATCTATATATTTTGTTTTATTATCATCATTATATCTGTAGAGGTATCAATATATCAATTCTTATTATTACAATGAATATAATAATTATTTTCATCTTATATATATTTTAGGATTATTATGAAGGGGATACATTATTTATTAAAAAAACATTTATTAGTTTAGAGAAATATTTCACCTCTTATAGTATTAACTAAAACTAAATGATATTTTTTTTATTTAAGGACTGATATCAAATTTAAAATTAATATTTTATAAAAATTCACTATAATGAAATATAAAATAATTATTCAAATTTTTATCTAATGTCTCATGTTATTAATATGGATTTATATTAAATTTATATATAATTTAATAAAAATACATAAATAATAATAAAAAATTGACCAATAAACATATTTAAAAAAATATGTGATGATAATAATTTTAATCTCAGCACTTAGTAATTTTCATATACAGTCATGTAATTATTAATATCAAATATATATACAAAATTCTTCTATAGATAACACTATCTGATTATTAAACATAGGAATAATAATAACTATTTTTATGTTACAAAATTCTCAGAGATATTAAATCATGTAAACACCATATGAAAATATCTTATATAGTTTCCCAAATATTACTATTATAAAAATATTAATGATGTGTATAAAATAACCTATTTGAATTTATCTTTTAGAGTCACCCATGGTGAATGACCATGGGCATCATGATTTTAATATTGGATTGAATATAACATCTGTATTATTTATGTGGTTTTATATAATATTCACCTTCAAATTATATTTACATAAAATCCATATTTCTTCTCATAATATTTTTTTATATATTAATGATTCTAAAATAATTTTTTATGTTTATTATTATTATCATGTAAATAAACTTCTTTCAAATATTTTAATAAAGAAATATATATATATTAATTTTTTTATAATACCACAATAAAATGTAATTATAATATTAAATATAAATCAATGCACCCCAAATGAAAATTCATGATAAATTTACATATATTTTTTTATTTAAATCAAATTAAATAAAATTGTAGTCAATATATTTTATATTTAGACAATTATTCATACCCCACATTTGTATAACATATTCGATGATCAAAGTATAGTGGTAATATATCAGATGATTAGAATGTGAGAATTATTATAATTTTTGTTGAATATGTTCTATAAAAAATATTCCCAATTAAAATATAATTTTTTTATCATTTTGAATAGATAAATTGATCAAAAAATGTAAAATAATATTATAAGTGAATTTTATATTAAGATAGGGATAATTATACAATAAAAAAATTTTAATAAATATCACCTAATCATTTTATAGAGAAGCAACAACTTATGTGAAATGTGATTTCGATCACACAATAACAGATTTCATTTAATTACCAATAAAATAGTCAATAAAGGGTGTAATAAAATTATTATGGAATCCTAAAAGTGCATAAGGTGAAAAAATGTAATATTTTCAATATAGCGTGATAAAAATATTTAATTATCCTACACATCTTACCTTATGTGAATGTAGTGGGGGCAATTTGGAATAATGTTTCTTCTCTCAAACCATGACCAAAAAGGTAAATAAGTTCTCCAAAAAAAGTTTGGGTTGTTATTCTAAATGTAACCAAATTTATAAAATATATAGTATTACTATAACCAATATATAAATATATTTCTAACCCCAAGACATCATCAGTAGTCATGATTGACGACAATATCCTTAAGATCCAATTATTCCTCTATGTTCTATGTCATTAAAATCCTATGTCAATGAAAATGGTATGCTATTAAAATATTATAATAAAACACTAAATAAATCAAATAAAATTATTTTAATTGATTATTAAAATTATATAATGTATCATATTAATTAATAAAAAATATAATTACTATGAAATTCATGTTGATACACCTATCTTGAAATCATTGATCAAGAAAATTTGTAATAACAAATGTCATCACCAAGAACCAAAAATTATTAATTAATCATGAAAATATTATTGAATGATTAATATGATCATGTCTCAATAATTTTTGGAACCTATTTTCATATAGGTATGGGAACATAATTATGTAATGTCTTCAAAATAAACAGGCATCTTCTCTTGAGCTCCATCTACAATTAGTATTTTTATTACGCATGCCCTATGAATTCTGGAAGTATTTTATCGATTATGGAATAATCCAGGATATTTTGGAATGACATATTCTAACTAATATTGGATAACATATCTTATTCATATCATTTGTACTTCATAAATAATTTTATAATGTTTGAGTATAATATAATCCATAATGTATTTATACTAATAATCTGTGAAATATTTCATTGTAATAATGAAAACTTATGCATCCAACTAAAATTTTTATGACATTTACATCATTAATCATTTATATAAACAAATTCATTTTATTCTAGACTGTTGGTTTCAAATCAATGATATCATAATTTTTTTTAACCTACATTGAAAATACCCTTGAATTTATAATATACAATAAATATATTTTATGGAGAAATATGTTAGGTATATGAGCATTTTTTTTCCATAGATTGTTCCACCATTATCATACTTATATTGTTAAAATTAATTTAAATAAATTATTTAATTTCGTTCTAAAAAACTCTTTACTTAAAAAACTATTTTACTAAATGTTTCTCTAGAATAATATTGTATTAATTTTATACAAGATCATTTATATATAACATATAATTTATTTTAGATCCTCTAAAACATTATCAAATACTTATTAGTATCATTGAAATGATCTAAAACTACCCTTCTTATATTATTCCTAATTTGTTATAAACCATGGTATATAGGTGTTATATAAAGTTATTCTCATCAATCTCATAGATATTAACACATGATTATCAGTAATTCAAAACAACGACATAAGTACATATAAATAATCTTATAGTATCGTAAACTCGTAATAATATTATAAATCCGTAGACAACACCATTTGAATGATTATTACAATAATAATTACATTTTTATATTATATATTATAATATTCCTCCCATATAGAAGAATTAATTTTATTTGAAATAGAAACACATTTGTATATCATATGGTGTCCTAAAATTCTAATCAATAATTATCAAGGATGTAATACTCTTACCATGATTTCTCATAACCATTTCCAAAATATATCTTGAGGAAAAATTATATTTCAACACATAATATATATATTGAATATAATTTTATAATTTTTTCAATGAATCCTACACAAAAATCATATGTACATATATTTCCATTGAGAATAAAATTGATATAAATTTATTGGAAATTAAGAATAAATTTTTAATTAAAAATATCTAAAACATCTTTATAATAATTTATCCGCATGACATTCATAATCTATTGAATGTTCAACTATAGATTTAATTTTTTTTTAAATATCATATATTCTCACAAAAAAATCATATCAATATTTTTGAATCATCTGGAAGACACATGAAACAACAACATTTATAATGATTTTTAATATATATTTTTATTGTAAAAAAATATTATTAGAACATAAAAATATGTTTGAATTTTTTTTTCATTTAACATACATAGAAAAAATATAATAAAATGATAATAGAGAGTAGATAATTTTTATTCCATATTTTTCACTCTCTATATATATAGTTGAGAATGTTGAGCCTTTTATTTGATGGTGATTTCAATGTTACTGAAGTTTATATAAATATTTCACCATAAATAGAACTTCTATTGATATGAAATTGTATAGCCATCATCATTATACACTAATGAAATAAATTATTGATGTTATTAAAAACAATATAAAATAATCTTTACTATATTAAGAGTTAATACATAGAATAAATAACAATTTTTTATTATATTTGAATGGATTTTTTCAATATTAAAACATATAGAATCTATAAAATCAATACACAGTAGTTTAAATATCATTTAATTACTCTAAAACTATGGGATCAATTATGTTATATGAAAAAATATAAATCAATCAACAAATATGTTTACAAAATAAAATTTTATAAAGATATAATTCATTATAATATCATTTTGAATTTTTGAGATTAAAATCCCTTTTTAATTAATAATATTATAAATATTGGAAAAATTATGTTAGAGAGAATTTCTAGAGACCCATTTGGTTCTCATGTGTTTCATTCCTAAAATGTTTTCTTGGGCATTAATTCTATAGTAGTGCGTCATCTACTTATCTATGTTTTATCATTCAATATAATGGTTTTATTATAGACTATAATTTACTTTTTTTTCTTATTGGAGTAGGGTTTTACAACCTTTCATTTTACATTCCATATCATCACTCTTCATATCATAACTTTTTTGGGTTTTAAAATTATTTTAATTCTATTTATATTCATTCAAATTATATTGAATCCTATTTCTCCAAAATAATCATGTGAGAACTCCATCTATGATCAGACGTAATGAATCTTTTATGTTTTTATATTTTACTATAGTTCATCTTTTTATCAATGATATTTGGCAGTCTAGATTATTTTTCCCTTTTTGTTTTGTTGAGGTCATATTATTGGTGATCACATACTTTTAAGAATATATTTCATCAATTACCTATGAAACCATCACTAACGATATTATCTTTTTTATGAATGAAGATGGATTAAATTGTTTTGGGTCCTTATGGAGGATTTATAAAGAGATGGAAGGAGTGATATTATTTTTTAAATTCGTTAACAAACAATTCTTCTTTTCATATTATTATCATGATGTCGGGACTGAGGTTTTTGCATCTAGTCTTCTGAATAGGTCATAACAGAATAATATGTTTAATGTATTATGGTGTCAAAAATAAAAAATAATAATGTTGATTGGTGGATTTTGTTTCTAATAGTGATCATTCAAATATCACCAATGGATTTGGGTTGAATGAATATCAACTTCTTGATGTTTTGTTTCTATGATATTTCTTCCTCGGTTAATAGGTATAAATTAAAATGTTATTACTAATTCTATGATGAATGATGTTGATATTTTACTATTTTATTCCCCTAAAGATTTATTTTGATAAGGAATAGGATAGTGTAGGGTTTAACTGATTATATTTTTTTCAACACCAATTGAAAACATTTCGATTTCACATAACACAGTGAATTAGGTATTCAGTCTCATTAGGTTAAATGATGATAAATCATTTATTATCTCTCTCATTTGGTATTATTCCATTTGTAAAATATTTAAAATTTATATTTCATTAGTATTTTTTTCTTTTTGGGATGTTTAGTTCCCACTTACCCAAAATGTATAATTTAAGAAAAATGTAAAAGCATGGGGATTTAAAGGGGAATAAATATTATATGATTATTAAAATTTTATATTTTTCATTAATATGGTTTATTAATAATTTTTTATTAACCTTTTTTATTACCATCTATTATATTTTTATAGATATTATTATAAACTTATTATCCTTCATTTATTCTATACTAATCATTTGACTTTTTAATCACATTGAAAGTTTTAATGGTTTGTATGGTTCACTTCTTATCTAGAGTCGATTAAACAATCCCTTTTTTAATATATAAATAAAATAAAATATTCATTCTATTACCCCTTCAGAGAGGGTAAATTGTATTTAACATTGATATAATTAATCAAGAATATTTTTTTAATTTAGTTGTTCTTATTGTTGTGATTAATCAATTACACAAAGAGTGAAGATTGAGTTTTCTTAACCATAATTATAATAATATAAGTATAGAAAAAATTATTATGAGAAAATTAATGAGACTGTAACATAATCTATTCTATTACCAATGTGAGAAATTATTTTTGAAAATTTTCTAATTTTTTACACATAATATTGGTCTTACCATATTCATTATGGTTACTTATATCATCTACATTTAAATTGGATTACTATTAATGATGGTTAATCATACATGGGACTGGTAAATTTATAGAAAATATGTTACTTCATATATATATATATATAATTAGACCGCTAAATAAAGAAACATCATTATGTATTATAATGCAAGACAGAACATGTTTCCTGATTAATTTTCTAGATTTTGAGTCCTAAATTATTATTTAGTATAGAAATTTCTCATTTTATCATTTATTATTCATCATAAAACCTTTACTCATTATGCTATATTTTCACTTATACTATTTAATATTATATTGAATAAATTTGTTCTCCTAACATTTATATTCTATAAATATTGAAAATAAAATTCTATATATCTTTTCAAAGATAAATATTTTTTCATTATAACTATTTCTCTTATTGGGGTTTGCATATTTTTATGTGTAGATATTTTAATGGTTTTCACTATTACTACAAAATTATATATGGTTTTTAACTATCAAAAGATAATTAATGGACTAATTTTTAAAAATATATTTTATTTTCCCCCTTTTAATTATAATAGTTATTTTAATTTAGAGAACATTATTTAATAATAGAAATTAATTATTGAATCTTTAAAAAACAATTTTTATATGAACATGATAATTTTATATATTTCAAACAAAATTAAAAAATATATAAATATTAACTACTTTAGGGTGATTAAATTCTAAAAAGATATTTTCTTATTTTTTTTAAAATATTATTTGATCCACGAGATCATTATACAATGCTTCGGTAATAAATCCTTTAGTTTATAATTTTTATTTATTGTATGAGTTAGCATCAGGATATTTTTAGTTATATATACTAATTAAATAAATATATACTTGATTCACCCTAGGATTCATCTTATTAATTGATATTGTTGTTTTTATTTTTTCATTTTTTGAAAAAATATCAAATATTTTTTTGTTAATCATAAAATAGTAATTTTGTCCCCATCAACTAATTTCAATAACTTAATTTAATACTTTTTATATTTATTCATGTGTAATTTATAAAATAGATTCATACATTCCATTAGATATATCTTTATAAAAAATTTTTTAGGGATTTTTATAATATTATGTAAATATGAATTGATTTAATTAAAAAATCATTTATAGTAGAATCTTAATAAATTTCCTATAATCATAAAATAAAAACCATCATTAAAACATGAACATTTAAGGATAAATGTATTTTACATCAATTTAAATTGGTTAATATAATAATATGATGATATTATTATTGAATTACACAAGTGATACAACATATTAATGAAAATGTAAATTCAATTATGAAATATAATTTTGTGTTATGATATTAAAGTCCCTAAAAACAAATCATCCTTCATGTCATCAAATTGAACCATAGATTTTATTAAAATACATAAAATATAGTTCATAAATTAATTAAAAATAATTTATTTGTGTGATATTAATTCACTAAAATAATGTGATGTCATATCAAAATACAAAGTGACAAGAACTAAGAAGGGATGTAAAATTATACTACCTAATCCAAAATATCAAATATTAATTCCATAATGTTGGATTTTTGTATCTAAATATTAACATAAAAATAATTACTTTAATAAAATTTGAAATTTGAAAAAATAGAAACATACAAAAATGATTTTTAAAATGTACAATGAGTTTTTAATTGATTGGAAACATATACAGTTCTTATATTATATGAACCGAATTTTAAAATTTTCATTATATTATAAATAATATACTATATGAGTTATGATACTATATGGTTCTACTCCCCACCAAGTATACATGATGAAATAAAATTTAATACGATCAATATAATACCTTGAAAAGTTTCATTGATCTTCTTTCACCTTCTTTATATTCCATCAAAGATGGATCAACATAGAATCATTAATCGTCTCCAAATCCATTCCTCAAATGATGTATAAACATTAATATGATTTTTAGTTCTTAAAAGTGACTCACAATATTGCCCTGTATTGATGTAGGAATAATGTATTGATATTGACTATTTATATCCTTAAATGTCCATTAATTTTGTCGAATAATCCCAAAATAAATATGATCCTTATGTTAAACCAAGTCTTTAATTATTAGAAAATAAAAGTCGAATTTGATATTAAAGATAATGAATAAACCTCCTAAAAATTCCAATGTGTCCTAAAAGTATATCATTCAAAAATCTGATTATTTTGTTGTTGAAAAAATAAAAAACATAAAAAGATTATTATTGAAAATATAATAATAAAACATCAATAAAACAAATATTAAACAAAAATTACCTAAAATATATTTCCTCTAATCTAAACCATCAATATATATATTATAAGAATTATGATTTGATTATAAGTACAATATTGAAATAATTTTTATCTCAATTTTGTTAGACTATATGAAAAATTATTTTTTTCGGATAGAATAACACTACGGTGTGGTCCATATAGATTTACTGTAGTTATTACTTCAAATTTATATTACCCAAGAATATGTGATTAATTTTTGTAGAGACATGAAGCCTGACATACCTGGACATTACATTACTTTTGCGGAATACTTAGTACATAACAAAAACACACACGCAAGGACCATAATAGTTTAGTGTCTTTGGAAACTCGAAATATAATGTTCTAATCATGGTGAATGATATTCAACATCTCCCATAAAGATCTTCCTTTTTTATACCTAAAACCATTCTTTATATCCTGGGGATATGAAAACATGAATGGGTGAGCTCAAATGCTCAGTAAGGGTAAACAAAAGAAATATCAATCACATCATATTCCTAACAACATAACATTTTGGAAATCTTAACCTGCAAAAGAGATCATAATATCATAACATGGGATAAATCATAGTAGTGAAATGTAATCCCAATAATCATAACGTAAAACATGAAACTTTGTGGCATACACACATAATCATAGAGAATCATTTCATTTTATTCAAGACTCATTTCCAAGACTATCTTAGTAGACAAAGTCCATTTCTGAACCGAGTTCACTCCTTGTTTCAGTCCTTTTTCACTAAACCGGTATAAACTACCATTCCATCCATGTCTATCTCATGAGATATAAAATCTTTACCTAATTTATTGGAGGGAGATATAGGTCCCACCCATCTCATAATGATACCATTCTTATGTGTGCCACAAAATCATAAACCATACGTCATAGCATAACCCATGTAATAAAAATGGGATTCTTAAACAACATGACATCATAAAACAATTCATATAAGATAAAGGAATTCATAAAAATAATTCCATCACAACATAATCAAATCAATGTAATAATAGGGATAGAAACAGAACCCTTTATAATCTTTGATGGAAAATAATTTTGATAAAACACTTGAACTCCATTCTTGAGGAAAATATCCTTTCTACTTCAAAAAAACTTTTCCTTTCTTAACATGTCATATAATTCTAAACTAAATGAAGTTGATTAAATATAAAAGTGAAAAAATTTAAAGGAAGCTTCTTAAAAATAATGTTTTAAAAATCCATTCATGCCGTATAAGTTAAAAAAACATTCTTCTCGTACTTTTCTCGGAAAAGTCAAAAAATACCTCTTACAAAAAACGACAAAAGAATCATTTCATATCTTTTACTAAAAACTCAGAAAAGGGTAAAATAGGTTTTAAACAATTGTAGTTGGATGGAAATAATATTACATATTGAGGAAACATGGATGTGAGTGATAAAATACACCCCAGTAAATACCAAACTATAAACAATCTCAGATAAAAATGAGATTGTGATATTTCCCTTACCTTAGGTCCGAATTGCTTCGTATGTGTCCGAACCTCCTGTATAATGGTTTAAATAATTTCATTGACTTATTCTAGAATCATACTCATTGTTATGATAACATATATGGTTCACTGATGACATTATATTACCCGACCTTTTGTAAATTCAATGTTAAAGAGAAATTTGGGTAAAATTGTTTCATTTGTCGTCCGTGTTTTGAATTGTAATTATTCATATCATTACTTAGATCATGATTACGTAATTATAGAATATAAAACAATATTTTTATATAATATATATTCAGAATATACATATAAATAATAAATCAGTAAATGGAAATAAATACACTGTTCATGGAGATGGTAGGCCGTACGTACGCATGAACCTTATTTTCGTTTCCTTATTGAGTTGAATGGAATTAAGTAGATGAAATAAATATATATACAAATATATCCAGTATCATTATTATGTCATATATTTCATTATTACTTATTATATGTACTTTATAATCATTCATGAATGGTTAAAGTAGAGAATGAATCTCATCGCGTCGTGGAGACGGTAGTCCGTACGTATGCACGAGCGATGATATCATTCTCATGATCGTGGGACTGTATTGAAGTGTATGTATAATATTTAATAATAAATATAACTTTAAAATAATCATATATAGTTATTATTTACACCATTATACCCATCCAAGTAAGGTGATGGTGGAAAATAGATATCACTACGACGTGGAGATGGTATTCCGTACGTACGCATGTGCGGTGATTTCATTTTCCGTAGGATGGATGGATGGTGAAATAGGGTTTTTTCATACTTAAAATAACATATCAGTATATGAGTCATACTGATGTTATTACTTCATAATGAAACAACCTAAGAAGAAGAAGTTGAAGAAGAAATAAAGTTGAAAGAATCGGTAACGGAAATTACCTCTTCTTTGAAGCGCCTCATTGAGATCTAGTTTTAGGGAACTAATATTGGACTTTGAGGAAGACCCGAACCTCTTGGATGTTTCTATGTAAGTGGAGAAGATAATTTGGTAGGTGTTGGCCGAGCATGAAGGCTCAATGTTGTGTGAGGAAGAGAGGGTGGAGGTGCCCTTTTATAAGGGAGGAGAGGGGTGCCTTTGGAATAACTAAAACTATTATTTTATTATAAAGTCAAATTCGGTTTTAAATAGCTCCAAATTGATTTATTTTGAAGATAAGGTGGGGATGGGTCGAAATCCTCTCATCCATTAGAATTTAGACAAGTTTAGGTTCCTATTTTAGCCTTATCATTTAGATATAACATTATGTTAAATAATTTTACTTTTACTATGTCTTCTTGTGTTCTTATACTATAAGGTTAATAAACATACTATAAAAAGCCAAACAAACCCCACGTTGTTTATTATTAATATATATAACCTTATCTAAGTCATTTGGCCGAACCATAGATTTTTAGGAATAAAATAACAATTAATAATATAATATTTGTTTTAAAAACTATTTTATTTTCAATTTTAAAACTATTTAGTAATTGATTTTTGTGAAACTCATAACAGAATTATGAGTTAGAAACAAGTTAATTAAATAAATACTAACATGTCATATTAACCTAGATAATTATTCTAATTCATAAAAAGTCTCAAATTATATTTATTTGGGTATTTATAATATCAATTATTATAATTTTTCACAATTATTGTAATTACTGCATCATCATTGTGTCATACATAAGTTAAATTATATAATGTCTAAAAATTAAAAATAAAATACCATTATGTAGGAAATTTTTTTATCTTTCTAATGAGTATTTACAATCGATTTTATCTTATGTATAACCCTATATTACAAATGTTTTAGTAAATAAACTTTTATTTTAACTCTTTTAACTCTTCTTTGAATTAAATAATAATAAATGTCCTAATCTAATCCAAGTGGGCCTAAATGGTCATATTTTATTCATAAGGTTGTTTTTGGTCGAATTTAACTTATCCAATAGAATTAGGACATATGTTAGGGTAATAATAATATCATTGTTACCCTTAATTACCCTATTTAATTTTAACTGTGGTAAAAAAAGTAAAAAGTTACTATTCACCAAAAATTATTTTAATCTAATTGAACCACATTTTACTTACTAACATCAACAGTTTCTCTCTAATTTTTGAAATTCCATTCACAAAAGCGGTGAAATCATTTTTTATGAAAAATTCTATTTTATACTACCACTTAGTGGTTTCACTATTCATCAAAAAATGAAAGTTTCCAGAAAAATATAAAAAATTAGGCCTAAGCTATATTTTATATTATGAACTCAAAAATGATGTCTATTTTACCAAATTAAAAACATATCAGTTACATTAACTAATTTAAAATATAATTTCCGTCGTCAAAACAAATGGCGTGTTTTTAATAGATAATAACTATCAAAAGATGACACTTGTTTATAACTGGTTTAAATGTGAAATTACATCCAATGACCAAAATTGTATTAAATTGTAAAAATCTATTCTAAATATACTTTAAAACCACTCAAAATAATAATTTATCACTATTAATTATTTCTATTAAAAAATATCTTTTTAATTAAAATTTAGTAATTTTCACTATTCATCAAAATATGAAAGTTATCCGAAAAGTACTGAAATTTCACTATTGGCTAAATTTGATACTCCGAATCCAAAAATGAAGTACATTTTGAGAGATAAAATTTCTAAAATTTTAAAAGGTGCTTATTACTATTCATAACGGCTAGTTTTAATAATATTTTAATAGCATATCGTTGTTTAGTGAAACTCGGTATTGTGTACTACACACGCTATCGAGGTAGGTCGTGATTGCCTGTAATGCAAGGCAAGTCAAGGATTCATGTTAAGAAAGCTCCTTTTTGTGTAGCGTACAACACAAGACATTAATGAAATTAAAAATAAAATTTTTCATAAAATCTCGGGGTGTTACATTCTACCCCCCTTAAAATGAATTTATCCCTCGAAATTTGTCAGGGTTATAAATGGTTTACTATTCAAATGTTTCGTTAATAGAAACCCACATCGTAAAAATTAATACCAATACCAATCTTTAAAAACAAAATTCTGAAACATAACGGTTACCCAAATAAACTAATCAATGGGTTTCCACATAGGTGAAAATATGGATATGGAAGAGAAATCTAACCATCATATTCTGATGGAGAGTGGTAGAGAACATGGCTATGGAAAATCCAGCAATCACAAAGCCAGAAATTTGTGACGATCTAAGCTAACATCTGATTCATCAGATATAAGGGCACTAGGACAACAATTTTTTTTTGATTTTCAAGATCATTTCCCTAAAGTTGAAGTTTTTGAATTAGAATAAATAATTGCTTTATTTTAGTACAATCTCACTGTTGTTCGTGATTTGAACAATTTCCACCTCATCTCTTAAAGAAATAAAGTTGAATTTGTTATTCATGAAGTGTTAATAGATCATGTGATAGAATGATTGGTCATTCCATCTGTTTCAAAGAAAAGGTTAGCAAAAGATATCAAATATACATAAGTTCATCTATCGTATATCGTTCCAAAATGGACATATACTTAATCTATCATACCACTTAATAAAATAAAACAAGTTTATACTAACCAGGGACTTCCTGTAGGCCAGTGGTAGGTGATAAAGGCCAGTCGCACTTCGGTTGTGGGTTCGATTCCCACAGCCTTGTCCGACGCGATGGGCTGTCGCCCGTCCTGCAGGTTGTCCTTTTTCTAAAACTACATTACTATAACATCACATAAATAATATCAAAAGTTCTATCCTTAAACAATACTAACTTATGTCCAACATAATCCATTCTAATCTTTTGGAAATACTTCGGTCCAAACTCATAATATAAAGAAAATGATTACCTGAAATGTCATCAACCAAGCATGTGAATACCATCATTTACCCCCCATATATCGTGTTCGTCACATTCCAATCATGTGAATACCTTAATCATGTATTCTCTTGAAAAATGAATACCCATTAAACCTTAGTGAAAACATGAATGCTGTCAAAAGTTAACTCTTTTCACATACCAAAATCCAAAAATTCTATATACTCAATCCATTACATAACCTTCTCCTTATATCAGTCAAAAGCTCATGAACACTATCAAACATATAATTTTCTCCTTATCCCTTCATTATGTGCATACCACCTATATTCAAAAAATATCTGAATATCCTTTAATGGATACTGGTAACATTAATAATACACTTTCAAAACTCAAGGAAAGACAACAGTGTAACAATCCTTAGATGTCTCTTTATTCCATAGTACCGTGAGATTACTTATACAACATTACACTTGATAAACATGTAATCATTCCACTACCTTCTTAAACCATTGACTGAGATTTAACAATTATTTCAACTCACATATCATTTGTAGTCTCTTCATCATCATCAACATAAATACTACTCATACGGCCATACTGATTCTCTTCATTAGACTTTCCCTTAGGTAATTGGTTTGCATAATTCATGTACATTCCACATTTAAAACATTTAACCATTGTTGATGTCGTAGCAATACCATTATCCTCATCCATAGTGTTAACTGAACCTTTTCCTTTGCACTTACTGGCTTTGTGTCCTTCTTTTCCACAACCAAAGCATCTTCCAGTTCCCGTGAAACATTCTCCAAGATGCCTCTTCCCACATGATGTACATAGGGGAAATTGAACTTTCTTTCCTCTATGATCATCATGAAACTCCATCTTTCTTTTATTATCCGAGTCATGAAACATACAAAATTTGAGTTTATTGATAATATTATAAGATTGCTGATTCGGCATAATAATGATGGTTGAACTTCCAAATCCCATTTCATTTGGTTTCTCATGAAGAATATCATTCCATTGTCTATAATATCCTCCAATATCGTGAATCATCTTGTTTCCAGCCATTTTCTAAAACCCAAAAATAATAGTGTTAGAGGAAAAAATCATAATAAAGGGGGAGTAACTTCAATATCTAACATCTTAGGTTAAATTCTATGGTCGTTACCATAGTTCTAGGACTATATCCTATACATATACTTATCCGTAGGGGCATCCCTAGACATACCTTAGAAATATCTCTAGGGATATCACTAACGTTTTCACATCCTAGTTTCCAAACGGTGACTAAACCATTCCTCTGATACCAACTGTAGAGACCTGAATCATGACGTACATGGACATTAAATTACTTTTT
The DNA here is from genome assembly GCA_963277665.1 of Viscum album. NCBI lineage: Eukaryota > Viridiplantae > Streptophyta > Magnoliopsida > Santalales > Viscaceae > Viscum > Viscum album. Next base: position 294,428,118 of record OY728165.1, read on the forward strand.
CAGAATACTTAGTACATAACAAAAAAACACACGTAAGGACCGTAATAGTTTAGTGTCTTTGAAAACTCGTAATATAATCTTCTAATCATGGTGAAATATCTTCAACATCTCACATAAAGATATTCCTTTTTTTTATACCTAAAACCTTTATTTATATCCTGGGGATAAGAAAACATAAAAGGGTGAGCTCAAATTCCAAGTAAGGGTAAAAAAAGAAATATAAATCACATCATATTCATAAGAACATAACATTTTGGAATTATTAACCTACAAAAGAGATCATAATATCATAACATGGGATAAATCATAGTAGTGAAATGTAATCCCAATAATCATAACATATAACATGAAACTTTTTGTCATACACACATAATCATAGAGAATCATTTCTTGTTAGTCAAGACTCATTTCCTAGACTATCATAGTGGACAATGTCCATTTCTGAACCGAGTTCACTCCTCGTTTCAGTCCTATTTCACAGAACCGGTATAACCTACCATTCCAGCCATGTCTATCTCATGAGATATAAAATAATTACCCAATTAATTAGAGGGGGATATAGGTCCCACCCATCTCATAATGATACCATTCTTATGTGTGCCACAAAATCATAAACCATAGATCATAGCATAACCCATGTAATAAAAATGGGATTCTTAAACAACACGACATCATAAAACAATTCATATAAGATAAAGGAATTTATAAAAATAATTCCATAAAAACATAATCAAATAAATTTAATAATAGGAATAGAAACAGAACCCTTTATTATCTTAGATTGAAAATAATTTTGATAAAACATGTGAACTCCATTCTTGAGGAAAGCATATTTTCTACTTCAAAAATACTTTTCCATTCATAACATGTCATAAAATTATAATCATAAAGAAGTTGATTAAAAATAAACTTGAAAACATTTAAAGTAAGCTTCTTGGAAATAATGTTTTAAAAATCCATTCATGTCGTATTAGTTAAAAAAACATTCTTCTCGTACTTTTGTCGGAAAAGTCATAAAATACCTCGTACGAAAAATGACAAAATATTCCTTTCATATCTTTTACTAAGAACACAGAAAAGGGTAAAATAGGTTTTATAAAATTTTAGGTGGATGGAAATACTATTACATATTTAGGGAACATGTATGTGGATGATAAAATACACCCCAGTAAATACCAAAGTAGAAACAATCTCGGATAAAAATGAGATTGTGATATTTCCCTTACCTTAGGACTGATTTGCTTCGTAAGTGTCTGAACCTCCTGTATAATGGTTTAAATAATGTCATTGACTTATTCCATAATCATAATCATTGTTATGATATCATATTTAGTTCACATATGACTTTATATTACCCATTCTTTTCTAAATTCCATGTTAAATAGCGTTTTGGGTAAAATTGTTTCATTTGTCGTCCGTGTTTTGACTTGTAATTATTCATATGATTACTTAGAACATGATTACTTAATTACAGAATATAAAACATTTTTTATATATAATATATATTCATAATATACATATATATAATAAATCAGTAAATTGAAAGAAATACACCGTTCATGGAGACGGTAGGCCGTACGTACGCATGAATACTGTTTTTGTTTCCTTATTGAGTTGAATGGAATTATGTAGATGAAATAAATATATATACACATAAATCCAGTATCATTATTATTTAATATATTTTATTATTACTTATTATATTTACTTTATAATCATTCATGAATGGTTAAAGTGGAGATTGAATCTCATCGAGTTGTGGAGACGGTAGTCCGTACGTACGCACGAGCGATGATATCATTCTCATGATCATGGGACTGTATTGGAGTGTATGTATACTATTTCAGAATCAATATAACTTTAAAATAATCATATATAGTTATTAATTACACCATTATACCAATCCAAGTAAGGTGGTGGTGGAAAATAGATTTCACCACGACGTGGAGACGGTATTCTGTATATACGCACACACGGTGATTTCATTTTCCGTAGGATGGATAGATGGTGAAATAGGGTTGTTACATACATATAATAACATATCAGTGTATTAGTGATAATGATGTTATTACTTCATATTGAAACAACCTAAGAAGAAGAACTGGAAGAAAAAATAAAGTTGAAAGAATCGGTAACCGAAATTACCTCTTCTTTGAAGCGCCTCTTTGAGATCTCTATTTAGGGCACTAAAATTGAACTTTGAGGAAGACCGGAACCTCTAGGATATTTATAGAGAAGTGGAGAAGAGAATTTCTCAGGTTTTGGCCGAGCTTGAAGGCTCAATGTTGTGTGAGGAAGAGAGGGATGAGGTGCCCTTTTATAAGGGAGGAGAGGGGTACCTTTGGAATATCTAAAACTATTATTTTATTATAAAGTCAAATTCGGTTTTAAATAGCTCCAAATTGATTTATTTCTAAGATAAGGTAGGGATAGATCGAAATACTCTCATCCAATAGAATTTATACAAGTTTAGGTTCCTATTTTAACCTTATCATTTAGATTTAACATTAAGTTAAATAATTTTACTTTTACCGTGTCCTCTTGCGTTCTTATACTATAAAGTTAATAAACGTACTATAACAAGCCAAACGAACCCCAAGTTGTTTATTATTAATATATATAACCTTATCTAAGTCATTTGGTCGATCCTTAGATTTTTAGGAATAACATAACAATTAATAATATAATATTTGTTTTAAAAACTATTTTATGTCAATTTTAACACTATTTAGTAATTGATTTTTGTGAAACTCATAACAGAATGATTACTTTGAAAAAAGTTAATTATATCAATAATAACACATCATATTAACCTATAAAATTATTGTAATTCATAAAAAGTCTCAAATTATATTTATTTTGGTATTTATAATATCAATTATAATAATTTTTCACTATTATGGTAATTATTGCATCATCATTTTGTCATGACTAAATTAACTTATTAAATGTCTAAAAATTACAAATAAAATACCATTATGTAGGAAATATTTTTATCTTTCTAATGAATATTTACAATCGAATTTATCTTATGTATAACCCTATATTAAAAATGTTTTAGTAAATAATATTTTATTTTAACTCTTTTAACTCTTCTTTGAATTAAATAATAATAAATGTCCTAATTTAATCCAAGTGGGCCTAAATGGTCATATTTTATTCCTAAGGTTGTTTTTGGTCGAATTACACTTATCTAATAGAATTAGTACAAATGTTAGGGTAATAATAATATCATTTTTACCCTTAATTACCATATTTTCTTTTAACTGTGGAAAAAAAAGTAAAAAGTTACTATTCACCAAAAATTATTTTCATCCCATTGATCCACATTTTACTTAATGACATCAACCTTGTATCTCGGATTTTTGAAATTCCACTCACAAAAGCGGTGAGATTAATTTTTAAGAAAAAATCATTTTTTACTACCACCTAGTGGTTTCACTATTCATCAAAAATTGAAAGTTCCCAGAAAAATACCAAAAATTAGGCCTAAGCTATATTTGATATTATGAACTCAAAAATGATGTCTATTTTACAAAATTCAAAACATATCAGTTACATTAACTAATTTAAAAATTAATTCCCGTCATCAAAACAAATGGCGTGTTTTTAAGAGATAATAACTATCAAAAGATTGACACTTGTTTATAACTGGTCTAAATGTGAAATCACATCCAATAACCAACATTGTATTAAATTGTAAAAATATATTCTAAATATACTTTAAAACCACTCAAATTTATAATTTGTCACTATTAATTATTTATATTAAAAAAGTTCTTTTTAATTAAAATTTAGTAATTTGCACTATTCATTAGAATTTGAAAGTTTTCCGAAAAGTACCAAATTTTCACCTTAGGCTAAATTTGATACTCCGAATACAAAAATGAAGTCCATTTTGAGAGAAAAAATGTCTAAAATTTTAAAAGGTGGTCATTACTATTCATAATGGCTAGTTTTAATAATATTTTAATAGCATATTGTTGTTTAATAAAACTCGGTATTGCGTACTACACACGCTATCGAGGAAGGTCATGATTGTGTGTAATGTAAGGCAAGTCAATGGTGCGTGTTGAGCAAGCTTCTTTTGATGTAGCGTACAACACAATACATTAATGAAATTAAAAAGAATATTTTTCATAAAACTTGAGGGTGTTACAATTTTGTTAGTAATGACAGAATCTATAGAATTTTTACCTAAATCCATCCATGAAATTTTCCCCATTGTATTCACCAAATTGATATTTTGAATCCTTTAAATTGATAATTTCATTGAGTGTATGTTCCACACACATCATCGAACTAACACAAATCCCAAATTAAGAGATCCAATTTCTATTAATATTTAATGAATAATATAATAATTAAAATATTAAAATATAATAATTATTAAAAATAATTAGACAATATTATTTATTATTTTATATATTAAAATAATGAATTTAATTTAGATATCCAGTTAAAAAACTGATATCATATTTTTTAAAAATAAAATAAATTAATTATTGAAAAAAATTTATCATAATATGTTATATTGAGTTATATAAACTGACATATCAATAATAAATTATTTCATAAATAAATATGAACTATGATTAGAGACATATTAATTTTTAAAAATTTCTTTTTTAAACCCATTTTTATTAATTTTTTTCATTTCATTTATAAGATAATATATAAATTTTAGATTTAATATAAAAAATATATCTGCATTTATTGATTAAAATTTTCAACATTTGAATAGGATGAAATTTATATTATTGATTCAAAAAAATTGATTCTTATATGAATTATTCAATATATTATTTTTTCAAATATAGTACTATATAATGAAATATTTGTTTTTGAGAGAGACTTTTAAATTTATGAAACAAAAATAATAGATAATATATGAATTGTATTAGATAATTTTTTTTAATATATTGTTCTAGTATAAAATCACATATTTAATGTTTTAGAATATATTTAATAATTTTATGAACAAATTGTTTTGGGATAAATTTTATATGTAGTACTTTTAAAACTAATTTTATTAATTTTAAAATTTGAAATAAATGAATGGATTCCAAATTATGAATATGGTGTATGAAAATATTTTATAATAGAAATTTTATTTATTTTTATAAATTATAAGAATTGTTAGGTCATAAATAGAAAAAATGGTCACATATAATAATCTAAAAGTGAAAAATATAATGATAATGACTTGAAATCTTATTTACAAATTGTGTATGAATATTTATAATGGGATTGATTAAAATTAGAACATACCATAATTTTTCTCAAATTTTAGAGCCAGTTTCAATGAGAATGTCATCCATTTATTAAATAGTGTTTGGTCTTACAAAAATTCCTTTCATTTTCAATTTTAAAAAGTATAATACCATGTTCATTTACCCTCACACCAATCAAACATAGTTTCTCTAAAATACATCCCAACCCTCCAATAAAAATTCATTGATATCCTCTGGAAGCTCTAAATATCTAATAGGACCATATCAATGGTCTAGTCCCCTTATGAAAGGTTATAATATATGTAGGGATGTATAAACATCTAATATATCCCTTCTCATTTAAATTTCATTATATTCATTTTTTATTCTTAAAATAAAATACCCAATATTATAAAATAATTTCATTAAACTTAGTATAATTTTATGTTACTATAATGATTTTACATAAATTAACCATATTTCTATTATTCTATTTGAAAAAACAAATCATTCCTTTTTATATTTGGTAGAATACATCCTCCATGATGGAACATGTTTTGATTTTAAACAACACATTATAATGATAATAAAAACTGAAATAATTATATATAAATATAATATTGATTTAATGTAGTATATTATATAATGATAAACCACATTAATCAGTTTATGTATTTTTTATTAAATGATAATATATTCTACGTATATGTATGAACATCCACCTTTATTAAATGTAGTATTTTTTTCATTCATTGCTCCTAAACATAGTTGGTCATTTAGATTACTTTAATGTGTAAATATTATTTTTAAAAATTTATTAGAAAAATTAAAATATAAAATAGATTGGAAAGGTATAATATGTGCAATAAAAACAATGGAAAATTCAACTTTACATAAGATGATTCTTGGGGGGAAAATAATTATTTCATCCTAATATAAAATAATATTGTATATTATATGTTAATATTACAATCCATTTAAATTATGACATTAAATATTGTAAAACTACACTATATCATTATTGTTTTGGTATACTAATATTTTAACTAATCACTTCATAATAATCTTATAATTATGGTATGTTTTTTTTAGGGTTGGTTTGGCCACCTACACGATCCATGCAATAAATGCATTTCACTGATGACTATGTGAATTTAATTTCTAGTAATATATTATATAAATAAGTAAATAAATTGTTCTATTTGATTTTTTTGATAATATATTTATTTGAATCATTATTTATAAAAAGACCCATAATTATATAATAATATTTCAAACATAGTGATAAACAAAATCATTTTTAATGGCAATAAACATCAAATTAGAAAAAACATAAAATATAAATTTTTTATTATTGATATAACATTAATTTAAATAAAATGTCTATCATGGAATGATGAAATTTTTTGATGAATAAACAATAATAATTATATTAAAAAACTAGTAGAAATTGACCAAGATTACTCTTTCCTGATGTTGAAAATAGATATTAACTAACTAATATATGAATAAAGAATAATAATAAATTAAGAATATAAAATTATATATATATATATATTTATATATTTAAAATTTGTTTTTATGATATTTATATTTGTTAAACATAATCATATATGTAATTACACTAGGAAAAGATATATGTTAATGGTTTTCTTATACTAAATTCTAATACATTGAAAAAAATACATGAAATGAACCTTTTTTACCATAAAAAGTATTAAATCAATTTATTATCCCATGAATGACTTATAAATCCTTTCATTATATATATTGGGATTTATAAATAAAAAAAGTTATTTTCTTCAAATATCATTTCTCTCATGTGTAACAAAATACAAAAGTGTTTTTGGAAACTCAATTTCCTTCAATTGAGTTATCATCATAATACTGAACATTTTTTATATAAGTAGGGAACATTCGACTGTTTTATTTTATTTCATGGTAATATCTATCAGTTTATATATATACCACAAAACACTATTTTCATATATTTCATTTAACATTTATTATGTATTCCATTAGGGGTATTTAAAACACAAATATAATTTCATTGAGTAATACAGTTATATCATGTCCTTGTTCATCCATGCTTAGGATTTGTCAACCTAATATTTTAGCTTGTCATAATGAACCTTAACCCACACTATTGAATATTACTCTTGAAAAACAATAAATATATAGATTTTGTACATATAAAAATGATAATGGTATAGACATTCATAACACATAAAATCATTAGAAAATAATTGGTCATTAATAAAAAAATTACCACTTAGGTTTAGAGATTTAAATAATTAGGAATACTCATAGAAAACATTACACATGTATATAAGTGCATATTGTTTCCTCTAGAACCATTTTTTCAAATTCCATATTATGTATTTAAATATTAAACATGATAAACTTCTATGATTATATTTCATTATAAATTTATTTTAAAACATGTATAAAGAAAACAGAATAAAGAAGAGAGTTCAAATGCATGGTATGGAAAAACTTTTCCCTTAAATATTTTATATTTTAATTGAGTAAAATATTGTATAATGGTATGAGAAAGTATTCATTGGGAATGAATTTTACATAAATAAATTAATACCAATCAATTCCTAGATCATTAAACATGATAAATGCAATAACTGTTTAATAAAACAATTGTTTAAAAAAATAAATAATCAGGATCCAAGATATTTCAAACATGATCAAAAGAACACTTAAGAATCAATGAAATATGAGTGAAAATGTGTTGGTCTAATAGATAACAATGAAAATATATCATGTTATAACATTTAAGAAATAACTAAATCCATGTTTTATTCATAGGATAAACTTACACTCTTAACTAACTCATATATTACAATAATGACAAGTAACATTAATCAATCCATTGGAGAGCTAAAATTGGATTACCCTACATAAATGATATATAACGGTCACCCTTAATATCGAATGATGTCTATATAGAATACATGAATATACAAAAGAATAATACATTTTCATAATACATCTTTTAAAACAATGTCAATCCAATTATTTATTGACCAAACCATTAAAAAATAAATTTCATGTTAATCTATTTAAAAACAAAATCACCATGAAAAAAAAAGAAGGATGATATCATAAGATCATATTCCAGGTAACATATAATAATAATTAAAGGATGTACATATTGAAGTAATTGACATTAAAGGAAATTTATAAAACTACATTGAAAATAATGGAAAATAACATTTTTATGCAGTATATATAAACACCTAAATGTTTAGAAAACATTTATAAAGAAACATTAAATTAAAATAGTGATGGGATCATGTAGATAAATCATAAAAACATAAAATTTATGACTACATAAAAATATGGTCAATAATTTTGTATAATAAACCATTCAATTAACACTTTATAAAAAATATCAAAATGCGTCGTAGATGAAATTTTTGAATGATTATTTTAAAAACCATTATATAAAATGTACAACAAACATAAAAATTTAATTTGAACAATTAGAGTAGTACAATAAAAAAATCCAAAAAAACATATATATATGGATCTATCAAACCCAATATTTTCATGAATTATCATGTTCTATTTAATTCATGGGGTATTATATAGACTATGTGATGTAATAATTGTCTATGAAATGAAACATGTCTCTTGAAAATGAGATTCATATATAGAAACCCCTACAAATAATCATAAAATACGAAATGTTAATTAGTGAATGAAGACGTAATGACATCATATGTAAAACCACCAAAAATAGTTGTAAATATAAAACAACAAAATTAAATTATCAATATTAACATTATTATTTCATAACAAAGTCAATGAGGATGTTATATAACCCAATGAACGGAAATTGAGTTATGAATCCACTTAACGTGAGTCCTAAATATCCATGTGTGACCTCTATAATATGTAAGATAAACATATAATATTTATTTACGTGTTTATGAATATTTTTTAATTTTTTATTCTATAAATAATCCATTTAATTTATTTATTTTATTTATTTCAATGATATATTTAATTACATGATCTGTGAAGTCCAAGTTGGGTGATTTGAAGATATTCATCACATGTTCCAAAAAAACATTTATACGGTAACCAAGGAATAAATAGACATTGTGAAGTCATCTCTATAGTAATAATTATTACATATTAATCTTTTTTTCATTTCATTATAATTTTTCATCTTTTCATGAGGGGTATATAAAAAAATTAACAACTCTTGGTAGTAGTGGTAGACCACAAGTAAAACTAAGTGACCATATTTCAGTATTTATTAATGTGTAATAAGTTATGTAACTTATTATATTTCAAACAAAATCATTAATATAATATACATAATTCTTAAACAAATCCTAATTTCCAATATTTTAGGGTGTTGAAAAAATAAACACATCCCTTTGTGGATATGATAGTCCACATAGACAAATGAATGTTGATTTTGTTAAAAATACTTATGAAAAGATGTTGAATAATGTGTGTCCCTTTACATAATACAATATTATAAAATGTAATATAATACAATTATAATAACTCAATGTTTATGATCGAATTGGATGAGGTATATAATATTTTAGAATGAAATTTTTTGGTTAACATGATTACCAAATATTTGAAAAATATCATTAAGATCTATCTTTAAGATCCTAAGGATGCACTGTCAAGATGGACAGAGAAAATAGAATGTATCTAAGAAATTTCTTAATGTTTTTTATATGGATTGGCCTTGAGAAGTTTCTCCTTATGTACTATAAAAATTAGATACATGGTTTCCTTTATATTACTAAGGAGGGGAACCCTCGAAATTAAGTGAAGTATTAAATTAATATTAATTTAATTTCATGTCTATGTGTAATCAAATTTATTTATTTCAAGCTCATAATTTTAATATGTTGAAATTCTATAATAAAAATAAATTCTTACATGTTTAAGATATTTCTTATCTCTTATATTATTAATTTAGACCCCTTTTTACTCTATATAATGATTACAATTAGAAAAACATTCTTCCACGTTAGTCGTTAAGAAAACAACTAATAAAATAAAAATTATCTATTTTGTGGAAACTATTTTATATTCATGAACCTGTATTAACAACTATTAAATTTATTAAATTTTTATGAAGATTAAGTCAATATAAAAATATTATTTTACATAAAATATCAATGATATCATTTTAGGAACTACTCACATAATATATTAAGAAATATCCAAAATCTTATTTAGTAAAAATATAAAATTTTAAAAATTCAAATTATATTAATTTTTATAAAAAAATATGTAAAACAATATTACTTCTTTAAAATATTACTTTTATTTTTTTAAAAATAATTTTCTATATTTTTCTAAAAATAACACAATAATTATGTAGGTGTACGGTAATCATTTATTGTTATTATTTCATTACAAAAAAATTAAAAAAATTACAATCATAAAATAATAATATTCCAAATAAACTTTTATAATAATAAATATCATTGTTATCCAAATCAAGAAATATTTCAGCCATTAAAATAATGAATGAACCGTTTGGGATTTTTCCCTCACATAAAATAATAAAAAATTATCTATAAAATATGAATCTAACTAAAATTAAATATTCTCCAAAATTGAATTTTATTATTTAATTTAATTTATGTAATGAAATATTTGATGTTTAATATATTATTTGGATTAATTATTTCATAGTTCTATCTTTATTATAATCATTCTACAATTATCATGATGGAAACATTTTTTTGACAGTTACATTTCATTAATGACTAAAAATAAAGATGATCTAGTTTTTTAAAAAAACACATGTTTATTCTTAATATTATGTCAATTTGTTTTTCAAATTAATTCATTATATATGGTAGAAATTACATTCAAAATAATCCCACAGAATTTGAAAGATCATAGTTTCTAAAAAAAATTAGTATAAACATATTTATATAAGAAATAAATAAAAGTTATTTATTCTAATGAAACATAGTTTATTTTATATTATCATAAAGTAATATTTTAAAAATAATTGAATATAAAACTATAAATTTTATATAAATTAAAATAAATAATTGTTTTCTATAGAATCTTTATTTTTAAATACAGATATAGAAATCAATACTTATAGAAAGTACAAAATTTTAACACCAAGATAATATTTATATTAATATTTACAAAATGATATCCATTTTATAAAGTATATTATTTTGATATGGTAGAAATTAGTTATATTATCCATACAAAAAATTCAGAAAAAATATTGATGAAAAAATATTCCTGAATAATAAAATGACAACAGTATAATTATATCATTAGAATCATTTAACTAAAAAAATTAATTTAATATATTTTGAAAAAAATTCAACCCACACATGAAATTAGTTTAAAGAAAAAAATAGAACATTGACAATAGAATGATGTCATATTCTTTTTAAACTATTAAATTTATTATACATAAAAACTATATATCGAAAAAGTATATATTTAAAATATTTATGATAAAAATATTATGGAATTAATAATAAATACTAATATATATATTTCAATTACCCAATAAAATTTAATTATTTTATTTTATCTAAAATATTCAATTTCATTGTAGGATTTACGTCGGTGCTGTAGGACCATCCATCACATTATTGTCGGCATCACTTCACTCCGTCATTGTTTTGTTCTGTAGTTGGGATCACTCCCATTATAAGTGGTAAAATACCCACCCCACCTTAAATATGTCTTGTGATGGGGAAAACATTTATAGGGATTATATAAAATTTACAAATCCCCTACAGTCTCCTATGTGGTACAGTGAAAAATGAATTTTAGCATGATACACATATGTCACGTCATTAAACCCCTTAATCCAACATCCTTGACCAATAGGGAACACACATTAATTCATTTTGGACTCCACAATTTCTATTATAGTGATTTTAATATGAATCATGGGGTTCAAACCTCCTATAATACAAATTATAGGATCTACAAGATGGTTATCGGGCCCTCCATCCTAATATTTTCATCTTTAGGTCACTCATTAATAATTTTTCAGGGGGGGGACTTCCCATCAAGGTGGATCTCTATCCATACACATCATAAAATTAATTATGATGGGTAGTGGAATGGATAGGGATTATATATCATATCTGAAACCCCTATAGTATCTAATGGGGGATTAGGAAATAGGTTTCATGATGCGACACCAATTTTTCTTGTCGTGACACCATCAAGGCCAACAATCGTGACCTGTTAGGAACATATTGGCATTCAATTGGGACTCAAATGTTTAATATAAATTGATTTAATTATTTATATATTTTTAGTTTGGGTCAAAATATTCATGGAGAAATAAGAGTATACATATTTTCAGTATGTGAAATGTTTCTATATATATGCATTTGAACCACTTATACCTGTATTCATGTTCAATAATATTTAGAACTCATAATTTTTATTATTTATGATTCATTTTAATGATTTATTTTAATAAATTAATTATAGTTCAAATTATTTTGGTGCTTCATATATAAAAATAAACGAAACAAAATATTCATCTATAGGATAATGTCGTAACAAAATATTTTAATCTTACTCTCTACCCTAATTTATTAAATTACATTTAAATAATTTTTTTCATCTTAGTAATGGATGATTTGAAATTTGAATATAAATTTATTTTAAACATAAATAGTGAAAACAATTATAAAACATATTTTTGAAAATTAAGAAATGGTATTATATATTTTCTCGAGAATAATACATAACTAGGGTTCTATGTAATAGAGAATTTTTAAGAAATAAAAATAAAGTAATCAAGGTCAAAATAAATGATTCAAAATTAATGGAGAGTGGTAGAAAATGTGACCATGGAAAATTTATAGACCAAAAAATTATGAATTAATTATAGTGTAATAATACAATTGTTCATATTAAATGAAAATAAATATATTAAATTTTTAATTATTTTGGGATTCTTTTATTATCTAGATTGTGAAAACAATAAAATATATGTATTTGATTTTTTTAAAATCAAAATTGAAATTCCATCCTTTCTATTCATTGTTAACAAGATTCCACCACGATCATCACTTATCTGAATGGATGAATCATTCTTATTCCTAAGACATCATTATTTAATAAATTATTGTATATATAAAGGGGAAAACATAATCATCATGTATATACTAAATTTAAGAAATTTAGTCGATGAAAATATAATTTAAAAAAAGAATAAAACATAATATTAATAAATGATAAATTAAATAAAAAATTTCATTAATAACACCAAATGATCATCATAGTCATCAAATAGGTAAATAATCATATATCCTAATTAACCTCAGTCGATATGTCAACCTATTCACCTTATATCCTATGAAATTTATTTTTTCCTTTATTCCAAGATAATCATATCTATTAAATCACATGAGACATAGAAGTTTTTCCTATAACTCGAAACAAAACAATCTTAAAATAACAATAATAATTTTAATATCACTTTACATGAAACGTCAAAAGGGTAATTTATACCATAGAAAAAATTACCATCTTTATACATATAAAACCATGATGGAAGACATAAAACTTACTTTAATATCACATTAAAAAATCTTAATCAATATAATTTTCAAAACCCGACATTCATACTACACATAACATCTATAAACCCATTGTTCGTGATAAAATGATGAACAAATAGTCATAGCATTTATATCGTCAATCAAAATTTAGTCAACCAAGACATAAAAATTCATCATAAAATATTGGGTGACATACATAACCAATGATATTTTATGTTTTTTTATTATTATTAATTAATAAGAATTTAATCATAACATTTCATATTCCTTTAACTGCGAATTTATCAACCTATACCTGTGTTTTCTTACAGATCATTATTTCTTCATAGTATCCCACATGAATTCATTATTGACACATCATACATAACATATTGCATTATAACATTTAGAAAATGAAAAAAAAGATGTGAGTACAAATGAAATGTAACGGTACACTAAGGAATTAAAATTTTAATATTTTCATTATGTATAATATAGGAATTAGGGTTTTAGGAAACATTCTAGGGGAATTGGAATTTAATATGATAATTAGTACACATTGATGAAATGATCAATAATTATGTAAAATTTTTAATTTAATAACAATATTATGAGTCATAAGAACAATAATCATATTCTGGTTGATGTCAATACTGATCTAATGAACAATTAAAATCCATAAAAACATCAGAAAATTTTGTTGGAAATTGGAATAGTATGTTTATCACGCATGATAATTCAGTTAAAAATTAAGTAGAGCCTATTTAAACCAATATGAGAATCCTTCTCAGTTAACTCTCTTATTATTTATTTTAATGACAATGAGCACAAACAAATGTAATAGATATTTATATCATGATTATCCATCATAAAATCAATATCACGGGGAACCCATAATCATGTTATATATTGGGCTCCCCACCATAATTAGTAATATAATTGTTTTGTACATGAATAAAACTCATGGAGTTTTTTATTTTCATTTTCAAACATTTAAAAACAGCATGCATTCCCTTAAATATTGATCTATAATGGAAAAAACAAGGTTCATGTAAATCAATTTAAGGACACTAAATTTTAAAAATAGAGATAATGGGAATGATATCATAATATCGTATTTATATTAAAACATATTAATAATAAAATTATATTTCCACTAATTAAAATTAAATTACAATAAATATCGATACAATTTATTGAATAATATGGAACATATGATTTTCCATCCATACTGTTAAAAAACTAAATACATAAAAAATATAAAAAATTGATTTTATTTGAAAATAACCATGGAAACATAAAAATGATGCTTGAAATCAAGGAAATGTTATTATACTAGAAATATATGGTGATGTTTTATGTTAAATAACATTCAATTAAAAAATTAAAATTGAATTTTAAACCATTATTAATGAAAAATCAATAAACGATTATTTTTCAACACATTTTATAAAATGAAAATTATAACAAAAATGATTTTTAAACTACCACATGAGTATTTTACAAAATTTCAACAAATTAATTTTGGATACAATTTCATAGAAAAGAAAATATACATGACCAAAAGGAGAGATAATGTATGTGTTTCTAAAAAATATCATATTAATCATCCTGAGTATTAAAAGGTCAAAATTAACAAGGAAATAATGTGAATGACATATGTAATCATAGTATAAAAAATATACTTATATAAATGATATTATATCATAAAATTTTGTCTAAATGAATATTGAAAATAAATAATCCTAAATTAAAAAGAAATTATTACCTAAAATTGTTTCTTCATTATTAATATTTAAATGAAATAAAATTATACGTGAGAATTTTATATGGAAATACAAATACAAGGAGTATAATTATGTGTCATTAAAACATTCATTCAACGTGTTTTATGTACACCATAAAATTAAATAATGATTCATTACATGAATCATTTCCCAAGAGAATGACGTCATGAAAAAATAAAAACCATTCAAATATAATGAAATTATTTGTGATAATAATTACATGAAGTGATTATATAAAAATAGTTACATCCATATAATTTTTTTTAAATATGTAAGATCAATGATTTTTTGAAGTAATTTCCTCATTTCCATATCGGTTCAATTCATTTTTTGTTGAATAATATGATTACTGAATGTTTAAGAGGGACTCAATGGTGTTATGGGGGTTTGGGACTTGGAAGGATGCAAAACCATGCCTAAATATGCCTGGAACATTGTATGTGCACAGTTAAGTAAACCATGCGGCCTTCCTAGAAAAACTATACAACATTGGACATTTCCATTTCACACATTTATATCATGGTTTTAAATAATTCAGGGCTCCCGAGGTTACTATGTGACCTCATCTTCGATAGACAGTGTCTTTCACATATTTTGTGGAAAACATAGAAAAACATGACGGTAGACCATGCAAACTAGTATTGTAAAAAAATTACAAAAATCACAAAATTTAATTTTTTATGTTCTAACCAATATTGTCTACCATTTCATTACTATAAACCCTTTGTATGAAATGAGGCTCTGAAAAATTTTAATAGAACAATCTCTCACGTTTCAAGGTCGCCTGTAGCGACGTCGTTTGTAGATCAAAGCTCCGGGTAAGTCTATTCCTCCCATTTCAAATCTATTCCTAATTCTAGATTTTATTTTGGGGGTTCTTTCTATAAATATCTAAAACCCAAAATATATAGTGTAATATAGTTTATGGATTCATAGGGTAGATGACTCAGGATAAAAGGCATTGATTATGAGTGCGTTCATAAAAATATTCTATGTAGGAGGTCTATAAATCATATCCCCTAGTATTTATGTGGACATTTAAATATTAGTATATGTTCTTAATTACCTTTTTTCAAGGAATTAATTTTGTTGGATTTCATAAAATGTGCATATAAATAATTCTTTGAAACCCTCATGATCCATATCTGATGTGTCGAGGATGAGATGAATGATTTTAGCTACACATGTGGTGCATCGACATACCCAACCCAAGAAATTGATATATTCAAGTGAAGAAATGATGTCTTGTAACATAGATCCCATATTTAGAAAATGTTATTATGGGTAGTTTAGTTGAATACGTAATATTTATAGTATTCTGTACAGTTGATAAAGGTATAAGGGGTTGTTTATAATGAATTGAAAATGGATTAATTGGTATACTTGAGATTTTCTAATATGGGTTATGAATTAAATTGGAATGGCTAAGGTGTTAGTATAAGTGAAATGATTAACCTGTTAAATTGAAAATGTGTTATTATTTTAAACACATGTAAAAGGGGTTTAATATGGGAATTTATGAACATATTGATTCGGTAAATACATGGGAATATTGATATGTACAAAATGGGTGGAATTATATAAAATGTTTATGATAAGTGAGTTATTAATTTCACATTAAATAAATATGTGGGAAGTGATTATGAAATTATAATAGTGCAATGTGGGGTGATTAATGGTAATTGGATAATAATGGAAAATGTGTGGGAATTCATATATACACTTAATGGGTAAAATAATGATTATGGAAATGGGGATAAATGGTCATGTAATGTTCATAGATATTTGTTAATTGGTTATGTCATAGTATTACCTCATATATTTTTTTATGGATTGTGATAATTATATGTATTTTTTTTATTTTGTTTATAATATGTTATATGCTGAAAATGGATGAATAACCATGTGCATTGGCTTGAGGTTTGTGATAAATGACTATGGTTCCACCCAATCATCGAGTTAGACTGATTTAGTAAATCCACCGACAATGAACAAGTTCAATAAGGGGGAATATCCATATTCCCCAAATGGTTGTATTTCACTTGAAGTAATGAATCTAGGTGAGGATAATGTTTTTCTTGTGGTGTGATTATCCCTAGTGCGATATGGACTTGATTTATTCATTTTACCATTGTCATCAATTTTCACATACCCACATGTACAAGATGTTTATTCCTAACCAATATAACACATGATAATAAATGAGTAAGTAATTAATATGGACCAAATGATGTAGATTTTAATAATGATATAAATGTTGTAAGATTACATGGATTCTAATGAAACTTATGCTATCCAATTTTTTATCATCCAGTATAATTCATACTCCCCTAAAATATATTTTAGACTATATATTTTTTAGGCATTGTGGATGATGTCCTACATAATTTTACTCACTCACTAATAGGTCCTTCATTGGGTACTCGAGCAGACTTCTTTGTTATCATGTTTTGAAAGTTCAAGGGTCGGTTATAGGGATCTAATTTCGGATTGGTATATTTGAGGATAAGGATTTGGACATGTATTACAGACCATTTAGGATTAAGTAGTTGTATTTAATTTTTACCTCTTCACTTTGAGAACAATATGCATGACACGACATGTTTATTATGGATTGTGGTTTATACCCATTCTTGGAGAATGTGTTGGTTATGTTTGTTTATTTTTTATTAAATATTACCTCCAATATTTACAATTTTAAGTATTATGGACTACCATATCAAAGAGGTAATATTCTATCCACATGGAATATTAGACACTCGCAACTAGTCGGTAGCCCCTTCATTATGGGGAGTTTTACATGAGGTCATTTGATGATCCAAATATAGAAATAGTTTAGTGGCTTTCATGTCAGGGATTTTACAATGTGGTATCGGTTTACTTCTTTTTTGGGTTATTATCATTTTGGATGTCGGATTTGAGGCAAGGAGTCATTTGGACTTGGTAATTAACATGATCATAGTAGTATCTAACCCATGCACAATGGAAAACAAAAGTCACCCATTGTGTGAATTTTTTTCATAATGTGTTACGTTATTGATTTATGATATTTCACCATTATGTGATAGAAGTGTTGTGTAAAATTAATGATTTGGAAGTTTTTCCCGTGTTTAGAATTTTATGAGGATGTTAATTCTTGCAATATTTTAAGAATCATAGGATATAGGTGTTATACATTATGATATCAACACACAATATGGTTTTGTAGATCATCAAGAGTGGAATAAATTTTAATTATTTCGAATCGTTGAAATAAAATGATGTCTAATAATGGTAATGAAAGTGGTTAAGTTAATATAATGTAATTTAATAGTTAATGAATATTATGTATAATGAAACGTTACCACCAGCATTAAAATTTTAGTGATGATAAATTGTAAACTATTATTAGTTTCTAAAAGTGGAATATTTCTATGGGAAAATGATATAGATAATGATATTTTCCTAAATAAAGCTGTAGATTAGTTAAAATAATGATCAAAAAAAGTTCTGAAATGGGGATTGATTCTATGAGAAATTATTATTTTTTTAAACAAGAAATGGTTTTAATGGGAGTTTGATGAATGTTGTGTGATTCCGTAAATTATTTTACACATGTTGAACATGACCCAAAGTACGTATGGTATAGGGTAGTGTTCTAAGCATAATTTTATCCTAGTGACAATGTATGTGGAGTGGGTTTTTTAACATTGATTGTTAAGATAGTTTCTATGTATGGCCTAATCCTATTGGTCATTCCCCATTTTTTTCTGGAATATGTTTTGGATTTATTTGAAGTAGAATATTTAGACATTCTAAGGTTGGGAGAGAGGGGAGTTTAAAATTTTAATGGTTGAGTTCAAAAAATATTGTGAAGTTCATTATTAAAGGATAAATAATGATATAAGATTGGGTGAATTGAGTAGTGGTTATTCCTTGTATTTTTAATTTGAACCGTGTATGGGTGGTTTGGTGTGGTGAGATTAGCCTTGTTTGTGACCTTGGGTTTGGGTTGTAGGAACTTTTAAGTTTTGATATAGAATAATAAATGTGTTTGGAGGACCCTCAATAGGGATTTGGCCTTTGATTCACAAGGAATTTTTAGTTAATGTGATTCTGTAAATACTTTTGGGCCATGATCATACATAGTATATAATGGACCTTATGTATGGATTATTTGTTTTGGAACCCTTCTAAGTAGTAACCTGGGAGAGCTGTGTTTTAGATCCCAAATAAGGGTTTTTTCTGTATATTCTATGTATGTGTACGATTACAATGGGTGTAGAACAATATGTGAATAATTATTTGGATCACATTCCATAGTGTGTATTAGAATGTAGGGATAATGATGTTAATGAACATTTATTATTCATAACTTAAAGTGTGTTTTTTGAGAAATTTTCTAGTGAATATTTTTTATTTTGACTTTAGTTTTGAGACTTTGTATCATTCAACCATCATGGTGACCTATTTGAGAGGTCAGATAGGGTTCATAGTGCATTTGGGTTTGTGTTGTCTTGGTTGATTGCTTGGACTTTGTTAGTGGAAAACATAGAGTGTTTTCCAATGAGGGTATTACCTAGAGATCTATGTGTGAAATGTATAGTTGTTGAAGAGACTAAGGTTGTGGTTACACATTCTCAATTTTAGGGGAATCATGGGAGACCTTTTAGGATGGTAGGCTAGTGATGTAGAGTCCATGGATAAGAAGCATGAGGGAATCATCATGGGTGGAAACAATACCAAATGAGTACCATCAGGTTTTTGTATGTCCTATAGTTGTGACATCGTTTTCATATAAGGTAATTTGAATTACATTGGTAGTGCTTAATGATTGTTTTTAAGGGTTTTATCAAATAGATTCATGAATTAAATTTTTGAATGATGATTAATGGAGGTTTCAATGTTGTTTTCATGTGCAATAGACATGGGTGAATAAATTATGGTAGGATTATTTTCTATGGAAGTGTCAACCAATTTAAAGATTCTCATGTGGTTGCGATTATTTTATATAATAGATTTGTATGTAAGAAGGTGATGTGATACAATTGACTAATGGTTGGATTATGGGAATAAAATTCTGTTTAAATGTGGTTACAATAATGTATGGAATATGAAGGTTCTAATGATGTATAGATGTGGTTATGCACTAGAAAGCCTCGATTTTGATTTGCATAAGCACTAATCCTACAATATGAAACTAGGGTGGGAATAATGGATTTGCAAGAAACCAGTAGTTTTCTTGGTGTGCTAGACCATTTTGTTTTTTTGATTCTCATAAAGTTCATTTGGAAGTTACTATGTGCTTTTGTGGTAGTAGTTTTAATAGAATTTTGGTTCATTTAAACATGGAGGATGATATTGGAGTGGTAGTGAATCTAGGTTGAAAATATCACATTATAAGTGGTGGTAGAATGTGGATGAGATGTGTGTGGAATGTGATACTACAATCCCTTCCATGACATGGTTTCTTGTAGTAGGAGGTTACATCAAAAATGCATAAGTTATTGGTGGCGTTCATCGATAACATATTTATGTACCATAGCTAGTGATTATCATTCCAAACATATTGACATCATCTATGTGAATTGACAGTCTATATATTTATACCAATTGATTAGAAGGTATTTTTGTTGGATGAGTACATCATGGAGTTTATTAACAATAGGAGGTATATGTGGATCTGGGTGGTGGGGATATTAAACAACAACGGTTTTTATGTGAGGTCCTCAATAAGGATTTGGAGATGAAAAATTTTATGGCTTCTATTCATGGAATTCATAAAAATATTTTGGTTGATGCTCGCTTACATTCATTAAAAAATCTTGAAAACCATGTCTATGTTTTGTGTTTTTATTGAAATCGAGTGTCAGTTGTGTGGTGGGAATCCCTCATGGAGAATAATTGTTTCAACACAATTAATATACGAAGTTATATTCTGTCCTATATGTGGATAGGGGAATGTTGAGTTGATGTAGTGACACCAATATTCTAATGAGGAATCTATGAGTTGGATGTTGGGTATATCTGAGAGGCTAAGTGGGAATGATTACGGTGGTTGATTGATTCAACCAGTGGCCTTGGTCATAGATTAGTTCCAAGGAATTTGAAATGTCGATTTTATTCCATGTAAGGTGGTGGAATGATGTAGAATGGTTTTTGAGAATTAGAGTTGGGGTCTATAACTCTAAAAAATATCAATATTATACATGGTTAAGTATCTTTTGGTGACATTGGAATTTCTTGATATTTGAGGGCACCTTGTCCATGTGATGTACTGCCATTATAATGGTGATGCTAAGCATTCCAGGATGAGTCATCCATGGATAAGTTGACCTAGATATGATTGGGGGACATATGTAGAAAGTTGTAAATATACATTAGTGAATTTTTAAGGTATATATGTCTCTGTCTAATTTTGTAACGGGTTTGAGTGAGAGAATTACCTTCCATAGTAAATTTATTAATCACATGAGTGATTTTGCTGGGAATGTTTATTGAGTTAGTGGATCCAATGATGGATTATATGGGTGTGATATTGTGATTGATGAATTATAAACAATGTCAGGGATGCAATATATTGGTGGATAAGATGATTGTGATATGATTCAAGTTATAGGCACAAAAGTAATTTAAAACATAGAATTCCAATAGAGGAAGATGGATTTGGTGAGAGTCACCCACCTCTGGTTTGATGTTGTAGATACATGTCACCTCAAGAACTGATGTACTAATTGAGTGATGTGAAGTTTAATTTAGTAATCGAATTTATAGTGTGGGTATGTACTCCATGGATGTTTCAATGTAATTTCTAGAATCTATTTCATGGTGATGTTAACATGGATGTTCGGGCATGACCTCTAAGAAATGAATCTAGTATGTTGTGGAAGTTTATTTTATATTTTAGTGGTGTTTCATCTGTTGTGTGGGTTCAAAATTATAAAATATGGTGGGGAACCAAAACATGAATGTATGTGGTTGATGATATGATCATATATTCATGTTGGATAGAACATGTGTTTCTATTGGGGTCATATTTAGTTTTTCTCATTTTTATAATTCTATAGATAGAGTAAAATAGATCTAAGGAATTTAGTTCTTGGATTACGAAATGGATCAGGGCTTTAGAGTGTTGATTAGTCCCTTCATGATGGTCTGATTCTTTTTGATATGTTTCCATGTGAGGTGAATTGAAAACTATTTCCTATATTTTTCTTATTAAGATCTAGCACTTTATGTATGGTTGAAGATGATTAAAGATTTGTGGAGTATTTGGTTCATGTTGTTAGTTGTAGAGAGAATGTATTGTAGGGAATGATCGCTCATTTGGATCAGGTTTTATGGAAGCATGGTAATAATGGGGATGAAACATGGGAATGTGGAATGTGAAATGGGGCACAATGGCTTGATATCCTTGTTATGGATCCTAGTTAATCATTGGAACACAGTTTGATTATGAGCCTTTATAATGTGGTATGGGAGTAAGACTTGGAATTATTGAATGTATTTACATTATTTAAATTTTTCTTAATATCTTGTTTTTTGGAAAATTAAATGATTGTTGGTTGTTTAATTGGGTCTAAGGGGTGTTCCGAAGGTTTGTGACATTAAAAGAAGTAAAACTGGGCCAAACAATTCAGGCAGAAAATTTAGTGCATGGTTAAGTAAAATATGTGTCCTTCCCTACAAAACCATGTAGCATATAACAATACCATAAAACTTTGTTGGTGCATGGTTTTTTAAACCCTATGCAAATTACTAGGTAATCGTGAAACCACTATTACTCTTAATCAGTGGCTTGAACATGTTTGTGCATGGTTTTGAAAATCTTATGAGTAGACCTTGTGGCCCATAAATTTATAAATATTACAAAATTTCTATTACAACATTTTTATTCCCTACTTTTGATTCTTTCCAATTTCTTCCCATTAAACCTTGTTGAAGAAACAAGTCTACCAAATCATCTAATTTATCAATATCTATTGTTCCGTTGCCAATTCAAGTTCCAGAAGATGCTAATTAAAGCTATGGGTATGTCTAATCCTCTCATTCATACCATTTTCTAGATTAAGGATGGTATTTTGGGCGATTTTCATCTGAATCAAAAAACACAATTTTTTCCTATGGAATCTAGGTTAAGTATTCAAATGGTGGTAGAACATTGATTATAGGCTTCAATTAGGAGAGTGTTCATCACTGGATTCGATGTAGGTGGTATTCAAATCATATCGTATAGTTTTAAGTGAATTTAAGCATATTGGTATGTGTTCTTGTGTCCCTTTTGTCGTTAATGGAATAAATTTTGTTTTATTTATTAATATGAGAATCCAAATAATCAATTAAATCCCTCAAGATCTTCATGGGAGGATTTATAGAAAATTAGGCCAATTTCATCTACTCTTGTCATGCGCTGACATTCCAAAACCTAGGAATTGAGAGTGTCATGTGTGGAACTGGCATGTTATAAAATAGATACCTTGTTGCACATGTTAATATGGGTAGTTGTGTTTAAGATGTAATATTGATAGATTTTACCAGGTATTATAAAGGTATAAGGTGTTGTTTTTAAATACTTTTGAATGGTTTAATTAGGTTGATTATGAGTGTTTCAAATGGGTTATAAATTATATTATAATTCATAAAGGGTTAGTATATGTGACATGGTAAACCAGTTTAACTTTCAGTGGACTATGAATTGAAGGAAATGTGTATTTGGTTATATAAGGTAATTTTGAACATATTTAATGGGTAAATACATGGGAATCATGAGATCTACCTAATGGGTGGAATGAAATAAAATGGATGTGCTATGGGAGTTATGAATTGAACATGAAAAGAATAATTTTTAAAAATATTGTTAATTGATAAATGATCTAAATGGGCTAATGTATGGTAATTGCATAAAATTTTCTATTTTAGGGGAATTGTTACTTATACGTAATGGGATAAAGAAAGTGTGTGGAAATAGGGATAAAGTGTTATGTAATGTAATGGAAATTTGTTAATGTGTTATATCCTGGTATTACATCCCATGATTATTATTATATATAATGACTGTTTTATGTATTGGTTTTTTATTGTTTTTTAGGTGGAATATATGGAAAATTTATTAATAATCATGTTCACATGGAATTAGGTGTGAGATGAAGTATAGAGGCTCCTCCTATAGGTCAAGTTGGACTAATTATCTAACTCCACCCACATTTCATTAGTGTAGCAAGGGGATGGTTCTCTATTACACTACCAGCTTCCTTCCACTTAGAATGAGTCATTCAGGTGACAATAATATATTTTTTGTTTTGTGATTAAACCAAGTGATATTGGAACTTGTTTTTTTCATTATGTATTTTGATTGATTTTTTTAGAACCACACGTATATGATGTTTATGACTAACCCACAGAACACACGAAAAAAATGTACTATGTAATGAAGTCATTTAGAAGGAAGAAAATTGAAATAATGATATAAATAATGTAAGTGTACTAGGTTATCTAATAACACATGAGTTGTTCATTTTCTTATCATCCTATATGCATCATGCTCAAATGAACTATTTGTTTGAATAGATATTATATAGATATAGTTGGTGGGAGCCTACTAGTTTGTACTCACACCCTCCATGAGATTTCATTAGGTACCAAAGGATACATCATTACAGTAGGTCCAGATAAAGTCATAGGCCAGAGCTAGGTAGTTGAGACAGACATGATATGTGCATGGATGATGATTTGGACATGGATTTTGGAACATTGTGGTGATCAAAATTATTGTCTTTCATTTGGGTCCTATTAATTTTAGGACTATTAGCAAGACAGTACATGGTTACTGATTGTTAGTGGTTTTTAACTAGTCTTGGGGGATGTTTGGATATGCATGTCTATTTCTTATTACATATTATTTCTACTATTTAAATTGTTAACTGATGTGGCCTACTATGACAAATAGAGTATAGTCTCACCACATGGCTTATTATACCCTAACCTCTTGTTAGTTGCCTCTAGCATAAAGGGAGGTGTTGTTGTTGTCATGTGACAAACCGACTCAGGGAATAGATTTTTTGGATTCAAGGTCAAGGACGTTACAAAATACATAGTTCAAAATTTTATATAACAATTAAAATAATAATCCTTCCATAACAATGTTATTGATTAATTTTTATATCATAATAAAATGGAATTTAGTTATGAAACCCATTACCTCACGTGCATATATGAAATGTACGTAAATTAACTCTTATATAACAAATATATATTAATAATTTTATTTTTCATGCAATTTTTAGGTTTTATTACCTAATCATTAAAATATTAAATCAAATATCTAATTTCATAATCATTTAGAGTGTTTTGAGGATTCTATGTTCATAGTCATCATGATCCAAATGTTAATATGAAAAAAAATCTAAACTTCGTTAATTATCCCAAAATATATAGAATAATAATCATTCTATAACTATCATTTTATTTACTTTAATAAAATTTTATAACAGTTCATTAAAGGAAAACATGAAAAAATAATTTTCATCGCTTCATAGAGGTTGTTGCTCACACTGAAGATCAAATGATTATAACATTTGCGAATATATTTTAAATTTATATGTAATATATTATATTTCTATAATCAAAATTAAGTCATTAAAAAAATAAATATATCATAAACCCTCATATTTAACATCATTTTGAGGTTGTGATAAAAAAAGTAACACATCTATTTATGGAGTGTTAATCCACATGTATTCATGGATTATTATTTAATTCTCTATAGGATAAAAAAAGAGATTAATAATATTTTTACATTAACTTAATAAAATTATAGAATATGGGAGACAATGAAATTATTATATTAGTTTTTTTATGATAGTATTTAATGAGGTATAAGAAGTTGTAATATTAAAAATCACAATTTAGATAGTTACCTTCTCATTGATGATCCTCAATTATATCTCACTTTAATGACCCCCTTAATGGTATTTTAAGAATTAAATAATCTATAAAATTCTTTTATGTATGTCTATTAGATATTTTTTATAGGTTGGTTGAGCTATGTAGCATAAGAAATGTGAGGAAGAGAAGATAGATGGTTTCCTTTTATAAGTTATTGATAGGGAACACATGGAATTACATAATGTATCCAGTTATTAAAATTAAATTTTCATTTCAAAGTAGAAAAAAGAGAAATATTTATAATATAGGATATAGATATCTAAGAAAATTATCATAAACTAAAATTTAGAATGTTTATGTGATATTTCAACACTTATGTCTTATTTTTAACACCCAGTTAACAATTTTTTACAATTAATGTTATAAATTTTTTTATACACATTTACTATAAAGAAAGTTATTAAAAATGGTATAGTGTTTAATAATAGGATTATATTTTAAATTAGCAATCATATACTAGTAATATTTATGATTATACAATTTTTATGGATTTTAAATCATGTATTGAAGTATTATTTATTATAAAATATTGTTAATGTAATTTTTAGTATTATTAATATAATTGAATAAAAATTAATAAAAAAGTAATTTAGCTTGTATAAAAAAAATTTATCAAAACAATAGTGCAATAATTTTTTCTAATAAGTTCTTATAATATCCAATGTCATCTAAAAATTTATTACTTTTTTTTAATAATTTACTTGATTTTTCTACAACATTCACAACCATCATGTATGTATTGTATAAACATGTATGGTAATTATTTAATCAATAAAAAATTACCATCATAAAAAATATTAATAATAAAAATAACATTTTATAATAATTTATAGTTTATTATCCTTGTAAAAAATAGGATAATTATTAATTCAATGACTTATAAATTTAAAAAAATTTGAATATGTAAAATATTATTAATGTATTAATGAAATAAAATTATCACAAAAATTACCTATTTATAAAATATATGAGGAGGATGGTTGAATTATTTTCATCAAATGAAATATATTCATGTGAACTGATGATTTTAAAGCCTTATTTCATAGTTTTATCCTTGTTCTACTCATTTTACATTTATTGTGGTGACATCATTTTTACTAAGATTACAATACATTTGGTCAAAAAAATGATTACAAATCTTCCATTTTTCATATTTTTTTAAAAAATATATTATCCATTTTCTCAAATTCATTCCAAATACGTGGAAAAAATAATATTTAAAATAATCCAAAAAAATGGGATAAAAATAATATTTCTAGAAAAACACATTTTTTTGTTTAGAAATATTATCATCAAAAGAAGATTATTTTAATTTAATTTTATATTTATATTAATATATATGATTAAATGGAATAATTAAAAGGAAATTTCAAAATAAGAAGTTACATTATTAATAAATAAAAATAAAATAAAATATTCTAAAAAAATAATTTTTTAAAATTCATTAAAAAATAAATTTTACATATAGATAAAAAAATTTCTTCTAAAGAAAAATTTGATTTTATGAATTTAAAAATTTTATTCATTTTTAAAAATATTATTCATTAAAATTTCGAAAAATAATTATATTATCCATGAAAAAATTTAATAAAATCCAAATGAAATAAAAATTTATTCTTAACGAATAAAATGGTTTGAATATAATTATTCAATTAGAATCCGTCAAAAAAATTTATTAATTTAATATATAATGATAAGAATAAATGGGTAATATAAAACCATTTCATGAAAAATATTTCATTTACACTCAAATGATTTTATATTCATTTAAATAAGATTTTACTTACATATACTTATCCACTATATATATAATCGATATATATTTTATTATATAATATATGTGTTTCATATGATGATATATATATATATATGTTATATCACATTAATATATATATTTTTACATGATAAACTAAAATTTATTCATTTACATGTCTCTCATCGTTTATATTATATTAAAAATTATTTTCGTTGTTTCTATAGTTATATTGGTGTTCAGAATCTTCATGAAGAACCGTGAGGTTAATGATTTAATGTTTTTTATATTCATATTAATATATTCATTTAATCCAATATTAAATTCATGATGTTATTTCATATTTTTACCAAATAATATATTAATTTTTGTCTATTATTATAATATTTTATTTTAATAGATGTGTCAAAATTCATATTATTTTTTGTTGTCTATATCAAAATATATGAACCAAAATATTTATTTAGAGGACAAAAAAATCAAAATATTTTGTATATTAAACTATGTTATTTTAGTATCATATTTAGTAAAATGAGGATTTCATACCAAGATAGTTTTATGACTCTTTTTACAATGCCAATTTACACAAAATGTTATATAATTTATTAGTAATGGTTATATTTTTAATCAAATGTTTTACTATTGTCATCATAATTCCTATGGAATGAATAATATCATTCTTATTAATCCATTATATTCTATAAATTTTAAAGGAAACAATTATCAAAATATTTTAATTAAATTTTTATAAACATACATTTTAATGTGTCATGAAAATATTTATTTTTTCATCAATATAAATAAATGTTTCTAAACAATTATGTATATTTCTATCTGCATTCCTTTTTTCATATTCAATATAATTATAATATAAGGTATATATGTCACATTTTATGTTCCCTAATAAAAATATATATTTTTAATTTGTGGGATCAAAATATTGTTATAAAAATGTCTTTCTTTATCCCTTTATATGTTTTATCATTTGAAGCATTTTTTTAATGATTCTTTTTATATAAGTCATCATCCTTATATTTTTCATATGTTACCCTTGAGATATGTTTTTTGGAAACCAACCACCTATTTTTTTAATCCTCATGTAATGTTCCTTTTCTTCTTAGAAATGATCCATATGTTACTTGGTATTTTCTGAACATCAATCATCAATATGAATAACATTTATATAAATGAATTTAAATTTGGAATACATATTATTCCATTTCATTGGTTTAAGGGTTTTCTGTAAGGTTCCACGCATCTATTGAGTGGGGAATTATTTTCTATAATATATACCCTTTATATATAAATTGTAAATATCATATTAATTATATCATTATTAAATGTAATTTTCATAGAAATTTAAATGATGTTAATAAATATCCATTGCATTTTATTGAGATTCTCATATTCTGAATAATAAAATAATTATTATTGATTTAGTAATATAAATATATTTTAGAAGGATATAAAAAAATTTATATGGGTTTTTTATGATGTAATGAAATATATAAATTTTTTTACAAGGATTTTTATGACATTAAATGTGAATGAATTTCATTAGAATTTTTTATAAAACTCCATATTATTCTTAAATGTCATAAATCTTACATTCAGATGTTTTAATGTGAAACACATGTCAATAATATATCAAAATGAGATATGTGAGCCCTATATAGTTAACAAATGAAATATGTAATTCTTTTAATCTCAATAGATAATGGTGAAATTGGTAGTGATGCTTGATCCCGAATAGAAAAATGGATGTGGTTTCTCATCCACTATATAAAATAGGTCAGTAAAGCTTAGTCCTCCATAGGAAATATGTTTGTAAAACATAATTCACTATTACAAATATATTCGGATTCTATATCCACATTGTTATGATGTATATTCATGTTGATGTTACATAATTATCAATTATTCCATGTTTCATTGATATAAGGACTTCTCATGTTGTATTCATGAGTTATCCCATGATACATGATCTACGATTTTCTTGGTATAAATTTCTTATGTATCTAGATTATAAACACATTCTCATCAAATAATCACTTAAGATCATTGAATGTAATACCTTATTCTAAACTATACATAGAATCATATCTCGCAACATTCATTATTTTCTATTGATCTGATATATTTTGATAAAAAGGAGTGAAATGTCTATAAGTGTATCTTATTTTGTAAGTATGTATGATATGTTTAAGAGTTGATATTAATTAATAATTTTCTTTTATAGTTGAAAAAATAAACATTGGTAAGAAAATATTTTTTATTATATAATGTTCAACAGAAATTCTATATTTTTGAAATCATAAATGTCATAATGAATTATTTTAGAGAGATAATTTAATATTCTCATTTAATTTATAGGGTCAAGCCTCTTAGTGTTCATGGTTAGTATTAGTGTGGGGTTTTGATAATAGTAGAGGTTATGGTGTTATCTATAAAAGAAAAATTATTTGTTTTAAAAGTCAGTGATGATCGTGAATATACTTTTGATCATATATTAAAACATATAAATAAATATTTATGCATCATACTATATTTTATTTCATGAATATGATGACATATTTATGAATATAATTATTTTTATGTTGGTTCATTACTAATATGGGTTCTTAAGAGGATGGTTTTATGTAAAAATTGCTAGGTAAAACTATTATTGGAATGTTGGTTTTAGGTTTCTTCGTTTGGTTGCTAGAAAACCACCATAGACTGGCTAGTAGAAATCATTGGTATGTGAGTTAGGGTACATTAGGTTTTTAGTTTTCTATAGACCCAAATTTCTATCAGATGTGGAGCCACCAGCATGTTGATAGTGCTATAAGAACTGTTATTGAGATTCCATGAACACTGACTGACCATGAGCTATACATCAACATTCTGGTGGTTCCACTGACCGACATGTGAGGCCCACTGACAATCCAGTTATAGATGGAAAATAGTGAATTAAATGAACCTTCATATTTTTAATATCACTATGTTTTCTACATTTTTAATTACCAAATTCTATCCCAATCCCCATATTTCTAATTATATTCTTATCCCCTTTGATACAAAACACAAAAAATTATCTCCAAATACTTTTTTGGATAGATATATCAGTGAAAATATATCAATTAGATACCTCTAGATATAAACTATATTCTACTCCTACTATGATAGGTATGAATGGATCTATGATGTTTATATTGTTTCTAAATTAATCAGATGAATAATTATCCCCTACATTATACATAGTTTTAAAATAAAAATTGTTTAATAAATTTCATTACTAGATTAATTGCTTAAACCTAAAATGGATATCTTATGGGTATGTATTATTTGATCATATTCATTGACCTTTTCATGATGATGGATTGATGATATAATAATAATGAATAGATGATCTGATGGTAGATTTGAAATGGCATTTATCTATTAATGATATTTTTTTTGACATGAGCTTCTTTCCGTATAAATGATGGATGTAACATTGTATGTTTCCAATGATTGATTAAATTGATACTCACCACTTCTATAAAATCATCTTTTACTCTTATTTGATTAATTTTTTCAATATAATCGTTGTTAGTTGATTATACCTATGGATACATTAAATATATAATGATAAATTCATTATCAGTTAATGAATCAGCAACATATATGATGAGTTCAAGTCTCTTTTTCAACATATCTAGCAACTAGATTTATAAGAGGTGTTCGTGAGTTATATGATTCTATAATCTACATTATTAACATGGAATCTCTATTAATATCTCTTCAAAACATCATGCTTTATGAATTTGATCCCTTGATATGAAATTAAAATTATCTATGAGTGGTCAATGTGCTTTGGGATTCAATCCTTCAAAAAAGATTGGAATAATTCATCGCAAAACTTCTGATAAGAAGTTTCTTAACTTTTTGTTCCGATTTATGTAGTATTTACATTTTTGTGGTGCTCATCATGAAATAAATTGTCTGTATGTTCTTTATTGATATAAAACATGGATGTTAGTGTAGCCCAGAAGACATGTTTCTGATTTGCTATTCTATGAGTATAATTATGTATATTTTCATCATGTTAGATATTAATCAGATGTTATTATATGTCCATATAATATGATCTTGGAGATTTTTTATGCTTATGTTTATTATTCTTTAACAAATTTTTTATTATTAATGTTAAATGTAGGTATTGTATTAGAACATATAATATTATGACCATCGTGTTATGATTAACCCTTATAGGGGTGTGTGAATGACATAAAAAGATGGTTCTTGGGGACATGTACATAGGTTATGAGTATGGAATCCTAGTTTCCCGATAGAAAATATATTCCTTGTGAATACCTTGTAAAAAATGGAACTCAATGTTTCGAGGATACCAAGTACACGTTCACTAGTATTTCTTGTTGAATGAATTGAGACATTATTCATTAAGGATACCATGTAACATTATCATTGTTCTTATGTATTTACTATGATCACTTGCAGCATTGTAGGATTATCCTTCAAGGATGAACTAGAAGAATTTACGATCAGTGATCATTTTGTCTTGGCGGGACATTAGAAAATAATAATATTATATATAATTGTTTTTGAACTTATTATTATAATTTATTACATGATTTATTTATGTGAAAACATGATACAAATTAATTATTGTTGTTAGAATTTTATTTAAATAAACATGCACCTGCATCTCTAATTAAATGAAAATTTCATGTATTGGGACCATGGTAGGATAAAGGGGCTGATAGTTGATAGATAAGAGTTCTATCATGGAGTAATAATAAGTTCCATGGTGGGATAAATTGGTTTCCAAAGTGAAAAATTTCGTTACATTTTCATTATAAGATATATTTTCATGCCACATTAGTAAACTATTATTTTATATAAATGTATAAAATATGTATCATTTGATAGTAAATTTTTATTATCAATATAAAAACATGACTAAAATGAAATTTTTATATATAATTTATATTATTTGTTAATGGATATGATACATAAGATATAGTATCCTCATTGATAGATTTTAGAACCTTTTCCACTACTTAGATGCCTCTTACATATGGGGAAGAATGTATGTCTTCTTAGGGAACTCCATTTCAGATATGGAGGATTTGATCTAGGAATTAAATATTACTATTTAAAAAAATTCCAATAAAATTTACTATCATGGTAGATGGTATAAAGGATATATGTTGTGTGGAACTAGTGTATGAGTGTTTCCATATTGTTTTGAAACACTTATTTAATAAACATAAAAGCATCCATATGTATGATTGATTTTAATTTTTTGGTATTTTGCTGGGTTCATAAATCCTAACCTTATACATAGGTTCGAAATCCACATATATCCATGTTTTGTTCTACCTAGTATACATGAATTTAATTCATTGGATTATTCTATCTATATAGAATAAAACTAAATTTATTTATTGAGTGATATATCATTACTAATCTATTTGATGTAAATTATCTATTTTGGATTTTATTAGTTCTAACTTATCATGATGTTATGTTTTTTATATAAAAATGTGACTATCATTCATATATTATGAACCTTGGGATGATCTTGTAGGTATATAAGATATATTATGGTTATGCTTTTAGGAAAACCATTTTTTGATCCCATACAGTGTCTAAGATTTTTTAATGTATTCTAAAATTATATTGTTTCAATAACATATTAGAAATATGCAACCCTAAAGGATACCAACTTGACTACAATACAACATGTGTAATGATGCTATAAACATGGGATTATTCATGAATTATACTTCATAATTTATAGTATGGTGAAACCTAGAATGCTCTCACGCCTGCTCTAGGGATGTGGGATGTTTCCCTCCAAACTAAGAGTCCATCTCCTTATTTTTTCAAGGTTAAAGGAGTAATGAAGTCCATGGTTAACTACGTTAGTAAATTATATATTTTGAATAAATATTCATTTAGGTTACTGGATAGGTTACTGGATACCACAAGATACTAGGTATAAAATAGATATACTCAAGGGTGTCTTTTATCATGTTAAGTTACATTGGGAATGAATGGTGAAGCTGGTAGAGACAATGGTATATCTACCAACTTAGATATGTTTTGATATAATGGGGAGTTTTTTCATATAGGACACTCCCATCATGGACTGTTTTAATGGTGATATTTAGGGAATCTATTTCTAATGCCCTAAAATAGACCAGACACAAGATTTCATGTATATATACAGGGGATCCTTGTTAGTATCTATATACTCAACTTAATTCACCTATAAATATACATTTCATCTATATTGGCTGGAGATAGAAGTCTAGTAATTTTCACAATATTTTTCAACATAATATTTGGATACAAGTTTAGATTTTGAACGAAATAACAAACACATAGGTTCAATTAAATTTCATGACTATTTAGTAGGAACTAGAGGATGATAATGAATTTGGGTTTCCTTTTTTGTTCAATATTCAAGAGTGTGTAGGTCTTACTTTTTCAATGAGTGTCTCATATAGTAGTAGGAAAAGGAAGAAAATAGAGTTAAATTAGGTTGTGGTATGAAGGCTATAAAATGTCTTACATATTCATCACCCTCCAGAGGATTTAAATAGTAATTCAAATATGGTTATGTTATATATTATTCAATGATAATTAAATGGTATCTAATAATGTCACTAACATGTAGTAATATGAGGAATCTCCATCACTTCTATAGATGATAATTAAGGATAATATTACATAGTGATAAAGGACTTGTGTGATCGTTTACCTGTGGATTTGGTAACAATCCTTAGCATAATTATAAGATCATTATGAAATAGGTGATTCAAACACAATATAGAAAAGTTCATAAATATAATTAATGATGAGTGTATAATGTATTTCATATTTATGAAGATGGTGTTGATGGAATATTAACTATTTTAGTTGTTATCTTGATCACTTATACACTATCTAATTCATTGTTTGATATAGGCACTAACCATTCCTTTATATGTAAAATACCAATTAAAAAATTAATAATACATTTTCATATTTATTAATATTTGTGAATTAAATATTAATTTTTCTTTAAAATAGATTCTCTGTTCAATGGCTTCCCTGATACACAACAATAGGTTTCATTGAAATCTTATGTTGCACACTAATAAAATAATATTATTATTTTAAATTCTATTTAACGCCTAGCCTTTGTATTGGTGGTAATGAATAGAACTAACTAAAATATGATTATACATGTTTGATAAATGTTTTTACATTTATCTAATAAAATTTAGGGGCCAAAAATATGAATGAACCAATTTTTAAGCATAAATACTCTAATATTAACTAAAAAGTCGATTTACCACCTTTTGATGGAGAACCCTCTTTAAATATAGTTTTGGTCATTTTTTATGTTATATTAGAAAAAGAAAAACTCTTTTTTATAATCATGACATCAAAATTTACATTGGGTAATGTATTTGTTTTTTATTGTAAAGTTCATTTTTTAATGAATAGTTAAAAATACTGTATTTTTATTCAAATTTTCTTTAAAATATAATTTTTTTATATGGATATATTATCTTTTCAATTGGTTTCAAATTGTAATAAGATTATATTTTTAACAAGTAATACAATTCTGTTCATTTCAATTAATTTAACTTTAAAATTGGAAATAAACAATTGCCGATCTTTTAAAAGTTTTTGTTTCTTAAAAGCATGCTATTTGTTTTGACAACAGAAATTAATTTTAAATTAATTAATTCAACTTATTTGATTTTAATTTGGTAAAAGAGACATAATATTTTAATTTGTAATATCAAATATATATTAGGCTGAACTTTTTGTAGTTTTCTAAAAAAACATCAATTTTTGATGAATACTAAAACCACTAAATAGTAGTTAAAAAACTATCTTTTTCATTTTAATGATATATTTTTAATTATATGAATTGGACATAAAAAATCAGACATACATGGTTTTTATTATTATGTAAAATGTGGTTCAATAAGATGAAAATAATTTCTTGTTAAATGTAACTTTTTTATTTTATTTACCACGGTTAAAGATAAATTTGATAATTCAAGGAAAAAATATTATAATAATAATAATAACAAACTTTAACACTTGTTATAACATTATTGGATGAGTAATTTTCAACCATGGGTATCTTAAATAAATTTTGGGAACCCATGGAGCCACTTGAGAGTGATAATGAAACTTTATTTTAATTAACCTTAATTAAACACAAACATGAAACAAACACAAATCATTTATTAAATAAATTTTCACATAGGGTTTTTAAGTTATCATTTAGACTATAAATATTCACTATAAAGATAAAAATATTTCCTACATCATGATATATTTTTATAATTCTTATATTTCATATAAATAAAAATATTTTTGACACAAAAATGGTGTAGTATTTACCTCATTAATAAATTATTTAAATAAATAAGATTATAAATATTAGAACAATATCCAAAAACTATCCAATTATTATTTAATAATATTATTTATACCATAAGTCTTCTTATCTTTGACATAAATTAGTTTTGGACCTTTAGTAACTGAATATCATTTTATAATAAAATAACTTGTTCACACTTTCTTAAAGAGCCCATCCTCCACCTTATAAAAATCACTCAATTATTGATAATTTCTCACAACTCTAAAGACCCTTGGCTCATCAAAACCATGACCAAATAAGATCTAAATTTCCCTATCCTCCTCTTGGAATCCATACTTTATGCAGAAGGTTCTTCAAGAAGTCCTTTTGGTTCAAACCAAATGGATTTTCCCAAATTAATGGTAAAAATTTCTCTTAACTTCATTTATTTTATTTTACTCCTCCAACCCATAACACTTTTTATTCCTTACCTTTATTACAACATCATAATCCTCAATATACTATGATATTTTTATGAGAATTAATTTAAAAACACTCACACACACCTCCATCTAATGGGTTAAGAACATATTATTTCTGTGGATGGATAACCAACGCCTCACAAAACGATGATTGTTCAATTACCTCCTGATGCCTCTCACGGTGGCCATAATGATGGAACTGTATTAATATATGATATATATTATGTTTATGTTCTCTTTATGATTCCATATTTCCCATTTATATCATATCTTTATGTTTTCCATTATGGGTAAACCCAATAATTTCATTTGAGGAAGTGCGGACTACCGCCCCCTCAAAGTGATATGACTCGTTAATTCCATATGTGGGACGTATAAAGGATAGTGTTAATGATATTGTATATGATATTATACTGGTATTATAATATACCTATCTATCATTATTTTTTAATTCCATTAAAGTACGAAATAGAAATGAAAGTAGCATTCATGTGTACATACGACATACCATCTCTATGAATGGTGCATTTCATTTCTTATCTCAAAAATGTTATTTAATGTTATAAATACATATATAAAATGGGTATATATGATTCATATAATATGAAAATAATTAATATAATTATGGATATAATGAAATTTTGACCAAATGATCTTTTTGTAAGTATACGAAGTTCATTTTCGACTCAAGAACCAAATATAGACAGAACGACTGTTATTATAATAAATGATTAAATAATGTTTATAACATGGTAATAAGTTATATAAAAAGAATAATTAAATTGAAAAAGGTTATTAAGAAAGTATAAATTAACTTTAGTTTATTATTCAAGAGATTAAAGAATGAATAGGTTATGTGGGACACGAGGTAAGGGACTTCATATCAATCTCATTTCATTGAGGAATTTATTATTTTATACACAAATTTATTTTATATGTTGTATAAAAACCTTTGAATTTTCATTTAATTCAAAGGGAATCTTTTTATACGAAGCATTTTACTAAATGAAAAAATCGAATTTTTTTAACATAAGTGGTTACAATGACTTTTCCGCCGCCGCGAGTACTATTTGATCTATGGCTTCCTTAACAATCCATAATTTTTTTAAAAGGAAAATAAATATTATATACTCTTTTATGTATTTTGGTATTGAAAATGGTTTTGATAATGGATTTTTTATGTCAATATATTTATGTGATATGTTGTCTTTGAAATGTGGAAATGTTTTCCTTCCTTTATATTTATTGTCTGTGTTATGATTTTATAATGGTACATGGACATGTGATGTGTGGTTACATGATAAACAAAATGATAGGTGGTGCCATGATAGACCAGGAAGGGTTGTTACGTTATAAATTCTAATGCATTGGGTTTGGATTTCAGCCGTATGGCTATTCCATTTAGTGATATGTGTGGAAGTTGACCGTATGGTTATTCAACATAAGAATGTTTATGTACCAAGATACCTTTATATGTTATGTTTTCTTTATATGTGTTTTATGGTAATATTTTGGCTACAAAAGGGTATGAAATTATCTTTTATTTAGTGAATAGTATTTACTTCGTCATAATGGTGAAATGTATTACTTATGATAAAGTATTCATGGTTTACTTATTTTTTGGAAGAACCAATAGTTTTCCATCTTTGTGAATCCCTTACTGAGCTTTTTATTCTAATCCCATGTTTTTGAAATGTTTTTCACATGACATAAAGATGAATAAGTTCAAGGATAGAATAAAGGGAAATTCATGATGTCTAAAACATGGAAATAACCATGACTCTTTTTTTATTAGTTTATAGTTTTTGAAAAAAAGGATACTGAGTTGAATTGTCTACATGTAATATTCATGTTTTTATGTAAATGTAATGACCTAACTCTCTAAAACTCTAAACCTGAAAAGATCCTTAAGGTGAATTATTCATTTAATTTAAGATTATGTAATATTTATTGGTCGGGTCTTTATTGTTGGTATCAGAGGTTAGTTTAGACAAGTTTATGAGATATAATATAGTTACATTAATATCCATAAATTTGTTTTAGCTTTTGTCATGATTGAAATGATATAGCATTTACAGATTTCCATTTGCTTCGCCTATGATATTTTTGTGTTCAAAATGGTTTTCCGTAAAGGAGACAGGGAAGATATATTGGGACAACATCAGGAGTAAGACAACCTTCCAAATAAGATACTTGGGATAGTCGGAATCGAATCTGAACAGTTTGTTGCGGTGATGGCATAGTTGATCGAGGCTATAAATGGTGGTGGTATCCATGCACGAGATCAGCCAGATCAACCATAGAGGAACATCTCAATAGTGGATCATTTCA
Organism: Viscum album; assembly: GCA_963277665.1. Lineage (NCBI taxonomy): Eukaryota > Viridiplantae > Streptophyta > Magnoliopsida > Santalales > Viscaceae > Viscum > Viscum album. The sequence continues at coordinate 294,467,509 of OY728165.1, forward strand.
TGAGGCAACATTCCCCATCATTCAGAGTATCATCTGACCATGTTCTATTATTATGGTAGATTAAATCACTAAAACAAATTTTTTTATGTCATGGGGTGTTCAGAACTTCAAAAGGATAGTCTTGTTGTTAACTGTTTTCAAGGTGATGCTGATCAGTGGTGATCGATGTTGAAAAATATCAGGGATAGTGAGGAGATTAATTCACTTTATTGGGATGAATTCAAATGTATGTTTCTTGAGAAATATATTCCTATGGTGGTTTGTCATAGACTGTAAAAATAATTCCTAGAATTGAGGTAGGAGGATGACTCAGTGGATGCTTATGAAGTAAAATTTACTGGACGGGCAATGTATGCTCCAAATTTCATATGATATGTTGATTGTAAAATCAACCATTTTTACTCAGTATTAATGCCAAAGTATCAAAGGTATTTAGCATCTTGTGAGTTAAAAAGTTATGAAAAACTTGTTCATTGTGCGAAGAAGCTGAAAATGGAGTTTTACGATCATCATGTGTTCTTTGACAAACAATAGAATAAGAGGTCTAGGTGGCATGCGAAAGGGAAGAACTCTTCAAGAAAGTCTAATGGTATGAAACTTATGTGTATAGTTTGTGAAAATTATGGTCAAAATAATGTTTGGGAATGCCTTTTGAATTATGGTAAGTGATACTGATGTGGTAAAATGGGACATAAGGCTTGAAATTGCACTGAAAAGATCAGGTTAATAGAAAGAAAAAATCTTATTTACAGTCAGTAAAAAGTTTTTTGTGCAATAAAATGGGTCATTAAGAAAATTAGTTTCCAACGAATAACTTAACTGAGGATAATAATCAATTCATCATGCAGAATGGGGTGGTGAAATCCCTTGAAACTACTTCACCTGATGTTTTTCCATCAAATGAAATAGAATCATGTATACTTTTCTTTTCGATTATGAAAATGTGTTCTTTGATTCAGGGTCTACACATTCATTCATTTCTGAGAAGTTTTCTTGTAAATTGGATATTCCATCTCAAGATTCGAATCCAAAACATATGGTAAAAACACCGAGGGAAATTTTGAGACAAAAAATAAATTATAAGAACCTTCATGTTCTTGTGTGTGGGAAGAATCTACCTGGAAAAATTATTTTTTTACACTAGTATGGTTTGATGTTATTTTGGGTATGGATTGGCTTCTTCTTTATCATGCTAAGAATGAATGTTGAGCTGAAGAGGTTTCTTTTCAGAAATTTTATTAGTTTGTGTACAAGAATTAACTCTTGATTTTGATAACATATCAGGAAGCTGAGAAACTAGTAAAATATGGAAAGGAATGTTACCTTGATCATATTGTTGAAAATAAAGGAAGTGTTGAGATTAATGATGTGTTATTAGTAAATGAATACATTGATGTTTTTCGTGATTAGTTTCCTAGTATTATACCTAACCAAAAATTTGAATTTACTATTGACTTGGTTCCGGAGGCTAATCCAATTTTAAAACCCCCTTATCGAATGGATCAAATTGAACTTTTAGAGTAAAAGAATCAATTTTAGGAGTTATTAGATAATGGTTTCATTCGACCTAGTACATCACCATGGGGTGATTCTGTATTGTTTGTTATAATGAAATATGGTTCAATGAGACTTTTCATTTATTATAGATCATTGAATAACATCACTATTAATAACAAGTATCATTTTCCTCATATTGATGATTTCTTTTATCAGATCCAGAGTGCATGGTATTTTTCAAAGATTGACTTGCGGTCAAGGTACCATTAGTTGAAAGTAAAGGAAGTAGACATTCCGAAGACCGTGTTTCATACTAGCTATGGCCATTATAAATTTTTAGTTATGCCTTTTGGGTTAACCAATTCACCTACTGTATTCATGGATCTTATGAATTGAATTTCCGATGAGTTCTGGGATAAGTTTGTGGTTTTGTTCATTGATGATATTTTGGTTTGTTCTAAAAGAAAATAGGATTGTGAAATTCATTTAAGGGTTGTCTTTCCAACCATAAAATAATAGAAATTGTTTGGGAAATTCAGCAAGTCTGAGTTTTGGTTAGAGAAAAATTCTTTCCTTGTTCACATTGTTTCAAAAAATGGAATAAGTATAGATCCAACTAAAACAAAATTGGTTGAAGAATGTCCAATACCCACAAATATAACCAGGAATCCTATTTTTCTTGGTTTAGAAGGTTATAACCCGAGTTTCATTGATAATTTTGCATGGTTATCTAGTAAAATAACTAAGTTAACTCAAAAAGATGTTATGTTCTTTTGGAAAAAAGAATGTGATGATTGTTTTCAAGAATTGAAAAAGATGATTTTTTGAATGAAACATTTTTGGCGTTGCCTTCAAGAAATGGTGAGTTTGTTATTTACAGTGATGCTTCGTTTAATGTATTGGGTTGTGTCCTTATGTATAATGATCAGGTAATTGCTTACTCGTCACGTCATTGAAACCTCATGAGTTAAATTACATTACACATGATTTGGAATTAGCTGCTGTTGTTTTTTATTTTAAAATTTTGGATGCATTATTTATATGGAGTAAAATGTGAAATATATACTGACCACCTGAGTTTTAAGTATATATTCACTCAAAAAGAATTGAACATGATACAGAGGAGATAGTTGGAATTAATCAAGGATTATGATTGCATGATTCATTACCATCCATGAAAGAAAAATAAAGTGGTTGATGCTTTGAGTCGAAATATTAATGCTTCATTAACCATGATACATTTGGAACGATATCCTTTGCTTTTTGATTTGTTGAACTTTGGCATAGAAGTTTTTGGTGTAGTAAATTCTTCTACTTTGTTTCAATTGTTAGTGAAATCATCTCTATCAGACAGAATAAAGAAAGTGCAGAAAGAATACAGTGATTTGTGGAAAAAGGTAAAGTTGGTTTTAATGGGTAATTTGCCTGATTTTAACATTGATAGTGATTGTGTTTGAGATTTTGAAAGAGATTAAGTGTCCCTTGTGGTAAAGTACTTGTGTGATCTATTACCCGTGGATTTGGTTACAATCCTTAGAATAATTGTAATTTCATTATAAAATAGGCGATTCATACACATTATAGACAAGTTTATAAATCTAATGAATGATTAGTATATAATGTAGTTTATATTAATGAAGATGGTGCTGATGAAATATTAATAATTTGAGTTGTGATCTTGACAACTTCTACACTATCTAATTCATTGTTTGATATAGGCACTAACCATTCCTTTATATGTAACATCCCATGTAAATAAATAATAATACATTTTCATATTTATTAATATTTTTGAATTAAATATTGTATGATTATACATGTTTATTAAATGTTTTTACATTTATCTAATAAAATTTCGGGGCTTAAAATATGAATGAACCTCTTTTTAAGCCTAAATACTCTAATATTCACTAAAAAGTCGATTTAACTCCTTTTGATGGAGAACCCTCTTTAAATCTAGTTTTGGTCATTTTTATATGTTCTATTAGAAATAATAAAACTCTTCTTTAGAATCAGGACATCAAAATTTACTTTGGGTAAATTTTTGGTTTTTTCTAGTAAAGTTCGTTTTTTAATTCATAGTAAAAAATACTTTATTTTTATCAAATGTTCGTTTTAATTTATTTATTTATAAGGTTATATTATATTTTTAATTGGTTTTATATTTTAATTAGATTATATTTTTAACCAGTAATCCAATTTTGTCTTTGAAATTAATTTAACTTTAAAATTGGATATAAACAAGTGTCGATCTTTTGATAGTTATTGTTTCTTAAAAACGCACTATTTATTTTGACAACAGAAATTAATTTTAAATTAATTAATGCAACATATATTTTTTAATTTTGTAAAATAGATATCATTTTTTAATTTGTAATATCAAGTATATCTTAGGCTGAATTTTTGGTATTTTTCTGAAAAACATCAATTTTTGATGAATACTGAAACCACTAATTGGTTGTTAAAAAACCTTTTTAATATAAATGAAATTATACATCTTCTGTGAATTGGATTTCGAAAATCTAACATACATGGTCTTTATTAGTAAGTAAAATATGGTTCAATAAGATGAAAATAATTTCTTGCGAATAGTAACTTTTTACTTTTATTTACCACGGTTAAAGATAAATAGGATAATTCAAGGAAAAAAGAATATTATAATAATAAAAACATACTTTAACACTTGTTCTAATATTATTAGTTGATTCATTTATTACCACGGGCATTTTGACCGATTTTAGGACCCCATGGAGCCACTTGAGAGTGATAATGACAATTTATTTTGATTAACCTTAAGTAAAGGATAACATGAAAAAAACAAAAATCATTTATTAAATTAATATTTTCATTGAGTTATGTATGTTATCATTTAGACTATAATTATTTATTGGAGATAAAAAAATATTTCTTACATTATTTTATTTTTTTTATAATTTTTAGACATCATATAAATAAAATTATTAATGACACAAAAATGATAAATTATTTACCTCCTTAATAAGTGATTAAAATAAATAAAATTATAAATATTAAAAAAAAATATCCAGAAACCATCCAATTCATATAGGAAGATTTCATTAATGTAGAGACCCAAAGCTTAACGTACAAGGACATTACATTACTTTTGTGGAATACTTAGTACATAACAAAAACACACACACAAGGACCGTAAAAGTTTAGTGTCTTTGGAAACTCAGAATATAATCTTCTAATCATGGTGAATGATCTTCAACATCTCCCATAAATATCTTCCTTTTTTTACCTAAAACATTTATTTATATCTAGGGGAAAAAACATAAAAGGGTGAGCTCAAATGCCTAGTAAGGGTAAACAAATGAAATATCATTCACATCATATTCATAAGAACATAACATTTTGGAAATCATAACCTGCAAAAGAGATCATAATATCATAACATGGGATAAATCATAGTAGTGAAATGTAATCCCAATAATCATAACATAAAACATGAAACTTTGTGGAATACACACATAATCATAGATAATCATTTCTTATTAGTCAAGACTCATTGCCAAGACTATCTTAGTGGACAAAGTCCATTTCTGAACCGAGTTCATTCCTCGTTTCAGTCCTGTTTCACTGAACCGGTTTAACCTGCCATTCTAGCCATGTCTATCTCATGAGATATAAAATCTTTACACAATGCATTGTACGGAGATATAGGTCCCACCCATCTCAAAATGATACCATTCTTATTTGTGCCACAAAATCATAAACCATACATCATAGCATAACCCATGTAATAAAAATGGGAATCTTAAACATCGTGACATCATAAAACAATTCATAAAAGATAAAGGAATTGATAAAAATAATTCCATCACAACATAATAAAATCAATGTAATATTAGGGATACAAAAAAAACACTTTATTATCTTAGATCGAAAATAATTTTGATAAAACACTTGAACTCAATTTTGGAGGAAAATATCCTTTCTACTTCAAAATTTGTTTTCCTTTCTTAACATGTCATACAATTTTAAACTAAAATTAGTTGATAAAAAATAAACTTTAAAACTTATAAAGGAATATTCTTGGAAATAATGTTTTAAAAATCCATTCGTGTCGTATAAGTTAAAAAAACATTTTTCTCGTACTTTTGTCGGAAATATAAAAAAGTACCTCGTAATAGTAAGATTCCATACATACCATGTATTAAACTTCAAAAATGGGTAAAAAACATTAAAAATACATTAAAACGCTTTTATAAAACATGGACATGGATGATAGAAATAACCCCAGTAAATACTTACGAATAACAATCTCGGATAAAAATGAGATTTGCAAAATTATCCCATACCTTAGGTCTGATTCGCTTCGTAAGTGTCCGAAAATTCTGTATAATGATTTTAATAATGGAATTGACTTATTACAGAATCATATTCATTGTTATTATATCAAATATGGTTCACTTATGACTTTATATTACCCGTTCTTTTGTAAATTCATGTTAAAGTAGCGTTTTGGGTAAAATCGTCTCATTTGTCATTCGTGTTATGACTTGTAATTATTCATATGATTACCTAGATCATGATTACTTAAATCCAGAATGTAAAACATGATTTATATATAATATATATTCAAAATATACATATATATAATGGATCAATAAATGGAATGAAATACACCATTCATGGAGACGGTAGGCCTTACGTATGCATTAGCGCTGTTTTCGTTTCTTTATTGAATTGAGTGGAATTAAGAAGATGACATAAATATATATATAAATAAATTCAGTATCATTATTATTTCATATATTTCATTATTATTCATTATATATACTTTATGATCATTCATGTGTGGTTAACATGGAGAATGAATCTCATGGCGTCGTGGAGAAGGTAGTCTGTATGTACGCACAAGCGATGATATCATTCCCATTATTATTGAATAGAATTGGAGTGGATGGTATAATATATCAGAATCAGTATGATGTTATAATAACCATATATAGTTATTCTTTACACCATTATACCCATCCATGTATGTTGTAGGTGGAAAAACAGATTTCACCACGGCGTGGAGACGGTATTCCGTAAGTACGAACGCGTGGTGATTTCATTTTCCATAGGATGGATAGATGGTGAAATAGGGTTGTTTCATACTTATAATAACATATTAGTATATGAGTTATACTGATGTTATTACTTCATAATGAAACAACTAATGAAGAAGAAGTGGAAGAAGAAATAAAGTTAAGAGAATCGGTAATGGACATTATCTCTTCTTGAAATGCCTCTTTGAGTCCTTCACTTAGGGCTTTAAAATTGGTCTTTTAAGAAGACTAGGACCTCTAGGATGTTTTTAGGGAAGTGTAGAAGATAATTTGGCAGGGTTTGGCCGAGCATGAAGGCACAAAGTTGTGTGAGGAAGAGGGGCAGTTGGTGCCCTTTTATAAGGGAGGAGAGGTGCTCCTTTGGAAGAACTAAAAATATTATTATATTATAAAGTCACGTTCGGTTTTAAATAGCTCAAAATTGTTTTATTTAGAATCTATAGTGGTTATGGGTCTAAATACTCTCATCCAATATAATTTAGACAAGTTTATGTTCCTATTTTAACCTTATCATTTAGATTTATCATTAAGTTAAATAATTTTACTTTCACCGTGTCTTCTTGTGTTCTTATACTATATGGTTAATAATCTTACTATAACAAGACAAAAGAACCCCAAGTTGTTTATTATTACTATATATAGCCTTATCTAAGTCATTTTGCCGATCTGTACATTTTTAGGAGAAAAATAACAATTAATAATATAATATTTATTTTGAAAACTATTTTATGTCAATTTTGACACTATTTTGTAATTGATTTTTGTGAAAATTATAAAATAATTATTAGTTCTAAAAAAGTTAATTAAATCAATAATAACATGTAATATTAACCTAGAAAATTAGTATAATTCATAAAAAGTATCAAATTACATTTATTTTGTTATTTATAACCTCAATTATGTCAATATTTCATTAATATGATAAATACTGCATCATTTTGTGTCATAAATAAATTAACTTATTTAAAGTCTAGAAATTACAAATAAAATATAATTATATAGGAAATATTTTTAGCTTTCTAACGAATATTTATAGTCAAATTTATCTTATGAATAACCCTATATTAAAAATGATTTAGTTATTAAACATTGATTTTAACTATTTTAACCCTTCTTTAAATAAATTAATAATAAATGTCCTAATCTAATCCAAGTGGGCCTAAATGGTCATATTTTATTCCTATGGTTGTTTTCGGTTGAATTAAACTTATCCAATAGAATTAGGACATGTGTTAGGGTAATAATAATATCATTTTTATCCTTAATTACCCTATTTACTTTTAACCGTGGTAAAAAAAGTAAAAAGTTACTATTCACCAAAAATTATTTTCACCTCATTGAACCACATTTTACTTATTGACATCAACCGTGTCTCTCGGATTTTTGAAATTCCACTCACAGAATCAGTAAAATTATGTTTTATGAAAAATTCCTTTTTTTTAACTACCACTTAATGGTTTCACTATTTTTCAAAAAATGAATGTTTCTTGAAAAATACCAAAAATTAGGCCTAAGCTATATTTGATATTATGAACTCAAAAATGTTGTCTATTTTACCAAATTCAAAACATATCATTTTAATTACATAATTTAATAATTAATTCCTGTCGTCAAAACAAATAGCGTGTTTTTAAAAGATAATAACTATCAAAAGATTGACACTTGTTTCTGTCTGGATTAAATGTAAAATTACATCCAATGACCAACATTGTATAAAATTGTAAAAATATATTCTAAATATACTTTAAAACCACTCAAATTAATAATTTATCACTATTAATTATTTCAATTAAAAAGGATGTTTTTAAATAAAATTTAGTAATTTTCACTATTCATCAGAAAATGAAAGTTATCTGAAAATTACCAAAATTTCACCCTAAGCTAATTTCGATATTCCTAATCCAAAAATTGAAGTCCATTTTGAAAAACAAAATTTAAGAAATTTCAAAAAGTGGTTTTTACTATTCATAACAGCTAGTTTTAATAATATTTTGATAGCATATTGTTGTTTAGTGAAACTCGTTATTGCATACTACACACGCTATCGAGGAAGGTCGTTATTGCGTGTAATGCAAGGCACGTCAAGGATGCGTGTTGTGCATGCTCCTTTTAGTGTAGCATACAACACAAGACATTAATGAAATTAAAAATAATATTTTTCATAAAATCTCGGGGTGTTACATTCTACCCCCCCTTAAAATGAATATCACCCTCAAAATTCGTCAGGGTTATAAATGGTTTACTCCTCGAAATATTCTTTAATAGATACCCACATCATAAAAAGGAATACCAAAACCAATCTTTAAAAAAAAGTGTGAAACATAATGGTTACCCAGATAAACTAATCACTGGGTTTCCACGTAGATGAAAATATGGATATGGAAGAGAAATCTAACCATCATGTTCTGATGGAGAGTGGTAGAGAACATGGCTATTGAAAAGTCATAAATCACAAATCCATAGGTTTTTGATGATCTATGGTTCAATCTGATTAATCGGATATAAGGGCACTATGACCACATTTTTGGTTTTCAAGATCATTTCCCTAAAGTAGAATAATTTCAATTAGAATAAATACTTACTTTATTTTGGTACAATCTCACTGTTGTTCGTGATTTCAACAATTTCCACTTCATCTCATAAAGAAATGAAGTTAAATTTGTTATTCGTGAAGTGTTAACAGATCATGTGATAGAATGATGTGTCATTCCATCTGTTTTAAACAAAAGGCTAACAAAAGTTATCAAATATACGTAAGTCCATCTATGGTGAGGTTAATTGTATACGATTCCAAAAATGAACTTATAATTCATATATCATACCGCGTAATAAAATAAAACTAATTTCAACTAACCAGGGACTTCCTGTAGGCCATTGGAAGGCGATAAAGGCCAGTCACACTTCGGTTGTGGGTTCAATTCCCACAGCCTTGTCCGACACGATGGGTTGGCGCCCATCCTGCAGGTTGTCCTTTTTCTAAAGCTATATTACTATAACATGCCATAAATAATATTGAAAAAAGTTCTATCCTTAAAAAATACTAACTTATGTCCCACATAATCCATTCCAATCTTTAGGCTTATCTAAAATACTTCGGTCCAATATCATAGTATAATGAAAATGATTACTTGAAATGTCACATAACAATCACGTGAATGCAATCATTTATCCCCCATATATAATAAGATATATCTTTTTGGTCAAATTAAAAACATGTAAATACCTTAATCATGTATTCCCTTGAAGAATGAATACCCATTGAACCTTAGTGAAAACATTAATGCAGTTAAAAGTTAACACTTTCCACAAACCAAAATCCTCAAAATTCATTATACTCAAACCATGATATCACTTAGTCCTTATATGAATATAATCAAAAAACTCATTATCTTATTATCCCTTCATTGTACGCATATCATCTGCTACAAAAAATATCTCAATCACTTTCCATGGTTACCGGTACCATAAAATTATTGAAAACCATAATAGAATAATAAAAAAATATTATAATACACAATAAAAGTAACTCAACAACATTATTCTTGAATACCAATACATAAACACATCAATCCATCATCTTCAATTATTGTCCTGGAATATGTCCTTCCTTGATTTAGAAGAAACTTTTTAGGTCAGGGCATTGAGTTGTGTAATGCCCATGTTCTCCATAAATAATACATTGAACTCCATAACAGTCTGTCACTCTATGATCCTTTTCTCCACACAGATAACATTGGTCCCTCCATTTGAGGTATTCCTCAAGGTTGTTCTTCCCTTCTTTAGAAATCTCAATCTTCCTTTCTTTAAGCTCCTTAACATGCGAACATGCATAATAGTCTATCTTCCTCTTCTTTGCTGAATTAGGCATACCACTAAATTTCACCTTGTTAATCATATATCGCGATGACTAATTCAGCATAATCACAATATCTATCTCTCTAGGCATTACACAATTTTGTTGCTCATCGTCACGAATTTGTCTATTGGATTCATTGTTAACTTAATTCCTTCTGGTTCCCTCCATTAACTAAAACAGAAAAAGAATTCTGTGAGAGGAAAAAATCATGCTAGAGAAAACAACATAGTAAAGGAGGAGTACCCTCAATATCTAACATCTTAGGTTAAATTATAATATCGTTAGTGAAATTCTAGGACTATAACCTATACGTATACTTAACCTTGGAGACATCCCTTACATACCTTAGACATATCTCTATGAATCTCACTAATGTTTTCACATCCTAGTTTCCAAAGGTTGAATAAACCTTTCCTCTGATACCAACTGTAGAGACCCGAAGCTTAACGTACATGAAAATTACATTACTTTTTTGGAATACTTAGTACATAACAAAAACACACACACACGGATCGTAATAGTTTAGTGTCTTTGGAAACTCGGAATATAATCTTCTAATCGTGGTAAAAGATCTTCAACGTCTCCCATAATGATCTTTATTTTTTTACCTAAAACATTTCTTTATATCCTGTGGAAAAGAAAACATAAAAGGGTGGGCTCAAATGATCAGTAAGGGTAAACAAAAGAAATATCAATCACATCATATTCATAAGAACATAACATTTTGGAAATCATAACCTACAAAAGTGATCATAATATCATAACATGGGATAAATCATAGTAGTGAAATATAATCCCAACAATCATAACATAAAATATGAAACATTGTGGCATACACACATAATCAAAGATAATCATTTCTTATTAGTCAAGACTCATTTCCAAGACTATCTTAGTGGACATAGTCCATTTATGAACCGAGTTCATTCCTCGTTTCAGTCCTATTTCACCGAACCGGTTTAACCTGCCGTTCCAGCCATGTCTATCTCATGAGATATAAAATCTTTACCCAATGCATTGGAGGGAGATATAGGTCCCACCCATCTCATAATGATACCATTCTTATGTGCGCCACAAAATCATAAACCATACATCATAGCATATCCCATGTAATAAAAATGGGATTCATAAACATCATGACATCATAAAACCATTCATAAAAGATAAAGGAATTCATAAAAATAATTCCATCACAACATAATCAAATCAATGCAATAATAGGGATAGAAACAGAACACTTTATTATCTTAGATGGAAAATAATTTTGATAAAACATTTGAACTCCATTCTTGAGGAAAATATCCTTTCTACTTCAAAAAAAATTTTCCTTTCTTAACATGTCATACAATTTTAAACTAAGAGAATTTGATTAAAAATAAACTTGAAAACTTATAAAGGAAGATTCTTGGAAATAATGTTTTAAAAATCCATTCATGTCGTCTAAGTTAAAAAAACATTATTCTCGTACTTTTGTCAGATAAGTCAAAAAGTACCTCTTAATAGTAAGATTCCATACATACCATGTAGTAATAGTCAAAAATGGGTAAAAAGGACTTTAAACATACATGAAAAAACATTTATCAAACATGTACATGGATGATAGAAATAACCCCAGTAAATACTTACGAATAAGCAATCTCGGATAAAAAAGAGATTTTCAAAATTATCCCATACATTAGGTATGATTCCCTTCATAAGTGTCCGAACCTCTTGTATAATGATTTAAATAATTTCATTGGCTTATTACAGAATCATATTAATTTTTATTATATCATATATTGTTCACTTATGACTTTATATTACCCGTTCTTTTGTAAATTCATGTTAAAGTAGCGTTTTGGGTAAAATCATCTCATTTGCCATCCGTGTTTTAACTTCTAATTATTCATATGATTAATTAGATCATGATTACATAAATCCATAATTTAAAACATGATTTATATATAATATATATTCAGAATATACGTATATATAATGGATCGATAAATGGAATGAAATACACAGTTCATGGAGATGGTAGGCCGTACGTACGCATGAACGCAATTTTCTTTTCTTTATTGAATTGAGTGGAATTAAGTAGATGAAATAAATATATATATACATAAATCCAATATCATTATTATTTCATATATTTCATTATTATTCATTATATATACTTTATGATCATTCATGTATGGTTAACATGGATAAGGAATCTCATCGCGTCGTGGAGACGGTAGTCCGTATGTACGCACGAGCGATGATATCATTCCCATAATTATTGAATAGAATTGGAGTGGATGGTATAATATATCAGAATCAGTATGTTGTTATAATAACCATATATAGTTATTAATTACACCATTATACCCATCCATGTAAGGTGTTGGTGGAAAAACAGATTTCACCACGGCATGTAGACGGTATTCCGTACGTACGCATGCGTGGTGATTTCTTTTTTCATAGGATGGATAGATGGTGAAATAGGGTTGTTTCATACATATAATAACATATCAGTATATGAGTTATACTGATGTTATTAATTCATAAGGAAACAACTAAAGAAGAAGAAGTGGAAGAAGAAATAAAGTTAAAAGAATCGGTAACGGACATTACCTCTTCTTTGAAACACCTCTTTGAGTCCTCCCCTTTGGGCACTAAAATTGGTCTTTGAAGAAGACCAGGACCTCTAGGATGTTTTTAGGGAAGTGGAGAAGTGAATTTGGCACGGTTTGGTCGATCTTGAAGGCTCAAAGTGGTGTGAGGAAGAGGGGGAGGATGTGCCCTTTTATAAGGGATGAGAGGGTCTCCTTTGAAAAAACTCAAAATATTATTTTATTATAAAGTCATGTTCGGTTTTAAATAGCTCCAAATTGATTTATTTCAAAGCTATGGTGGGGATGGGTCGAAATCCTCTCATCCAATAGAATTTATACAAGTTTAGTTTCCTATTTTAACCTTATCATTTATATTTATCATTAAGTTAAATAATTTTACATTCACTGTGTCTTCTTCTGTTCTTATACTATAAGGTTAATAAACATACAATAACAAGACAAACGAACCCCAAGTTGGTTATTATAAATATATATAGCTTTATCTAAGTCATTCGGCCGAACCTTAGATTTTTAGAAATAAAATAACAATTAATAATATATTATTTGTTTTAAAACTATTTTATGTCAATTTTGACACTATTTTGTAATTGATTTTTGTAAAAATCATAAAAGAATTATTAGTTCGAAAAAAGATAATTAAATAAATCATAAAATGTCATATTAACCTAGAAAATTATTTTAATTCATAAAAAGTCCCAAATAACATTTATTTGGGTATTTATAACATCAATTATGTCAATATTTCATTAATAAGATAATTATTGCATCATCTTTGTGTCATAAATAAATTGACTTATTTAATGTCTAGAATTTAAAAATAAAGTATAATTATGTAGGAAATATTTTTAGTTTTATAATGAATATTTATAGTTGAATTTATCTTATGTATAATCGTATATTAAAAATGATTTAGTTATTAAACTTTGATTTTAACTATTTTAACCCTTCTTTAAATAAATTAATAATAAATTTCCAAATCTAAACCATGTGGGCCTAAATGGTCATATTTTATTCCTAAGGTTGTTTTTGGTCGAATTACACTTATCCAATAGAATTAGTACATTGTTTAGGGTAATAATAATATCATTTTTACGCTTAATTACCCTATTTATTTTTAACCGTGGAAAAAAATAAAAAGTTACTATTCACCAAAAAATATTTTCACCTCATTGAACCACATTTTATTTATTGACATCAACCGTGTCTCTTGGATTTTGAAAATTTCACTCACATAAGCAGTAAAATTATGTTATATTAAATTTTTTTTAAACTACAACTTAGTGGTTTCAATATTCATCAAAAAATGAAAGTTTCCAGAAAAATACAAAATATTAACTCTATGATATATTTGATATTATGAACTGAAAAATGATGTCTATTTTACCAAATTCACAACATATTATTTTCAATACATAATTTAAAAATTAATTCCCATCGTCAAAACAAATAGTGTGTTCTTAAGAATTAATAACTATCAAAAAATTGACATTTGTTTATGTCTGGTTTAAATGTGAAATTACATCCAATGACCAAAATTGTATTAAATTGTAAAAATATATTATAAATATAATTTAAAACCACTCAAATTAATAATTTATCACTATTAATTATTTCAATTAAAAAAGTTGTTTTTAATTAAAATTTAGTAATTTTCACTATTCATCAGAAAATGAACATTATCAGAAAATTACCAAAATTTCACCTTAAGCTAATTTTGATATTCCGAATCCAAAAAATGAAGTCCATTTTGAAAAATAAAATTTACAAAATTTCAAAAAGTGGTTATTACTATTCATAATGGATAGTATTAATAATATTTTAATAGCATATTGTTGTTCAATGAAACTCGTTATTGCGTACTACACACGCTATCAAGGAAGGTCGTGATTGCGTGTAATGCAAGGAAAGTCAAGGATGCGTGTTGTGCAAGCTCCTTTTGGTGTAGCGTACAAGACAAGAAATTAATGAAATTAAAAAGAATATTTTTCATAAAATCTAGGGGTGTTACAATTTAGACCATAAGTCATCTTATCTTTTACTTTAATTAGTATTCGACCTTTAGAAACTGAATATCATTATATAATAAAATAACATTTTCACACTTTCCTAAAGATCCCCTCCTCCACCTTGTAAAAATCCTTCACTTCTTACTCATTCCACACACCTCTCGATGCCCTTTGATCATCCAAACCCTGACCAAATAATCTCTCAAGATACCTATCCTCCTCTTATAAGCCTTACTTTAGGCAGAAGGCATTTCTTGAAGTCATTTTGGTTCAAACCAAAGCGAGTTACTCAAATTAAAGGTAATAATTCTTCTTAACTTCTTTTCTTTTATTTTACTTCTCCAACCCATAACTCTTTTTATTCATTTCCTTTATAACAAAATCATAATCCTCAATGTACTAGGATATTTTTATGAGAAGTATTTGAACAACACTTACACACACCTCCATATAATGGGTTAAGAATATACTGTTTATGTATATGGCATACTAACGCATCTCGAAACGATGATTGTTCGATTATCTCCTACTGCATCTTATGGTGGTCATTATGATGGAACTATATTTATATATGATATATATTATGTTTATTTTTTCTTTATGCTTCTGTATTTTTCATTTATATCATACCTTTATGGTGTCGATTATGGGTAAACGCAATAATTTCATTTGAGGAAATACGGACTACCGCCCCATCAAAGTGATATGACTCGTCAATTCCATATGTGGGACATATAAAGTATAGTGTTAATGATATTGTATATGATATTATACTGGGATTATAATATACCTATGTATCATTATTTTTTTAATTCCATTAAAATATGAAATAGAAATCAAAGTAGCGTTCATGCGTACTTACGACTTACTGTCTCCATGAACGGTGCATTTCATTTCTTATCTCCAAAATCTTCTGTACTATTATAAATACATATATAAATTTTATATATATGATGCATATGATATCTAAATAATGAATTTCATTCTGGATATAATGAAATTTTGACCACATGATCTTTTTGTAAATATAATATGTTCATTTTTTACTCAAGTACCAAATATATACAAAATGACTATTGTTAACATGAATGATTAAATAATGTGTATAACATGGTAATAAGTTATATAAAAGGAATAATGAAATTGAAAACGGTTCTTAAGCAAGTATAAATTAACTTTAGTTTATTATTCAGGAGATTAAATATTGAAGGGGTCATGTCGGTCACAATGTAAGGGACTTTATATCAATCTCATTTAATTGAGGCACATATTATTTTATACAAAGATTTCTTTTATATGTTGTATAAACACCTTTTAATTTTCATTTAATTCAAATGGAATATTTTTATATGAAGCGTTTTACTAAATAAAAGACAAGGAATGTTTTTTAACGTAATCGGTTACAACGACCCTTCCGCCGCCACGAGTATTATTTGATCTTTGGCTTCCTTAACAAGCCGTAATGTTTTTAAAAGGTAAATAAATATGATATACTCTTTTATGTATTTTAGTATTGAAAATGGTTTTGATAATGGATTTTTTATGTCAATATATTTAAGTGATATATTGTGTCTGAAATGTGGAAATTTTTTCTTTCCATTATATTTATTTTATCTTTTATGATTTTATAATGGTACTTGGACATATGACGGGTGGTTACATGATAAGAAAAATGACGGGAGGTGTCGTGATATACCAGGATGGGTGGTTACGTTATAACCTCCAATGCATTGGGTATGGATGTCGGCAGTATGGCTATTACATTGAGTGATATGTATGGAAGTCGACCATATGGTTGTTAAACTTAAGAATGTTTATGTACCAAGTTACCTTTATATGTTGTTTGTTCTTTATATGTATTTATAGTAATATTTTGGTTACAAAAGGGTAAAAAATGTTCTTTTATTCAGTGAATAGTATTTACTACTTCATAATGGTGAAATGTAATACTTATGATAAAGTATTCATGGTTTACTTGTTTTTTAATAAAACTAATAGTTTTCAATCTTTTTGTATCCCTTACTAATCTTTTTATGCTCATCCCATGTTTTTGAAATGTTTTTCACAGGACATAAATATGAATAGGGTCTAGGATAGGATGAATGAAAAGTCATGTTGTCTAAAACATGGAACTAGACATGACTTTTTTTCAATAGTTTATATTTTTCAAAAAAAATATATTGAGTAGAATTTCCTAGATGTAATATTCATGTTTTTATCTAAATGTTATGACCTAACTCGATAAAACTCTAAACCTGAAAAGATCCTCAATGTAAATTATTAATATAATTTATGATTATGTAATGTTTTAAGGTCGGGTCCTTATAGATGGTATCATAAGTCGGCTTAAACATCTTTAGGAGTTAGAATATAGTTAAAATAATTTCCATATATTATTTTTATATTTTGTTATCATTTAAATGATATAGCATTTACAGATTTCCATGTTGCTTTGCCTAGGCTATTTTTGTGTTCAAAATTGTTTTCTGTAGAGGAAACAAGGAACCTATGTTGGGACAACATCAGTAGGAATAAAACCTTCCAAATAAGAAACTTGAGATGGTCGGAATCAGATCTGAATAGTTTTTTCCAGTGATGGCACAGTTTACTGAGGCTATAAATGGTGGTGGTAGCCGGGCACGATATCAGCCAGATCAACCATAGAGGAACATGTCAATAGTGGATCATTTCATGAGGCGACATCCCCCATCATTGAGAGTATCATTTGCCCATGTGCTAGTAGAATGGTGGATTAAATCACTAGAAAAAAAAATTTATGTCATGGGGTGTTCAGAACATCAAAAGGATAGTCTTTCTTTTAACCGTTTTGAAGGTGAACCTAATCAGTAGTGGTCGATGGTGAAAATATCGGGGATAGTGAGGAGATTGATGCACTTGATTGGGATGAATTAATTGGTATGTTTCTTGAGAAATATTTCCCTAAGGTTGTTCGTATTAGAATGAAAAATTAATTCCTGGAATTGAGGTAGGAGGATGACTCAGTGGATGATTATGAAGCAAAATTCACTCGACGGGCAGGGTATGCTCCAAATTTCATATGAGATGTTGATAGTAAAATCAACCATTTTTTACTTAGGATTAATTCCAAAGTATCAAAGGGCTTTAGTATCTCGTGAGTTCCAATGTTATGAAAAACATGTCCGTTGTGCAGAGAAGGTGAAAATGGATTTTTCCGATCATCAAGTGTTCTTTGAAAAACAACAGAATAAGAGTTCTATGTGGAAGGCCAAAGGGATGAACTCTTCAACAAAGCCTGATGGTAAGAAACATATGTTTACATTTTTTTGAAAATTGGGGTAAAAATAATTTTCGGTAATGTCTTTTGAATTTTGGTAAGTGATACTGATGTGGTAAAATGGGACATAAGGCTCGAAATTTCACTGAAAATGATCAGGTTAATAGAAAGACAAAATCCGATTTACAATCTGTAAAATGTTTTAAGTTCAATGAAATGGGTCATTATGAAAATGTGTGTTCAAAGAAGATCTAAACTAAGGAAAAGAAACCATACCACATGCAGAAAGGGGTGGCGAAATCCTTTACAGCTACTTCAGCTGATGTTGGTCCATCAAATGGAGTAGTATCAGGTACACTGTTTATTTGTTCAGATTATTTCAATGTGTTGATTGATTCAGGGTTCACACATTTGTTCATTTTTTAGAATTTTTCATATAAATTTGATATTCCATCAAAAGATACGAATCCTAAACATATGGTAAAAACCCCAGGGGGAAATGTTTAGACAAAAAAATTATAAGAACCTTTTTGTCCTTGTTTGTGGGAAGAATCTACCTGCAAACTTTATTGTTTTGCCTCTAGTAAGGTTTTCTGTTATTTTGGGTATGGATTGGATTCTTATTTATCATGCTA
Source organism: Viscum album (assembly GCA_963277665.1). Lineage (NCBI taxonomy): Eukaryota > Viridiplantae > Streptophyta > Magnoliopsida > Santalales > Viscaceae > Viscum > Viscum album. The sequence continues at coordinate 294,486,434 of OY728165.1, forward strand.
AGATTGATTGTAGATCTAAAGTGGTTACTTTTTAGAAATATTTTCAATTTGTATACAATAATGAACCCTTGATTTTGATAACATATCAGGATGTTGAGAAACTAGAAAAAGATGTAAATGAATGTTACCTTTCTCATATTGTTGAAAATAAAGTAAGCATTGAAATTAATGATGTACTAGTGGTAAATGAGTACATCGATGTTTTTATTGATTAGTTTCCGAGTATTATTCCCGACGAGGAAGTTGAATTTACTATTCACTTGTTTCCAGATGCTAAGCCAATTTCAAAACCCTCTTATCGAATGGATCAAATTGATCTTTATGAGTTAAAGAAGAAATTACAGGAGTGATTAGATGAAGGTTTTATTCAACCTAGTACATCACCATGGGGTGCTTCTGTATTGTTTTTTATAAATAAATATGGTTCAATGAGACTTTTCATTTATTATAGATCATTAAATAACATCACGATTAAGAACAAGTATCCATTTCTTCATATCGATGATTTATGTTATCAGATCTAGAGATCACAGTATATTTCAAAGATTGAATTGAGGTCAGGGTACCATCATTTCAAATTAAAGGAAGCAGACATTCTGACGACCGAATTTCCGACTAGATATCTCCATTATGAATTTGATGTTATGCCTTTTGGGTTAACCAATGCACCTGCTATATTTATGGATCTAATGAATATAATTTTCCATGAGTTCTTGGATAAGTTTGTGGTTGTGTTCATTGATGATATTTTGGTTTATTCTAAATTAAATGTGGATCATGAAATTCATTCAGGGTTGTCTTCAAAACCATAAAATAAAATAAATTGTTTGGAAAATTCTACAAGTGTGAGTTTTGGTTACATCAAATTTCTTTCCTTGGTCACATTATTTCAAAAAATGGAAAAAATTTTGATCCTGCAAAAACAAAATTGGTTGATGAATGGCCAACACCCACTAATATAACTAGGATTCATAGTTTTTTATTTTAGAAGGTTATTACCAGAGGTTTCTTGATAATTATTCACGGTATTCTAGTCCAATGACTAAATTAACTCAAAAAGGAGTTATATTCTTTTGGACAAAAGAATGTGATGATTGTTTTCAGGAATTGAAAAGAAGATTGGTGAATGATTGATTTTGGGAACTGCCTTCGAGAAATGGTGAGTTTGTTATCTACAACGATGATTCATTGAAAGTACTTGGTTGTGTCCTTATGCAGAATGATCAGGTATTTGATCACGCTTCATGTTAGTTGAAACCTCAATAGTTAAATTACATTACACATGATTTGGAATTAGCTTCTATTTTTTTTTCTTAAAAAATTTGGATACATCATTTATATGGAGTAAAATGAGAAATATATACTGACCACAAAATTTTGAATTATATATTCACTCAAAAATAATTGAACATGAGACATAGGAGATAGTTGGAATTAATCAAGGATTATGATTGCACGATTCATTACCATCCATGAAAGTAAAATAAAGCAGTTGATGATTTGAGTCGAAAAATAAATGCTTCATTAACTATGATATTTTTGGAACGAGATCCTTTGGTTTTTGATTTGTTGATCTTTGGCATAGAAGTTTTTGGTGTAGGAAATTCTTCTGCTTTATTTTAGGTGTTAGTGAAATCATCTCTATCAGACAGAATAAAGCAAGAACAAAAAGAAGACAGTGATTTGCAGAAAAAGGTAGAGTTGGTTCTAAAGGGTATGTTTCCTGGTTTTAACGTGGATAGTGATTGTGTTTGATATTTGGTAGGAGATTAAGTGTGCCTTGTGGTAAAGGACTTGTGTGATCTGTTACCCGTGGATCTAGTAATAATCCTTATTATAGTTATAAGTTGATTTTGAAATAGGTGATTCATACACAATATAGACAAGTTCATAAATCTAATGAATGAAGATTATATAATTTAGTTCATATTTATGAAGATGGTGTTGATAGAATATTAACTATTTGAGTTGTGATCTTGAAAACTTCTACACTATCTAATTCATTGTCTCATATTGGAACTTACAATTACTTTATATGTAACATACCAAGTAAATAAAGAATAATACATTTTCATATTTCTTAATATTTTTGAATTTAATATTAATTTTTTTTTGGTGGATATTCTATGTTTGATGGCTTACCTGATACACAACAACATGTTTCTTTGAAATCTTACGTTGCACACTGATAATATAATATTATTATTTTAAATGGTAGTTAACACATAACCATTGTATTGGTGGTAATGAATATCAGTAACTAAAATATAATTATACATGTTTGAAAAATGTTTTTACATTTATCTAATAAAAGTTATGGGATTAAAATATGAATGAACCTATTTTTCAGCATAAATACTCTAGCATTCAATACAAAGTCGATTTACCACCGTTTGATGATGAACCCTCATTAAATCTAGATTTGGTAATTTTTATATGTTATTTTTGACAAAATAAATTTCCTCTTTATAATCGTGACCACAAAATTTACTTTGGGTAAATTTTTTGTTTTTCTAGTAAAGTTTGCCTTTTAATGAATAGTGAAAAATACTGTATTTTTATTCAAAAGTCCTTTTTAATATAATTTTTTATATGGTTATATTATCTTTTTAACTGGTTGTAAATTTTAATTATATTATATTTTTAACAATTAATCCATTTTTGGTCATTGAAATTAATTTAACTTTAAAATTGGATATAAACAAGTGTCGATCTTTTGATAGTTATTGTTTAATTAAAACACACTATTTTTTTTTACAACGGAAATTAATTTTAATTAAATTAATGCAACTTATATGTTTTTAATTTGGTAAAATAGACATCATTTTTGAATTTTTAATATCAAATATATCTTAGGCTGATGTTTTGCTAGTTTTCTGAAAAACATCAATTTTTGATGAATACTTAAACCAATAAGTAGAAGTTAAAAACTAACTTTTTCATATTAAAGAAATTTTACTAATTTGGTGAATTGGATATCAAAAATCTGAAATACGTGGTCTTTATTAGTATGTAAAATGAGGTTCAATATGATGAAAATAATTTCTTGTTAATAGTATCCTTTTACTTTTATTTACCGCAATTAAAGATAAATATGATAATTCAAGGAAAAAATAATATTATAATAATAAAAACATTTTAACTGTTGTTATAAAATTATTAGTTGAGTCATTTATGACCATGGGCATCTTTGATCGATTTTGGGACCCCATAAAGCCACTTGAGATTGATAATGACATTTTATTTTAATTAACCTTAAGTAAAGACAAACATGAAACAAACACAAATCATTTATTAAATTAATTTTTACATAGGGTTTTGTATGTTATCATTTAGAGTACAAATATTCATCATAAATATAAATATATTTCCTACATCATGACAATTTTGTATAATTTTTAGACATCATATAAAAAAAATTATTTATGACACAAAAATGATGCAGTATTTACCTCATTCATAAATGATTTAAATAAATAAGATTATAAATATTAAAACAATATCTAGAAACTATCCAATTCTTATTGAGTGAATTCATTTAGACCATAAGTCATCTTATCATTGACTTTAATAAGTTTTTTACCTTTAAAATCCGAATATCATTATATAATAAAATAACATTTTAACACTTTTTTAAAGAGCCCCTCCTCCTCCTTATAAAAATCCCTCACATCTTACTCATTCCTCATACTTCTAATTCCATTTTCCTCATCCAAACCCTAACCAAATTATCATTAAATATTAATATCCTCCTCTTAGAAGCCTTATTTTTAGAATAAGGCACTTCAAGAAGTCCTTTTGGTTCAAACCAAAGGGAGTTACCAAAATTAAAGGTAAAAATTCCTCTTAACTTCTTTTGTTTTATTTTACTTCTCTAGCCCATAACTCTTTTTATTCCATCCATTTGTAAGAAAAACATAATCCTCAATATACGAGGTTATTTTTATGAGAATTATTTGAAAAAAAATTACTCACACCTCCCTCTAATGGGTTAATAACATACTGTTTCTGCGGATGGAAAACTAACGCCTCACAAAACGATGACTGTTCGATTATCTCCTACCGCCTCTTATAGTGGCCGTTATAATGGAACTGTATTTATATATGATATATATTATGTTTATGTTTTCTTTATTCTTATTTATTTTCTATTTATATCATACCTTTATGGTTTCCATTATGGGTAAACGCAATAATTTCATTTGAGGAAGTGCGGACTACCACCCCCTCAAAGTGAGATGACTCGATAATTCCATATGTGGGATGTATAAAAGACAATGTTAATGATATTGTATATGATATTATACTGGGATTATAATATACCTATTTATCATTATTTTCTAATTCCATTAAATTACAAAATAGAAATGAAAGTAGTGTTCATGCGTACATACGACTTACCATCTCCATCAATAGTGCATTTCATTTCGTATCTCTAGAATGTTATGTTCTGTTATAAATTCATATATAAACTGGATATATATGATGCATATGATATGTGAATAATGAATATCATTATCGATATAATGACCTTTGGTCCACATCATCTTTTTGTAAATATATGACGTTCATTTTTGACTCAAGTACCAAATATAGACAAAACAACCGTTACTGACATAAATGATTAAATAATGTTTATAAAATGGTAATATGTTATATAAAAGGAATAATAAAATTTAAAATGGTTCCTAAGAAATTAGAAACTAACTTTAGTTTATTATTTCGGAGATTAAAGAAAGAATGGGTCATGTCGGGCACGAGGTCAGGGACTTCATATCTATCTCCTTTCATTGAGGCATTTATTATTTTATACACAACATTCTTTTATATGTTGTATAAACACCTTTGACTTTTCATTTAATTCAAAGGGAATATTTTTAAATGAAGCATTATTCTAAATGAAAAAAATGAATGTTTATTTTAATATAAGCGGTTAAGATGACCTTTCTATCCCCAAGAGTATTAATTGATTATTGCCTCCCTTAATAAGCTTTAATGTTTTTAAAAGTAAAATAAATAAGATATTCTATTTTATGTATTTTTTTATTGAAAATGGTTTTGATTATGGATTTTTTATGTCAATATATTTAAGTGATATATTGTGTATGATATGTGGAAATGTTTTCTTTCCTTTATATTTATTTTAGGTGTTATGATTTTATAATGGTACTTGGATATATGACGGGTGGTTACATGATAAACAAAATGACGGGTGGTGTCCTGATAGACCAGGATGGGTGGTTACATTATAAACTCTAAGTCATTGGGTATGGATGTTCGTTGTATGGATATTCTATTAAGTGATATGTGTGGAAGTCGACTGTATAGTTATTCAACTTAAGAATGTTTGTGTCGCAAGATACCTTTATATGTTATGTGTTCTTTATATGTGTTTTATGGTAATATTTTGGTTATAAAAGGGTAAGAAATGATATTTTATTTAGTGAATGGTATTTACTACTTCACAATGGTGAAATGTATTACTTATGATAAATTATTCATGGTTTACATGTTGTTTTGAAAAACTAATTGTTTTCCATCTTTTTGTATCCGTTACTGAGCTTTTTAGGCTCATCCCAAGTTTTTTTAATATTTTTCACAGGACATAAATATGAATAGGGTCAAGGATTGGATGAAGGAAAACTCATGTTGTCTAAATCATGGAACTAGACATGACTCTTTTTTTCAAGGGTTTTTATTTTTTGAAAAATAAGGATACTGATTAGAAATGTCTACAAGTAATATTCATGTTTTTATGTAAATGTTGTGACCTAAATATCTAAAACTCTAAACCTGAAAAGATCCTCAATTTGAATTGTTCATTTAATTTAATATTATTTAATTTTTTAAGGGTGGGTCCTTATAGTTGGTACCATAGGTCAGTTTAGACAACTTTTGGAGTTATAATATAGTTAAATTAATATTCATAAATTATTTTTAGCTTCATTTATTCTTGAAATGATATAGAATTTATAGATTTCCATGTTGCTTCGCCAAGGATATTTATGTGTTTAGAATGGTTTTCCGCAGAGGAAACATGGTAGCTATGTTGGGAAGACATCAGGGGGAAGACAACCTTCAATATAAGAAACCTAACATGGTCAGAATCAGATCGGAATAGTTTGTTATAGTGATGGAATAGTTGACCAAGGCTACAAATGGTGGGTGTATCCAAGCACGAGATCATCTAGATCGACCATAGATGAATATTTCAATAGTGGATCATTTCATGAGGCAACATCCCCCGTAATTTAGAGTATCATCTGACCATGTTCTAGAAGATGGGTGGATTAAATCACTCGAGAAATTTTTTGATGTCATGGGGTGTTCAGAACATCCAAAGTTTATTCTTGCTGTTAACCGTTTTGAAGTTGAAGCTGATCTATGGTGGTCGATGGTGAAAAATATCAGGGATAGTGAGGTGATTGATTCACTTGATTGGGATTAATTCAAAGGTATTTTTCATGTGAAATATTTTCCTAAGGTAGTTCGTATTAGAATGGAAAAATAATTCCTGGAATTGAGGTAGGAGGATGACTCAGTGGATGCTTATGAATAAAAATTCACTCGACAGGCAAGGTATGCTTAAAATTTTATAGGAGATTTGGATAGTAAAATCAACCATTTTTACCCAGGATTAACGAAAAATTATTAAAGGGATTTAGCATCTTGGGAGTTCAAATGTTATGAAAAACATGTTCGTTGTTCGGAGAATGTGAAAATGGTGTTTTCCGATCATCACGTGTTCTTTGAAAAACAACATACTAAGAGGTCTAGGTGGCAGGTGAAAGGGAAGAACTATTCATGAAAGTCTGATGGTAAGAATCCTAGGTTTACAGTTTGTGAAAATTGTGGTAAAAAGTATGCTGGGGAATATCTTTTGAATTCTGTTAAGTGATACCGATGTTGTAAAATGGGACATAAGGCTTGAAATTGCACTGAAAAAGATCAGGTTAATAGAAAGACAAAATATGATTTACAATCAGTAAAATGTTTTCATTAAAATGAAATGGGTCATTATGAAAATGAGTGTCCAACAAAGAACTCAACAGAGGAAAAGCATCCAGACAACATGCAGAAAGGGGTGGTGAAATCCTTTGCAACTACTTCAACTGATGTTGGTCCATCAAATGAAGTAGTATCAGGTACACTGTTTGTTTGTTTAGATTATGCCAATGTGTTGTTTGATTCAGGGTCTACACATTCTTTCATTTCTGAGAAGTTTTCTTGTAAATTGGATATTCTATCTCAATATTTTAATCCTAAACATATGATAACAACACTCGGGTGAAATGTTGAGACAAAAATAAATTATAAGAACCTTGTTTTCCTTGTGTGCGGGAAGAATCTTCTTGCAAAAATTATTGTTTTTACTCTAGTAAAGTTTGATGTTATTTTGGGTACGGATTGACTTCTTGTTTATCATGCTAAGATTGATTGTAGATATAAAGAGGTTTATTTTCAAAAATATTTTCATATTGTTTACAAGAATGAACCCTTGATTTTGATAACATATCAGGAAGCTGAGAAACTAGTAAAAGATGAAAATGAAGGTTACCTTGAACATATTTTTTAAAATAAAGGAAGTGTTGGGATTAATGATGTGCCAATGATAAATGAGTACTGTGATGCTTTTCTTAATTAGGTAACATGTATTATACCTTGCCAGGATGTGGAATTTACTATTGACTTTGTTCCTGATGTTAATCCAATTTCAAAACCCCCTTATCGAATGGATCAAATTGAACTTTTAGAGTTAAAGAATCAATTGCATGAGTTATTAGATAAACGTTTATTTTGACCTAGTACGTCTCCATGGGGTGATTCTGTCTTGTTTGTTATAAAGAAATATGGTTCAATGATGATTTTAATTTATTATAGATCATTGAATAACATCACTATTAAGAACACATATCCTTTTCCTCATATCGATGATTTGTTTGATCAGATCTAGAGAGCACAATATTTTTTGAAGATTGACTTGAGGTTAGTGTATAATCAGTTGAAAGTAAAGAAAGTAGACATTCTGAAGACTGTGTTTTGTACTTGATATATCCATTATGAATTTTTAGTTATACCTTTTGGGTTAACCAATGCTCCTGATGTATTCATGGATCTTATGAATAGAATTTTCCATTATTTATTGGATAAGTGTGTGGTTGTGTTCATTGATGATATTTTTTTTATTCTTAAACAAAATAGGATCATGAAATTCATTTAAAGGTTGTCTTGGAAACCATTAAATATAAGAAACTATTTGGGAAATTCAGCAAGTGTGAGTTTTGGATACAAAAAATTTCATTCCTTGGTCACATTGTTTCAAAAAATGGCATAATTGTTGATCCTGCAGAAACACAATTGGTTGAAGAATGGCCACGACCCACAAATATAACCATGATTCATAATTTTCTTGGTTTTAAAGGTTATTACCGGAGGTTTGTTGAGAATTATTCACATTTATCTAGTACAATGACTAAATTAACTCGAAAAGGTGTTATGCTCCTTTGGAAAAAATAATGTGATGATTGTTTTCTAGAATCGAAATGAAGATTGATAAATTATCCATCTTTGGCACTACCTTCGAGAAATGGTGAGTTTGTTATTTACAGTGATTCTTAATTGAATGGTCTTGGTTGTGTCCTTATGATTAATGATCAGGTAATTTCTTACGCTTCACGTTAGTTGAAACCTCATGAGTTAAATTACATTACACGTGATTTGGAATTGTCTGCTGTTGTTACTTTCATTAAAATTTTGAATGCATACTTTGTATGGATTAAAATGTAAATATATACTGACCACAAAATTCTGATGTATATATTCACTCAAAATGAATTGAACATGAGACAGAGGAGATATTTGGAATTAATCAAGAATTATGATGCATGATTTTTTACCATCCATGAAAGGAAAATAAAGTGGTTGATGATTTGATTAGAAAATATAATGCTTCATTAAATATGATACATTTGGAATGAAATCCTTTGGATTTTGATTTTTTGATCGTTGGCATAAAAGTTGTTGGTTTTGGAAAAAAAATTTCTTTGATTCAGGTGTTAGTGAAACCATCTCTATCAGAAAGAATAAAACAAGCTCAAAAATAAGACAGTGAGTTGCAGAAAAAGGTAGAGTTGGTTCTGAAGGGTATGTTGCCTGATTTTGACATTGATAGTGATTGTGTTTGAGATTTGAAAAGAGATTAAGTGTACCTTGTGATTTACAGTTGAAGAATGAGTTGTTATGTGAAGCTCATAGTTCCCTGTTTTCAGTTCATCCTGGCTGTACTAAGATGTATAGAGATCATCAAGAGTATTACTGGTGGGATAAAATAAAAAGAGATATTTCTTATTTTATAGTGAAATGTTTGACTTTGTAGAGGGTTAAAGTAGAGAGGCAGTTACCAAAAAAGATTCTTTAGTCTTTAATGGTTCCAGAGTTGAAATAGAAAAATATATTTGTGGACATCGTTGTGGGATTAACAAAGACATCTCGAGGTAATAAAGGAATCTAGGTTATTGTTGATCGGTTGACAAAATATGCTCATTTCCTTCCTATTAGATATACTATGTCTCTACATATACTTTCGTGGATATATGCTAAAATGATAGTGATGTTTCATGGTTTTCCCCTCTCCATTGTATCTAATAGCGATCCCAGGTATACTTCTAACTTTTGGAAAGGGCTTCAGAAGAATTTGGGTACTAAATTATATATTAGTACAGTTTTTCATCGGCAATCAAACGGGCAGTCGGAAAGAACAATTCAGACCGTGGAGGATATGTTACATTCTTGTTTATTGGATTACTAGGAAAGTCGGGACCCACATAATTATTTGATTGAATTTTCATATAATAACAGTTTTCATTCCAGTATACAGATGGCTCCATTTGAGGGATTATATGGAAAACGTTGTCGAACTTTATCATTTTGGGATAAAGTAGTTGAAAGGAAGATGATGGGAAGAGAATTGGTAGAAGAGATAGAAGAAAAGGTTCAGTTGATTGAGAAGAACATGAGAATAGCTCAAAGCAATTATAAAAGTTATGCAGATAACCATAGGAAGGATCTATATTTTGACGTAGGTGATCGTGCCTTTCTCAATGATTCTCCATGGAAAAGTGTCATATGTTTTAATAAAAAAGGAATGTTGAGTCTGAGGTTCATTGGACATTATGAAATCCTAGAGAAAATTGGATCAGTTGTGTACATAGTGGATTTACCTCTAGGTTTATCCTAGGTACAGTGCTTTTCATGTATCAATGTTAACAAAGTATATGGGAGATCCATCTCATTTTTTTAGCCCAACGGTAGTTCAGTTGTAAGAGAATCTTTTTTACGGGGAAAAACCGGTCCAGATTCTTGACCGTAGAGAGCAAGTTTTGCAGAATAAGGTAATTCACCAGGTAAAGGTTTTTTGAAAAACCCATATGTTGAAGAGGCAAAATGGGAATCTGAAAAGTCTATGAGGGATAAATACCCCCCATTTATTTGATAAGTGAAAAGAATTGCGAGGACGCAATTCCCAAAATGGGAAACAATGTAGCATCCCATGAAAATTATGAATAATACATTTTCATATTTATTAATATTTTTGAATTAAATATTAATTTTACTTTAAAGGAGACGCTATGTCTGATGGCTTACCTAATATGCAACAACATGTTTCTTTGAAATCTTACTTTTCACACTAATAATATAAAATTATTATTTTAAATGGTAGTTAATGTAATTCCCTAACCCCAGTTATAAGGCCCTAGACCTAAACCTTACTTAATCATGAATTAAATGAATAATTCACATAGAGGAGCTTTTCAGATTTAGTCTTTTAGAGAATTAGGTCATAACTATTACATCTCAAAAGATTACATTGTAGACACTTCTACTAAGTTTCCATAAAATAATAAAAAAACATAAAAAGAAACATGTCTAGTTCCATGTTTTAGATAGCATGTATTTCCTTGAACCCATCCTTGACCCTATAAATCTTTATGTCCTATGGAAAACATTTCAAATACTTTGTATGAGCATAAAAATCCCAGTAAAGGATACACAATGAACGAAAACAGTTAGTTTTTTCAAAACAATAGGTAAACAATGAATACTTTACGAAAGTAATACTTTTCACCTTTATGAATTAGTAAAAACTATTCATGGAATAAAAGACCATTACTTACCCTTTTGTAACCAAAAGATTACCATAACACCCATATAAATAACTCATAACATATAAAGGTAACTTGGGACATAAACATACTTAAATGGAATAACCATACTGTCGACTTCCATGCATACTTAATGCAAAATCCATATGGCCAACTTCCATACCCAATGCATTGGAGGTTATAACGTAACCAGCCGTCATGGTATTCATGGCACCATCCGTCATATGGTTTATCACGTAACCACTCGTAAAATGTCCAAGTACCATCATTACACATAAATTACTGAAAATATAAACATTTTAATAACAACATTTCATTTGCAATCACAATAAGTAATTCCAAGTTATTGAATTAATCAGTCCATTTTCAAAAACCATTTAAAATAGATTTTTGAATCATAGTTTCCCATACCACTTTTAAGATTTTAATGGAATTTTAATTTTAAAAAATTAATGTCCATATAAATAAATATTGAAAACAATATTGAAAACATGGAAATTAATGATAAAGATTTAGAATAATGAATCTTTAAAACATTTAAAATGATATTTTTGTTAAAGAGTTTTTAACAAAATGAGATACACTTGAATACAAATAATTGCGGAATAAAATATAATCCAACATTTATAATATCATGAGAATAAAGGGATTCATGATATAATATGTCAAAGGACAGTATACACACCATATAAGAGTTAATTGGTGCATAATAACAATGATGTATCAATGGAAATGTAAATTGAGATGAAATCCATTATAAAGATGGTATCGTTAAATTAAGGATAAATCTATCACATAATTATGTGTGAGAAATATAAATACACCCAATATAAGTGGATAATAAGTGTGAAACAATCAGAGGTCATTCACACATAATATTGGAAAAACAAAACCAATGACAAAGGTATTTAACTCAATGAAATGAGATTGGGTTATTATTTCCCATACATGTTCGTAAGAATTTATCAATGAGATGATTATGTGTAGAAATATTATATCTACACAATTTTTTGTGGAAATTACAACATAGATATTCCACACATAATCTTGTCAAAATAAAATCAATAAGTAGATGTTTAACCCAAATAATTGAAAGTGGGTTAATAAGTTCCCATATAGAAATCCGACAGCCTAACAACGTCACATTAAAATTTAGAAAATGAGTTGATGAGATAGAAAATGGTATCTCATCACCTGGACATAAAATTTAAATTAATAAGGATATATAAGAACAAATACCAACATAATAGTATGTGAATTAAAATATATAACAAAAGAAGTCTTTTAAAAAGTGTAGGGTGAAAGGTTACCTTACTGATTTGGGTAACTTTAGAAACGTACACCCCATGAAAGAAGGACTACACAACGTTGATGTAAATACTCATAAAAGAAATTATGTTACACTAAGAGTATTATAATGAACTGTACATACACAACTCAACAAGAATTATTGGCAAATGTAGCGTGAATCTCATGAAAACACAAAGTGATATAAAAAGCCCCTAACGAAATTTCGGCAGCCTAACAACTCCAATTAAAACATCCAAAATGGATTGATGAGAGAAAATAGGGTCTCTCGTCATATGAAAATGAAAAATACAGTTAGATTAATATAAAAGAACATCCCAATCATAATAAAGATGAACATAAAAGTAAAGACATAAAAGTGTGTACTTAAAAAGAAAGAGAGGGGTAGGATCCCTTACCTCGTGTCTGACATGACTCGATCGTTCTTTAATCTCCTGAATAATAAAATTTGGTCAATTTATAATTTCTTAAGGACCTTCTTTAAATATTATTATTCAGTTCATATATCATATTATAATGTTATAATAATTAGTTAATAATGTGAGTTCATATCATACATTTTTGTTGATGTTCGGTACATGAGTAAAAATTGAACTTGTTGGAAAAGAATTTTCCATGTAGTTATAGGTACATCATATCCAGAATAGTATTGATGTTTTAAATATCATATATATCCAGTATATATTCATTTTATACTATTTCATAGCATTTGTAAAAAAAATTAAAAGCACCGTTCATGGAGACGGTAGGCCGTACGTACGCATGAACACTACATTCATTTTTTGTCATATTAAAGGAATTAAAACAAAATGAAATATATATATATATATTATAATTCCAGAATGATATCTATCATTTTTATGTAATATATTACATATATATCAATTATATATATGTACTTATTTTAGTACATAACATTTGGAGATAAGAAATGAAATGTACCATTCATGGAGACAGTAAGCAGTACGTACGCATGAACGCTACATTCATTTATTTTTTTTGTATTCAATGGAATGAAATAATAACGATATAAAGGTATATTATAATTCCAGTAGGATATCATATGTAATACCATTAATTCCATCCTTTATACGTCCCACATTTGGCATTAACGTATCAAATCACTTTGGGGGGGTGGTAGTCTGCACTTCCTAAAATGAAGATATCGCGTTTACCCATAATGGAAACCATAAAGGTATGCCATAAATGAAAAATAAAGAAGCTTAAGGAAAACATAAACATATTATATATCATATATAAATATAGTGACATCTTAATGTCCACCTTTTAAGGTGTTAAAAGAATATTGAACAATCATCTTTTTGTGAGGCAGTAATTCGCCATCAATAGAAACAGTATGTTCTTTAACCATTAGACGAAGGTGTGTGAATGTGTAGCTCAAATAATTATTATAAAAAAATCCTAGTATATTTAATATACTGTTTTTGTTACAAAAAAATGTAATAAAAAGAGTTTAGGGGTTTGGAGAAGAAAAATAATACAAAAGAATACAAGGGAAGACATTACCTTTAAATCGTGTAACTCTCTTGGATTTGAGTTCAAAGGCTTCCTTGGAAATGATTCTGTACAAAGTGAGGATTCAATGACGACGAGAGGGATATGGGGAGTTGAAATTGGTAGGGTTTGGTTGAGGCAACGTCTTGAGAGGTGTGTGAAAGGTGGTAGAGGTGGGGGCCTTTTATAAGAGTAGAGGAGGGGCACTCTTGGAAGGTTATAAAATATTACTTTATTATAAAATGCTTTTCGGATTTAAAAGGTCCCAAAAGGATATATTTCGAGGATAAGGTGATAAGGGTTCGATATAAACCCATCCAATTGGTTTTTGTCAAGTTTAAGACTTATATTTCACCATATATTCTCATTTTATTTAAATGGTTCATTTATGAGGTAATCACTGCATCATCACAGTGTCATAAAAAAATTAATTTATATAATGTATAAAAATTATAAAACAAATATCATGATTTATGAAATATTTTTTTTCTTTATAATGATTATTTATAGTCAAAAATATGACTTGTATAACACCATTTAAAAAATATTTTAGTAAAACGACTCATGTTTGTGGCATTTTTATTCTAACCTTAAATAAAAAGTTATTTATGTATTTTTCCTACCAAAGTGGCACCATGGAGTCCCCAAGTTGACCCATGGATTTTCTTGGTCTGAAATGACAAATAAAATGAGGGTAGTACATGTTTCTTGGTCATTTCATATTATTAAAACATTATTTTTACCTTAAATTACACTAATTAACTTTAATCGGGATTAATAAAACTTAAAAGTTACTATTAACCAAAAATTATTTTAATCTCATTGAACAAAATTTTACTTCATAATGACAACCATGTATGTCTGATTTTTTAAAATCAAATCACAGAAGTGGCAATGTTTCATTTAAACGAAAAATCAGTTTCCTTAAATTCCACTTAGTGGTTTCACTATTCATCTAAAATTGATGTTTTTCAGAAAAATACCAAAAACTCTCCCTAAGTTATATTTGATATTCCAAAATAAAAAATGATTTATATTTTAAAAATTTCAAAACATATAAGTTACATTAATCAATTTAATAATTAATTTTTTCTGTCAGAGCAAATAGAGTGTATTTATGAAACAATAAGTATCAAAAGATTGACAGTAATTTAAGTCCAATTTCAAGATGAAATTAATTCCAACGACCACTATTGGTTTAAATGGTAAAAATATATTCTAATTTCAATTTAAAACCAATTGAAATGATACTCTAATAATATAAATAAATTAGATTAAAAAGAGGTTTGAAATTAAAATACAACATTTTTCACTATTCATTAAAAAATGGACTCTATCGGAAAAATACAAAAAAATTACACAAAGTAAATTTTGATGTCCCAATTCTAAAGAAGAATTTTATTTTGTCAAATATAACACATAAAATCTTCAAATAGTGGATTTAAAATAGGATCGTCATCAAAAGGCGGTTAATCGACCTTTTAAAGAATATTAGAATTTTACGCTTAAAATTGGATTTATTCGCATTTTTAATCCTCTAAAATTTCATGTAAAAAGTAAAAATATTTTAAAAACATATATAATAATTTTGTAGTTAGTTTTGTTCATTCCTCCCATTAAAACGGCTATGCATTAACTAAAATTTAAAATAATATTATGTTATTATTAGAGTGCAACGTAAGATTCCCAAGAAACTCGTTGTTGCGTATTGGTTACGCCATCGAGCATAACGTCCCCTTCAAAGTTATATTAATATTTTATTCACAAATATGGATAAATTTAAAAATTTCATATTATTTATTTACCTGGGGTGTTACATCCATCCCCCCTTTTAGGAATTGCATCCTCGCAATTTTAAAATTGGGCTTGGAAACTTCATTGAAAATCCCACATCGGAACCAGAGTCGGTAAAACAATCACTTTAAAATAAAGAAAGAGAAGTACAATGGTCTCCCGAGTTAACTCTTACTAGGATTCCATGTAGGAAAACATGGATATGGAGGAAAAAACAATGGGTCATGTTCTAAGGGAGAGTGATAGTAAACATGTCTTGGAGAAAGTTTACCATAAAAATATCACAAACTTGTGATGGGTAAAACGGTATTTGATTCCCCAGTAGGAAAAGTTAACAGACAACATTTCTGTTTTAAGTTACTCTTCATTGAGGAATTTATTTTTGAGCTTAACTAAATCATAATGAAACATACTTACTTGTCACGTAGACTTTCAACTTTTAATAGATTCCTTAATTAAACTCATATTTTCTCCAAAAGACGAGTATTTAGGAAGACTTCTTCACATTAAGAGTACTATAATCAACTTATTGATAATCAACTAATCCACAAAAGTGAACAATATACTTCCCATGTATTTAGAAAAAAATCCAAAAACAAAAATTGTTAGAACAAGATCCACAAATGAATAATCCCTTATAAAAAATAAAATATATTCTTAATATCCAAAATTTGTCCAACAAACCCAATGTTCAACGAAGACCATTAGATAAAAAATTTGTCCATAAAATTTTTCAAAGTAAACGAAACTAAGATTGAAACCCAAATATTTGAAGGATTTAATGACATAGTCTTCCAAGGTACACATTAACATTTATCTCCAAATAACATTAATTTCCCTTAATGTCTCATATTGAAAAGTAATTAACCTAATCACAAATCCTCCATGATAGGTTAATAATTTACATAGTTAACACAAAATAAACTTACTCTTGATTACTAAAATCATCTAGCTAAAATGAATTAGTCAAACTAACCAGGGACTTCACGTTGTCTAGTGGGTGGTGATAAATACCATTCGCACTTTGGTTATGGGTTCGATTCCCACAGCTTTGTCCGACGTAATGGGTTATCACACGGTCTACGTGTTTCCTTTTTCCAAAACTACATAATTCTTAAAACATTCCCAAAAATGAGATAAAATATTCAAAAATAATCAAAACATATTTTAACCTCATGTTTATCTCATGCCTTTCATTTTCCATCAGATCATATAATATCCCATAATTACCTCAAAAGTAAGGATCATATAAACCCTAAAGGTTACCAATATAATTATTACCTGAACTTCCACATCGATTGGTCATATCGTACATGATGCATTATAGAACATACCCAGGTACAAGTGGTTTATCATGACACCATGATAGTTGGTTTAGAAAAACCACGAGTTTCCTCATTGAATCCCCCATTTCATACATTCTCTTAATCAGAGAACCACCACAGTTTCCTTCAAACTTATTGTCACATTGGTGCCTTCTAGATCCATCCATTAACTAAAAAAAATAAATTTCAGTGTGAGAATATCAACAAAACCATCATGTACTAATGAGGAAGATAAACACTAGGATATACTTCCTCATTCACTTTATCAAAACTAGGAATCCTTCTGAAATCCTAAACATTATGGTAATGTCACTTATGCTTAGAGAATACCCTAACCTATAATGTTACCTAAACCGACCTCTGATACCTACTATAAGGCCCCGACCATAAACCTTACTTAATCAGGAATTAAATGAATAATTCACATAGAGGATGTTTTCAGGTTTAGAGTTTTAGAAAATTATTTCATAACTATTACATCTCAAAAGATTACATAGTAGACACTTATACTATGTTTCCATTAAAAAATACAAAAAACTCTTAAAAAGAAACATGTCTAGTTCCATGTTTTAGATAGCATGTCTTTCCTTGAACCCATCCTTGACCCTATTCATCTTTAAGTCATGTGGAAAACATTTCAAAAACTTTGGATGAGCATAAAAAGACCAGTAAAGGATACACAAACAAGGAAAACTGTTAGTTTTTTCAAAACAATAGGTAAACCATGAATACTTTACCAAAGTAATACTTTTCACCATTATGAATTATTAAAAACTATTCATGGAATAAAATACCATTACTTACCCTTTTATAACCAAAATATTACCATAAATTCCATATAAAGAACACATAACATATAAAGGTAACATGGGAAATAAACATACATAAACTGAATAAGCATACGATCGACTTCCAAACATACTTAATGGAATAGCCATACGGCCAACTTCCATAACCAATGCATTGGAGGTTATAATGTAACCACCCGTCCTAGTATTCATGGCACCACCCGTCATATGGTTTATCATATTACCACCCGTAAAATGTCCAAGTACCATCATTATACATCAAATATTGAAACTATAAACATTTTAATAACAATATTTCATTTGCAATCACAATAATTAATTTCAAGATATTGAATTAATCAATCCATTTTAAAAAACAATCTAAAAGAGATTTTTGAATCAAAGTGTCCCATACCACTTTGATGATTTTAATGGAATTATAATTTTAAAACATCAATGTCCATATAAATAAATACTGAAAAGCATTTTGAAAAGATGGACATTAATGAAAAAGATTTAGAATAATTAATCTTTAAAACATTTAAAATGATATTTTTGTTAAAGAGTTTTTAACAAAATGAGAGACACTTGAATACAAATAATTGAGGAATAATATTTAATCTGAGCTTTATAATATCATGAGAAAAAAGGTATTCATTTTATAATATGTCAAAGGACAGTATACAAACCATATAAGAGTGAATTGGGGCATAACAACAATGAAGTCTCAATAGAAATGTAAATTGAGATGAAATCCATTATAAAGATGGTATCCTTAAATTAAGGATAAATCTATCACATAATTATGTGTGAGAAATATAAATACACCCAATATAGGTGGATATTAAAGGTGAAACAATCCGAGGTCATTCACACATAATCATGTAAAAACAAAACCAATGACATATGTATTTAACTCAATGAAATGAGATTGGGTTATTATTTCCCATACAAGTTCGTAAGAATTTATCAATGATATGATTATGTGTAGAAATAGTATATCTACACAATGTTTTGTGGAAATTACAACATAGAGATTACACACATAATCTTGGCATAATAAAATCAATAAGTAGACGTTTAACCCAATGAATTGAATGTGGGTTAAGATGTTCCCTTATAGAAATCCGACAGCCTAAAGGTGTCACTTTAAAATTCAGAAAATGAGTTGATGAGAGAGAAAATAGTATCTCATCACTTGGACATAAAATTTACATAAATAAGGATATATAAGAACATATCCCAACATAATATTATGTGAATTAAAAGACATAACAAATGAAGTCTTTTAAAAAGAGGAGGGTGAAAGGTTCCCTTACCGATTTGGGTAACTTTCGAAACGTAGACCCCATTAAAGAAGGACTAAAAAAATTGATGTAAATAATCATAAAATAAATTTTGTTACACAAATATTTTAATAATGTACAGTACATACACAACTCAGAAGGAAATATTGGAAAATGTAGCCTGAATCTCATGAAAATAGAATGTGAGATAAAAAGCCCCTTATGATTTTTCGACAGCCTAACGACGCCAATTAAAACATTCAAAATGGATTGATGAGAGAAAAGAGGGTCTCTCATCATATGAAAATAAAATTTTTAGTAAGACTAATATAAAATAACATCCCAGTCATAAGAAATATAAGCTTAAAAGGAATGACATAAAAGAGTGTAATTAAAAAGAAACAGAGGGGTAGGATCCCTTACCTCGTGTCCAACATGACTCGATCGTTCTTTAATCCCCTGAATAATAAAATTTTTTCAAATTATAATTTCGTAAGTACCTTCTTTAAATATTATTATTCAGTTAATATCACATATTATAATGTTAAAATAATTGTTTAATAAAGTGAGTTCATATCAGATGATTTTGTGGATGTTTAGTACATGAGTAAAAATTGAAATTGTTGGAAAAGAATTTTCCATGTAGTTATAGATACATCATATCCTGAATAGTATTTATGTTTTAAATATCATATATATCCAGTATAGATTCTTCTTATACTATTTCATATCATTTGGAAAAAAATTAAAAACACCGTTAATGGAGACGGTAGGCCGTATATACGCATGAACGCTACTTTCATTTTTTTTCATATTAATGGAATTAAAACAACATGAGAGAGATATATATTATAATTACATAATTATATCTATCATTTAGATGTAATATATTACTTATATATCCATTATATATATGTACTTATAATAGTACGTAACATTTGGAGATAAGAAACAAAATGTACCATTCATGGAGACGGTAAGATGTACGTACGCATGAACGCTACTTTCATTTCTTTTTTTATTAAATGGAATTAAATAATAATGATATAAAGGTATATTATAATTCTAGTAGGATATCATATGTAATAACATTAATAACATCCTTTATACGTCCCACATTTGGCATTAACGTATCAAATCACTTTGAGGGGGCGGTAGTCCGCACTTCCTAAAATGAAGATATCATGTTTACCCATAATGGAAACCATAAAGGTATGCCATAAATGAAAAATACTGATGCTTAAGGAAAACATAAACATATTATATATCATATATAAATATAGTGACATCTTAATGGCCACCTTTGCAGGTGTTAAATGAATATTGAACAATCATCGTTTCGTGAGGTAGTAATTCTCCATCCACAGAAACAGTATGTTCTTTAACCATTAGACGAAGGTATGTGAAATGTAGCTCAAATTCATATTATAACAAAATCCTAGTATATTTAATATACTTTTTTTTGTTACAAATAAACTAATAAAAAGAGTTTAGGGGTTTGGAGAAGCAAAATATGACAAAAGAACAGAAGGGAAGACATTATCTTTAAATCGGGTAACTCTCTTTGATTTGAGCTCAAAGGCTTCCTTGGAAATGATTCTGCCAAATGTGAGGATTCAATGATTAATAGAGGTATGTGGATAGATGAAATGGGAAGGGGTTGGATGAGACAAAGTCTTGATATTTGTGTGTAAGGTGGTAAAGGTGGGGGCCTTTTATAAGAGGAGAGGAGGGGCACTCTTGGAATGTTATAAAATATTACTTTATTATAAAATGATTTTCGGATTTAAAAGGTCCCAAAAGGATATATTTCAAGGATAAGGTGATAAGGTTTCGAAATCAACCCATCCAATAGGTTTGTGACAAGTGTAAGACTTATATTTCACCCGATCTTCTCATTTTATTTAAATCGTTCATTTATGAGGTATTCACTGCATCATCACGGTGTCATAAATAAATTAATTAATTTAATGTCTAAAAATTATAAAAAAATATCATGAATTATTAAATATTTTTATATTTATAATGATTATTTATAGTAAAAAATATGACTTGTATAACCCCATTTAAAAATTATTTTATTAAAAAAACTTATGTTTGTGATATTTGTATTTTAACATTAAATAAAAAGTTATTTATGTAATTTTCCTACCAAAGTGGATCCATGGGGTCCCCAAGTTGAACCATGGATTGTATTGGTCGGACATGTGACATCCAATGAGGGTAGGACTTCTTTATCGGTCATTTAATGTCATTAAATCAATATTTTTACCTTAAATTACTCTAATTACCTTTAATCGCGACTAATAAAACTTAAAAGTTACTATTCACCAAAAATTATTTTAAACTCATTGAACAACATTTTACTTCATAATGACAACCATGTATGTTGGATTTCTGAAAATAAAATCACAGAAGTGGAAAAGTTTCATTTAAATGAAAATTCAGTTTCTTTAACTACCACTTAGTGGTTTCACTATTAATCTAAAATTGAAGTTTTTCAGAAAAATACTAAAAAATCACCATAAGCTCTATTTGATATTACAAATTCGGAAATTATTTCAATTTTACAAAATTCATAACATATAAGTTACATTAATTAATTTAATAATTAATTCCCGTTGTCAGAGCAAATAGCGTGTTTTTATGAAACAATATTTATCAAAAGATTGACACTAGTTTAAGTCCAATTTCAAGATGAAATTAATTCCAACGACCACTATTGAATTAAATGGTAAAAATATATTCTAATTTAAATTTAAAACCAATTCAAAATATAATCTAATCATATAAATAAATTAGATTTAATAGAGGTTTTGAATTAAAATACAACATTTTTCACTATTCATTAAAAAAATAATCTTTATCGAAAAAATACCAAAAATTTACACAAAGTAAATTTTGATGTCCTGATTATAAAGAAGATTTTTATTTTGTAAAATATAACACATAAAATTGTAAAAAAGTGAATTTAAAAGAGTTTCGTCATCAAAAGGTGGTTAATCGACCTTTTAAAGAACATTAGAATGTTTACGCTTAAAATTGGATTCATTCGCATTTTTAATCCTCTAACATTTATTGTAAAAAGTAAAAATATTTGACAAAAACATATATAATAATTTTTTAGTTAGTTTTGTTCATTCCCGCCATTACAACGGCAAGGCGTTAACTATAATTTAAAATAATATTATTTTGTTTTTCGATTGCAACGTAAGATTCCCAAGAAACTCGTTGTTGCGTATTGGGTACGCCATCGAGAATAGCGTCCCCTTTAAAATTATATTAATATTTTATTCACAAATATGGATAAATGTGAAAATGTCATATTCTTTATTTACCAAGGGTGTTACACTTGTTACCCAGAGTTAGTGCATTATTAAATAACATTGGCATGATCACAAAAGATCATGTCTTGAAAGACCGATTAGTATAGTAGCCTTGGATGTACTAGATACATTCATAAGGTTCACATTACTCAAAAATTGAAAAACTACAACAACATTGTTTCTATGGACAACCATGAGATCCCATAGACTATCCCTACCGGTCATTCATAATATAAATCTCCGCATCCTGGGAAAAATAAAACATAGAAAGGGGTGATCTCAGATGATCAGTAAGGATAACAATAGAGTAGA
The DNA here is from genome assembly GCA_963277665.1 of Viscum album. NCBI lineage: Eukaryota > Viridiplantae > Streptophyta > Magnoliopsida > Santalales > Viscaceae > Viscum > Viscum album. Next base: position 294,509,250 of record OY728165.1, read on the forward strand.
AACGTTCATAAATAAGCATAAACATTTAAGGAAATGTATAAGAATAAAACAAAAGACTATTAAACATGATATTTAGCATAATATTTAAAAGTCAAAATCAAATAATTCCATTTACTTATTCACACGGATATTCTACTCGTAGAATAATCATATGAAATATCAATAATCACTTTCATATTGATGGAATGTATAATTCAAGACTTTCATAACCACATAGTCAAGGCCTTGTGCCAAGACTAAAAATAAGATTTTATCAAGGACTTGTGCCAAGACACTAGTTTGTCTCATAAGACATATTGATGCATCAAGGATCTATAGTGGGCTCCACCCTACACTAACAAAGTACAATGCATTACTCATAAGAAAAGGTTTAAACATAACATAACCATTCATATTAAACCTAGCATATGAAATGTCAATAATTTATCCATAAACCATGAATGGTATAAAATAAAACATCCACAGTAAAATATATCACAAAACCTTCAATACAATATTGATTTTTTGTATCCAAATAAATCAAATTCAAACAAAATTAAAATCCATCAAAGGATGTTGACAAAGATGAAATAAAAACCTCTTTAGAGAAAAATCTCTTTCTATTTTGAAATCATTTAAAAGTCACATAATTATAAAAGAAAAAATTTATATTTGAAAATATTCATATAAAATTGTAAGTTAAGGTTCGATGATGTTATAACTGTGGAAAATAGCTGCACCAACCATATAAGATAAAAAAATACATTCTTACCTTAATTTTGTCGAAAAGGTTAAAAAGTACCTTATTTTGGATACGACAGAAATATTCCTTTCAAATCATTTTATAAAAAGTTAAAAAATTATATAAATGACATTAAACCATAGTTTAGTAAATAGTAAAAATGTTTTGGAATACCTTTTTAAGAAACATGGATGTGGATGATAAAGAGGTCCTAGTATATATAGTTACGTAAAAACAATCTCAGATAATAAAGAGATTGTGAAATTAACCCTTACCTGGTACTTTTCTTTGGTAGAGGGTAGGTTTTCCTCCTGTATAATGGTGAAATAATTGTTATTATATTATAAAATAATCATATATATTAATATTATATCATATATAATCTTTTAACATGTATTTTTTAATAATATCTTTGTATTATCATCGTTTCGGATGTTAACTAATTCGTTTTCCTTTATATTCTTTGTTATGTAAGTAATGTTTGTTATGGATAAGATGTATTTTATTCATATTAATAATTATATTAAGTCTTTAAAAATTGCGTTTAATCATCTAATGAAAATTAGTCTTGAATGAATATGATGGGGAATGAATCTCATCGCGTTCGTTGAAACGGTAATCTGTACGTATGCACGAGCAACAATATCATTATTTTGATATTAAAATATTATATAATTGGATGTTATATCATAGATAAAGAATAATTATCATGTTATATTTTTCATTTAGATAAATTACACATCATTATTATTCCCATCCAAATAATAATGTATTGAATAATAATTACACCACGACGTGGAGACGGTAAGCCGTACGTACACACATATGGTGACATGTCATTAAAAGGATGTATAGAATAATGAATAAAGTTTTAAAATATTTATAATAACATTGATGTATATATAAGATAATTTATTTATAATTTTAGAATATAAACAACAATGAAATAGGAACTAGAATAAAAAGGAACTTGAAAGATGTGATTAAATATTTATCTCTTCTTTGGGTTCTTCCTTTTGATTTGATCAAAATAGATCATTTTGTTGGATTTATGACTAAATTAATGCCTACAAGATGAAGGTATTACTGTATATAGGGTATTTGGGAAGGGTTTGGCTGATCCAAAAGGATTTGAAGGTGTGGATTAGAGAGAAGGGGGAGTTCCCTTTTATAAGAGGATTGAGGGACACCTTAGGAAAACCTAGAAATGTTATTTTATAATAAAATCATTTTCGGCTTATAATGGCTCAAAAGTAGATTATTTAAAGTCTAAGGTTGGTATGGGTCTAAAACCACTCAACCAGTAGTTTTTATATAGGTTTTGATCACTATATTAACCTTATCTTTTAGATTTAACTCTTAGTAAAATAGTTTGACATTTACCATGTTTTTTTGTATTTTTATATTATATGGTTCATAAACATGCTATAAACTTCAAAGAGAACCCCAAGTGGTTTACTGATGATAAAAATATCATTATATAAGTCATTTCGCTGAACATTATATTTTTATGAATATTATATTAATTTATAATATAATATTTCTTTCAAAAATGCCTTTATGTCAATTTTGACACTATTTAATAATTGATTTTTGTAAAATTCATAAAAACATTATTAATTAAAAATAAATTCATATAATCAATAATAAAATGTTATATTAACTTATAAAAGTATTTTATGGCATCCAAACGTTCAAATTATATTTATTTTAACATTTATAATACTATTTCTTTTATTCTTTCATTAATAAGGAAAATATTAGATCTTCATTGTGACATAATTAAATTTAATTATTCAATGTATAAAAATTATAAATAAAATACCATTATGTTTGAAATATTTTTAACTTTAAAATTAATATTTATAGTTAAAATGATAACATGTATAACCCTATGTAATTTTTTTTACTAAATGATATATGCTTATGTCATTTTTGTATTTACTTTAACTTAATTAATATAATGTCTCATTATCACTTGAAAGTGGCTCCATGGGGTCCCAAAATCGACCCAAATATATCCATGGTCTGACAAGTATCATATAATAGGATTAGTACATGTTTTAGGGTAATTTAATTATATTATAATATTATTTTTTACCCTTATTTACCGGATTTACCCTTTAACCATGGTAAATAAAATATTTACCAAAATAATTATTCAAAATGTGTACAAATAAGAGTTTCCTATTTACAGAATTTGGACCTCCTGATTATAAATATGGAATCAATTATTCTAAATTCATAACACATAAGTGGAAGAAAATAATTTAAAATTAATTCTTGTTGTCAAAACAAACGGCCTGTTTTTAAGAAATAATAACTATCAAGAGATTGACAGTTTCTTTTGTATAGTTTAAATGTGAAATTACTTCCAATGTCCAACATTGGATTAAATGGTAATAAAATAATATAATTATGCTTTAAAACCACTCAATATTATAATTTATCACTATTAATTACTTTGATTAAAAAAGCTGTTTTTAATTAAAATTTAGTATTTTTCACTATTCGTCAAAAACTGAATGTTTTCAGATTAATACCAAAACTTCACCCTAATATAATTTCAATATTCCAAATCCAAAAATTAATTCCATTATTAATGATAAAATTTATAAAATTTCAAAAAGTGATTCTTACTATTCATAACGGCAAGTTCGATTGGTTGTGGTGTGTTAGAACTCGAAGTTGCGTACAACACACGCTACTGTATTATTCAAATAGAAGCCTATCATGGATACTTGGGGTGTTACAGTTAACACCTAGACATTTTATTGTTGTAAATGAATATAACTGACTAAAATATTATTATACATGTATGTTAAATGTTTTTACATTTGTCCGATAAAATTTAGGGGCATAAAATATGAATGAATGAAATTTTAAATGTAAATACTCTAATATTCACTAAAAGGTTGATTTACTGGTTTTTGATGGAGAACCCTCTTTAAATATAGTATTGCTCATTTTTATATGTTCTATTTGACAAAATTAAATTCTACATTAGAATCAGGACATCAAAATTTACTTTGGTTAAATATTTGGTATTTTTCTGTTAAAGTTCATTTTTAATGAATAGTGAAAAATACTATAATTTTATTCAAAATTTCCTTTAAAAATAATTTTATTTATGGTTATATTATCTTTTTAATTGTTTTTAATGTGTAATTAGATTATATTTTCACAAATTAATCCAATTTTGGTCATTGGAATTAATTTCACTCTAAAGTTGGACATAAACAAGTGTCGATCTTTTGATAGTTATTGTTTCTTAAAAACAGGCTATTTGTTTTGACAATGAGATTTAATTTTAAATTAATTAATGAAACTTATATGTTTTGAATTTGGTAAAATATACATCATTTTTTAACATGGAATATCAAATATAGCTTAGGATGAATTTTTGATAGTTTTCTGAAAAACATCAATTTTTGTTGAATAGTGAATCCACTAAATAGTAGTTCAAAAAACAAAAATTTTCATTTAAATAAAATTTTACTACTTATGTGAATTGGATATTGAAAATACAACATACATTTTTGTTATTAGTAAGTAAAATGTGGTACAATAAGAGGAAAATAATTTCTGGTGAATAGTAACTTTTTACTTTTATTTACAATGGTTAAAGATAAATAAGATAATTCAAGGTAAAAAGAATATTATTATAATGAAAAATAACCTTAAAACTTCAATTAACCTTATCATATGATTCCTTTACGACCATGAGCATCTTTGGGTTGATTTTGTGACCCCATGGAGCCATTTGGGAGTGATAATGACACTTAATTTTAATTAACTTTAAGTAATGGCAAAAATGACACAAACAAATATATTTTAGTAAATTAATTTTCACATAGGGTTATATAATTTATCTTTGGACAATAAATATTAATTTTAAATATAATAATATATTATAAATCATGGTATTTTTTAAAAAAAAATTATAAATAAAAGATATAAAATTTTATATGACAAAAACATGATGCAGTATTTACCTCATTAATAAATGATTTAAATAATTAATATTATAAATATTAAAAAATATATAAAACCTATCCAATTCATATTGGATTCTTTAATTTCAACCATTAGTCAAGTTATCTTTTACTTTAATTAGTTTTGGACTTTTTGAAACTGAATATCATTATATATTAAAATAATATTTTCAAGCATTCCTAAAGTTCCCCTCCTCCCCTTTATAAAACGCCATGAATTCTTAATCATTACTCACACATCTCAATCCCCTTGTATCATCCAAACCCTTACCAAATAAGCTGTCATGATCTCTATCCTACTCCTAGATGCCTTACTATATGCATAAGGCAATTCAAGAAGATATTTTTGGTTCAAACAAAAGGGATTTACCCAAATTAAAGGTAACGATTCCTGTTACCTTTTTTTCATTTATTTTACTTCTCCAAACCCAAAACTCTTTTTATTCATTTATTTTATAAAAACACCAGAATCCTCAATATACTAGTATTTTTATATGAGAAAATTATTAACTACACTTACACACACGTCCATCTAATGGGTGAATAACATATTATTTCTATGGATGGAAAACTAACACCTCATGAAACGATGATTGTTCTATTATCTCCAACCGCCTCTCATGGTGGAAATTATAATGTAACATTGTTTATATATGATATATATTATTTTTTATTGTTATTTTATGCTTCTTTGTTTTCCATTTATAGAATACCTTTTTTGTTTTTATTATGGGTAAACGCGATAATTTCATTTGAGGAAATGAAAACTAACGCCCCCTCAATGTGATATGACTCGTTAATGGCATATGTGGGAAATTTAAAAGATAGTGTCAATGATTTTATATATGAAATTATACTAGATTTATAATATACCTATATATCATTATGTTTTAATTCCATTAAAGTGCGAAATAGAAATGAATGTAGCATCCATGCATACGTACCGCTTATCGTCTCCAAGAACGGAGCTTTTCATTTTTTATCTCCAAAATGTTATGTACTGTTATAAATAGATATATATATATATACTGGATACATATGATGTATATGATATCTAAATCATAAATATAATTCTATATATAATGAACTTTTGACCACATGAACAACTTGTAAATATAATAAGTTCATTTTTGACTCAAGTACCAAATATCGACTAAACGACCATTATTAACATAAATTATTAGATAATGGTTATAACATGGTAATAAGTTATATAAAAGGAATAATGAACATTAAAAAAGTTCTTAAGAAAGTAGAAATTAACATTAGTTTAATATTCATGACATTAAAGAACGAACGGGTCAAGTCGGACACGAGGTAAGGGACTTCATCTAAATCTCCTTTCATTGAGGCATATATTGTTTTATACAATACTTTCTTTTATACATTGTATAAAAACATTTTAATTTTCATTTAATTCAAAGGGAATATTTTCTTACGAATAATTTTACTAAACGACAAAAATGAATGATTCTTTTAACCTAAGCGGCGACAATGATCTTTCTTCCGCTACGAGTATTATTTGATATTTGGCTTCCATAAGCAGCAGTAATGTATTTAATAGGAGAATAAATACGATATAGTCTTTTATGTATTTTGGTATTGAAAATGGTTTGGATAATGGATTTTTTATTTCAATATATTAATGTTATATATGGTGTTTGAAATGTGGAAGTGTTTTATTTCTTTTATTTTTGTTGTATGTGTTATGATTTTATAATGGTACATGGTCATTTGACGAGTGGTTACGTGACGAACCAAATGATGGGTGGTGTTGTGATAATCCAGGATGGGTGGTTATGATATAACCACCAATGCATGGGCTATGGAATATATCCTCATGGATTTTCCATTTAGTGATATGTGTGGAAGTCAACCGTATGGTTATTCCATTTTAGAATGTTTATGTCCCTAGTTACCATAATATGTTATGTGTTCTTTATAAGAGTTATATGGAAATATATTAGTTACAAAAGGGTAAGAAATGATGTTTTATTCATTGAATAGTATTTACTACTTCATAAAGGTTAAATGTATTACTTATGATAATGTATTCATGGTTTACTTGTTGTTTTGAAAAACTAATAGATTTCTTTCTTTATGTTTCCCTTTCTGAGATTTTTATGCTCATACCGGGTTTTTGATATGGTTTTCATAAGACATAAATATTAAAAGGGTCAAGGATAGGATCAAGGAAAAGTAATGTTGTCTAAAACGTGGAAGTAGATATGACTCTTTTTTTCAAGAGATTTGATTTTATGAAAAACAATGGATACTGAGTATAATTGTCTATATGTAATATTCATGTTGTTATGTAAATGTTATGACCTAACTCTCTAAAACAATAAACCTGAAAATATCCATAATGTGAATTATTCATTTAATTCAATTTTTTGTAATGTTTTAAGTTCTACTCCTTATATTATATAATCACAAATTTATTACTAGAATACAATTTCTATTTATGTATTATTAAAAAGAAAAATCCCTCGATACAATGTTGTGCATGAAATTATGTTTTCATTATAATTGAAAAGAACTTTCCGTACTAAACAGTGGTTATGTGAAATAGTTGGACTTTATTATTGTGGATATGATTGGTCATGATGTGATTATTATAATGGATACAATGATGATAATTTTTTCACACATTTAATTTTATTAAAGAATGTTATCATTTTCATATCCCGATTGTGGGAAGTTCATAATGGATGTTTTGTGGGATTTTTTTGAAGGTAGAGTTGGTACAATAACAATCCATCCTGGGATTATTGTGGCTAGATTTTTTTCTTGGATCATTCCAAATGACTATAGGTATCCAATTAATATGTTCCTCCTATTTAAGATTTATTTTATACTTTTATTCTAAATGAATTCAATTGACATCTGCTAGATAGACTGTTTTCTTATGATATTGAACTCATACATGTGGAAAAACGCATTTGAATTACCACTTATTATATGAAATAAACAATATTGAATGAGATCAATGTTCAACTCAAAGAATTATAATAAAATGGATTAATTAGACTCAGTACATCAACATGGGTTTCACCTGGTTTGTTCTCTTAAAAGTAGAACAATATATTTAAATTCTATATAGATTTTCCAAAAAATTAATTATGTTTTCATAATAAATTATTAACCATTTTCCAAGATTGATTTTTTATTTATCACATTCTTGGAGATAGGTTATTCCCTATTATTGATAAACAATTGGGATATCTGTAGTTGCGACTAAGAGAGAATTACATCATTAATATTGTGTTTAGTAAAAATTTAGGGATATATGAGAATATAGTTATTATATTTGGGATTAACAATTCATCATCATTTTTTGTTGATATTATGATAATGATTTTCCAATAATAATAGAAATCCTTATTCATAGAATTTTTTAATGATTACCTCATTTACGAAATAATCCTTGTGTATAATTCCATAAATCAATATATATATTCATTAGTACACTTTTAGAACATTAGAATTATGATATGATATAGAAGTTTCACTTTCAAATTTAGTAGGTAGTATTTTTAGTTCATGTAGATATAAAAACTAGTATATTAGTGGATATATAGAATATATATAAAATGATATTGTATAAAATTCCCCAAAATATGCCATCAATGATATATTACATTGTTTAGTGGGAAAATATTAGTGTTTTATCTAATATGTATCAAATTTATTAGAACAAAAGTATATGATGATAAAAAAGTGATGTTGCATTGGTTGATCAAGTTTGAGGAGGATTTTCATGAGCTAAAAAGCTCATTTACAGGAACTATAATGATCTTTATTCATACACCTAGTATCATGTATATGTAACATTGTGATGATTTAGTAGATTTAATGGAGTAATTTTGAGGATGAAATATTAACTACTAGCTTAAGGATCACATTACTTATGACTATATAACCATAACTATAATACCCATCACATGAAGACGGTAGTTATGTAACACACATTGATGTATTGTCAACATTATCTACTGATAGAGAGGATTTTTTTCTTTTATTGACCAGATGACCCTCTATTATATCTTATCATAGTGGGACATCAATTTTTTATATGTTTTTTGTAGAGTATATATATAAATTCAACATTGACAGGGTCAGTACACTAGATGACGGTATGTTCATTGAATATATTATTGTTTATAATACATAGGTAGCTCTTGAGATATAAAAATCGCCTTCCAAAAAATAGTCGCATCTTGTGCTATTAATCGTCAATTGATGAATTGAATCTTCAAAGGACTAAGATTCAATTATGAGTTATATATTACTAAACATATCTAAATTATTATACTTGATGAAGGTTATTCAAGAATATGAACATTTGTGTGTCTTGATATGGGAATATGATACAGGTGGTTAAAAAATATAATTATTTGGAAATTAATAAAAGATGAATCCTTTTAATAACTTTCTAATTATGTAATTTAGTTATAGAAAACACTTGTAATAATTTTTGTTTCAAGTGGATATGACCAATAAAATTTAAAATACCTCAAAAAATCATAACATTTCTTAATTTGAATATTTTACTTAAACCATTTTCATCATTATTTTATGGGTTATAATAAAGTCCCATTGAAATGGTCTGAATAAATGATTACCATGACCAATTAGATTGATAAATATAAACCCAATTTATCAGAGCTTCCTGGGGGATGTCATCACATGGATTTTTACCTATACAATAATAAATTTAGATTCAACAATTAATGAATGATATGAACTATATCTTACTAAATTTAAAACTTATCGAGACTGGGGCCAAAAACATGTTAGTCGAACCACCCACATAATGTGTCACTATCACACACAATAACCGTAAGGAGTATATAGGTATAACAAGGTGATTTATATCAAGAACAAGAACTATAAATTTTTTTATTAGTCTTTGAATTAAATAATGATTAAATTAATTGTTTTTTATTGTTAATTTATAAATTATTAATTAATATTAGATAAATTTTATTTTTTACGAACGAAGAAAATATTTATTTTTTGGATATATATATATATATTCAATTAAAATATTCTATCTGATAAATTAAATAATTTTGAAAATAATTTTTATAAATAAAAATGAAAATATTATTTATTTTATTATCATATAATATTTATAATGGTGAAAATATTATCATCGTTGTAAAATATAATGTCTTCTAATTAAAAGGGATTTAGATTTTAAAGGGTAAATTCTCATATTTATATATTAAATTTGATAATATAAATATTATTTTTTAAATCAGCACATATAAATTACCAAACACTGAATTTATCATAATTTTTCTAGATATTCAATTATTTTGGGAAAATTATATAATCTATAAATCTACATTATGTATTATAAATCCATAATATATCAAAAGCTATATAATTAATACCTGATGATGTATCCACAATAAAAATTATGTTTCCCATTAAAAATAATGTATTTTCGATATTCTTTGATTAATTTTATAATAATTTCATGAATTATAATATAAATATATTGTATACTACTGTTTTAGTAGCAATTCCTTTATAACATGGATCATATCCATATCACCAATTATATTATTTTAATGAATTTGTTTATTAGGCTTATAAAATATTAAAAACCTATAATTTTTGTCCTCAAATGTGTGAAAACCCCTCTGATATTTTTTTTGGATTGGATTATTTAATCCTATATATTCCAAACCCTAAGGATATATATTCTTAAATAATCTCCCTTTATTTAGAAATAAATACTCCCCCCCTAAAAAATCTTTTTCACTCTAAAACCATTTTAAAAATATCCATGTATATTGATAAATTCTACACACATTTTTTCCTATCTCTTAGAAATTTCCTCCCTACTATTTAAAATCTCCCAATCATGGTAAGGAAATCTATCATATTGTACTTTATTCCTGTACTCTCATTGAATTATGCCATTTTTATTTCTATATTTTCATTTGTAATGTGATTTTATACATAAATTTACTATAATTATTATTTATAAGTAAAGTGATATCACCATTTACTATGATTAAAGACTTCATTGAATATTTATGTACATTGGGTATGATTCCAAAATATAATAATATTTTTCTTGATACACACTTGTTTAGTGAATATATATTCGAATTTTAAATCATTTTTATTCACATATATATACCCAAAAAACCCCAAATTCTTAAAACCAATATCGATTTTTAATTGATTTCATTTCTACATAATATAAATTATCCCACCATGAATGATCAATTACTATAGTAGTCCTAGAAAACCAAATTCATACATGATTCCCACGTCACATTAGACATATAAAATATATATCTTGTGAATCATTTTGGAATCAGTTATGTAACTTGTAGAATCATTATTCATAATATAGGGAAATGAAAAAAATGGTAATATAATATTCTCATTATCAGATACATATAATAGAACTATCTAAATTAAATAAGTCATAATTAATTTTTCATTGTAAATAACTACAAATACATTGCATTTAAATAATAAATTGAGCGTGAAATGTATCCATTAAATATATATAATAATAATATTATGTATAATAATAAAAAATTACTCAATGAAAGAAATTATTAAAATTAGGAATCATGAATTTAGAGTACTTAATATCATTACAATCGAAGTATTATTCCAATAAAATTAAACGGTAGGAATACAAAAACTAAAAACCTATTTCTTTATGAAAACAAAATTTTCTAATTAAACACGTTGTTCAATAATGGGGTTGTATAATTCTATGTCCCACCCATAACTAAATATCAAATATAATCGACAAATATTTAATTGTAAATTTAATTCAAAATATATATACCTTATCATAAAATTTTAATATTGAATAAGGAATATTAAATATCAATATCTTCCAAGTCAGTTAAATAACATTGATACTAAAAATAGTATATAAAATTTGGATACGATATGTAAAACATTAATATCCATGAAATAATGAATATGTAAATTTATTTGGAAATTGATTTTGAATGATGTCATGAAATCAAATGTTTTTACAGTTAGTTCATGGCAACAAAATTAAACATGATTTGAGAGAAAAGAATAAATTCATCGGAAAATTTAATTTATTTTCATAAAATCATTCCATTTAATGAATAAGAGAATATTCAAATATAAATTAAAATTATGTTTCCAAAAAAAATTATCTTATATAATAATGTAAAACATGTAGGGGAAGATAAATTGTGCAAAGCTATTTTTGTAGCTAGATAATTTTTTAATGTAGTATACATTTGAAAAACATCCAATATGATTTTTATAGAGATGTTAAAGAAGTAAAGTCTTAGAAAATCATTATAATGATTAATTTAAAACCAAGTAAAATATAGAGATTAAATTAAAATGATTATAATATATCATTTGAATAAATCAAAATGTATTTATTGAAACAATTTTCGAAAATATGTAATTGGAATAAAAATATAATCAATCAAAACAACAGATAAAACAACTTTCACTGTATTCATTAATATTGAATGATTAATTTGAATTGATTCATTAATAATATATATATATATGTGTGTGTGTGTGTGTTTGTGTTTTAGTTAAAAACAAAAATTTTAGTCTATACGCCACATAAAACAAAAACAGTGCATCAAACTAAATTTGACCCAATGGACTGGAAATTAGAAAAACTCACTTTCCTCAAGATAGAATTTCTACAATATTTTACCCTCATATATAATAACTTTATATTTATTATACAAATACAAAAGTAAAATTTGTTAATCTATGATACCATATATGATATATTTACCCCATTTTATCAACCTTTTGTTAGTGGTCTTTTATTAAATTCATTTATTAGGTGTTAAATACTTCATATTTCATGTATGATATCATTCGATAGTATCTATCCATTCATCATTGTAATGGATCCAAAATTGAAATAAATTTTTTCATGATATAAATATCATATGTATTAAATATAAATATTAAATATTCATCACTAAACAAAAATGATCAAAATATTAATTACATTTATCATGGAGATATTAGGTTATGCATACATATGAAAGATATATTTACATTAGTATTGATGGAATGAAACAAATGGAATTTTTTTTCATGATTTCATGTTTATATTTTTATAACATATACCTTATATAATCATTAAAACTATCTTTACTACAATCCGTGTAAATAATAGATGGAAAAAATGATCACATCACTTCGTTGATGTAGTAGTTAACACATAATCCTGAGGGAAATTCTAATTTTCCAATGGGGTGGAATATTATAATGCGGATATGACATTAAAAATATTGAATCAAAATTACTTCATAAATTTCATATAAATTCATTACTTCTATTAATATAACAATCTATATAAAGTGTTAATGAAATAAAAATTGAACTTCCTTATTCAGAGTATAAGTCATACATATATTCGAGTGATGTATTCACTTCATATATGATAGAAAAGAGATGTAATAAGTTTCTCCAATAATAATAATAATAATAAATTTATTGTCATAATACTAGATTTATTATTTGTGAATTTTATTTATAGATTTATGGGAATTACATGAGGAAATTAACAAGATTGAGTTGGTAAATACTATTACGTATCATTCAGTGTGCTTCATTTACATCCATTTGTAAGGACCCTTGGTAAAGTCATGTAATAATAAAATAAGTTATATTTTGTGTAAATGGAAGTTTATTATGGAATTATATTGCGAGAATTCTATATATATTTTTCAATGTGTTTTAATGAAAAGGCAGAAGTCGTGTCCATTTATAATAGATGATATGGTCAATCATAGAATTTCATATTTTATAAAATTAATATAATCTATTTCCAATCTAAAAATGACTCCAAATTGATATAATTTCAATATAATTTATGCATATTTATAATTTCATTCATACAATAAAATATTGATATGTGTTGGTTATGTTTTCAACATTTCCATTTAGTTTTAACCCCCATTTTCCCATTTGAAAATTACCACAAAATCAATGATTTCACCATTGAATATTTATTGTATATAAACATAAATTTAAAAATCCATAAATTTACCTTTGATATAAGAATTCCACAATTCCACATTCAATGGGTTGAATATATACTTTTGACTAATTAAAAAAAAATATTATTTATTATTAAATACAATTGCTTTAAATTTTGGATGCATTCATTTAATATATCATTAAATACAACATAGAAACAAAATAATTTGAATAAAAATATTTTCACATTCAAAATAATACACCTTAATCTATAAACAATATTGATAATGTTACACAATAAAATTATATTACTTTTTACATTTTGAAATATTTTATTTTATTTATCAATTATTGAATAAATAAATTATCAGAACTATGTATACATTTAAGGTACTTATATAATTAGCAAAAGCTAAAAATTATAGAACAATGATATTAAAATTTTTTATAATATTAAACAAATATATATGACCAAATATAATTTTTTATCTCTTTCAAACAATTAATTATTTATAAAAATATTAAAAATAAAATTTTGGACTATATCATTTACCTATAAATTATAAATTCCAAATTCAATGTTAAAATGAAAAAAAATCATTTATTGGATGTATGGATTGTTATAGATAAAATAGAAAGATCATAAGAAATAAATGAACATGTTGTATATATTTATAAGTCCATATCACATTATTTCAAGCATTAATTACTTGATTTACCCATTACTGAAGTGAATTTTTTTCCACATTTACAATTCATCATTCTAAAAAACAAGTTAATTACATTTTCTAAATGTGGACATATGGATTCCAATTACAAAATCCATTGATTAAATTTAATCCTTTATAATTGGAATATATTAATTTATAATAATTTTAAAATCATGAATGGAATATGGTTTTATAAAAAATCCCATTTAAATTATAAATTTAATTTCATAAAATTATTATCTATAATATTTATCCAAATTTTAAAATGAAATTATTTTTACAACAGGAATCTAATGGCATCATAGACAAATAAAAATAAAACAAATTCTTTTAAAAACAATAAAAATATAACTTTCATTAAAAATCCGTATTTTTTTAATTAACCAAATCATAATTTATCTCATTGGATTATTAAAACAATTACTAAGTAAATATTGACATATTGATTTTAGAAATCATAATTTATCAAAATCTTATATATTAATATAATATCATGGTTTTTTAATTATTTACTTGCATGAAAATAAATAAGTTAATGAAATTTTATTTAAATATATATCTTAAAATATTTGGTAATTTTTTTATTCTTCATTTATTAGAGAAATTCATGTATGTAACCCACATTCCTTAATAATGGGTTTAAACAATATAAATAAAATTGTTATATTGCATGATCTATGTGGTAAAAAATCATCAAAAATTATTTTAATGTGACAAATGGGACTAGAAATATATAGCACTTCAATTCATAGAGAAGTGGTTTTATGTCACGGGATACAATGTATAGTGAATATGATTTTACCCCAAGCACACTCTCCTAATTTATCCATGCCAAAAATATAATGTCAATACTCTCTCTTCAATTCCTCTCTTTGCCATGTATCTTGATCATCATAATAGTGGTACCATAGAACTAAAACCAATAGTTTCATATTCAAATGAATTGCCTTTTTCATAATAAAATACCCAAACTATATTCTCAGTAAAAGTTAAATCAGTATCAACCTCAAGATCATTCTTGCATAAAACCTGAGATTGATCTGAAATAAATTTTCATAGTTGTGACACATGAAACACATTATGTATCGATGTCATCAATGGAGGTTTTGGAAAATGTAAAGTCACTTTCCTAACATACTCAAAAGCAAAATAAAGTCCAAAAAATATGGATGATGTTTATCTATCCTCCCAAGAAATCGATGGACTAATGGAGGTGAAGCATTGGAGAATAACTGATCTCTGACTTTAAATTCCAATAGCCTATGACCAAAATCCACACAAGGTTTATACATTCACTATGCTATCAAAATTATCTAAAAATTTAATGGAATCATTATATTCATCTCTTAAGCCAATATTAGTTTACCCAATGAACTCTCATTTATCTCATACCATCACAACAAATTTTTATAAGTTTAACAATATAAGGCCCCAAAATTATCCATTTGGATCATAGATTTGTAACTCTTATTTTGAGAAAACTCATCCTCTCTTAAATTTTCACCCCAAACTCCACATATTAAAAGAATGAAGTTGAAAATAAAATACTTTTGAATATATATAGTATACTCTATGTTACCATCCATCACTAGATGATATGTCATACTATAATAAACCTAATATCCTAGTGACTCTTGACATCCCTCTAAAACGTACATAAAACAACAAACTCATTCCAAGACTATAGAAGATAGAACTCCTTGAAAAGTAAAAATATCTACCATGTAGAGATTTCATAAATTATAACAATGGATGTATCATGAATGGGAATAATGTGAGACAATTTTGACATCATCTGTATCATAATTCATTCCACATTATTCATATTTTGGTTATGTAGAAGCCTAACAAAAAATTCATTATGGATCTCATCACACTTCCATTTTGAAATTAAAAGTGGTTTATACCAATGCAATGCTATTTTGTACATGTCCATGAAATTATAGAATGAATAATAATGAAGAAAAATTTGGATATTCCACATCATATATTTTGTCACTAGAACCATCATTACAAAACCATAGAAAATCTGTGTGCTTCCTTGGTGCACATCCAACTGGGAACTATGTCAATAGTCTATTATATATATCATTATCAAAAAGCAAAAAAATTCAAATTAAAATAATATATGATTCCCTCCCCTGAGAACGACCACTCATCAATGGTCTCCCCTACCTAAAGAGAGTTTATTATTCACTGAAATTCATTATCAAGAAATTATTCTTGAATATTCATCTAAATATAAGATGATTTAATTTAAACACTAGCCATGGAACCCTTATCCCATGTCTCAAAAACTTCTATATTGAAAAATTTAAAATGATCTATCATGTTACACATTTTTAATGATTGTTTCACATTATTGTATTTTAATTTCTATCTCAAAGAATAAATGACGAAATTATATTTCCTTGGTTATTTAATATGTTGAAATCAATTGTTTATAGGTGGTCTATCCAACTCCTCTGGTGTACATTAAATATTTCTGAAAGAATACATAACTCAAACTATTGTTGTCTTAATAAATGGAAAACCGTTATAAAAAAAGGTGACTTCTTAAGCTATTATATTCCAGAATATAACATTAAATGTTAATTTCATCATATGGTTAACTTTTCATAAGAATAGTATGCTATGAGATCAATTTATGATTATATGATCACTCAACATAAGAACTCAACTCTAAACTGAACCTGATGAATAATAGAAGTCAATGTAGCCCTAACCATTCATTGGAAGAGTAAACACAAATATAGATATAAAAATATTATTCATCTATATAATGTAACTCAAATTTTTATCATCCCATGAAAACATTACTCCCTTGAAATTTACAGAGGACTTCATTGAATCCAGTATTGAGGAATCCATTAAAACCCAGCAATAATACCCTGCCAATCCCATGAAGATAAAAATCACAAAAACATTCCACGGTTGATCCCATATCATAATTGCTTTAAAATTCATAGGGTAAAATAAGATAAAATGTTATGAAACCACATGTCCCAATAACATCACGTCCCAAATTTAGAAATTACCTTTTGATAGACTAGAATAACACATGTCATTTCACAAAAATTCTAGAACTGGTCTCAGATGACATTTATGATCCTTCTATGACATATAGAAAATGTGGTGTCCAATCCTAAAATACCACCATTGAACAATTAATTTACTCATTTAATATCATATTCATCAAATAAATAATTAATTCAGTACCATTGGTTAGAAATAATGGAAGGAAAAGGCACTCAAAATTTCCATATCAATTCAAGAAGCCAGTTTTCAGAATTCCAAATTATTTTATTCGGAACTGATAATAAACTTATCCATGATCAATAATCAAAAAACACATTTCCCCATTAAATTGGTCAAATAGACCATCAATACATGACAGGAGCTACATTTTTGTTAATGTAAAATGATTTTTTTGGTAATATACACAATCGAGATGTGGACCATTTATATTCATGGAATATTGAATATGATCTATCCAAGATGACATAATCAGTCACATAAAGCCATTCTCTAGAATATAATCCAAATGAATCATCACCCCTTTCCTATCATCATGTTCAATGAGGTATGATTATATAAAAAATGGTTGGGTACTCATTACTAAATAAATATAGAACTCTACCTCACATGACATTGGTAATGAAGAAATGTCTTCTGAAAAAAAGTTGTAAAACTCAATGATAACTGGAGGGAGATATTTTCCCAAGGTTTCTCAGACCATGTAAAATAATAATAATAATATCACATTCCAAAAAATTGAATAATAGGGTCCAACTCTAATCGACCTCATACCCTTTTATCCCAAAATGATATTTTACACTCTATGAGAAATATAAAAGGAGGCTGGTCAATAATAACTATAAATTCATGATTTATTAGAAATTACCCAATCCACAGTGAAAATGACATCAAGGGGTTTGATGTACAGATCTATAAAATCCAAATTGGATCAAAATATGATAAAGATAAGACAAAACTAGTATAATATATATAATGATATCTCTTCATTCATGAGGGTGATGTAATATCCATCACATAATATAAATTCTTTGGGGTATAATTTAAAATATTAATAAGAAAATTCAAAAAATAAATAAATTAGATTTATATTATTAAATAATGCATCAAATAAATTTGAAGCTATAAAAATGGTACCTCTCATGGTCGGTGGACATGTATCTTCTTTACTTTTGGACTCATCAACTTTGGGAAGAATAATGGTTCTGGATTCATTTTTCAGAAAAAGCAAAGATCATTAAATGTTATATTTTAATGTAGTAATTTTAAGCACATGTTATCTCATTACACTAAATAGAAATCAATAGATATCATAAAACATCTTCATGTCACCTGATCATCCACATGAACAACATATGTTGGGTTACATTGTGATAAACTATATTGAATTCCTAGTATTACCACACTAAAAGCATGGAAAATGGAATATACCTGGATATATAGGTGTCATAGAAAATCCCTTATATTGAAAACCACCAAAACAGTCATTATGATTTATCTATCCTTTAGAAAAATTCATAGTACATCCACTGGGATAAAAATAAACTCCATTATACCCTTACATAATTGTGAGATAAATCACAACCATTAACACATGTTTGAACACATTAGTGTATAAAGAGTTATTCAGTTAGAAACCATGATATTTCATATCCTATTGAAGTCCTATATCGGTCATTTGAGTCATTATATTCACATTCAATCCTATTTATGTTAAAACATCACTATCACGATGAATTGGTATTCACATTCAATCATGGTCTAGTTATCCTTCCTGTATTTGGAAAACTCAAAATCCTTAAACAATTACTTAAAAATTTCATAAAACATATCAGTGAAAAAAAATTCCTTTAACTCTTACCCATACTCACAATTTTTTTATCCCCATAGAATAAAATCATGTAATTCCATGTACCTCTATCTTGAAGGAGGCACATTTCACATTTATTATATCAAGAATATCTGAGAACTCAAACAGAATATCATTCTTACAACACCAATTATTTGGAACATTGGGATCATTAGAGCTTTGGAAAAAAGATGGCAAATCATGACATAAATCCAAACAAGGATTAAATAATTCATCTCACTGCGGTTCCATAGCCAGATCTATAAAAAGAATGGGTGCAGTTGGATTCCCCAAACCCTAGAAAACATAGACAATAATTTCAACTATATACTTGTAGATGAGAGGATTTTTTTAATACAGTTAATCATTATCTTCTTACTTGATCATATTCACATGATTTCTTAGGGTCATGACTCTACAAAACATCATCAAATAAAATTTATGATATTATAAAGGTCACATAGAAAAACACTCAATCAAGAGAAATAGAAATTTAATCCCATCAAATAAAAAATTAATAGTTGGATTCAAACTCAATCATATATAAATTATATATATATTATAATCATTCCATAAGAATCTATTCAAAAACCACCCATGGTAACTTAAGGTTCATTATGATTAGATCTATTTGGGTACTCACTCATATCTAACTCTTAATTCATGAAATGATAAATCAACTATATACTGAAATCATGAAAATGTTCTTAACATTTTCCATTAATTATATTTTTTTCCTGAACTATCTTATATGACCTTGTACCTTGATACCTGATCTGACACTAAAATAACTATAAGGTCATTCTGAATCCCAACCGGTTGATGACGTTCACCTAGCATCACACATGTTGATAGTGGGAATTAATTTTCCAAAAACACAATAGATGTAATAGATACATTTTGACATGCCCAAATATTAATCAAAATGGATAATGTACTAGATGAACTTGTAGTTATATCAAAACCCAAATAACACATCATTATTTACTCAATGGAAATAACATAAACTCAAATATATCGAAGGAATAAACACTCAATTCCAATAGGTTAAGGAACATCCCCCTCTAGTATGTGTAAAATTACCATTACTAAAACCGAGAAGTATAAAATCTACCAATGACTGGAGTAAAATATAGGTCATGATCTAAAATCCTAATATGGTCTCACCAAATGTTCCCTAACATGATTTTAAAACAAATAATGTAAATCATTACACCATTTAAAAAACATCCAGGGTTGTAAAATTACATAATTTAAAAAAAACATTATTTTCATTTCAAAATATGGGTCAATTTTAAATAACTTCTTAAGTAATAATTTTATATAAAATATTACATACAAATCACCCAGAATGTGAAAAACAATTTCCCAACAAATACCATGTTTATATATATATATATATATATATCAATTTTATCACAATAATTAATAGAAAAATGATTACGCACCGTGACATATGATTTTCACTAGCAATAGGATAGTCATATTCTATTATTAGTTATAATGGAAAATATCCACACCCTACTATGGGAAAATTACATTAATCAATTCCCACATGAGGGGAAATTACAAATAGAACATGGTTTAATTATTTTTTTCTTAATTAATCGAATTCTATGGAATAAAAATTCTATCATGACCATAAAAAAATTCTAACTACCCATACACCCTTGTGAATAAATAGTTCCATAAATATTAAGAAATATGTTTCATTTCAAAAGACAACCTTATTTAAAATTCAATTTCCAAATTTCTCATATCATTGTAAAAATTTGTTTCAATTTTATTTTTGTTTTTTCATGATTTTTTTATGTTTGAAATTTTATAAAATAATACTTTTAAAACAAATCATTTTAATTCATTTTCTAAAAAAAATTTCAAAACAATTTGAAATTTCAATCAATTCAGATAACAGACACCTGATTCCAATTATATAGAAATTGGGGATTTTCATGAAATCTATAATAAATAAATTACTATTAAAATTCATAGAAAATGTGTTCTCATGATTTAATGGAATATAATTTAAATAAAATAATGAAAATCCGTAATTTTTTACATTCCAAATTTGAATATAATAACCCACCTTTTGTGGATATCACGTCACACAACACCCACAATAAGATTTTTCATTGAGGAATGACTATAACAGAGATCTTAAAAATGAATCTAGAACCAAGATTCAAATCAAAAGAGATTTGGTCCATCAAGCATATGATGATTTTAAAATATATATGGAGTAAATGATGTGAGAGTGTGAGATTATTAATGAGAGAATAACCACATTCTAGAGAGGGATTGAATGAGACCGACCACACTTTGATCTTACTATGAGGAGGTTTAGAGGAGAAAAAATAGGTTCTTGATAGACCTTAATACATATGAATTCATAATAACCTAAATAAGGGATGGGTTAGAGGTTAAATTTGGGTAATATAATTTTTAAAATAATTTTATAAAAAAACCTACCCGCAAGGTTTGTTGGGTAGGGTCGTATGGTTAACGAAATTGTGCCCCCAAATTTTGTACACCCTTTAATGGGATGAAAATTTTCTAGTTGGTGGGATCATGAGAGTTAAAAGAGTTACCCATCCCTGAGAACCCACACTACCTTTGGATACATGGTTTATAATAGCTGGCTACATGGTTTGGGAAAAGTGTTCTCTAACCATGCACAATTCAAAATGATGAAAAATTTTCAAAACGTTCCCACAAATACACATAAGATAATCCAAAATTTAATAAGTAACAAAAATGTGGATAGAGGAGTACCTAAAATGTATTAATATAGTGGTATAGGTATTCTTCCATTATATTTCATTTCCTTTTTCTAAATAGAAATCAAAATCAGTCATTTTTATTTTAGAAAATATTAATATTTACAAATAAATTTTTTTAATAAATTTTTGATAATAAAATAAAATAAAACATTTATATTTAATTTTATTTCCATTTTTTATCATAAGTCTAAAATAATAACCACATGAAACTAATCATTCCCGTTGATATTTTTTATACACGATTTTATTTTTATTTTTTCATTTATCATTGGGATCTAAAAATTTGGTTTGATATTTTGTAATATAAATTTATTAGGTTTATCTGAATTTCAATTTATTTACTTAACTACCATTAATAGAAAATTCCATTCAATAAAACACCTATTTTTAATTCTTCCCCCCCAAAATAATAGAGCCAAATATTATGCATTCACATTATTTCAACATAGTTCTTAATATGATAAAATATTTTATATATTTGAACAATATTGTTACTAATCATATAAATTCAAATTTTTTCATGTAAATAAATTATATAATATTTTTAAAAATATCATGATTCCTCTAATAATATTGTAAATAAGAATATTTCATGATTATTTTTAGGATATAACAATATCAGTAATATTGATATTTATGAATCAATGTGTGCCTACATATAATATTTTTAGAAATCCAATGCATAATAGTTGTAAGAATGATATGTATAGAAAATTTTAGTGAAACCATCATCCCAACAGAGTGTATTGGAGTCTACTTAATTCATCAATTTACTAATTGAGAATATTGGAATCATTATCAGATCGTTGATATATTCTATTATGGAATGAAACTGGATGTATTAAATTTTAAAAATATGCTTTCCATTATAACGACATAAACATTATAAATAAAAACATAAGAAAAATTTCATAGAATCATTCAACACTCTTATAAAACCCATTAATGGAATATCAAATTTAAACAAAAAAATTGTGTTAAATTATAATTGGATGATAACCAAATCATAAAATAATTCTCCACTTTAATGACAAATAATTATTTAGTAACTGACAAGATACTATTTAAATAAAATTAAACAACATAACCTTTAATGGTTAATATATACATGGATAGGTTGGAGAATCATTAATATCAATAAGTAAGAAATAATTAACTCTCATGATATGGGGATACATTAAGACAATCATATTTCGGGCGGCACTAATTCCAAAACTGATGTTAACTATGGAGAGTATCTTTTGTAAAGAATAATATTTATAAAAAAACTACTAGGGAGGTTGTAACATTGGGACATGAATGCATTGAATAAATTTTTTAATTTATTTTTATACATAAGGTTTATGAAATATACATTATATAACACATTTTAAATAGTTTTACAACCTCAATTACCATATCAATCTTATATAAACTATATGGGAATATAAATTTAAATTTTATTGAAATCTAAATTAGTTCCCAAATAATTTTTTTTAATATTCAGGAATTTTAATCGTTTTTGTTAAAATAAAACACATTCAAATTTATGAATGTTATTAATACAAAAAAATAAATAACTGCTAAAAAATCCCATGAACATAGACCATGGTAGTGAAATTGATGAATATCAAAGAAAGAAGCCCATAAAATAAAAATAACTAACTACTAATATAGATTAATTGAAACTAAATAAAATATATTATTTGAATGGATCTAACAAACAATTTTTTATGGTTTTATAAGACAAAATTTATTGTACATAATAATTTATATAATTGATATTAATGGAATTTAAAATATCATACCCATGATTTTTCTTTATTAGTGTATAGGTTCCTAATAAACTACCTATAATAATAGTGATGTTGTGATTACACTTAACTCTCAATGAAGACATATAAAATTTTTTAAATTACCATCTATCTTATTGTTATCTTGATTTTATCTATATTATAAAAATTAAAAATGATATCTCAAAGTAATTTGGAGTATAATAGGTAATGGAAAAATTATTGAAGAATGGGAATCGATATAGTAAAATTAAATCATCAAGAATGAAAAATTCGATTGATTGTAATAATTAATTAAGTTGAAATTGCATCACATCTGAGGGAACATGAGTACATATATTTGTTTAAATTATAAAAATTGGATGGATATAGGAAAAAATTTAGATTATTAAAAAATAAATAAAAATGTAATATAAAAATAAATAGATTGAAATTATCAGTGGTCAAATAATAACTTTATTTTAGTAACAAGTCAATATGTAATATAGTAAAATAATTTCACAAGGCCTATATTTGGTAAAATGGGCTCAATCAATATTGAATCATCTATTGTATACACAAAAAATCTCATTATAATAAATTTAAAATATAGGGAATTACATATGGATGAGTAAGTTACTATGTATCGACCATGAAAGAAAAATAACTAACTAATAACCATTTAATTTATAAATCAATATGCGGTATGGAAATTAAAATATATCGACCACTTACAAAATAAAATAACCGATATTTTCTTAATGATAGTATAATTGACATGGAATCATATAATATATAACTATTTAGTATTTTATTTTAGTAAAATACACCACCTTAGTCAAACAATCAACTGGAATTTAATTATTTAGTATCATATTGAATGACACCACAATACATTCAATAAAATATCAATAAAATCCATCCTATTGTATATCTGTTTAGTCCTCTAATAGATGATAAATTACAAGACAACTAGGGATAATATTTTAAATCTTTGTAAATTGTAATTACATAATTACAAAAAAAATCACATAAATAATTACTTTAAGTCTACTCATTTTATTTAAACATTATTTTTTTCCAATATATTAATATTTAGCTGTTTAGATAGTAATAACAAATTATGTATGGAACATCTTGGATTTGATTCTCCTAAATGTACTAAAAATATTGGGATTTTATAGTGGTACTATTTATAACATAATAATAATCAAAATTAAAATTTTTCATATCATCAAGAATTAAAATTTTAATTTAACAGTATAACAATAAAATAGTAGAATAGAAAAACATTATTATACATTTAATTGTATAAAAATGTTGCATTAATATTTTTTCCAAGAATGTTATCAATGTGATAACTAGTACATAAAAAATCTAGATTGTTGGAAATCATAGAATATATATATATATATATATATGGTAAAAACTCATACATGTAATAAGAAAACCAATATTAACTGATATTAAAAGGCATACTATGAAACTTTTGTATCTCATGGATTGTAATTTCCAAATATACATCTCTCTTTAGGTGATATGTAGTTCTCAACCATTGTTTTTATCCAACTTCATTCAATTATACATTCCAAAAACTCATATATGTAACAAGAAAACCAATATTAACTGATATTAATAGGCATACTATGCAACTTTTATATTTCCAAAATATATAGTCTCCCATACCCAGCCAACTGAAAAGTCTCCCAAATCAGTATGCAATCTATAAGTACATTCGTACAATCAACTACCAAATATAATGTATCTATAATCTTAATAGTCTTGGTAATACCCATTATAATATTTATATTAACCATATCCTAATTTAATATGTGAACTGGAAGAGGTTGATACAAACCACATGATCTATAGTGCTTCATCTACACAATCTATTAGGTATGGAAATACATGGGAAATCAATTGGTATCCTCCATAACACATAACCATGAGTAAAGTATTTTCATATAGTGATACAAAATAATTGGACCAATGTGTACCATCTAATATGTTGAATTGGAGCATCTCAAAACTACATCATAATAGAATAAAAAACCACGAACCCTAAATTAATATGTTTAGCATCATTTTAAATTAAGACAATCTATGAAATGGATTATCCACCATAAAATACTATTTAATTAATAGAATAATTTTTTTCAACTACTTGGTCAACTAAAAATATATTGAAGATCATGGGATCATAGGTCACCACTCTATTATTGACAAATAAATCCACTAGAAACCATTCTAGGAAACTCTAATGATTTCACTTTTCCTATAATGTCCACATCCAAAGCTCTAGTTATTTTATATTGAGATTGTATTTGAAAAAAATCACCTTCCCTTGTGAATATTCTATCTGGAAATAGAACAAAAGAATGTACTCAGCCAAACATATTTATCAATTTCTCATGTTTACCTAAGATAAAATATATTAAAAGGTTTTTTGCTCTATCTAAATGAAAAATATCTTACCAAAGAGACAATGAATCCAATATTTTAGTTCATAGACAACAAAATACCACTATAAGTCATTATTTATGGAGTTTCAATTTTGAGGCCATAACTTACAACATCTTTAAGTGACTACTCGATCTCCATAAACAATCATAGACCCTAATATAACTCTTTATAAATCATACTAAATTATATAACAAATCCATTTTTCATGTTTAATTATAATTAGAGAATATATAAAATTTATTAAAAAAATTTATATGCCCTCAAACCAATGATTTATCAAATCGTACATCATCCTCCTCATTGTAAGATCAGTCATAGGTGATTTCAATAGAAATTTTCATTTATGAAATGAATAAAATATCTATCCATCCTAAGAAATATCTAATCCTAAAACATATTTCATGACCTCACCGATCACTTAACTACTTCCACCTTCATTACACGAAAACATATTTCTTAGTTTTAAAGTATATGTCGATGAAAAGATAAAATGTTATTAAAAAATTGACACATTCGGAACTTGGAATAAATCTATAACAGATTTTTCATTGAAGAATTTCATGATATCCGGTATATAACTATATTGTCAGATAATATAATAGTATATCATAAATGTAGACCAAAAAAATCTAGGTGAGGTTGAAGGGCTAAGGCCTTGATATCTATAAACACATCAAGGGAATTCATGAAACGGATGTCTATAATGAGATAAAAATATATTGTAAATCTACTCTATAATTCTATATTTGATCTACCATAATACTTGAATGATATATGATAGTATTTTTATCATAGATCATCCATGTACATCTATTGGGGTCTCCCCTACTAGTAAAATAATTCATCTATTATAGGAATTGGATACATTTTTTGGACTATGAATTGATTCAATTTCCGAAAATAATAAAATTGCACAATGAAGTATTCACCTATTTATCAATGAAATCTAGATTACTCCAAGGAAAAAATCATGGATGATTAAATCAATTAGTCACTATGTAATAATGTTTCATCTTGATATCACTTAACTCTTCTTGTTTTATTAGACATGAGGGAATTGATATATGATGTTCACTAGAAAAATATCAATTTCAAACTCATTCAGTCTATCAGGGTTGATTTCTATGATATATTATTGAAACAAATCCAGGAAATGATCAATTTACTGATTCAAATATCTAGTACCATCAACTCTTTTCTTCGATAACCATATCCTCCTTTTATTCCATATTTCCCACAATCATTTTATGGTATAATCCTACTCTTCTTACCAATAGATTGTATTACCTATTATGAATGTACATCTATTTTATATGGGATTTAAAGTTCATCCCATCATCGATAATAATAAATGATATCTCAAATAAACTAACTGATCCATGATAATCATTTCATCAAAATTCATAATATCTAAAATAAAAATTAATTTTGATGAATATAACATAAAAACAAAATCATAAACTCATAGAGTCTCTCAATAAATTCAACCCTCTTTATGTGAAGTGTATGGAGGTATAACAAGTCATGGGAAAACATCACCATTAACTATACATAATTAGCTACATGACCAAAATTAAATGAATGAGTTCCCCATTTTACAAACACTGAATTTGATAAAAATAAAAATAATGAAATTAAAACATTAATATTTCAAAGGACCCAATCCTCCCACAATTACTCCCCAATAAAAAAATGAACACTTCCTAGAATAGATCCATGTAACATATAATTGGATCCTTTACCAATAAAGTAACTAACCCCTATGGTTCCCCAAATAAGAAATTGTTTCTAATAACATCTCTTCTCTACTACATGGATATATCTCCATAATAAAATCAAATTATCCATCGATGTTCCTCCCAACCAATCCCATGATGCATAAAATTTCTTGGAACAACATTCATGACTCATCCCGGACATCCTTATGTAAAATATCTAATGGTGTCATATTTTTTCCAATACAATATTATTCATTATGTTTAATAGTAAAATATCTATATAAATTACAAAAAAATTATAATTATTATAATTCCTTGAATCCACCTCCCACAGAGACAACTAAATTATCACTAAAATGGTCTAATTGATTCATGCCACATGGGTGCATTTACTCTATCCTCAACTTCCTAGTGTTGGAGGAAGAACTAATAATAGTGTTGGAGATGAAACATACTGGTCAATTACAAATATTTATAATACCTATTACATTCTCACCATATTGGGATTTTTTTCACTAGGGACTTATAGTGTATATGGTGTTAAAATATCTTATCAAAGATTCACATTTGAAACCTTATATAATTAGATGATCCAATTTGAATCCTGGAGGTCTTCTAGTCTTACTTCTAAACTAAAATATTGTAAATTGAATTTACTCTATAAAATGTGTAGCATAATTATATACTAAAATCAATATCATTGCATTTTCATAAAATCATGAGATTAATAAAGATCATGTTCCTCAATAATTAACTCCCCAAAATAGATAACATTGAGGGCCTCATACATCAATCCCTCAATCAAAATTCTTTAAAACCGTCAACCCTTTTATCGTTTCATGGATATCAAATTTATTTGTTTCCTACATGGCGCCATTAACTTCCTACGATGCTATAAACATATAATAATTTATATAAAAAAAACATTCCATGAAAATTGAAGTATTTATTATACCTAAGTGTCGGCCCACATAGATATTATGGAATTCATTATGTAAATTAAAAAAATGATTGATTTATAATTTTTTAAAAAATATAGGGAATATGTGAAGAAAATAGTTTTTCTTAAATCAATATGGGATCCATTCAATTTTTATTGATTATAAGTCTTTTGTGATAAGTATTCAAATAATTTCATGTTCATTAATTTTCTTTATAATTGGATATTTTGGATTGTTAGTTTCTTTACATGTATCTAGTATAATAATATAAGCATAATCATGGTCAAATACATTGTTTGATTATAGGAATTTGTCACCAAAATCCTTATGTAATCATAGTATATAAATATTTATTAATTCTTATAAGAACACTAGGGTGATTAGTTAGTAAATTTATATGGTAATTCCCAATTTAGAAAATAATTATATTACCATATAAAAGAATGAGGTTGAAAATTAATCAATAAATAATGCAACACCCCAATCATGAATCAAAAAAGAAAATAATTCTTATGCAACATGTCCCCTTACAATCATATCACCTGACACTATAGAGATAAAAAATAATTCAAACGAAAAGGATGAATAAAGGAAAGGATATAAGGTGGTTATAAATGTTAGTGGTGGTAGGGCCTTCTGATCTCACACTCTCATCATATGGACATCTATATGTATCTCATCAATCATTTTTCTTGTTGTGGAAGAAAAAATTCTGAATAAATAGATCTACATCATATTAAATTGTATATTTCCTAATAAAACCATCACATGAATGTCGTTTTTACATCCAGAATGATATTCACATCATGAATCGAAAATCCCCAACACTCTAAACCATTTCTAACATAAAAACCCTCCATCATGAAATGGATTTTATAGAATGACTCTCCCATTACTCATCTATAATGATGTAATAATTAAAATCATAATATTTTTTAGGGGAGACACATAATTTACCAATGGTATTCATTGTTTTCTATTAAAATCAACAAAATACGGGTGATTCTCAAACGATTCATGGTGTGAATGTTTTATTCAAACAATAAATATCTAAATTTATCATCCTATAGTTTTTTTAGTAAATTTCACCATAAATTGAATTCTATCCATTTCATGAGTTTTATTACCTTCCAAAATTGTCTATATCTAGTTTTAGAAGCTCTTTTTATCCATGTTTATTGTGTTTTATGCCATAAAATCATCTCACGAAACATCATATATCGTTTAATGTCTTCCCATGATAACATTAAGGGGTTTTATATATATTTTTTTTAATTATAAATTATCTTTTTTCTTCACCAAAAAATTAAAATATAATAATATATTCTAGAAATATTGTTAAATCAATTATAAATATTAGTGTATTAAAATACCCATAATATATGAAATAAATTTAAATATCAAATATTATAACACGTTACTGCTAATAAATCCTTATAGAAAACATCTTAATATACAACAAATGATGAATATATTACCATGCATTAATTTTAATTTAAATATAACTAAATTATATAATGGGGAATTTAAACATTGGAGTATCACATAGAAAAATTCCAACAACACATTAGTTTTAAAAGAATATATCCAAATGTGTAAATTACATTTCTTATTTTTTTTAATCATGACCCTTAATTATAGTACTATTATTTTTCAATTCATTATAATTTTCATTCCTTTTTTAAATTTCCACAATCCAATTTTTTACCCACCTCATGATGGTTCAAATTAGAATATAGGTATCTATATACCTCAATTACATATTACATACCATTTTCAGGAATAAGATCTTTAATCTCTATAGAGTGAAGCATGATATCAAATTTATTTGTTAAGATATTGCGTTAAGGGTAACAGTTTACAATGGATTTATGGAGGGTGAGTAAATGATATTAAATCTAGTAAAACTAAAAATGGTTGTTTGTAACTAATTAAAATGCATTATATCATAAAATCATCACAAAAAATTACTCTTGTAATGATTAATATTTAATCTCCCTAACCTTCATATGTCATTGCGGGATCATGATAATGTTAACCATAATGAATAAATCATACTATATTTCATTTTCAGTTTTTATTCTCTTTATTTTTTGAATGGATTTTTTTTCAAAAAAAATAAAATCCACCTTCTATCAACATACGATAAAAATATTATCAGTTTAGAAATGGTTAAATATATACTCTAAATGGAAGATCCAAGATTAATTTCATTTCAATTTTTTCAGAGAGGGGAATAATTAATTATAATTATAGTTAACATGGAGTCTATCTAAACAAAAATAAAAACCCCTTGAAAAATATCATCATAAAAGTATATACAATTAAATCATGGTGAACCACTCTCCCAAATTATTAATGTTCATATCATACAATATATTGAGGGTTGGGTTGGAAAGGATACCATATTCTTGAAACATATTTATTTTTTTGTCGAGGTCACTCATGGACTCTGTGGAAGAATTTTGGATTCAATGCAATGGTCGGTTTATGGATAAATGGTTAAACAATAAAATATCTTAATCATATTAAAATTAATTATATTTATTCTTATATATAATAATATTCATACCAATTTCTAAAATAGAAGAAGACTGTGTATGTTGTGAAACATAATAGAGAAAGAATAGGTAAAAACAAATCCCAAATAAAATGTTTTGGGATAGAGATTAATGGTTGGGAAAATTTCTAAGGAAATTTTATAGATATAAAGAAATATTTTTAATGAAATTATCATAACATCATGGAAATATAAATCATTCAAAAATGTAATTTATAATAATCAAAATGTCTCGGAAAAAATTATTTTTCAATTTTGAATCCCCATGTTTATCTCTACATAATCTTTCCCAGTTTTTTAATTCATGTTTATTGAAAAAATATATATTAATGAACAAGGAATGGATTGAATCCTATGAGGGTTTTGTCATCAAAATCAATGAATAGTAATATAACGATGTGCATGGAATTCAATTATATTTAAATATCATTTTAATTTAGAGAAAAAAGTTATTACTATTGATTTCTAATGTGTAAACCCCTTTTAATAAAACTCTTTAGTGACATTCTCAAGGATTGTTTTCTATAAATTCACAGTATGAATAGTGTTTTCATTATATTTAAATCTTCTATATCATTATTTATGCAACATGAAATAATCTTGATGGTCCTAAAAAACAAAAACAAGAAAGTTAATTTATATGTTCACTGTTAAATTAATCCAAAATCAATTGTGTGAGAGTGAAAATTCAAGAAAAAAAATGAAATCATAAAAACTATGGTATCCTCTTTTTTAATAATTTTCTTAATGAAATTTGATAAACAATACTGATTTCAGATCATCTGACAGATGATTTATATATTTTTTCATAGTTGAGGTCTTTAAATAGTATTTTTGTGAACGATTGTAGAATATAGACATTCTACATTTATCCTAAAATAGATTCATTCTTCATTGGGGTTACTCATTATTTATGAACAATAGGAAAATACTCCAATAATTTATTTAACATAAAATTTGATCCTCGTGTCATTAACCATAAAATTCATTAGGACTTAATTAATATTTTATTTAGTATCATTCCCTATATAAATAGTAGACTCTTTTCTTAGTTATTATTTATTATTTTTTCTTATAGAATTTGTTTGTCAATAAGTATTGTATGAACATTTTGAGATTCCACATAAATAGATATATATTCAACATCGATTGATTTTATTAATTAAATCCAGCATCTTTCATAATGTGGTTCTTTATTTCCCAATGAATGATGAAACCTATATGTTCACTTTCCATACACAGACATAGGTCACCACATTACAAGTTCATTTTTTCATTGTAGTAAATAAAAGTGTTCTCATATGAGTAAGAGGTGACATCTACATCAAACACTATAAAAACATAGGGATTGTTATCATTTCAACAATGATCAAAATGTATTAAATCTATCCTATTGTAAATATCATTTGTTTAATATTCTATGTAAATGTAAACTCATTGGGTGTTCATTATTTCTAGTCCAAGAGATTATCTGTATGTGTATACAATTATATTAATTCAAAAAAAACAACATAAATTGTTTAATAATTTATTAGTAATATTATATGAGTTATTGGAATACTATAATTTTATTGTTTTATTATAGGATATATTAACAATAAAATATAGAACTCTCCCTTGGGAACAATTTTTCCTATTTTTTACAACATTTTTTCATTAAGATAAAATTCATTAACTTTGAGTAAATTATATGATTGAATAATTATTATGAAAAGGAAATATTAATTTCCAATTTTTTAAATTATTCTATAATCCAATATCCTTACAATTCATGATTAAATTGTGTCAATATCTCCAGAAAAGTGAAACATGTCATGGAGATTGAAGAGGTTACTTAAAAGATTCTTCCTCTATATATTTATCATTCATCATATATTCTAGTTATTAAACATTATTTTATACTTTTATCTTTTTTCTTTTTTTTTCTTTTTTATCTTTTCTATTACTGATTTTGTCACTTATAAAATTTATAGAATTAAAATATCATATTTTTGTGCTTCATGATTTCCTTGTGAAAAACTTCTTATCTTCTCTATTTGATACCGAGTGATTTAATAAAACTATATCCCTATATACCAGAATACTTCATTATTGTTCATTTACACTTCTATTATTTTCTTTACTACAATCTGGTTAGTGGTCGTGAATTTTTATAACATACCCTATACGATAGGGTTTTATATTGATAGTTATATTCATTGAGGTTATTTTTAAAAAAATACATGTGGATTTGGTTGGTACCGTAGAGATTTTTTCTGTTAATTATTATCTGCTAAAATTTGTTTTTTTCTACTATAATCAATATAACATACAAATTTAGTCTATGTTCACTAGAAATTATCGATATCTATCATCACATCCAACTTCGTTGTCATGTACTCCATTTTGGAAATTATACAACTATTTTACAACATGTTTTACACATTACATTTTGTGGTTTTTATATACTAGTCAAATATATTTAATTTTATATCATCTAAATTGTGGAGGATTTCCTTATGGAAAATTCACATCAATTATCCTCATATTGCTTCATTAACAATCAATTTTTTTCTATGAGATATTCATTAAAAATGGTTTAGTTCAAAACACAGTTTAAATCCCATGATGATGGATTATATATATATATATATAATATTTCAAATATTTCAAAATCACTATAAAGGGACATATCATGAAACTGATTAGAATTTAGTGTTTTTACATTGATGTTCATGGAAAGTGGCTTCGGGAAAAATAATATAAGAAATATTCGGACCAACTCCTCACGTGAATTAATTAAAATATATGTGGTATTTTGAATATATTTAATATTTTTTTTATTTTAAGTAGAATCTAAAAAATCTTTTCCTTACCACGATTTTTGAAACATCATATAATTAGAAATTGTTTTATATTATAGAAAAAATCATTCTTTGTACATTTGGTTCTTTATACAACATCCAAAAAAGTTGTATGGTGCATGATATCATCTATATAATGGTTGTTATTATCGTGAATTATAGAACTACAACTGGTATTTGAAAAAATCAAAAATAATTCCTAATCGTTATGGTCTATCATAGTTTATGGGCAAGCACATATCTAGTTTTTTTACATTATGGTTCTTCTCGATATTGGATTTGATGTTTCTATTATGTCATATCTATTATGTCTTTTCTCATTTAATTAATGGAAATATCCAGATATAATAAATTGAAATATTTTATTCATTTTATTTTCCATAATTAGAACATTCTAGTAAAAAATAATTACTAGAAACCTCCAAAAAAATTAACAAGTCTAATATAAAGTATTAAAATAAATCAATTATGATTATACCAAATTATCAAAAATATATTTTTATCCATCCTAAGAAATGGTGATAAAGATTGAGTAGCATGTGTGGTATTGCTAATTAAATGTGATTCTGAAAAAATGAATACATTTTAAAACTCAAAAAAATCACTCTAAAAAACATAATAATTAGTATTAATGATTTTCCACCCACAAGAACATTTATAAATAATATAAAAAAATAAATAAATTTTTCGATTGTCTGTTGAAATGGAATTAATTAAAAATATAGAAAATTGATTTTTTTTCCATTCATAATCAGAATCATGAAAAGATGACTACTTTTTTGGTTTCTATTTTATGGATTCAGATAAATAAATGTTCAATAATATTTGTTTCTAAAATTAGGACTTAGGGATCTGTAGTCTCAGTACCCTTTACTAGTCAAATTATGTCATCATTTGTGTGGTCAATTACGTAGCATGATAATAAGAGTAGGTGACCAAAAATATTATTTAAAAATATAAACTATAGATTGATTAATGACAATACTGAAACATGGTTATGTATTCAAAAAATTTAAAAGATACTACACAAATAACAAAATAAAATTATCATGAAATCAAATATAATAATGTATTGAATTAATAAAAAATTAAGTAATACAAATATTAATTGAAAAATAATATTACAACTACATATTATATCCCCAAATAATCAAATCATCCATCACAAATGATGTACCCACATGCTATTAATGAGGAAAAATGAAGGCCAAATTATTGGGCGATGTAGAATGGCAGTTGAAGTAGGGACCCTAAAATTTGAAATTATGTCATCTGTCAATTTTTGTGTATTTTTTATATGATCTACCATCATATATATTACCTATTTATGGGTAAATAGTTCTCCATCAATGGAAATTTTATCTATAGTATTATAACATTTTGATTAATGAGTTCTCACAATCCTACATTAGATTCACAAAATGATTAAATTTTCTCTAAGATTCAAATAAACTTCTTTCCAAATCAGAAAACATCATAAATGTAATTCAGATTGTGAAAAATGCATTTAATACTATAAAAAATAATTAATTATCTTTTAATGGTATTTATGGATGACACATATTTTTAAAAACATCATGGTCATATTCCATCGAAATCTATAAAATATTTGGGAGTATTGAATGGTTGATGTTATGAATTTTGTAGTCATAACATGAATATTAACAAAACTCATACAAGAATTTATTTTTCACAATATATATTCACATCATATATTTTATCCATGTCTTAAATTTTATTCATATCTTAGGAGGACATTATCCAGTGTTATAAGCTTAATTATAGCATTTTTATTTATTAATAATCTCTATTATTACTCCAATGACATAGTACATCCTATAATGTCTTCTATTAATTCCATTCACAGAGAATTTGTGTTGGTTTCTCCATTTATTAATGTGTCCTTAAATATAAAAATTAATAATTAGAAAATATGAAATGAATTTAATTTAAATTAAAAGGATTAATGTCTTAAATTCAAAAAGTATATGTAGGAAAAGAATGTATTCTGTAAATAGTTAGATGACCTCCCCCTTATCTCAATAGGTGTCTTATACATCTTAAAAAGACATTAAATGATTTAAATCCAATAATATATATCCGTAGAGAAAATAGTTCCATAGAAAACTATATTATATAGATGTTTAAGGATGAAAAAAATCAATAATTATAAAAACTCCAAGATTGTTTCCTTTACCTCCCACTATCACTAATCAAAAACCCAAGGATGAATCATATACACAACTATCATCACTAGGACAGTAACCAGATCATGCTTATCCAGACCCTATATCACCCCTATAAAAACAATGGGAACATCCCCCTCTATATAAACCACGTAAACTATGTCTATGAATGAAATCATGAGATGAAATCTTGGTAAAATATTTGAAATTTCAAAATAATCCTACTAATACATTATTAACTATGTATTATTAAAAATTCATAATAAATTAATTAGAGAATTCACACATAGGGATTATATGAAATGAACATATTGATAACATATAAAAATAACCTTTAAAACCTACCTATGGACTCATTCATATAACATAACCTTCCCATTAGTCACAGTCACACACACACACACACATAAATTAATACATTCCCATGTTATGTTAAATTGATATCACAAATTATATATTTGGGAATCTATAAAATATATTGTTATTGGTGTATAATTAATTGAAATCTCTATGGATCACAATTCATAAGGGGAAAATATGTAATTTTATGTGGAAATCCATAATGCAAGAACTCACCCACATAATCCAATCCAGAGTAGAGAAAATACCTTATACCATAAGTACATAATAAACCCCAAAATAGCCAAAACCCATAACATCACAAAAACTGAAATTCATCCTACACCCATAAAAACATGGTGGTTGACTATATTGTTGCTGGATTTGAACAAGAATAGAAAACATAGATGGGTCCAATCTATATTATCTTCATTTTACCATGCCATAAATATTACATCCAAAAAAAATTGGATTTGATACCACTTTCTAGTACCCGAAACTAAATTACCAAATCTTATCATGATTCCTATATGGCCTCATGTGTCCCACCCCATATTCATGAAACAATCAACAAATAGTGGGTGACTAGGTTGAATTGTGGGAATATTATTCCATCGTAAATAGATTTCCATTAGAGTAACATATAAAATAATTTAATAAAGAATAATTAGTAACAACTAATGAGAAGAAAAAACAATAAAAATATTGTAACCTTATATATCAATACTGTAAACTCATGTAATTGTTTTTCAAAAGGGGTCACTATATATTGTTGATCAATGTAAAAAAAAGAATCTGATGAATAAAAAATATCTAAGTTGGAATCCTGACATCACCTCAATCCATCTTATTGTATGATATGAATATCCAAATTTGGGCCCTTTCCTTAATTTGATCCTTAACAATTATGTTTTCCTGTAAACATATATTACCAAGATGGGTGTAAATATAAAAGTAGTATCAAAACACTGAAGTGTCCATAAAATAAGTACATCAGTAAGATAAATGTATATGTGTTGAAATAATATAAAATAATAAATAATCATTTAATTTTTTTGGTCATTATTCATATGTTAAGATCCCAAAATAACCAAATGAACCTACTTTGGATCTTTTTCGAAGAGAATAATTAATCATTTTCCTCTATAGAAAAAAATACAAAATTCTCATACATAGGGGAAAAACATAACCAAAACCCTTCTTATCAAATCACTCCTGATTCTCATCAAAATCACTATAGGACCCATGAATCTGACTCATGTACATCCCCACATTACACATACGGTTATTAATATCACTAATAGCTAGCCCACGACTCATCTCATACATGACTATCTCAGTCATGTAAAACATCTTTCACCATTCTAGGCTTAACTTTGTACCTCATGGTCAGCCTTCATGATCATATTAAACCAAATATGGTTAGACCACATCATTAAAGGGCTTACTAAAATAATAAAACGCCATTATATTTTAAATACAAATGAAAATATCCCTTACCTTAACAATGGTCTAAAGCTCACAATCATCAATTTAAAGTTCACAACTCAAAGACCCCCACAATGAGATAGACTAGATTGAAAAATATCCCACTTTATCGCATTGAGAATAAAATAATAGGACTGATAGGACTACACATAATAATAAATGAAAATTATAAGATAATAATTAATAAAATTGTTGTAAAAAGGTCATGACACCCTCCCAAAAGTGTCGTGAAGCTAATCCACAAAAAAATCACAATATAAAATATCCTAACTTTTAAAATCCTTAAAAAATTCATTAATTGAAACATTATGGTTATATAAAAGGGTAATAAGATATTAAGGTTTAATTCGGAACCAAGGGAATTAGTGTGTTTAGACTTACATAGATAAGAAGACTATAATATTTGACATGTTAATTGAAAAATAGGATATGATGAGGGGTCATTATCACTCATTGAGAATTCCCCATATATGTCTCTATTTTTATGGTATATGGGAGTACAAGAGGGAATAACTTATAGTGATTAAGTAATATTATCGGGTTTTACAAAATAACTAAATCAGATCCATTTCACTATGTTATCATCGGGTTCATTCCATGAACCACTACATGTTGATTTCAGGACCCTTACTATTGGTGTGAGTTTAATGGAAACCCGTAACCTACCTCACATAGTCTAGGGGTGATGAAAAAGGATGAGTTGGCATATCACTCACATGGGAGTCTTAATCCTAATGTTACTGGATGAATAAAAACATCACCAAACCCATCAAAATTATTAAATAAATATTAACTGACAAACCGTCCTTGTAAACTCCAATTAAAAATATAAGAATATGATAATAAGTAATGGAATTAAAAAGTTCCAAATACAATCCCAACATAATGAAATTGTAAAAAATTTACATCCAAAATGTATGTAAGGGTGTTTTTTTCAAGGTAACCACATGAAAACACCTCAGTCTATCCAAATCTCTAAGATACACCTATTTGTGGTCCCTCTATGACACTGTCAAAATATAAATCATCTTTATATGTCATAAAAAATGCTATAAAATCCCAAGTACGGGTGAGTATAACAATGACTATTAGGAATATGAGAATTCGGTAATCATATAACATTAAGAAAAATATTTCACACTAATTAGTTATTTTTGCACTGTACATATAACAAGGTTATCCAGATATACTCAAAAATGATGAAATATCTCAAAGTTAGGTCACAACCATAATTCCATACGTGGAATCTAGAAAAAAAATCCATATAGAACACGTCCAGTAAGAAATTCTCCATGAGTCAGATAGCACTCCTAGAGCCCATGTGAGATACACTACCAATCAGGACTCACTATAAGAAGTATATTCTAGATGTCCAGATAGATTGATACAATGACGAAGAACACAACCTTGCAAATTGGGTATATCCATATCACAATATTTAGTAGCATGCTATTTAGTAAATTGACTTTTATATAGTTTCGGTCATAAAGATACCAAGAACTCCTCCTAGGAAAGCTTATTATAGAGGATATAACTCCTGAACACTCAAATGGATTCCAAAAAATCTATCAATGATTAAATTTTCTTTAAACGGATAAACATCATATGTATATGATGTTATTCTTTTATAGACAATCGGGGTTTGAAATATCGAAATGCATCCTAATAGTCATTTCCATGAAGAAGTATTTAGGAGATCTATGCCATTTTTTAAGGATTAAACGGTGTCTACTATTAGTACACGGTGTGTCCCTTTATCACAGGGTCGTGTTGTGTATCATAGAACGTTCTCATGTCCATTTCTATTTATGATACCACATCGTGTCTAGTCCCATGTACTACTAGTACTGTCCATTATTGGTTGGGTGTGTATGTGTATGGCCAACCAAACCCATTCCATTCCCCTTATGACATACTATGTACAATGAGAGCC
This sequence comes from Viscum album, assembly GCA_963277665.1. Classification (NCBI taxonomy): domain Eukaryota; kingdom Viridiplantae; phylum Streptophyta; class Magnoliopsida; order Santalales; family Viscaceae; genus Viscum; species Viscum album. Next base: position 294,549,548 of record OY728165.1, read on the forward strand.
ATTAGTTAAGATCACCTATCATGTGAAAGATTCAAATGTTCTATGATATTTTAATTTCTCAAAGAAAATATAGAACCACATCCAAGCCCTAAACTGCCTTCTAATCCCGAATTACACGCTGTGTTTTGTAGGATTTTCATGAACCTGTAGTTTTTTCCTCATTATACACTGCCACCATAATCACCTCTAATTAATCCCTAAAACTCAAAGGTATGAGAAGATTTATTATTCCTGGTGCCTCATCTTTGTTGATCAATGAAATATGGCCACCATTCACCTATGAAAACCATCATTGTTTGTACCCAATACTATAGTTTTTCCCACATGAACTGGGAGTCTCAAATAGATCCTCAATCATAAATTCCATAATTGTAGCTCGATCACATCATTACTCCAAAAATAAATATGTTATATTAGTCTATTACTCTATGTAACATTTGCACAATGATTGAGAAACCATTATTTTTCAAAAAGCAGGCCAAATGAAATCACTACAGTGAATAAGTAATGGTTATAGAAATCCATGATACACCCAAAGGTTGAATGACCTTCAATAGTGTATAGTTGACCTCGATCATTTCCCATTTGGATTAAAAATTATAGTCCAATAATAATAATCAATTCACCAAATAATCATTACAATTAATTCAATTCGATCAATAAGACTGATCCTTAATTTAATACTTTGGTTGACTTGTTCACATACATCATAAGAATAATGAATGAGGAATGAAACCAAATAAAACATCATTCTATATCTATTTGGACCAATAATTTTTGAATAATGACTCTGTCCCATTTTCATTGGAAGGATCCTAGATCTTTTTCATGCACACATCAATGATCCGTGATTAGGGTTTTGCCCGCTTATGAATGATCCTATAATGTTTCCCAATGGAACATTTCATTTTTAGGTATGTGAATATAACCCTTGAATTATTATATTATAGTGATTATATAGTAAATTTAATATATCACTGTAATTAATTAAAATAAATAATTAACTCAATTCATTTATTTCTAAATTCAACCATTACGACACTCATCAAGAATGTCTGATTTTCTCCGAGGTTATATTGCACCTAGGGTAAAACCACCACACTAAACTCAATGGAATCATTATATTACCGATATTAAAATTAATTTAAATGTTATTAAACTTATCTGAAAAAAATATATGTGATGGAATATATTATATTTATTATATTTCAATAATTATATGTTGGAAAACCAGGCCACAAAATCTCACATCATATCAAACCCTGTCTAAAAAAACAATCCATTCAATATTAAAAAAATGCATAGAAACATAGATTTGATAAATAAGCCCCATCTTAGGGATATACATCATTTAAAGAAAAATAAATGCTATGGAATTTGTTTTGTGTACAATTCACACAACTAAGTCTCCCTCTCACAGGTGATCCCTAGAGGTTTTAGATGATTCTATAGGGCATGAACTAGGTGAATTGATCTTACATTAGGGATTCTCTTATAATTATATTTAATAACTATTGGGTACTCAAAAAATATTATCAATCATCAATTTTAATCTCATAGTAGTCAATATCAAGTGGTAGATCACGCATGTAACTCCTCAACTATGACACATGGTAGAATTCTTATACCCAGTCAAAATGTGGAAGTAAATCTCTGAGGTACACCAACATAGATAATCTATACAGTTTCTTGAAATGTATAATAGATCTTTAATATAGCTTTCACCAAACCAATATTCATTATATACATTGAGTCTAAATCCATAAGAACACATGGTCTCCCTCACTGAACTCCAAAGGCATCCATCATCTATCCATATAGGACATCGAATGGTATTATGAAGTCCCCATCCACTTTTTTATTATATTAAACTTATCTATAGTGGATTTCACAAAATTTGGGATCGTTAATGTTTAATCTAAGTATTAAATTTAATGTTGTGGTGACCTACATGGTCACCCAAACATGGCCCTGAATGGTACCATGGTGATGGGGAAATTGTGGATGTTGATTTACACAAAATCCAAAAATGGATAGTTATCAACCAAACAATATATGAATTATAACATTAAAATACACAATTTGTCCCTTAATTCATGAATATTCCCCTAAACATTCCATTTATTTTGGGGGTAAAATCCACCATCAAATGAAATTGAGTAAGAGAATCCTCCTAATATTCTTTCTATAAGTGAGATTTGAAATTATCATCATGGTATGAAATGATCATCGAGGGAACTCCAAATTTTTAAACAATCTCATAAATATAGATGAATTGTAACTTATCTAATGGATTATTCTCTTATATGAATATGAATTAAAATGACTTGTTGGGTCATTCTATGAAAACATTGTTAGCATCATGTCACCTAGATGTATGTGGTAACCGTATCAGAAATACCTATGATTTCCCATCCGAAATAATAATAGAATCCCTCAGGGTTGAGATAAATATATTATAACATGGTTTTCATCCATCAATTTATAAAATTTATGGTATTGAGAGAGAAACTCTACAATTTCATTCTTGATCACTCTCCACTATAAAATTTTTCATAGCTCTTAGAGCATATTTTCCACTCATTGATGTATTGTCCAAGGATATATATATATATATATATATATATATTAAATTCTATGATATCAAAACCCTATAATGTCACTCCTATCACCATCCTCCCTATAAAAATAATGATAATCTCCACACCATAAAATATCCATTAGTATCTTGTCTAGCGGATATATGAGTATGTGGGTTCCCTAAATAGGTATCCCCAATTTATACATCCCAGTATCACTATACATGTGGAGTTGTAGAAACCATCAGATACAGGGAAGTTGTTTAATTTTCATCCATAAAAATAACTACAATGAGTCCAACTCCTCTAACACATAGCAATTTGACAGTGAATATGATCCCATACTAAGAACATTGGATTATACATTCACCTTCCAGTGAGTAAAAAAATATCTAAGTCATCATCCAAAAATAACTTTAGAAAATCCAACTCTCTATCCCAACATATGATACATATAAGAGAAGACATACATGAGACACTTCTAGTATGAATTGTGGATAAACATCCCACTCATCAGGAAGTATTGCAACATCATCGATATGATGACTACTGCTACTATATTATGGTCTTGGGTAGAATAATTATTAACATCTGTTATCAACTTAAAAGAAGCATATTCAATGAACTCCAACCATTAAAATAGAACACATCTATTTCTGACCCATAATGAATCTCATAACACTATGTACTCAACTCCCTCCTCTAGATATCTCATAATGGGATAACTCATTTCTATCTGTCTCAACTCATTGAATTCATGATGTCTCCCCTATTTACACATGAAAATATTCACATTTTAGGAAAAATATATCAAAATAGATGACATCATTATAAATTATGTATTAATATCTGATAAAGTTCTACTAATCGAATGAAGTTATGCACCTCCCTCATGCTCATGGGTGTCTCTCAAGCTAACCTTTTCACAACCTTCATCAAGTCCACTACTAAACCAATTGCTGAGATAACATGTCATAGAATGTGAAATCATGAATTAAAATTTGGAACATCGAGTGATTACCATAAATATTTTTTCACAATGTTTGTCTATACCATTCCTTAAATTTATTTCAATCTCTACCATAGATGAAAAAAATAGATATCATCAAAGAAGAATAACATGAACTGGTGCATTGAAATATCAGTGATCCACTTCATGATACCCATGAACACTAAATGGTGTTAGTCACACCAAATAAAATTTCTATGAAATCATTGTGAGCGTAATAACATATGAATTCTATTTTCTCAATTTCTTCACGTTGTACTCACAACATGTGAGTGAATGATCTGATTTAAACCCCTGAGAAATATTGTTCCCCTATTAAAAGGTCAATTTTTATCATTGAGCATCGATAGTCAATAATTTTTCATTATAGTCACTTGACATAGATGACGGTTTCCCATACATAACCTCAATGTATCAAACATCTTCTTGGTAAAAAAAACTAGGGCAACCTAGTGTTAAACATTAGGCATAAACCTTCCTTTTCATGTCATCTAATTGAATCCGTAGTTCCTGATTCTTTGTAGGATACATCTAAAATGGTGGCATAGATTTCAAGCTCATCTATGGATATATATCAATGATTAAATATATCTATTGATGGGGAGATAATTCTAAATAATCCAATGAAAATAAATCCTCATACTCTGTCACCATTGTTTGGATCTAAAAAATCATAGCATCCAATACACCATGGATCATTTGGGACAACATCTTATTAATCGGTTTCTCCCTCCAATAAATGAGTCCTTACTTTTCATCCATGGTTTACTATTCACTAAAAATGAAAAACATCATCCCATCATTATGAGAAAAAAATTTCCTCAACTTGAATTAGTCTATCTGGTCATGAACTATAGTGATATAATCAATATAAAAAGATGATGTCATAAGGATTCTTCAAGACTAGAATGAGATCCAAAATAAAACTCTCTTGCCCAAGAGTCAGGTCAAAACCTCATCACAAGTGTGAGATCACCGAGGCATCTCTAATTGCAGACTCTGAGAAAAAGGGTCATTCCAATGGCTCAATCAAAATCATTATGTCTAGAACATGTTAGGTGAAAATAATGGAATGACCCACATCTATGTCTCTCATTAAGAAAAATAAAGAAAAAAGACATATATTATACCTTTTATCTTATATGGATCCCTTGTCTTACAATCATCGACTACCTATAGTATCCATCAACCCTACCCCCATACTTATGAGACTGGTGTGGTCCACATGTGTGACGGTGGTGGTAAAAATCATAATAGTTTCCACATCTAGATACAATATGTACTCATCTTCCATGTTTGTCGGCCTATGATCCTTCTTACTCTTATTATTGACACTTCCAAGTAATCGCACCACTAAATCTTTTTATGACATACAACGGGATGGAAAATCACATGAATGATCTACCCAACCGTCATATGATTAATACTACCTATATAAAGAATTACTAGAACCGTTCTATGATCCTGAACCACGTAACCACTATCCTTGGATCACCTCCTAACACATCTCAGTTGTCCAGATTCCTATAACTGATTTCTTCACCCTACTACTAATGTCTCTTCTCTTGTGTTCCCACATCTAAAAAAAGTGATTGTATCTCCTCAAATCAATGTATCTCGACCAAAAATGATGGATCTGTAATCCCAAAATATGTTTGAATTCATTAAGGTATAATTTTGTCGCATATGTATATTTTTAATCATTGCTCTATTTTCCATTAAATATTTAAATAAAAATGGACAATATCCATTGAGTACCTCGAAAGGATTTTGGATCCTCAATGAATTATCATCCTCATTTGTACTTCCCTTTGAATGGTACGGAATATCATATATGTGTACATCCATCAATGTAACAAAGAAAAACTACTCTTTTAAATGGATATAAAACTCTAACAATGATTGAGTTTCCTCATAATTTTAATGGGTCAATAAATTGCACCATCAACTTATTGATCCAAGGGGATGGATCACTTCAAACAACACTATATTATGTACTAGTGTCCTATCATATTGGAAAACATTTTTGAGTACCTCAAGAAAGACATCACCCTCATATAGGTTAGTATCTCTTTAGAACAAGAGGGGTATTGATTGCTAAAACTCAGGAAGCACACTCATATCTAACAACTCGACTTAATGTATTGTAGGTACCATATACAAGTCGAATGTTGGAAGTTGAAATGGTTCACCAAATGGAGAAAACTCATCCAAAACTAGTCCATATGTAAAATCCTCATCACATTGTGGATGGTGCTCATGATCGTGATGCAAAATACTAGATGTAATAATTCAATAAGGAATACATAAATATAGAATGTGTACCACAATCAATGATAATATCTGGGTAGTTGACTGATTAAAGAAATAGGATAAAAACCCCATTAAAATATGATTCTTGTAGCCATGTTTCTTGTAGCGTCCCGAACCCAGGTGCCACACAACGAGTGCCCTGAACCCGGTTCACCACATGACCACAAGCGCATTTCCCCAAACTCTAGAGGATGCCGACTAGTATCGAGGGCCCAGGTCTGATAGTGGGGAAACTATGCCTTCATTTATCAAAGTGTAGTGCAGTGGAATTGAAATAAAACATACAAAAAACAGCCGAAGTAGTAAACTATGAACAACAAAAATAAACAACTACATTAGATATAACCAACTGTATATAAATAATGACGAAACATGTCTCAAGTTCTAAGAAAACAGAAAGAACATGTTATACATAAATAAAGTACAACAAAAAGCAGAGTACAGCAAAATAAAGAAAAACAGCTGGCAGCGGCATCACGAGCCTAGGCTTGGTCTCATTCCCTCCTACTCCTCAGCAACAGTCATGTACATTTATAGGGACTCTTGCCCCTATCTACAACTACAAAAACGTAATATTTTTGGGCCAAAAAGCATTACTCAAATAGGGTGTGAGAAATATATCTCAGTAGGCACCCACCAAAGGACCGTACCCAACTGCGTGTAATCATGAAAGAACAAGGTGCAGTAGTAAAATGAAAAAAGGTAAGAAGTACTCAAAACTAATTAATTACTAGTTATTTCTGTTTTATTATTTATTTAATCCATTAAAGATTAGAAATTGCCACAATGCATTTCTAAGTAAACAATCCACATCCTCATATAAGTAAACCCGTACCCTCAGGTAAGGAGTATCCAACACAAGAATCCGCCCTCAGGCGTAATAGAGTTTTCCATCAGGCATAGGTAGTGTCGCCCTCAAGCATAGAGTCTATCTCCCACAAGAATGGAGGAAGTTTCCCTCAGGCCGAAATAACTACTACCCTTAGGCTAAATAGGACATCGCCCATAGGCTAATCACAACAATTGCCTCAGGATAAACAAGAAACTGGGCCATGCCCAACATATCAAAATGCAGTAAAAATGCAATTCCTCCCAAGGAAACTCTAAAATTACTACATTAAAGGCATACCCTCGGGTATCCTGGCCAAATGGCTAAATAGTGGAACACACCCCCAGGGTGGTTTCGGATCCAAGCAACGATCCCAACCAGAATTTTATTATCACAATTTAATCACCTATGAAATCTAGGCATTAAATATAGAAATGGCCTCAGCCACACGACACCCCAACATGGGTTTGTGGCACAAAAAAACACAAAAACGCCAAACAGATGGAAATTTACACCAAGCCACCTACCTTATACGTCAACAAACGTTATACCCAGACGCCGATTCCAGGAATGCCCAAGAATGGTGTAGATCTGACGAAGAACAAAACCCATTCAAATGTAAATAACATTCCCTCAGTAAAGAATTGGTAATAACGGAATAAGGAGAACAAAGGGAATACCCACGCGGTTCCAACGAGATACTCTGAAGCTGAATCAGATTCCAGACGAACACCTGGCGAATCTTCAAATTTTCGGCCATCCTCCTTGGCTCCAAAATAGCTCAAATGCCTCCTCTGCCAAATGAAGAGGCTACTGCCTATTTTAAGCCGAAAAAAAGTACACGGCGTGTAATTTTGAGTACATGGCATGTACTTCCTTCATTTAACTATTCCCCTGGTGGCACCACCACACTGTTCATTTGTCGACATGCGTACAAGGAATGTACTCCCAAGTAAACGACGTTTACTTTCTCCCAGCTGTCAGCTTCTCTACCGCCTTACTGTTTAGGACTACTGACTAACTACATAGCGTGTAAGGTACCACTACACAGCTTGTAGTCAGTTCCTACACCCTTTGTCGTCGGCATGGCCACAAGCCTCAGGTACCCTTCCCACACGGCCAAAAGTACATGGCGTGTAGAAAAGTACATAGCGTGTAGTTCCCAAATTTAGTATTTTTTCCCCATTTTTCATATTTTCTCAAAAACACTTAAGGAAAATAGAAAAGAAGAAGCCCGTACGTCAAAAATAAGAACTGGGTTCTTATAAACTTCCCCACTTATAACAATTCGTCCATGAATTGTCCTTCCTAGGGTGGTGAAGATAATGCTTAGAACAGCTCTAGCCACTGAGCACGCACGTCGGCCTCCCGCTCCCAGGTCTCATTCTGCACTCTCCCATGCTGTCATAGCACCCGTACGAGAGGAACTGTCCAGCCTCGGTTAACCTTTGTGCTCCTATCAATGATACGAATCATATGCTCTTCAAAGGACGCATCTGCCTCTAGCTCAACCTCCTCATGCTGAAAAATTTGAGACAAGTCTGAATGAAAGCGTCGCAACTGAGACATGTGGAAGACGTCGTCAATGGATCGGTATCACTGCGGTAACTGAAATCGATAGGCAACCTGCCCGACTCTCTCCAGAATCTCAAATGGCCCCACATACCTCCGTGAAAGCTTAGCCTGTGTCCTGATCCACTTGTGTCCCAGCCTTGGAAAAAAACGTAGAAAAACCTGATCCCCGACCACAAACTCCATGGGTCCTCTACGGCGATCATCATAAGATTTCTGAAGAGACTACGCGGTAGCCATCCACTTATGAGTCAACTATACCTACTCAGAAGTCTCCTACACGAGCTGTGGTCCCAATAAAGCTGCCTCGCCTGCCTCTAACCAGCACAAAGGTGAACGCAATGGCCTACCATATAAAGCCTCATAAGTATCCATCTCAATAGTTTCCTGAAAACTATTGTTATAGGAAAACCAGACTAGGGGTATGTGCCTCTCCCAAGATCCCCCAATGTCTAGGACGCATGTACATAGCATGTCCTCAAGCACCTGTATCGTCTGCTCTGACTGGACATCTGTCTGAGGGTGGTATGATGTGCTCAGAAGCACCTGTGTACCCAGCACCCTTTGAAAACTCTTCCAGAAATGAGATGTAAAGTGGGCATCCCTATCTGAAATGATAGAATGAGGGACCCCATGAATAGGTAAGATCTCTTAGATATACATTCTTCTGAGCTCGTCCACATCTTAGGTCTCCTTGATCGGCAAGAAGTGAGCTACCTTCGTGAGTCTGCCCACAAACACACACACGACATCATTTCCATGAGGTGACCTCGACAATCCCTTCATGAAATCCATCGCGACATCATCCCATTTCTTCTCTGGAATGGGTAACTACTATAACAACCCAACTAGTCTCTAATTCTCCGCCTTCACCTGCTGACAGGTGGAACACCTCGTAACAAAACCAGCTACATCTCTCTTCATACTCGGCCAGCAGTACTGACGCCTCAAGTCACATTACATCTAGGTAACCCCAGGATGAACTGCCCAAACTGAAGAATGAAACTCCCACATCATCTCCTCGTGTATATCCCATGGAACCCATAATCATACATGGAAACGCAAAACCTCATCATTTATTATCTCCCAATAGGGAGGAGGGTCCTCACTTGCCACCGACTCCCGGTGAACTAGGCCTTCTGAATCAGATAGCAGCCTCATCCTCACTCTGTCCAGGAGGGTAGATGTCACAGCTAAAGATGAAAGATAAGTCTTCCCATGACTATCATGCACCTCCACATGCATCTCATAGAACAAAGCCATGAGCTCCCACTCACAACTGGCCTCCTACACTGCATATATATGAGTCTTCATGCTCAGTGCATCAGCTAATGCATTACATTTTCCAGATGTGTACGCATGCTCAAAATTGAAGGACCATAGGTACTCAACCCACCTTCTCTACCTCAGGTTTAGGTCACACTGAGTAAAGATATACTTGAGGCTTTTGTGGTTAGTGAAAACCACAAAATTCTCTCCCAATAGATAATGTCTCCAACAGTGCAACACATGAAAAACTACAACCAGCTTGAGATCATGAGTCGGGTAATTCCTCTCATATGGCCTCAACTGCAGAGACTCGTACGCAACGACTTGATCGCCCTACATCAACAATGCTCCCAGACCAATACCTGATGTGTCACAGCAAACTGTATAGATCATCCCCTGCTCTGGGAGTATCAGGATCGGTGCTAATGTTAATCTTCCCTTCAGGTCCAAAAAAGATTTCTCGCAAGCTTATGACCAAACGAACTTCACACCCTTCTTAGTCAGTCTCGTCAACGGTTCTGCTAAGTGGGAGAAGTCTTGTATGAAGAGTCTATAGTAACTAGTCATCCCTAAGAAAATCCATATATCAAACACGTTCTTATGCTGCTCCCAGGAAACTACTAATCTCACCTTCTCTGGTTCTACTGGAACGTCTGCCTCTGAGATAATATGACCCAAGAAGTGAATCTGTTCCATCTAAAAGTAACACTTTCAGAGTATAACATTTAGCTGATGCTCTCTCAGTGTACTCAATACGATCTCAAGATGGGTGGCATGGTCGTATCGAGTGCGAGAGTACACCAAGATGTCTTCCATGAATACTACCACAAAATAATCAAGATACGGAAGGAACATATGATTCATCAGAGCCATGAAAACTGCTAGCGCGTTCGTGAGTCCGAACGACATAACCAAATACTCGTACAGACCATATCTGTACTGGAAGGACGAAAGCGGTATATCCGATGGTCTCACGCGTAGCTGATGATCTCCAGATCTCAAGTCAATCTTTGAGAACACTTGTGCTCCACGAATCTGATCAAAGAGATTATCAATCCTCGTCAAGGGATATAGGTTGTTAACCGTAAAATGGTTCAGCTTCTTATAATCCACGCAATGTCTAAGGGTACCATCCGCCTTCTTCACAAAAAGGACCGGAGAACCCCTAGGAGAAGTACTGGGTCGGATAAACCCAGTTTTCTATAACTCCTCTAACTGCCTCTTGAGTTCTTGCAACTCAATTGTAGCCATCCTTTAAGTAGGAATGGACATGGGTGCCTCTCCTGGCACAAGATAGATAGAGAAATCCAACTCACGCACCAGAGGTATACCTGAAATGTCATCCGGGAAGACATCCCTAAAATTATCAACAACTGGACGGAAATACGTCTGACAAGTCCCCTGGTTATCCAGATATAAGCTCACAATCTGGGCAGTGACTCCACCTCTCCCATGATCCTCTGGTCTAGCCTGACTCGCCTGAACATCTCATTTTCCCTTCTATAGAAACTCTCCACCCTCTAGTGACGTAAAACTCACCCGACGACGATAGCAGTCTACAAATGATCGAAAGGTAACCAACCAGTCCATCCCAAAAATGACATCATAGCTCGTCATCACGAAGACATAGAGGTCCCAAAAGAAGTGACTCCCTACAACCACAAGGGGGAACTCCTTGCACTGATGAAAAACAACCACTCTAGTCCCCAATGGAGTGTCTAGCATCATGATATCAGAAAAAGTAGAAACACAGATCCTAAGGCTCTCCACAACGGGTAGAGATATGAAACTATGTGTAGCACCTATATCAAAAAGCACTGAAGATAATACAGAAACTACTCGAATAGTACCTCTAACTATAGAAGGTCCGAGATCCTTCTCTTATTGGGTCTGTTGCACTGCATATTCCTGCCTAGTGTCGTGGCCCTGTGACATAGCCTGGCTACCCTGAAATTCCCAGCCTTATTGACTCTATGATCCCGGTGTCTAGCTACCACGGCCACAACTACCATCTCTGCCTGCATGCCCTGATGTATTCTAGTTCCCTGACTGATAAGAAGCCACTGGTCCTTCTCCCGCATGCGGAGTCTTCACAGAACCCCTCTCACTAGCCACTGGTGGAAACTCCCTGCAAAAGCGTTGTAGATGACCTATCATTCCACAAGCTCGGCACTCTACTGGATTGTGTGGACACTACGGCCTCTTGTGCCCCTCCATACCACACTGGTAGCACCTGACCGGTCCACCTAAAGAAGTTATCTGGATGGTACTGCCGCCCTAAGAGAAGTCCATCTGTCTCTTCCTCTTGCCCACACAAATAGTACCAGTAACTAGTGTTGGATCACCCAGGCCCACACCACTAGCTTCCCGCAAGTTCCTCTCTATAATCAGCACCTAGTTCACAATAGAATGTACATTAGGAAACCTGAAAACATTCACAAGTGCTCTGATGTCATACCAAAGACCATCCTCAAAACGTCTGGCTCTCAGCATCTCATCACCCACCAGCACGGGTGCAAAACGCTGAAGCTCGGTGAAGCGAGAAGAATAGTCTATCACCGACATACCACCCTACTTCAAATTCATGAAATCATGAGATATATCTCCCCTAAGCATATCGGGAAAGAAGTAGTCATAGAAGACTGCCTAAAAATCATCCCACGTCATGTCTATGTGATGCTCTGACTGGGTGCTAACATCCCACAACCTCTTGGCGGAATCACGCAGCTTGTAAGTCGTGGGCTTGACCCTCCGCCCTAGAGGCAACTCAAGATGCTCGAAATAGTCTGCATCGACCCTAGCCAAGAATCTGTAGCTTGTGGTCCACCATCCCCTGAAAACATAGGAAAATCCTTCTACTGAAAGATACGTGTAAGCTCAGCCATAGATGTGGCAGCCTACGGTGCTCCCTGAAAGTTCTGCATGAACCGTATAAAACCTTCACGGAACTGCGCCTCCACGCCTGTGTCCGGTATACCAGCTGGCGCCACATCTGGCTCTTCTAGAGGATCAACTTGTATCCCTTGTCCCACCATCATCGGAGTATACTCGTCGCCGCTCTCCTGGGGAACAACGTGCGGTTGTCTAGGTGGCATGACACTACAAGGTCAAAGTCACGCCTTAGATTCATGATTATGAAGGCCAAAAAGCAAAGGAACCACGAAGGAAACAAGAGGAAGAAGGAATTCAAATTTTTCAAAACAAGACTACACGGTGAGTACAATGACTACACGACGGGTACTTGACTTCCTTTCCCATGCCTGGCTCCTTCTACATGGCTAAGACACACAGATCCCGTTAAACAAAACCACACGGTGTGTATAACACTACACGGCGTTTATGGTGAATTTTTCCAACTGCATGTGTCATATGTGATACGGCCGATTACTCATCTTACAACAACACGGCATGTTACACCCACACATGGCGTGTACACCACCTCATTTCCCAACCACACGGCTATCACCACATGCTCTGTCCTCGGACAAGACTACACGAAGTGTCCCAAAGGTACACGGCGTGTTCCAGGAGAGGTGACATCGGCCCGAGTTGTTTGTTACACGGCTGAGTCCCCAGGTCACACTACACAGCATGTCCATCGTTGACATGACATGTTATGTCAAGAAGTTCACCGACCCGTGTTGTTAGTTACACGGTCAGACATCGGGTCAACACTACACGGCGTGTACAAAAGCTACACGGCATGTTCTCCCCAAGCCTTTGCCTTCCACGTGTCGCCGCCACACGGTTTGTGACATGGGAAGAGACTACACGGCGTGCACTCCAGGTACACGGCGTGTACTCAAAAAGTTTATTTTCTTCCCGAACAGAAGAACATACACGGTTTGTACAAAAATACTACACAGTGTGTATACTGGGTTTCCGGATAGTATGCCTCAGAAACATCCTCGGAACCCATAAAATACCGTAATACAAAAACTAATTGTCGAATTCCGACCCATGGGGTCCCATACTCCCCAAGAATAAATGTTTGACATCTCATGTGTGTTTTAACCAATAAACAACCAATGATCCACCAAATTTCGGTCAATGGGGGCCCATACTCCCCAAAAACCAATGTTCAGTGTCCATTCTATAAACAAGCTCACACAACATACCCTATCACATAGCAGGTATTTATCAAGAAGTTATCACAACAACATGCTTTTCTAGCACAACAACTACCACAACATCATGCAATTTCTAATGCACCTACAATGCATGGAAACTATACATGGCATGGGATATCTAGCATGTGCCTATATGATGCATGAGATGGTATACCCTTATCTCACCAGGTTTCAACTAAATAGAACCCACAAATAAATTATAAGAGCACAATCTCAACTGCGTCACCCAACGGTGAAAACATATTAACAGTAATATTCGCAAAATCAAAAGAATTGAAAAATACGAGGTAGGCTAGCTTTTCCCTATATACGGGTTAGCTACGCCCGGGCATAACTTTTTACCAACTACCGTTCGTCCTATCCCTGACTACGGCTCAAAATAGTAAGTCAAAGAAACGAAACACCTCTGATACCACTTTGTAACGTCCTAGACCCAGGTGCCATGAAACGGGTGCCCCGAATTCGGTTCGCCATGTGACCTGAAGCGCATTTCCCAAAACTCCAGAGGCTACCGACTAGCAGTGAGGGCCCATGTCTGATAGTGGGGAAAATATGCCCTCATTGGTCAAAGTGTATCACAATGGAATTGAAATAAAACATACAATAAACAGAAGAAGTAGTAAACCATGAACAATAGAAATATACAACTGTAGTAGATATAACCAACTGTATATAAAGAATGATGCAACATGTCTCAAGTTCTATGAAAACAGCCAGAACATGTTATACATTAATACAGTATAACAAGAAGCAGAGTATAGAAAAAAAAAAGGAAAACAGGTGGCTGCGGCATGGCGAGCCTAGGCTCGTTCCCATGCCCTCCTACTCATCAGCAACAGTCAAGTACCTATATAAGGATTGTTTCCCTTATCTACACCTGCAACAACGTAATCTATTTGGGACAAAAAGCGTGACCCAAATAGGGTGTGAGAAATATATCTCAGTATGCACCCACTGAAGGCTCGTTACCAACAGCATGTAAGCATGCAACAACAGTGTGCAGTAGTAAAATGCAAAAAGGTAAGCAGAACTCAAAAGTAACTAATTACCAGTTATTGTCGTTTTATTATTCATTTAATCCATTAAACATTAGAAATCAACACAATTCATTTATAAGTAATCAATCAACGTCCTCAGACAATTAAACCACTACCCTCAGGTAAGGATTATCCAACACAAGAATCCACCCTCAGGCATAACAATTTTTCCCTCAGGTGTAGGTAGTGTCACCCTCAGGCATAGCGTCTATCGCCCTCAGGTACGGAAGAAGTTGCCCTCAGGCCGAAATAACTACTTCCCTCAGGCTAAATAGTACAACGCCCAGAGGATAATCACATCAACGCCCTCAGGATATATAGGTAACCGGGCCATGACCAACATATGAAAATTCATTAAATAAGAAATTCCTCTAAAAGAAATTCTACAATTACTACAATAATGGCTTACCCTCGAGTATCCTGGCCAAACGGATAAACAGTGGAACACACCTCCAGGGTTGATCGGAACCAAGAAACGATCCAAACCAGCATTTTATTATCACAATTTAATCACCTATGAAATTATAGGCATTAAATATAGCAACAGCCTCAGCCAGATGACACTCCAACATAGGTTTGTGGCATGAAAACGCAGAAAAACACCTGACAGTTGGAAATTTACTCCAAGACACCTACCTTATATGAAAACGAATGTTATACCCGAACGTCGATTTCAAGAACTCCCAAGATCAGCATAGATTTGAAAAAGAACAAAACCCATTCAAACATAAATAACTTCCCCTCAAGAAAGAATTGGTAAGAATGGCGAAATTAGAACAAAGGGCTTACCCGCGAGGTTTTAACGAGATCGTCTGAAGATGAATCGTATTCTAGACGAACACTCGGTGGATCTTCAAAGGTTCAGCCATCCTCCTTGGCTCCAAAACGGCTCAAATGCCACATCGGCCAAATGAGGAGTCTACTGCATGTTTTAAGCTAAAAAAACAAAGTACACGATGTGTACTTATGAGTAAAAGGAGTGTACTTCCTTCATTTAATTGTTCCTCTGGAGGCACCAACACACTGTTCATCCGTCGACATGAGTACATGACATGTACTCCCAAGTATAGGGCGTGTACTGTCACCCAGCTATCGGCTACTCCAACGCCTTACTGTTTATGCCTTCTGACTTACTACATGTCCTGTATGGTACCACTACATAGCCTGTAGTCGGTTCCTACACCCTTCTTCTCTGGCATGGCTACACGCCCCGTGTACCCATCCCACAAGGGAAAAAGTACATGGCGTGTGGAAAAGTACATGGCGTGTAGTTCCAAAATTTATAGTTTTTCCCCATTTTCCATATTTTCTCAAAAACAATTAAGGAAAAGTGAAAATAATAATCTCGTACCTCAAAAATAAGAACTAGGTTATTACATTTCTCCTAACAAAAAACATATATATGGACTGAGTCAAAATTCAGTTGATTAGAGTCCTATACTATGGAAAAATTTTCCTTTGCACCAACATTGGTTTCCTCATCTAGGAATTCAAACAATACCCACATTATATGGTTTCCCTAAACAAATATTCTAGAAATCAGTCATATGGTTGAATTTAATTCCCCCAAAAAACACTGTTTTTATCTATAACAACATGGCACATTTCATGACTACCCAAGCTCTCTTAAATTAGGCTGGGTGTTGTTAACTAGATAAAATAAGGCTAAGCACTCACATGGTAATTTTTTGTTATATAATGGAACACACAAATATGTGCATTTCTAAGCCCATATAAATGTTGATGTGAAAGAAAAATTATTTGTTTCTTTGAAATATCTAAATCCCACTATCTGAGTATCAAAACACATAATAGAATAAAAAATGGAAAAATAAAATTCCACTATAATGAAAATAAAATAAAATCTGAAAAAAATATATTTAAGGGGAAATAAATCAATGTATCAACTTGAACACAGCTCAATTATACTGGCTCAATAATCTCATCATAGTCGTGGTCCCTCTACACTCTATGAAATTTTCAATCTTCTGTATAAGACACAACAGATTCTAGAAAATCACATTCAATAAAGATTTTAAAAATACCCATTAGGACACCAAATAATCACTATGAATATAACATCAGGAATAAATTTATCTCATAATAGGTACATGGATACAACAAATATATTATGAATAACCACATATAGTAAACATAGACTCCCTTTTAAATGTAAATATCCTACAATAATTCCATAATAAGTATCCTTCTCTATGGTTCCACATATGAATCTTCCAAGAAAATACACTTCATGTTTCATATAGCACAGATGGGATCCATATAAAAATTAAATCCCATTCATTATCACTATAAAAATAATACGACAGATGTATTCTAATAACTATACCCATATGAGGATCACATACAAGGCCACAAGGTATCCCATGATCACAATATGCACTAACCCACTATGTAAGGAATTGGATCCCATATATTATTGGTCATGAAGATACCATGAACTCTACCATCGGTGGATGATGATATAGGATATCACTCTGGGCCTCTGAGAAGAATCCCAAAAAATTTATGCCTGACATAAGTCCCTATAAAGGGATAAACATCTTATTTATAGTATTTGAGTCGAGAATGAACACCTAGTTAATGAACAATGGAATTAAACATAATAAAATTGTCAAAGATAAACATGACTAGGTATCTAATCCATAAATTATAGAGTAAACATCTTGTACCAGTAGTACATGTTTGGCACCTTATGAATCGGGCTCTAACCGTGTAACATAACTCATTGCAATGTCCATGTCCATTACTTATAATACATCATATAATTTATTTTTTACTCCTTGTAGTGTTTAGGTTTTTATGTCTATTCCCATGTATTGGTAGTTGTTTTTAAGCCCATTTTAATGTACCATTATAGGTATATTTCAATTCATTAACTAAGGTTCACACACTATATGATAGGGTTCACACACTTTCTGACGTATATCATTCGCATGAATGCCCTAACTCTACATCTAGGCCTCTAAAAATCATGTATTCCATGATTACATTCCCTGTTATATGGGATTTTATAGAACACATGGATTCTTCCTATATGTATGCCTGATCAATATTCACCAATCATTCTTCTGTTCATCTGATTTGTATGAATGGATTTTGTCCTACACAATCCTCTCTATCATATCTATCCAATATAAGTCCACCAAACTCAATGAAAAAACATTTTCATGGGTCTTTGTTTTCATCGTAAATAGTTCTTGACCTGGGGCCTCAAATCCATCCATAATCCATCATTACCATCATCATAGTTCAATAAAGATATCAATACCAACCTAGATTTATAATATCAATATATTTCACCATGAAATAGGTTTTGAATGGTCGAACAACCAGTATATCTAAAATATCAGGCCAAAGAAATTTCCTATGATGAATGAATAAATGTGGGATAAAACTATGAAATAAACAATGGGTGGAAGAACCTATATTTTTTTCAATTTTCCATAATCCATTTTTGTTAAAATTGATAATAATGATCCAAATTAAATAAAAAATTCTCCCAATAATCTACAATATTAATCCCATACCCAAAATATGACTTTTCTAAGGATCAATATCTTTTTCGATTGGTTCCTGTCAGTTATAGGGAAAATAAATGTGGAATAAATAAAATAAAAAATCATAGTACCTTGAATTGGATCAGTTTCATGAATACAATTATTCTATATCATTTCCATTTGGAAGATCCCCCATCAATGTCTTACAACGATTGAAGATCTACCATAAGGTCATCGCTCTCTAATTGATCCTACTATAATGTTTTACTATGGCCCCTATTGATTATCATTGCCATGCATCTAAAACTAAAAATCCTATGTAATAGTGTTTATATATAGAATTCAATTGGTGGGGTATATTAATTAAATATATTAAATTATTCAATTAATTTAGGGAAACAAATTCTATTGGCCATGCTCAACTAGAGCATTTAACCTTCTATCAGATTATATCAAACCTCGTGTAAAACCCCCACTCTAAACTCCATGATGGCCTCATATTTCAAATATAGTACAACATTAATAATATATTCTTCATATTCAAGAAAAAATTTCATATGTTAATTTCTTATATTTAGTATATATTGGAAAAATATTTCCGAGCACACATGGCCTAAGAATATCATATAGTCTCAGTGCCTAGCATCAAAAATAATCCATATAATATTCCTACAGAAATCATTAAAAATTAAATGTTGTTATAATATAACCCAGAAGTTTTTATATATGATCATTCATGGGTATAATCAAACCTTCAATCCATGAATTACCTCATATAAGAACTCGTCAGCAGTAGGTCTAGCATGTCCCTCTAGTACTCAATCTAAATCTTCCCAGACACCTAAAAAAGAAAAAACTATGAAATACACACATTCTAAAGTAGAAAAAAACACTAAAATACCCTGAAAAATATAGGGTGATATATTATATATATCATTTTTTTGTTTGACAGTTAATTCCACAAGTCAAACCTATAATTGTTTACAAAACTGAACTAACTCCAATGTGATTTTGTTATTACAATTTATATAAGACCATATTGATAATAAATGTCACTCATTGTATCACATAAATGTGATATTCATTCAAAAACTCAACAAATAATATTATACAAATATTATCTAATGAAAGACAATCCATTTTCCCTATTTTAATGTATTCTGTCATGTTAAATAGCTTTGATTCACAAGATATTTCTCTAATAACTTCAATTCCAAGAGTGTTTTCAAGAAGAGATATGATTTCATAACATTATTAAATGACATCATAAAAAAATATTTCATTTATCATTTTCCTTAAAATATTATCAAATATAATTCATTGTATTTATATAATCTAAAAAATATAATTTTACCTCAATAATTATGATATTATACATAAAAAATCACATTCATAACAATAGGGACACATAAATAACAACATGTTATTGATTGTGATAATTTCACCCCCAAAATAAATGATGCTATAAATTTATATCAATGGGGATTATGGAATCAAATATAATATTAATATATGAAATTAATAAGTAAATAATGGTTGTTTTATGTTATGTATTGGATATATTTATATTTAATTCTTGGTAAATTTATTTTATTTAGGATTGAATTTTTTTTAAATTCTTTATTTAGAATTTTCCATTAAAAATAATACATGAAACTCCATTAGAATAATACCCTAATATATTGACTTATTATGAAACTTATATTGTATAATGTTGACTATAGAGGATATGAATAAAATCTGATCATGGAATGATGATAAAAACCATTACACAGAAGGTCAATAATAAATAATTTAAACTACTTATATATGATAAAAATTATTTGTTCAAAGTAATTAATAAATATTTAATAATCGAATATAAATGATTTCTATAAAATATAATATACATGAATATGTTTTTGAGATATATTTTTAATGGTATTAATTTTATTATATACAAATCTACAGCATGTAGGTCAAATAAGGAATAAAAAATAATAATTCTCTGCATTAATTTCAAATCATAGAGACATGACACATATTGTAAAACTTGTTTTTATTTTATATTCACTACATTGTATCCCATTGACATATCATATCGCAATTTACGTTTTATGTGTGATATCTATAATCCCTTTTAATCATTCCATATTCATGTAATTTTAATCATTTAGTAAAATTTCATAAGGATTTGGGTGATCCAAAATTCACATAATTTTTTAAAAATCATACTTCATTTACTATGTTCTTATATGATTAATATATAATACAATTTAATTATTTGATAGTTTTTCCTTCTCATTCTGTACGAGTAACATTCATTTCATCAAAAATTATTTTATTTATTTCATTATTTATAAAAATGTGTCATTGTTAAAAATAATCATAATCCACTATAATAATTCCTTTTCCACTATGTAAATATTCCTTCAAATAGAATTTTTTCGATTATTATTTTTAAGTCCATATTTGAATTATCTTTTCAAGACTCTTTATACCAATTCATAAATTTTTTAAAATAATTTGTTCCACTCTTTCCATGATGTGGTTCATTCATAATTTCTATAAAAATATGTTCATAAGTTATTTCCTTTCATGTTCATAAAATTTATGTTCTACTGAATATTTATTTATAGTGATTATTATTATTTTCAATGATTCATTATTCATTATAAATTTGATTTTATTTACTATAACAATTCCATTTTACCTTCTTATATTCTTTTAATTAAAAATTACTGTTAAAATTTTATTTTTATTAAAATGATATTTCATTTTAACAATTTTTATAGATTATCTTCTACTTTTCACTATATACCAAGTATATTTAAATCATATATAGTAAAATTCATGATTTCAATGTATGGGAATTTTAAATATACCTATATTGGGATATTGTATTTTTGAATGAAGTGATAATAATCCTGTAGGAATATTATGTAAAAAGCCTAAAAATGTTATGAGACACCATTTTTAACCAGAAATTTAATCATAATATGATATATGATTTAATAATAGTATAAAATATTTGTTAGGATATTAAATATTTGAGTGTATAGTTTGAGTTTTTTGGAAAATGTAATTTGGAATGTTATATATCTAATGATGTAATGATGTTGGTACATTTGCATCATTTTAGGTACGAATGATTACATATTTGAGTATAGAAATGATTGTGGAAAAAATGGTCACCATTTTGTGAATGGAAAAGAATATGGTTATCTATATTCAAAATACAATTATTTCCTATATATATGATCATTTCACCATTCAATGTGATACCACGTGAACATAATATAGTATATGGATCATTATATTTTTCTTATGTCATTTATTTATGATTCTATAATATATGTGTTTGATAAGTTCAGGGAATAATTCAATATTTTATTATTTATAGAAACATATTAAAATACCATGGTTGTTTTATATAGATATTTCCCCTTCCACATATTTTCTAACAAGATTGTGTTCTGTTATATTTATGAATTATTTAAATGTTTTAACATATAGAGCAATTGATCTCCCTCGTATTTTTTCTAATTTCCATAGGAATAAACAATATTATATTTAGATATAATATTTGTGAGTAGAATATTGTGGTCAATATTGATAATATAAATTAAATTATGAAATTTGAGTAAAAAAGTCCAATGAATGTAATCTTTTTTGTTATGGGATTGTATGATCTTTTTTATATATAATGTATAAATTTTTGATGTGATTTAAAATACATGTATATTTTTTTTGGTTAATCTTATTTATATTAACAATTTATATTGTATTTGTCAACATGATTCATAATTCCTCTCATGCCATACTATAATGTTATAATATAGTTGACGACTAATATTAATCATTTTTATCTATATATTATATATTATATTAGTGGTTTTTTAAATATATATATTTACAATGTTTAAAGAAGGTGTTTAAATACAAGACAATCCTCCACTAGCAATAAGAATTTACTATACATGACTCAAAAAGGGTGAAACATTTATTTGGAATCTAAGAAATGTATACAATGAAATTTAATAAAACAACGTTTTGTTATAAAACTAAAATCATGAGGTGTTAATATCTTGCTCCAAAAGAATAAAATGTCAGTAATATTCATAAATATAACTAAAATAATATAAAATGACTATTCATGAAACCATAAGGATAAAACAATGTTATGTATTCTATACTCCATTTATGGAATTCATAAAAAGATCATCCTTACATGAGATGAAATTAAATTGGATCACATTAACATTAATTTAGGCATGTGTATGAGAATAGTGTAGGCATGAGAATATTGTATATTAAATTAATGTACATCTATTAATCAACTAATTTGAATTCTAGAATAGGTTTTTTGAAGATGTATAAAAGTTTATATGAATAATTTCATCATATAATAATTATATATTGATATAATCTATGTCAAAGAAATGAAAATATATTAAAAACCGATGTTCCATCTTTTAATATACTTTTTTATTCTATTATTATTATTACTTAACACATTTTAGTTGTATTTATCTACATCAACCCTATTGAAATGAATGGATTTATATCTTAATAATATATTGTTCATGTGTTGACACCATAAATGAAGAACCTCAAATTCAATATAAATAAAATTCCAAAATGGATATCCAAAGCTAAACTACCTTTAGATCGTTATATCAGTATGTGTTATGGACCTAAATATAATTATAGCAACTATATAATGAATCAATATTCAATATAAAATATATCTCTAAATCAAGACCATTTTAGAGTATATAATTCATAATATACTAGTGAAATCACAATAAAACTTAATTCATATTCCATAATCCATGTTATGGAAAAGTTTTAAATGAATAAGGAGTCATGAGAAGGAATAAAAAATAATTTTATGGAAAAATATTTTTGGTAATAATATTATAAGTATCTATAATAATACTATAAGTATGTGTAACCATAATCCCCAAAAATATAGATTTTTTTATGATGCCTTATATGTCATGGGTGATGAGTGAAAAACCTATCAACATCAAAAAATAGTTTCATCCCATTTGTTAAACTAATTCTACAATAATATCTCAAAATCCATTTGTTTATTCGAAGGTATTGAACCATTAACTCACCCACATTTATTTTTCTATCATTGATAGTTTCACCTTCAATTACCTTAATCTCAAGAGAACTATTATATGGTTGTTTTTAAGTTACTACTTCTATAAACATATTATAGTCATCAACCACATGCCCACCATAAATTTTCATATTACACAAATTTTCACTAACATGATATTCATAATTTTTTGATGAATTTGGAATATAAATATCTTTTTCATGGTCCAATATTTTATTATGTTATAGCCTTTTCTTTACCATTATAACAAATATTTATTTCCATCATACAAATATTTTGCTAATAGGAAACATTTTATTATTATAAGTTACGGTGTGACCAATTTTAGGTAATTTTCTACTAGAAATATTTATATTCTCATAGATAGCCTCCTAAAAACCATCAACAACCATTTTTAATATATATAAAGGATATTTGAGTTTGAGATATATTGATATATATATATATATTTATAGTATAATGTAATAATATATATCGACTGATAGTGGTATGTTGTGTATAATTTCAAGGAATTCCCAATTATGATTGTAATGGAAAATATGAAATCAAGAACATATATATTAAGGTGAAGTATAAAAAATCCCAACCTGATATGTATAACATGATGGCCAAAATATCTGTTTATTTTGAGGACTATTTTAGTACATTCGTTGAGTTTCAACTGAAATATTTGTTACGTGACATTGTATTATTATTTCCATTATTTATTATATTATTTACTATAATTAGTAAATTTAATTATATTTATTCAATAAATACATGATAAATTAAAATTATAAAAAAAAAAGAATAATTTTTATAATTACATAATAATTAATATTTATTGTTCATAATTATGTAAATTTTATTAATAATTAAAACAAATTAAATATTATTTGTTAATAAATTTATGTGGTGAAACACTATTACATGATGTTATAATTTTTTTATTTGACATGGACATAGAATTAATTAGGGATTAGGGAATCCCTTGGAAAATTTTTTGACAACAGAGTGGAGGATAGAATCTATTAGGAATAATTATTCCATGATGCATGGGTAAATATTTAGTAATTTTTTTGCATAATTATTCCTAGAAGAAACATGGGGAGATCATTATTTTTTCTCTTTAATGTTGGATACATTTTTTCATATTTGAATTTAAGGATTTTATTGACACATTTATGACATTGAAACCCCATGTAAAACATATTATTTATTTAATAAATGCATTTTTAGTATTCTTATCTAGATTATTCTTCTTATTATTTAACATTTAATGAACTATTTTATTATTATTCCCCATTTTAAATAATTAACAAAAACATTATTTTTTATAATATTAATTTGTAATTTTATAATTTTATTAATTAATATTATTCTTAGTATTTAGAATTAAAAAATATATTAAATAATTATACTTTTTTTAATTATATAATTAAATAAAAAATAAAATATCATATAATATAGACCAAACAACAAAATACACAAACAATGTAAAAAGTATCAGTCTTGTCTCTGATGATATCATCGATGAACCTTTATACCTAAAATGATTATGTAGATAACATGTTAAACCCATTTATCTTTATGTAAGTGTTTTGGAATTTTTACTTCATGTATAGTAACAGGTAATACATGTTTCACATTATCCAAAATTGTAGGCAGTACATATGATGTCTCCTTACAAATAGGATATCATAGAATAAATTAAAATGTCTAATTCCTAGAACACTATAAAATATCAGATTAATATTATGGTTGTGTAATAGGAATATTCACAATGGGAAAATTTATAGTCAGGTAATATTCAATCATATAATTCCACAATAGTATATATTTATATATTAATGGAGTATGGAACAAAATCACAAGTATAATCACATTGGACCGTCATTTTTAGACCATGTGGATATGAGTTACATCAAAGGAAAATTTTGGAATAGTATGGATCATCTTACATTAAATCATATAAATTGGTCACATGATCAATTGGAACATTTATTTGTGAATCATAACCCTCACATAAATCTACCTGGTGCTCAGCATCACCTGATGTACCAAAGAAATTGTTTTGATAAAAATCATCAATATGATGATTCATCTTAAACAACCTTCTTCAAAAATAGATATTTTCAAATTTTAACCCCTCTATAGATTCAAAAATTCATAGAATTATTTAAATGTCATCATAATATAAAAAATATAAAATAAATTTTAGTTTATAAAATATCTATTCAAAAAAATAATTTTTTATTACCAAATCCTAATAGACTCACTTGATTCACATTATATATAAAAAGGAGGACATGTGATACTAGTGTGGAGTCATACTAGGATTCATTATCCATCATAATTTCTATTTTTGGAGGTGTTAGACATTTTTTTAAGGAACCATATAATATATTTGAATAATGTATCATTTCTAATAATCCTTTAATTATTTCCATTGTAGTGGGAGGGCTTAGAGGTGAGGGTTGGTCACCTGGGGACATTATGTATTTGTCTTGTTATAATTCTTAGATAAGATAGTTTGGATTAGTTTTTATATAACCTTCATTTATATCTAGTTTCCACATAATACAGTGGTTTCATGTATTATATTGATTTATATTAGAATTTTATCCATTATATTGTTACCCCTCATCATTAGGCAGGATAACTGAAAGAGTATGTGTAGTTTACTAGGGATGGTTTGTTACAAAATTTTATACAAGGGATGCTCCACCTGAGGTGTGATAAAACTACTTATATATGGTTATGTGTGTATGGATGATATATCTAAGTGGATTAGGAATTCGGGTAAATATTTAGATATGGTTACTAAATAGTTCAATGTGGTGTCTGAACTAGAGTTTCCCTGGGTGGTTTGAAACATCTATATTTGAGTCTTGGTATTTGAATTCATTTAAATGAACTGTATGGGGTTTTAATGTTAATGAATTTATTCTAAATAATTTACCTTACTCCAGTTTTATAATTATTTATTTATTTAAACACGTGACAATTTAAATCATTGGGATTATTTCTTTTATGTTTTTCCTATTTTTTTGGAACATAATCTAAATTCAAGTGATAGTTGTTTTGTTCATGACATGAAATTCCACAGAGAAAAGATCTTCCAAATCTAATAGATGAATCTATTAGATAATATCCTCACATTAAACTTCGAGTTAAATATTCATCAGTTTATGGTATCATTCATACCTTTCATACTCTATTTCAAGCGGTTTCCAAGAATTACGTATGAGTAGTGGTTAATAGATTGAAATTTAGTATGAAATATCCACCAATAATCCATAGTTACATGGAACCACAAAAATATGAGGATATTATAGAATGGATTGAGTGCCTATTTAAATTTTTTACTACTCATGAAGAGACTATGTTGGTATTCAAACCTTAAATTCTTAAAGGACTAGGAAGGAGATGTTAGGAAATTATTGTCCTGGTTATGTAACATGAGAATCATTATTGAACTTATTTGATGTAAATATTCACATTGAAGTTTATCATTTAGAAGTTACATGCAGTGTATAAAATATTATTTATAACCATGTTTTCATTTGAATGTACCATTCTAGTGGTTTCCACCATATTTTTTAATCTCATGTATTGGGAACTAGAATGTGTCACCAATGAATAGTTACATCCTCAAAGCATTCAGTTTGGATTGGGGAAGGATATTCAGTCAATGATTATTATTATGTGTCTTCTGACCTATCAGGAGGTATTCAAATAAATTAATATTGATTTGGTAGATATTTTTCGGATGATAGGATGGTCTGGGGATTAATTTGTTGTGGTAATTATCTAGGGTGTATGTTTTGGCCATAAAAGAAAATGCACTTGTGGTTAGTTTCCAATAGAACCTATTTAATGATTTTTGTCAGGGATGTAGAATTATTCCTTATGATATTGTGGATTTATTCATCATAATAATCCCAACTTTTTGTAGGATTTTAATATGATTCATCTTTGTGGAAAACTTAATCACCAAAATGATATTTTTGAATTTATTTCCTATAGATGAAATGAATTGTCCACTATGACCATGGGTTCTCATATTTCTACTCATGAATCCAAGGGTAGTTGATCTTATCCCCATGAAAGTGGGGTGTTCATGTAAATAAAACTAGTCGAATTTTTGGGAATAGTTTTTTTGGAAAATTTATATGAATTTTTAATATTCAATTTTACATGACATGTTTTTATATCATCTAATATTATTCTAGCATTTATTTATACAAGGTGTACTCATTTTTTATATCGTCAAATATAGTTTATTTAATGTGATTTTCATATGAATGTATTTCATATAGGTTTTATATTTACATGCCATTGGGAAATATGTATGAAGAAGAATTCATTTTTCACACATTTCAGGTGTTGTTATCCAACAATGAGGTGATATGGTAAAATATTTTTCATAATATTGACTTCTTTTACCTGATAATTTTAATGAATCATATGATTAGTGTTAAGGAATTGATAAAAATTTACCACGGACATTTTTTTTAATTACCAATGGGTTCACTCTTGTTTTTTTGGGTGAGTGATACTCTAAATTGAAAATATATGGGAATCATAATCCTTATGAGGGGTAATACCATGCCAATTTTAGGACATGTTTTTTAATGGTGTTGACCCTTCATAAGGGAATCTAATTATTATATTCATGAAGTATTTTCTTGAGGATGATCTATATTATTTTTATGGTTTACAAACATAGACAGAGTCAAATTTACTATTTACAAGCTCCCTAATATGATCCCCATTTATTAAACATCTTTTCAAATGAAACCTAGTGAGTTTGAGGAACACAATTTTCATATTTAGGACCTATAAACTATGGTATTTATTCATCCATTCATTTCACTGTGGGCTTTATATATATTATCTTATATGAAGGCATACATAAGCCACATATATTTAATGAATTATGCTATGATACATCTCAATATAATGAACAGATATTATCATTTTCCAAGGATTGATGATCTCTTTGAAATTATAATAGGGGATTGTTAGTTTTAAATAATTACCAACCATCAGATACCACCAGTTCAGAGTTTGTGAAAAAGATTTTTCAAATAAGTCATATAGGAGACGATTTGGGAATTTTTATTTTTTGGATCTACCATTAGGTATCTATAATGAATATATAGTATTTATGGATATTATGATTAAAATAATTAATAATTTAATTTAATATTTTTTGGATGATATTTATCAGTACTCTATGACATAAGTGTAGTATATGGACCATTGGGATATGATTTATCGATACAAGAAGGAACATCATCTATATGGTATAATTTCCATAGTATATTTCTATATCCATGATGTTAATTTTTTAGGGATTTTTATATCAAATAGGTGATTCTTTTTGAGTCCGGAAATGATATAGGAATTTTTTGTCTAGGAATATCCTAAAAAAATTTGTGATCCATAACTTATGAGGTGTGTCTATTTAATATAGATTGGTTTTTCTTGATTTATCATCGATTTCATTTTTTATGGAATCATTAACATGTACCGATGTAATTTAATAATGTATTGAATAATGTAAGAGGTATTTGAGTACCTAAATGTGAGGATTAATTGAACAAAGTTTTTTATTCTTTTAGAATAGAGATCAGTTTACATTGTTTTCATTGACTCCTCTCATTCGAGTGTTGGATTTCTGTTGATGTAGTGTAAAAATGTTTTGAAATACGGAACCCACTAGTGACACCTCATGTGATGATCTACCATACACATTATTTTTATTTTATATAATTTTTTCCTGAACATGAAACATATCATTACAATCACTTTGGGGAGTGGTTTACTATGTATTGTGATCAAATGAGTATGAAATATATTTTTATTCAGAGGGATATGGTCCTGTGATAGATATTCAAGGTTAAGCATCATTGGAAATTTTATTCTGATATTGTTTATACTCTTAAAAATGGGAATATATTTTTGATTCATTGTGAATAAAATACAAATAAAATAAGTAAAGGAATCAGGTGAGGAGTGATATATAATTAGTTTTTCTAGTGAGATGGTTTTGGGAGAGGATTAATTTTATAGTTACGTGTTCTTAACATCAATGAATTATAAATATTATTTTTATAAATTAGTGTGGTTCAAACATGTTACATACACCATGTCCCGATTCTTATTAAGAAACCTTTATGGTGTAGTGTTTTTCGGTGAGTGGTCGGAGTACCCAAGTAGATAGTTATGCTTATATAGAAGATTGGATGTTCATATTTCACTGAATAATGAATTTATGGTCATTAGTCACTGGTAATGTTGCATATTATAACATGGGGCTACCAAGATTTATCATGACATAAGAAATCTATTTGAATTGCAAAGGATGAAGAGGTGGATTATTGATTTTGTTTCATAATGTCTCACATGTCATAAAAGTAATGTTGAACACCAAATTCCAATATATATTTTTAACTATTATCCAATTTGGTATGAATGTTGGATGATATTTATGCTGACATCATTATTAATTTTCAATGGACACCTAGTTAGAATTATTAAATTTGGGTGATCCTTGATCTACTAATGAAACCAAATCATTCCAAGCATATTACAGAGACAATGATGGTAGAATATATTAAAGTTTTAAAAGTTTAAGTGACTGTAAGACTTAATGGGGTTATATATATATTTATATCATAAAGGTACCTACGGACTATATGTTGGATCTATAAAGGTTTTTAATAGGCTATGTAATTCTATTTGAAAATGGAAAGGACTTAACATATGTGGATGTGTAAACAAACATATAGATTCATTCATGTTCTTGTGGATAGGGTTAAGGATTTTGTAATGGACATTTGAAGATATTGGGAATATAATTTGTCTCTGGTTGAATTTTACTATAAAAATTGTTATTAATCATTGATAAATATGGATACCATTAAAGATTTATATGGGTATCCAAGTAGACCTCCCTTGTGATTAGTAACGATTTTAATGTTGTCTTAGACTAGGCCGAGTCTCATTTAAAAACTAATGAAAAAGGTATCGTTGACCCATAATTGTTTAGTCAAATCACAAAGTTGAAAAAAATAGGACACTTTCTTCATCAAAAAGAGTTTGTGTTTTCTTATTTCCTTATTCATAGAGATTCATCTTGTATGTGACATCATTACATTGTTATTAATTGTATAATGTAACTAGGGTTTGTTTTCCCCGTTGATATCATTGAATGACTTGGAAATGTGTCATATGTTTTTAATTACCATCATGTTTTACTTTGATAGATGATGTGTGTCCAATTTCCTAGATGGGGAAGTATCATCTAGATCCTTCCCATGTGATTGAATGATTGAATATTGATCCAGATCATAATATAATCATTGTTTAGAAACTTGTTCAGATTATAGACCTCAACAATATGGTATTGTGTGAAAATATGATTCCAATTTCGAGGTACAATAATTTTTTGGATGGGTTATGCATGATAAATTGGTGAGAGAACCATTGGTGATACAATAATTTCTATCACGTTTTGTAATATTAAAATCCTGATAACATTATAGGGACAATAAAATTTATGGTGGGGATATTTTAATATTCCTTTAATATATTAGAGGTTTTTATTGACTTTTTTTTATAATATTTTTCATTGTTCTTTACTTGGGGATTTTTTTTGTTTTAGAAAATTTTGGAATCCCTTGGGGAATGCATGGATGGTTGATAGATATAGAAAATTGTGGGCTTTGGCAAAGAATACCACATGGCCTTCATTGATCCACTATAGGGGGGAAAATTTATCCAAATAATTTTCCAAACAACTATAAATTGATAATCCTTTTATAGATAGTTTTCATGATTATTTCATGGTTAATGGAAACAAGTGACCAAACTGTGCACCCTGAAATGGAACATTGAATAGGGTGAACTGTTAATGTGTATTATAACAAAATACCATGAAACCTCTATTGATATCTATTCATGTATTATATAAATGCTATAAATTTTCAATTAAAACATCTTAATATAAGATTGATGAAGGAAACCCTATTTGAAAAAATTGTCCTTAATAGAAATTTTTATCCACAACCAGGAAAAAATTTAATAGAAAGAATATAGGTCAATTTGTTTTGGTATAATACACTGTTTATTCAATAGTTATTATGGGAGTAAATTAAAATAATGATACTGAAAATTTATTTTAGTAATCCTAAATGATCTCAAGGAGTAAATTCCATGGATTATATAAATATATATTAACCAGAAATTGATATTTATTAAAATATTTAATTTGAAGTGAATACAAATAGATGAATTTGAATATAAATGAGTTGTTTTTAGGTATAACATTAATCACTTATTGATGTATTCTCTTATTTTATAGATTCAATGAGAATACTCAATAATGTAATCACATTATTTAAACTAATACTCATAATAACTAAGGTTTTTTCCTTTCATAAACATTGTAGATAAAAATTCCATGATCACAAAAATACAAATCAAATCTATATTCAACCTGTTGTATTATTTTAGTGTTATATTAGAAAAATATTCCTCCAAAATAAAATATCTGAATCTATTCATTACAAATCGACATACAAGGAATAAAATGAACGATAATTAATTGTATTTAATGATAACGTAATTCTGTTTTGAAAAGTGGATGGAAAATGTAAATTTAATTTATAATAGTCACTTTTAGAAATATTCAAATTATGACTGCTAGATAATATCATCCATGGTGGATCCGACACATAGTAATAATTTTAATGGTTTCCTAAAATTTTCATTTGGTCAATTAGTGTTAACTTATGGTTTATCCATGACTTTTAAAAATTTATTCCATAAAACATAATCACATAATCTAACCCTGCAGACACTTCACCAATTTATCAGAATGTATCATTCTCAAGAATTTTATACACTTAAATGTGTTTATATTGATTTATCATGTTATATAAAACATAAATTGAAAAAATAAAAGGTTGTATGGTTGATGGGAAAATGGTGTTTGGTTGATTAATGAGTTATAAACCCACCACAATTGATCTAATATGTAAGCATTCGATCCACTTATCTTGTGGTTGATCCACATGAAATGTGGTTGGTAATATTTACATGTAGTCTATCAATTAATCATATGTATCCTTCAGTATTTTCTAAAAATTATCTAATTAGACTCACAATCAATAGTCTAGCTGGATTATCATTACAGTCACCTTAATTCATTAAAATCATTTTCAAATTTCTCTAAAAATGATTTGAGATTCTATAAAATAATGAAATTATTATAAAAACATAATCAAAATTTATGATTATAAAAATAATGAATATATGTACAAAACTAAAAATTAGTTAAATTTTGATGATCAAAAATAATAAAATCAATAACGTATAAAATTTATTAATAAATATAACACTATTATATAACATGTAATAATTCAGTTTAGTAATTTTATAATTCATTAATAATGATTAAAATATATTATAAAATATAATTATTTAGTTTGGTAGTCTTTCATAATATAAAAACATTAGATTGTAATAAAATAGCAGAATATGAGTGAATTAAAATAGAAAAACTATTTACATACAAACTAAAAAACTATGATGTTGAATAATGAAAATTAATTGAAATTAAAATAATGATACAAATATAATGTTGTTCAGACTATAATTTTTGGAACCTAACCTTAAAAAATACATAATATTATGAAATTATATTATAATTAACTTACACATCTCCATAATCATTTAGGTATGGATATTTCTATATCATAAATTGTACATTGGAAAACTGTATTTTACAAAGATAACACGTCTTTTCAGTATCTATTTACCAGTAATATACAGTCATTATAAGAAAACAAGATCCATTTTATGAAAAATATTCATAACATCCAACATGAATTATTCAATTCCCATACCCATACTTAAACCATGTAATAAAAATGTTATTCATATGGGATGATCAAAATTATCTTATTAAGGGACATAAAAAATCTGAAATCCATTAGTCGCCTAAAGAACATAAATCACATGAATTGTTTACCTTCAACTCATTGGTAATTTATCAAATGAAATAATCCTTTTCTACATGAGAAAACACATTTCTCTCAATGAAAAAATTTGAAAACCATAACATGTAAATTAAGACACCTTTTTGAATCTTATAGTATTACATTACTTATTCATGTTAAAAATAGCTATAGCCAAGTGAAATCTATATGAGAAAACATTACATTCACACTTTTGTCTACAAAAATTATGAGTAAGTCATTTAGAAACTGACTAAAATATTCATATCATATAGTTTTTACGAATAGTTAACATGGTTAAAATAAATTTTAAAAATATTTGGAGAATATTTAAATCCATATTTATAAAAGAAATTAAAAATATTCATATAGAAAAAATTAGTTTTAAGGGAAACATTAAATGAGGAATTTTAGGTTAATGTCTATTTTCACGAGTCAACCTTGTCATGTTTATTACTTATCCTCATGAATATTATACATAGGTAAATTATTTAAATTCATAAAATGTATTTCATGTTCAATATTCAATTAATTTAATAATAAAAATAATTTTATATACAATTACACAGTTAATTATGATATTGTTTTATATTTTGATGTTATTCATTTAATATGTATAAAATGATTTTAATATATTTACAATGAACTAGATTGTCATTAATTCATAATCTCTAGATTTATATTTAATCTATAATTATATTTATTTAAATAAATTAAAATTATGATGAAATTCATAAAATATAGTTATGATGAAATTAATTGCTCCATAACCATGTAGATAGTAGGTCATATGTATGCAAGGGAAAAATTTCCATTTTTCAGTAATCAATATATGAAAAAGATTTAATTATTTTTCCTTATATAATTACTATAATTGAAAATAAATCATATTATTTAATGAAATATTTTTATATATATAATTCATGTGATGAAGCAACAAAAAGATTGTAACATCAATATTTGGATGTTCTAGTTCACAGATACACACTAATGACATTATAATTTAGAAGGGTATGGAAATTTATGAAAAAAATATTTATATTATAATTTTATAACTATAAATATGTCACTACACTCATTTATATAACTTCAATAATTAATTATATCATTCAATGAGAGATAGTGAAGAAAACTAATTACATTAGTTCACGAGGTGGTAGTCAATTATACAAATTAATGACTAATTATTTTCCTATTTGATGGAGGATGGAGATAAATATATATTTTTACATTAACATAATAAAATTTTATTATATATGGGATAATACTGTTGTTAGTTCATAATGGTTGAATAAGTGTTTTTTAGATCTAAGAAAAAACAAAAAAAAACATGATGATAGATACTATACCATTTATTTGAATAACCCCCCATTGTTTAACACCTTAATCCCACAGAGGTTGGTGTTATACAAAAACTCGTATATATAATGAGGATAAGGATTATAGAAAAGTATTTTTGTTGATTTAATCTGAACATAATAATTTTTTTTGTGAAGTCTTTTTAAGAATATGTTTTATTTTTACCAGAGATGTGCGGGGAACTCTTCAAATTTCTAAAAAATATATATATTTTAATTTTTTTATTCATTAAAAAATTTCTAAAAAAAATTAGATTAATAATATAATATTAAGAAGATTTAAAATACCATATTTCAATAAATATTCATAATGTTTTTATAGTTTTTTAATCGTTATCATGGGGTTTTAACACGTCATTTTCACTTTGAAAATTATCATGTCAAAAAGTGTTTTTATAAATTAATAGCCAATAAAGTAACATTTAAATGGATACAACCCAAAAAAGTATAAAATAATATAATTTTTAAATTATAAAACTTATAATATTAATTATTCCAAATCTATGATTTTTATGACATTTATAACATTTAATAAATTATTATTTTTTATAATAAATCAAAAATTTCAGTTTTTTAAAATAGTTATTATTTTGAAATGAATAACATCAACCTAATAAGAAAAATTTGACCAAAATATTTAAATATATCCCTATAACATAGTTATAATAAGTAAAATTATTTTATTAAATTATTTATCTCAAATAAAATTACATTAAATATTATAATTATTATTTATTAAATATTTAAATAAACATAATAATTATTGCGCCAGTGTTATGTAAGAATTTAGTTTATTTAATCGTTCACTAAAAATTAATAATAAATAACCACTATGAAGATAATTAATTTATATTTAATAGTAACATCTATTATTGGACATATCCTCTTTTTATCATTATTTTAATAATATTGTATTTAATAGAAAAAAAATGTGTGGCATTTTTTGATTTTCTCTAAATAAAATATTATAAAGGAAAAAATATAATAAAAATAGGAAAAAGAAAATATATTGGACATTTGTATTATTATTTATGTTTTTTGAAAATAAAATAAAAAATATTAAAGAGTTGGTGTTATTTTATTGTTAGGATCATATTATTATTAATATTCAATTTATCAATTTACCCATTTTCGTTGTAAAATAATTACTATGGTTTTTTTAATATTATCAAAAAGTGACATATTAAATAAATTTTAACTACTTAATACCAAATATAGAATCCATTTTTAGATATTTAAAACCTTATGGTGTTAGAATTTAAATTAAAATCATAACAACCAAATGAAAATAAGTAGTTTTACAAAAAACAATTACCTTTTTAATTAAATTTTATTACACTGAAATATAGTATAAAATAAATTCAAAAATATATATTACGATTACTCATCATAAATAATTTTTTTTTTAAAATTTTCAAATAATTCAAAAATGGCTTTTTTTATAAATAATTTTACTAAAAATAGATTTTGCATCAAAAATTAGTAATTTCCACTATTTATTGAAACCTAAAAATTTCAGAAAATATAGAAATATTAATTCAAGGTTTGTAAAAATTTGATGAATTAAATGTTCATATTATTATTTTATGTAAAAAACATATATTTATAACAAGTTTTTATAAAAATCAATCAAAAAAAGCATGAAATTGGATTTTTTATTCGAAAATATTTTTGAAGAATCAAAGGACTTCACATAAATAAATATAAATACTAAAAAATGATTTATTAATAAATTATAAATTATTTGAAAACTTATATATATATATATAATATAGTTCAAACTATCAATTCCCTTAAATTTAATGGCTTTATTATAATAGTCTCATTTGAATAGAAGTAATTTTTGTTTGTTCAATCTCATTGTTGTGTATCATGTACCATATCGAACACCGAATTACTCATTGAAAATAAATTCATATTAAAAGAATCCTTAATCAATATCTGAATAATAAATTAAAAAAGGGTAATTGTGATATTTTCCTTTTCTATGAAATTAGAATGAAGTTTTTGTATGTCGAAGAGTTGGAATGACTCACTAAATTGTTAGATATTTAGAAACTAGTTTGATTTGGTGAAAATCATATGGAGGGAACATATCAAAAGGTCATATAAGAGGAACAAAATTTTAGTCTCTTGTTAAAAAATATGAAGATTTTGTCACTTATGTTGAGAATATAACTACATATCGGGTACGAGAAGATAAAATTCTTGGTAATGGTAGTGCATGAGGTTCCAAAACATGATCATTTTTTATGATACATGTAAGGATCTAAGAGAATTATAATATATACCAAACACTTTGAACTTTGAAATATATTCTATAGGAACACTAATACGACACATATATTAAAAGAATTGATATAATTTAAAATTGAATAGTATTCATTTGAAATTGTAAAATATCCACGGTAATACCGTATAGGTATAGTTTATTTACAAATTTGGAAACATAAAAACTAGTTCATAAGAAATATATATTTTCTCCAACATATTTCATTATTATTATCTTTTTTTGACATACCTTATTTAATATGACCATGGGAAAAGAAACATATGAAAGGGTGAGTTCAAATTCTCTTTAATGGAAAACTATGGAGATATCGATCACATCATAATCCAAAAATATAAGAACATATATTTTTAAAATCTTATTCTTCATATAAAGTATCATGATATTATTCCATGATATAAATCATAAAAGTTTATATGAATTAATGAACAGAATCCCAAATGTCATAACATAAGATATAATAATTTTTTTGAAGATATGTAATCATAAAAAATCTTTTCTTATTAGATAAGGCTTTTTTCATGAACATAATATCAGACCAAGTCTATTATTGAATCGAGGTAACTCCACATTCTATCCATATAATTCTGAACCAATATCATTTTTCATTCTGTCTATGTCTATCTCATGAGATATAAATATCTACTAAATTCATTGGAGGGAGATATAGGTCTCACCCATATAATAATGAAATAGTTCATATATGTGAAAAAAAATAATTCATTATAGAGTAATTTAATGAATAATATAGGTTTCTTAAAATTTATTTTACTTATAACAAAATCCATATAAAATAGATGGATATCATAAATTGAAACTCATCATAAAAAAACTAATACCATAAGAATAATAGCAGTAGTATACTTATAACATTAACATATCAAATAATTTCATAGTAGATGTAAACTAATTTGGACAAAAACAATGAAATGTATTCATTACTAAAATATCGATTATACTTCACAAAAAATCGTTTCAAAATTTCATCCAATTTTAAAATAAAATAAATAATTGAAAATAAACATGAAATCATTTAAATGAAGAATCGTGTAAATAATGCCTTAAGGAAATGTAAAAATGCATCCATGATGTATATGATAAAAGATAACATTATTATCATATATTTTAATGAAAGACAAAATATAACTCATACCAAAAAAGAAAAAATATTGATTTCATTTCATTTTTGAAAAAAACCCTGAAACGTATAATTGACATTAAACATTTGTATAAGGAAAGAAATAATATTTTTTAATACATATTTAGGAAATGTGGAAATGTATGATATATATACCCCAGTAAATACATATGAAAAAACAATATTTATAATAATTAGATTGTAAAATTATCCCATGCCTTAGGTATGATACCCTTCGCATGTACCCAAACATCCTGTTATTCAATTTGGTCCTTATAATTATCCTCTTAATGAACTAAAGTTGTTTATTTAATATGAGAATAAACAATAGAATATTTTTAGAGAAGTTGAAAATGGAAAATGGTTGGTGATATATGATCTTGAAGGCTTAAGGTGAAGTGGGGAGGTGGGGGAGGAGGCTCCCTTTTTAAATTTTGGTGAGTGGAACTTTTGAAAACTCTATAAATAATATTTTATAACAAAAAAAAATTTCTGAAAAAAAATCCAAAATGTCCCAATTTATAATATTTTATGGGATAGGGTTTTAATAACATCAAAAAAAATATATATTTTTTATCAATTTAATCCCTAATATTTTAATTAAAACATAGTTATTATTTTTCATATATTACTAGGGTAAAAAATATTGAAATACTATAAAGGTTAAATAAATATTTATATGATATCAAATATACCACTAATGAACACCATAAAACATTTTAGATCATGTAATAATTAATATATATATTTATAAATGTTTTAAAAAATTTATATATTTTTTTAAAACATTATTTTGATTAAGAAAAAAAATAGTTTTAATTTTTACACTATGAAATTCATTTATTTTTAAAAATATTAGGATAATAGGTTATCTTATAACTAACAATTTAATTATATCTTTATGTGGTCATGGTCAAATAGAAAATCCATTTGACACATTAATTATTCCATATTATATTTATGTCAATATTTTAATAACATTGATATGTTATCTCCATTATTAAAATAAATACTTGTCAATTTTAAAAAATAATTTAATATACTTATATGTTTAATAAAGAATAAAAAATTAAATTCATTGAAAAAGATAAATCCACTAGATTTTATAAAATAATTTTAGACGAATTTATCTTTTTGAAATGTCTACATTTAAAATTTCATAATTCTGAAAACAAGGATGTGACAACTATAACAACACATTAAATGAAATAATAGTAGTGTCACAATCTCTTATATAAGGTTATAAATGGTAAATAAGTAGTCTTTTTAATAGTTATAGACATGATATACTATAGGATTAATATTGAATCCCTTTTTTGGGTCTTTAATGGTTATTATTATTTTAATAATATTAATTTTTTATACTTCTAATCAATTAAATAATTTAGGCATAAATATAGTATAAGTCTTTAAAGAAATTATTTATATCCTAAAAACTAAAAATAAATTATCTTTATAAGAAAAATTATTTCAAATGAGTATTTGTAATCAAATTTATCATCAAAATAACTATATTTCAAATATGATATGTTTATTAGAATTTGAGTATAAAATATTTAATTTTTCTGCAAATAATGTAAATAAAATGTCCTAATCAGATCTAACTAGCTTCTTAATTAAACTATTTCTATACAATGAATATTTAGGTCTAAACTCACTAATATAAATATATTAAAACATGTTTTATGTAAAATTATTACTATTATTATTACCATTAATTTCAAAATTTACCTATATAATGTATTAATAAAAATCATTGAAGTTAGTATTCATAATGCAAAAAAAATAAAATAAAGCAATTTTTATAATATGAACATACTTATTAAAAATATGGAATCCATTTTTCATAATTCAAAAAACAGAAGTTTCATTTATTAATTTAAAATTAATCCTACTATCGGAAAGATAGAATGAGTTTTAAAAGTGAAAACAATTGGATTGATTGAAATGTTTTTACATATGAATTCAATGTAAAATAAATTATACTTATATAAAGTATATTTAATTATAAAAATAAATTCTATTAATGCTTTAAAACAATGCAATATTAAAATCTAACTATATTAATTATTTCAATGAAAAAAAATGTTTTAAATAAAAAAATTGTATTTTTACTATTCATCAAAATTTGAATGTAATTATAAAAATACAACAAATTCATCCAAATAATATTTTTATATTCTCTTTATAAATAAAATGATAATTTATTCATTTAAAAATTATTATTATGTAAAATTATTCATTTATAAGGGGTTTTCCATTAAAAAGATAAAGATTACTGTTTTGGAAAAAATGTGTTTTTATATATCTAAAAAGATTTATTAAAACCCTATGAAAAAAATATATATATGATATATTTCAAAAATATTATATTAAGTATAAAAAATATATATTTCATTAATTTTAATTACAATTAGTAATTCACACAATTTATTAATAAAAATATACAAATATATATTTGATTTATATTTTTTTCCCTAAATAATTGGTACCCATTGGGTTCACCCAGCATTTTCATAAGTTAGTTATATTTATTCATGTTAAAGTAAAATATAGGATAATCTGTTCATTTTATACTAAGGGAATCTCTTCATTCATTTAAATATATGATTGTCTGTAGTGTATGATATTGAAGAATTAAAATTATTTAATGGAATCGTTTCTTAAAATATTCAGGTGTTACATTATACCCCCTAAAACATAATTTCTACCTTGAAATTCCCCAATTTTTTATTAATATATGAGGATAATTATACCTCATCACATCCCCAAGTTCCCATATAGCTTCGTCAGATTTTAGGTTCCACCATAAAACAAAAACAAAGTGAGTGGCCTTGGTTCATTGTACTTTTTTGTTACGGTCAAGAATCTACTGAGATTATTATTCATATAAAATATCATGATCCAACAGTAAAAAATACGAGTTTAGTACATTTGAAGGATCATGCTATTAATTTCGCATGAGAGATACATAGAGCACATCATGTAGATGAGATAAAATCTTTGGAAGTGACAATGGGTATCCTACCTTCCCAACACGATCCAGAATTTCATAAGGAATGATATACCTAAGGCTCAGGTTTCCCTTCATTACAAATCTCATTACTATACTATATATAGATACTCATAAAAACACATTTTCACCCACTTCCAAATCTATGCCTTTTTATCAGTTGTTAACATAACATTTTTGTCAACTCTGAGTAGGTATTATCTGTTTTCAAATAGATATGACATTTTCTTCTGTTTCACCAAAAGGATAAGGTCCTAATAGCTTTCATTCCCCAACATTATCCCATCAATATGTATATCTTCACTTCATTCCATAGAGGTATTCATATGGATCAATTTGAATTCTAAAGAGAAATACATGATTGTATGAAAATTCCACAAAAGATAGTTTTTTATCCCATCCACCATTCAAATGAATTGATAATACTCTAAATAAAACTTCTATAGATTTTATTGTCTTCTATGAATAGTCATCATTCTAAGGATGATAAATAGTGAAGATACTTATCTCAGTATCCAGAGCCTAAAGTATACTTCACCATAACATTAAGGTAATTATTTGATCCCGATCAGATATAATGGAAAGTGGTACTCCTTGAAATCATACCAAATTCATTAAATATATCCTATCAAGCGGATCAACAGATAAATCCTCTCTAACAAAAATGAAGAGTGCATACATTGTATAAAGATCAAATATCACCCATATATCATTATGGCCCTTATATGATTTGGGATGTTTGATGAAAATCTCATAAGTGATGTTTTCCCATATCCATTCCGATATAGTTAATAGTAATAACATCCTCATAGACACATGTCTCTCAGCCTAACTTTCTAAAAACACATGAATAGAGATACATATTTGGAAACATCTATTCTCTTGTCATTACACTAAAAATTAACTTCCAAGACCTTATGCATCATTGTGATTCCAGGATAAATTGAAAATAAAGAACTATGAGCCTCATCCAATAGCTCCTTCATTGATTCAGGTGTGGGACAAATATAAACCCCATTATTGGGCCTTATTATTCCATCATAAACACTGTTGAATTCAAAAAAAATCTCACATTATTTTTTTATCTACATTTTCCATATGTGTATCCTTAATAATCACTTTTTTATTTGGTTAAACATTTATTTGAGAAAGATAATATTTCTCCCCATTAAAATTACTAGTCTATCCATTTAAAATCTTTAAATGTTGGATATTTTTTATAATTATCATGGATAGGATAGTATGATCCTTTCGACTCAAAGAATCTACCAATAAGTTTTCTTTCCTAGGGTGGTAATGTATTGAGTAGTCATCATCATTAGTCAAGTTGAACTATCTTCTTTGGTACATATTCACTCCTTTTTTGTGAATTTTTTTTTAACATTAATGATCAGTATGAATATCACACCTCTTATTATAATGATAATTCCACCATATATTTAATTCAATTATTATGTTCTATAACTTCATATAATAAGTTGGGAATTTTTTCTCATGGAAATTCATTGGTCTCGAGGAATAATCCCTCACCATATGATTTTTCAGGATAACACATCCCTGCCCATTTTTGGATTCATCACTATAGATCAGAACCCTTTCTCCACTACAACGGATTGTGAGAACATGTGAAATTACTATCTATATTTTGAGACCATTGTTATTCTCTTCACATTTCTCTGTATAAACGGACTTCACTCAATTGTGAGTCAACAGTGTGTGTGATCTTCATGTTGTTCCTAGTTCATAGAATAAACAGTATTTTCATATATCAAGAATACCAAAAACACATCAATATAGTATCTTTGGACTCTATTCATTTGATCCATAAATATATCATGGTATTTTTTAAGGCCAAAATGAATTACTATAAATTTATATTGTTCATACCTTTTATATAATGCAATATTTGGTATATCCTCCATCTTTACCATTGATGGATTATATACTAAATAATGGTAAATCATCTAAAATTATTTAGATCCACTTAGTTGGTTGAATAAGTCATCAATGTAGGGAAGATGATATTTTTTCTTCATAGTGATCATGTTATGTTCTCATTAATCAATAGAGCAGCTCATTGGTCCATAATTCTTCTTAAAAAATAGAACAATTGCACCCCAATGTGATTCACTAGGGAATATGAATACCTTGTAATGATTCTCTTAGATTGTGTTCATAAATTTATGAAACTAAAATGTGGTAAATCTATATGGTGTCTTTGAAATTTTAATATCACCTTGTATAAGTTATTTTTAATACTCACCCTCACTATTTAGTGGGTCACCTAGAATTTATTCCAGAAACCCATCCTAAAACTCCAAAAAATTGATCTATTATTAATTGTGAGTTCCACCTGAAAAATTTAATAAATATAAAATTAATTTTTACAAATCATAACCAATAGTATAGAATAAATTTTCACTGTACGTTCATTGTAATAATTGCATAAATTGATTATAATTGATTGATCATGAATATAAAATCTGAATTCACATCGTTTTTTACTAATATGAGATCAATATAGAGGAATACAATCAATTCAACCAATCACATCATATTACACAATAGGGTGGATCACAAAATTTATATGAATCACATTCCCATAAACATCAACCAGACAAGAATTATAAAATTTTGAAGTGACTGTTGTTCCATTATTAGATGTCACACAAAACTCAAAACCCAATTGTTAGGGTAATACAGTGATATCCTTATATAATTATTCAAAAATAAAAGAGCAGGTGGATTTATAACAAATAAATCAATTTATATCTTAGATTGTATGGTATATGTACCCTTCACCTCCTCACTATTCTAATCCACATCACTGATAGTGATCACATTTGGCATGCCTTTGTATTTTCCCTTAAGTGTTTTCTAATGTCGATCATTGTAAATATCCTAGGGATTAGGGAATTTATTTTCATAATTCCCCATCACATTGAACCTGTAACATTTAAATGTTGGAGTTTAATTTTATGTAGTATTTTATCTTTTTGAATCATTATAAATATATTCACCATCACTTTAGAATTATACTACATGATGACCTTCTCTCCCACACGTAAAGAATTCTATAGTCCCGTTAAAAAATTTCATCCATGTTTCTCTCCACACATTGAGCATAAGGTAAAACTCATCTTATTTTTAGTTTGTTCTTTAGATTTTTCTTTTGAATTCCATTTCCTATTCATATCAAATAAATACTATTGATGGGATACTCAAATCTCCATCCCAACATTGAGAGTACATCTAATTATTACCACATAGCTATTAATGTCCCTTAGGGATAATTCCCGTCAGAGACATGATTTAATTCCCCAAAATAATCGATCAATTTTACTTTCTGGTTGAATAAAAATTCCTGAAGTGTACCTTGAATGTATAATAAAATTTTCTTTTTAGGTACCATCAAATTCATCTTCTATTTTCATAAGAATAAATAAATCATTATCCATCTTTGTTTGATGATTAATTGGAATATACTTATTGAAACTATATTCTTGTACTCGTACCATTAAATGGATTCAATTTAACATATATTCCTCAGATTATTGATAATATTCTATCATTTATTAGAATCACCTTCTAATCGATTGACTGATCTAACAACTTTATCGTGTTCTAATAACTGGAAGTCTAAAAATATCATTTTAGCAGTACTAATTTTTTTTCATACACTAATGGATCAGATAACCC
The DNA here is from genome assembly GCA_963277665.1 of Viscum album. Lineage (NCBI taxonomy): Eukaryota > Viridiplantae > Streptophyta > Magnoliopsida > Santalales > Viscaceae > Viscum > Viscum album. The sequence goes on from OY728165.1 coordinate 294,594,425, forward strand.
ACTAACGGTAGGTTGATGTTGCATCGTGGAGGACTCGAAAGAATGTCGTTCCATGAACTACTCATTTGGAAGTCTTATATGATTCAATGGTTGAGAAATTTGTGTGATTAAAGAAAGAATATTTTTCATTCTATCAAACATAACATTTTTTTCTCAGGAGGAAAATCATTGCATTTCATGCGGAATTTAGTATTAACATACTTCTTCAGGGATCCATCCATTGACTAAGATCACAACGCATAATATGAGAAACACTAACCATAATTTAAAACCAACATAATAATGAATTTGTTTTGATATTTTGAATTTATACTAGGCTTTTCATGATAACTTTTAAAACACTATTATTGTAACCCATACTTCGACATATCCTTACAGTACTTCGTATGGGTTTCCCATCAAAGTTTCTAAAGGTTAACTTTACCTTTTCTATGATACAAACAATAACGAACCATAATTTACATATATAAATATTAATTAGAAATTGAAGAATATTAATTACAAAATATAATATATCCAATACATGAACAAATATCTATATATATATATATAGAGTCTTTACACATTAGGAAACACTAAAAACTGGTTCATAAAAGATTTTTATAATCTCCCACTTATTTCCTCATAACTAGTCCCGTTTTTGACATATCTAATTTAATACCCTTCATGATGACCTAGGGAAAATAATCATATTAATATTTAGGATCAAATATGTAGTAAGTTTAAAAAATGTATATATTTATCTTATCATAATCATAAGACATTAAATTATAACATTTTAAAATATTATTTTTTTATAAAGAATAGGGATATTAGGACATTATATAAATCATAATGTTCATGAGAATAAATGAAAATAATCCCAAAAGACACAACATTTGAAATGAAATTTTTTAGAATATATATAATCATGGAAAATCATTTATTATTAGTCATTTCCCAGTTCTATGACTACCATAATCAAAAAAGTCCATTACTGATCCAAGTTCACTCCTCGCTCTAGCCTTGTACTACCGAACTAAGATGATTTATTTTTCCTTACATGTATACCTCATGGGATATAAATCATTACCCATTGCATTAGAGAGATATATATGTCTCACCCATCTCTTAACAAAATCAATCTTACGTTTTCCACAAAAACATAAATCATTCATCATATCATAACGAAAAGAATAAAATTGGATTCGTAAAAATCATTCTATTATAACATAAATAAATAGTTTTTCACCATAATAAAATATCACCATCTGAATAATAGGGATAATATAAATGAAAATGAAAAATAATAATGAATTCCATCTAAAATGGGAAATAATCTTCATAAAATAATTGAAAATAATTTTGTGTTAAATAACCTTTCTTATTCAAAAATGATTTCTTTTCAAAATTCCACAAAATTTTAATTGAAAATAAAATTCAATCTTTTAAAAATATATTAATCGAAATAAGTAATTAATATAAAATTCCTTAATTTTGATTTTGAGAAAAGGTAGAGTTGTAATATCATCAAAAAATAAATTTTTTAAACGTCTTTCTATCAATTAAAATTTTAATAATTTAATTAACACATAGTTATTCTATTTAATTTTTCACTAGGTTAACAAATATTTGAATATTAAAAGGTGGGAATAATTACTTATTTACTACCAATTATAGCATAAATGAATACCATAGATCATTTTCGACCATATCATTATTAATCAATATTTATTAAAATGTTTTTTTTATTTTAAATAATTTAATAAAACATTATTTTATGTAACATATAGTAGATTAAATTTTTACATGATTCAATTCATTGATTTTTAAAAATATTAATAAAATTGGTTATATTATATCCAACTATTTAATTATATTTTGAATTGTACAAGGTAGTTTATAAAATTTATTATACAATTTAATTTTCCCAAATTATTATTATTTTAACATTTTTATAACATTTATTTGTTACCTACGTTAATAAAATAATTACTACTTCTATTTTGTGTAATTTTTTATTATACTTATTTTTTGAATAATAAATTAAAAATAAAATATAATGATGAATATAATTCTACTATAGTTCATAATAATAACTATAATCTATTTTACCTTCTGGAAATTCCTACATAAAAAAATGTTATAATATTTAAAAAATGAATGTGAAAACATTAACATCACATTAAATATAACAATATAAGTATTATAATATCTTATATAAAGATACTAATGGTTAATAACTTGACCCTTGAATGGTAATGGTAAATATATAATAATCCAATAAGATTAATCATCTGTTTTTGTGTTTTAATGGTTCTTATTATTTTAATGATATTTATTTTACTCATTTCTCATGAATTAAATAATTTATGCATCAATATATTATATCTTTTTAATCTAATTATTTATTTCATAACATTTATAAATAAATTATCATGATAAAAAAATATTTTAGATTTAATATTAGTATTTATAATTGAATTTATCTTTTATATTAGCTTCATTTAAAAAAGGAAAAATTTATTAATATTTTAATGAGGTATATTTTATTTTTTTCTAGATAAAAGAAATTAAATATTTTAATCTAATCTAGGTGGCTTCCAATGGAAACAATTTCAATCAAAGGATAATTTATGTCGAAATAAACTCATCCAATTTTATTAAGACAAGTATTTTGAGAATTTCATATAGTATTCTTACACCTAATTAACCTATTTTCTGTTTTACTGTAGTAAAAAAAATTTTCAAGATTACTATTCATAATGCACAAAATTAAAATAAAGATGTTTACATAATTTGGTTATACTGATTCAAAATATTTAATCCATTTATAAAAATTCATAATATAGAAGTTGCATCAGATAATTTAAATTTAATATCAATTTTAGAAAGATAGAATATGTTTTCAAATGTTTATTTTGGAAGGATGTCTTATAAAAAAGGAAAAGATGAATATATTAAAATAAAGGGAGGATACATCAGTCTTAGAGAAATGATTTTATTAAAAAAATATTTCAGTAAGAGGGATCAAATCATATTGAAGCTCTTTTAACCATGTGAGATCCATGTTGATACCTTTGTTGGCAAGCCCATCTACCATGCAATTATATCTCCCAGTACACTTGAGTGATGATGTTGTTTGAACATAGAAGAGATATGAGAAAATCTATCAATATAGCAATGAGATTCCAAGAAAGAGTTTTTATTCCATTACCAATAGTTTGATCAGTGATTATGGAGTCGCATTCAAACCAAATGATATTCTTGCCTTTATACCTAGAGAAGGGGGGTACATGTAAAATACGAACGATTCCAACTTCATGATGGGAAGAGATATCACATGTGACAATAAAACACCAGATAACTAATCTAGTGTGGTCTCTATAAACATAACCATAACCTTCTAGACCCAGAATACCTTTAGAATCTCTATTCCCATTAATGTTGATCCATCCTAGTTGAGGGACCTACAATATAACTTCAAATGACCTCTCTAGTACTTGTAATTCCCATGCATTCATAGTTTCCACAGAATCCAGAAGTCATTAATGCTGTTAAATAAATGACCCATATATAGTTGGTTGGCCTATATAGATATAGAATCGAGTAATGAGAGATCCTTCTTCATGTGGAAGTGTTTCTTTCCATGCATAGATTCATTATGAATAGTATAGTGGATGATTACAAGTGCTACTATAGCCACTAGAAGTAAAGAGTTGAGTTTAGGCACAACCTGTAAAACTGTATAGTATTTAATCTAATCAAAGATATCAAATATATTATGAAGATGAAATTTTAAGAAAGCCTTCAAATAATTCCAGTGGGATGAAGATGTAGCACACAACAACAATAAATGCGAGATTTCTTCCCTATAACAATTGTATAACCTTTATCATGAAAACAAGAATCTTTAATTATTTTGTAAGAAATCATCAGAATGTAATTTCAGGTGAGAAACTATCCAAATCAGGGTAAGCTTGGAAGGATTGATCCAAGGCTTGTCAAAATATTAGAGCTAAAAAATTTCATTGTGTGAACCAAAAATTGAATGATAAATGGATTTTGAATCAATTACGCCATTCCTGGTATGTTCATATCTTAAAATTGAATGAGTAATAAAATTTTAAAAATTTTAAATTATTGAAATATTTTTACAAGGGATTTAAATTTAAAAGTAATGGTAATGACAGAAAATATATTGAATGATATAAATATATTTTGTTTATATTTTTAATACATTAACAATTATCATTTAACCATATATATAATTTCGATGAAAAATTTGTTCTCAATTAAAATTTACTGTATATTTATTATTCTTCAATATTTGAATGTTATTAAAAATACAATCTAAATTAAACCAAAGTGAATCATTATATCCCTCTTCTAACGAACATGTCTATATTTTCATATTAAAATTAATAATGTGTCAAAAAATTAATTTAAAGGGGATTCTTCATTAAAATTTGCAAAATTATCCATTAGAAAAAGATAAGTTTTTATACATAAAATGGGGTTTATTCATGACTTATGACAAAAATATGTATTGGAAGTGTATAAAAATTATTTTATTAACTATAAAACATATATATTCCCATAATTTCACTTAATAATAGTATTTCACTAAATTTATTAATAGGAAATAAAAATATATAAGTGATTTATATTTTTTCATAAATAATTTGTAGTTAATGTTTTTCAAATAAATTATCATAAGTTGGTTTAATTTGTTCATGTTAAACTAATAGCAAGGTTAAAATTATAATTTATACTAAGGGCCACTCATGGTTCATTTAAACACATGATTGCATGTAATTAAATATTGTGAAGAATTAAAATTATTTAACGAAAATATTTCATAAAAACATTTTGCTGTTACAAACACATCTTTCATGGATATAAAATTGAATTATAGAGGTTTCATAACTATAATATTTTCCGCAATGGATTTGAAAACTATGTTTAGTGGATGTATTTTTTTATCTATAGATACTGATAGAAATGATACCATTTTTTATTAAACAGTGAGAATCTAGTTTAGATAATATTTTATATCTCCCTTAAATATATCCATATCCTTATTAACCTTGATGTATTCTACAATATCCATATAAAATAGATTTATGTTATGTTATTAATCATCCATTTTAACATTTTTATGATACCATAAACACTAACATGTATACATTCTATTTCCTAAATTAAAATGAATTTGATATCGATATCATAAATAAACATAGTATCAGGAAATGGAGAAACAAATGTAAATGGTCTAGAAGAACTGGTAATCATAGAAAGATACCCTTTATCAATAGTATTCAGCATGACTATTAGATATACATGAAGAGCTAAAATATACCCTTAAAATTATGCATTTGGGTTTTGAAACACACTATCTCAGGATCCATATGATATATCATTAGAATAACCTTGGTTGTATATGATATATAACACTATAAATAGTGTATGAAACATTGTTTTTTTTCCAAAATACTCAATATAAAAACATATATTGAGATGATAATCTATTTGAACTTCTTGAATTTCAATTTTAAAAAAGTAAAATAGGTCTATGTTTTTATTAATGTATGAAAATTAGAATTAAAATCTTATTGAGGTTTATATGTTTGAGGTGAATCATGAGTAGAACAAATAGTACATTTATTAAGAGTTTAGTCACACCACTCATACTCTAAAACAACTAATATATATTAATCCATTTCAATAAAGTTACCAGTACAGTTATCAATTTAATCAATGTAAGTATCTGAGTCATCTATACCAGTACATTATATTCAATTGAGGAATCCTAAACTGGATCTACTTAAAATTGATTCAATTATTCATATCTTTTATAGAATTTAACAAACATTTCATTAGATATAAAAACTTAAAAATAAGTTCAAATAAAGACTCATGAAAAATTATTTCTTCTATAATTAGAGAATTCTGTCTTGGTATGACATTCTATGATTATTTGGAAACATCTATAATGGAATATCATTTTATAACAGTTTAACATTCATAATTATAATTATCATTGTCATCACTAATTCCATAATATGATAGAACCAAATTATAGAATTGACTATCTAGTTTTATAACATACATATGAGAGGTAGAATAAAAAATACGGGATACACATATTATAAATCCTTAGAGGACACTTTTTTATTTTATTCTAATCATTATCAAAACAATAATTAGGGAACATGGTTCCAAAGAGTATAGTTATTAGAGTTCTCTCCCGCCTTAGAGTTACTAATCCATCCCTTTACGATTAATCCACCATTTGAACACATGATTCCTTTATGATTTCTTGTATAGGATTTACCTATTTATATCTTCAAAATATATTTCATCTTATTCTAGAATATAAAAAATTTCTTCATATACATTCTCATTAGTGTACTAGTCATAATTAACAATATAGTTATGATAAAATATTTTTTTAATTAAATATATAATAATTTTAGGATTTATAATTATATTAAACCACTCATATAGATTATCCTCACTGTTAACCCAAATTTTCATCCATAGTTTCCTGATTATATTCTTCATTTTGTACGGGGTTTGATTAAAATAGATCAACTATAAATTATTATAATTTTTATATAATTTGGAATCTTCATGTTCTATTAAACAAAAACATAAATTATCTCTAGGTAAGGATGAGGGTCGGACTATGGGGTGGTTTTAAATAGATATTTCATATGATGGATTTCAAACCTAGGTTGAATTATTTAAATTCTACAAAACATTAAATAAGGATTAAAAATTCATTAGTTATTTTTTTCTAAAATATCCCTTTATCTGGGATTCAACATACATTATAATCATAAAAAAAAATCAATATATATTCATTTCACTAGAAATAAGCCTTATATGTATTCACTAAATTTTTACCACTTACAATTAATTTCAATGATCACAATTTTTAATTTCTAATTGGATAAATCATTTATAATATCCCAAATCACCATGGATCTCAACACATAAATTTTTATGACATTGACTTGAAGAAAAAATTGATCCATCACCATCAAAAAAAATTCCACTTGTTGGTTGACTTCACACAACAACATACACGACCTCATGCATATTCAAGTACCAATCAAACATACCTTTTATTTCTTAAATGAATCAAAATCTCCACAAACAAGTTATTTTATTGATCACTACATCTCAGCATGCTTGATGCTACAATTCAATGGTCATAATGATATGTTATTGGAAAATTTAATTATTAAAGGTTGTTCATATAGAGTTTAAAATAGTACATAATGTTTCTGATTCAATTCATGATATTCAAATCATATAGGGATTTATTGTATAGTAAATTTTTATGAAAATCTAATTGTTCCTAATATAATTAATAATTTATACAAATTCTATCAGAGAAAATAAATAAATTATTAGTTTAGATCATGTATTTCTAAAATAATTATAAACAATAATAAAAGCCTACCAGACAGTTAAACAAATTAAATAAAATTGATAACCCTCTAACTCATCTCTAAAATAATATAAAATATCATATTTTTTAGGCATTGCAAAATTTTCAAAAGGGTGATATTATTTTCCCTTGACTTAATGAGTAATTAATTCATTGTGAATATGATGTCCCAAAATATTCTTTCATCTTCAAATTTCCTATTTCCATGAGTTATATTTACTATTTTTAGAAATTTTATAAGAATATTTATTATCAATTTTTATAGTGAAATATCCAAATAGATATTAATATTTTAGTATTTTTTTCATTAATAGAATTTGAGAAAAACAATAACCTATAACTATTATTTTATATTTAGAAGTGGAAATTGATGTAACAATATATTTCATACTGCACCATGATACTAGATGTTTTACAATAAAAAGATATGTTTTTTATGATATTTTTCTATCTAACTGGATACCATAGAAGTAAGAATCAAACTTACTAATTAGGTCATAATAATGTACTCTAAAATTAAATACTTATATATTGGTTCTACATTTGATTTATTTGAAAATTATTTTTACCATAGTTAAATGAGCTTCTATTTGGTAATATTGAAAATGAGAACACATACACATAGTAAACATAATATCTATCTAGATACTAGTTATGTTAATTAATCTCCCATTCTGAAATTTGTAATTTTTTTATCAACTGGTCTCTCTATTTAATTATGATCTGATTTATATGGTGTTTTCATTAGAGAATACCTTTCATTAGATTTATTCAATAGAAAATGATTTAAAATATCATTAGTGCATTTAAATTATATTAAAATAATATAAACACTATTTTTATTGAATTAAGAACCATGAATGATTTTTTTTATTCCCATATAACACATTTGATATTATTTTCAATCATTATAATCATTTATTAAATTACTAATTATTTGATGAACCAAAAATAGTATCATCAAGATTTTTTTTCAATTAAAAAACCTTTTATATTATATTCCTAAATAATATAGAATCAATAAGAAATTTTGTAAAATCAATTAAAATTATAATATTCATTTCATTATCATACCACGATTAGGCATCATGTTTTAAACAAAAAATTGTTTTCTGAATAAAGAAAATTTATTTGGAATTAGAATAATATATAATATAAGTGGTTTTCCATAGAAAAAATTCATCAATAATGCAACAATTATAGAAATAAATATTAAAAACTTTTTAACATTATTTTAATTTGATAAGTGCTTTATATGATAAAAGTATCCATATCACTTCTCTTCTAGATACAAAAGAAATGTGTTGATCATAGTCAATTAATTCTTCTTTATTATAAACTGATGGTACTAATATTTAATTATTTTAATTAATATTATTACATTCTTCTAAATTGCTTCCATATTTCCAATTAAAAACAATTATCAAATAGCCTTTAGGTTGATTAGATAATTAAGTTAATTTATTCTATTCAAATTAATTCATCTTGAATAGCCTTAACTCAATGTTTATAAGTAATTTATCCTTCAATGTTATTATATTCATGTTATAGAAACATGAATTTATGTCTAGATTGGTTCCTATGTGATTAAAAATAACGGTTTTCTCTATTTTTTCGATGAATTTCATTTAATGGATGGCATCTAGAGGGTTTTATTGCATATAGGAATACTAGATTATCATAATAATTATACAAAGATTGGTTCATCTATCAAGTCATTTGTGGTGATTTTTCATTTAAATTACTATAATGATTATTAGTCTTGGATATATTGGGGTATTTAAATCATATATATCACTTTTCAGGTTTTCGAAGTTATTTAACGGTTTGTGTGGATCTATTTCATCACATACTTCAAAAAATATTGTCAATAGGTATTATTTTTTTGTTCAAGATTCTGAAGAATATATTGGATATAATAAAACATTGTTAAATAAAATCCTCTCACTTAGATATATATTTAACAAAATTATTGATTACATTAAAATTTAAACTATCCAGTGAAAAAATATAAATAATATACCATAGGATTTATTTCAATATATAATTGTTGTTGATTATTTTTTAAAATAAGTCTTTTAATTACTCAATTAATTACATAATATGATGTAAAAATTGTTTTCTCATCAAAATAAATTTATTATAAATATTCATTAACCATACTCCATCTAGTACATGAAGAGTTTTATTCTTTCTTCTAACCGTACCATTCTATTATTGCATTCTAAGAGAACATAAATTATTTTTATATCCATGTTTTGAAGATAAAAATTGAAAGTATTTATTTTCATACTCATGTCTATTTTCAAATAACACACTCTTAATGGTATATATACTATGATTTTCTATATATTATTTGTACATTTAAAAATATTTAGAGGCTTCACAATTCTATTTCATAAAATAAACCTATGTAAACCATGAATTTTTGTCAAAAATTATTTAAGAATAATTCATTCCTTCTAAAATAGAAACTCTCGATGGTCCAAACACTTATATATGATATAATTATATTGTATTGGATGTAGAAATATATTTCATTACATTGATGAAAAAAATAATGATTTCAATTTTTATAGTGATTTACATATTGTTTTCTAATTAAAATAAATATGGTAGATTAATGACTAAGCATTTTTTTTGATTTATTTTTGTGTAATAAATTTTTAAAATATATTGGTCTTCTATGCATGAAAATATAATTCTTGAGGGTTGTGCATTTAATCAAGAAACATTATGAGAAATAAAATAATTTAAATCAACTACTATAATATTTTCACTTTTAAAATTAAAAAATAAATTATAAACATATAATCATAAACCAAAGAATAATTTTTATCAACATTAACATGAAATCCATCATCACACAATTGATATTTTCTTAATATTTTGTACATTATTCCATCATCATATATATTTTTTTACAATTATATGAGTATTAGAGTTACCAACATTGTTAAGACAAATAATTTTTTACTTGTGATTATATCCAACGATGACATGACCACCATCCACTGTGGTAAAAAATTGGATACTTGATAAGTAACCTATCATGTTATTAAAAAACATACTATATACATACCAAAAATATTTTTAAGATGTCTTCAAAAATTTCCCCTCTGATTTGAATTACAAAAAAAAATATTTTACTTTTCATTGTTTTCTTCCATAGTTGAATCAGATTCAATGAATTTATACTTATAACCATTATGGATTTCTTTTATTTCTTTATTATATTTATTCCATTTATCCTAATACCATTTGTTAAGTTATTTCATTTATAAAATAATAATTGATGTGTCTTTGTCAAATGAAATCATAATATGTGTCAAAAAATAGTCTTGATTTCTAGTTTCTAGTCTTATAATATTTTAATTTGTAATTTTCGGGTTTGTATAATAATTTTACATTTTTTATCTTCTCACCAGATTAAAAATATCTTTCTATATTATATATTCACTATCTGCTCCGCATGTATTCTCTTATTTTAATATTTATTTTTACTTAAACTAAAATACCATGAGTTCAATTGAATTATTCGGTTTTGAATCATTATCCCTGACGTTTATTTCATCATCATTAAATTTAAATAATAATTTATCTCTTTTGTATTGTTCTTGGTTACATCACATTATTTTTATTTGTATATTGTCTTTACTCTCTATATTTTTTTTGTAATAATCATAAATTTCTTATAAATTTAGATATATTATTAACGGTATTTACCAATGAATGCATCATATTTATAATATCGTTACCCATGATATTATTTTAAGTGATAAATTCTTAAATATTTATCATAATTTTATAATATATAATTTTATAATTAGTTAATATCACTTTGATGTCTCATTTTTATCTATAATAAGACATATGGAGTGTATCCCAAATTAAAAATCATTAAAACATATAGGTATTCTATTTAATTCCTCACCCCATAATGCACAATATAATGAATTATTAGAGTTTCAATTATACTCATAATAATCCTTATTGGATATAAAAAAATCAGCTCTATCATCCTTATGATTTCAATATGTGAAATCTATTATATTCATGATATCAGAACCCATACATTCCTTATATATTAATATATAAAATATCCATTTATAAAAATTATTACCATTAAATTTTGGTGTTTTTCTAGTAGTATCCCCATAAGGCCTATTATTATCTCTGATGATTGACATATATAGGTCAAAAAAATTTACATCTATGTGGTAATACATTAATAGTTTTTAAAAAAAATAATCTACCTCATTACAATATTATTATACATAATGGAATTAAAAATTGTAGTTTATGGATGCATTTTTTATCTCTAGACAACGCTACATACATTTTCTCCAATTCAACCATGTTTTAAATCTAGTTGAAATAATATTTGATAGCTCCAATAATTATTTACATATCCTAAGTATACTTTAATTATTATACATTAACCATATTTAATAGATTTTTAATTTTTGAATAAAAATTTATATTTATCTTTTTCATGATATCCTTAACACTAACATGAATTTATTGGATTTTATAATTTAAAAGACATTTGATCTGTGTCAAATCTATAATCATAGAAGCATGAGGTGGAGAAACACAAGAAAATGGTCTTTAATTGATTTTTATTCAAATATATATAACTATTATCTAGATTATCCATCATGAGTATCAGATATATTTGGAAGGCACTAATATACCATTAGAAATCATCCATTTGGGTTCTGAAACACACTATCCCATTATTCATATGATATATATCTCAATATTCATAGTTTGGATGTGTGAAAACACTATCATTAGAGTATATAATATATATCATCAACAATAATCATCCCCCAATCATATATTAAAAAATTTATGTAAGAACTTCTAGAAGTTCATTTATAAAAAGTACAGAATCATTATAAGTTATTACTAATGGTTGATCAGATGAATTAGAATCTTATTGTGGATGAGAAGGTTGGCGTCAGTCATGTGTTTACCAAATATAAATTTGATAAGGATTTGAGTCACTAATCTCATTCTCCAATAGTACTAATATAGATCAGAATTTTTCTGAAAAGATATTATGCGACCTAACAACTAAATAAAATTTTGTATTTAAGTGATCCATACCCCAAAAAAAGTTGTAAGAGATGAATCATACACTAATTATACCTAAAAATGAATTTTTGAATCATTTCTTAGGGGTAAATGAATGAAAATTTATATAGATATAAAAAAGTAACAAATAAGAACAATATAAGGCTCATGACATACAAGTTCTTCTAGGACGAGAGAATATGGTACTTGAACAAGGATATGAATAATTTCCAAAAACTATAATGAATATTATTTCATATTAGTTAGACATTATAAAATATAATTACAATTGTCATAACAAATTCCATGAGATGATATAATAAAATTTATTAATTGATTATCTATTTTTAAATTTATCCTACGAGTGGTAAAATAAAAAATATGGATTCCATGAAGTATCAATCCTAGATGAATCCATAAAATTGTATTTTAATCCTTATCATTATCATAAAAATTAATATACTTACTATGTGTAGATATATTAGTGTTCTTTCCCACTCTTGGGATACAAATTCTTCACACAGTGATTCATCCACCATTGGAATGGATGATTACATTATGATTTATTTTCTTGGCTTATATCTAATTCTATCTTCATAAGTTATTTTATATTTCTCATAAATATAAGAAATATATTTAGTTTAATTCTCATTAGAGAAGTAGACTTTATTAACTATGTATTTTATCTTCAATGTTTTTTAATGAAGTCTCTAAGTATGGTGTCATTATTTATTATATTTACCCACTCATATATCATATCCTCACCCTCTACCCACATTTTCATCCATGATCATATCATTCTTTATCTTTCATAATCATATTTCATGATTTGTTTTAAAAGGGAAATTGAAGGTAAAATGTGATAAAAATTTAATTATTATTATTCATTAAATTAAATAAATATGTTATATAAACATGAAGATGATATTTCCTAATTAAACATTCATGGGAAGAAATAGAAATTAACCCATGAAACAGTGAAAACAAAAAATAAGATTAATAATGAATAGGTAATAACATGTTATAAAAGGATAATATCTTAGATTAGAAAAATTAATTTGATTATGGAATAAGTTATTACCATTTTTTAAACATTTATGATCAATTTTTGAACAATTTCTCTAAAAAGAACTTTAAGGAAACATATTTCATCTGAATTTTCAATTCATTGAGTCTTATTTGATGTTATGTACCAATTAACTTATATTTCTTGTATATAATGCACCATTGAAATGTAATATCATGGTTCATTTGTAATTAATTTTATTTTAATTTTTTAATTATAATTATTTCATCCAATTATTTTTTACTTGAAAATTACCAAGTGGTAAAAATTATTGAACAATATCATATTTTGGTGTTTGTATAATTTCTCTACAAAAAATCAGTTTATTGTAATCATTTTTCATTTGATATTACATGTATCAATAATATTCATATTCCTTCATAATTTATATGATCATTTCATACACCGTGTAATAATTTATACATACATTTTTTTCTTTGAAATTTATTTTACTAAATAATTAAATATTGATAAATTAGTATCTATTAATCAATATAAATATTGGATGATAATTTATATTGATTCATGAATTAAATTTAGTATCAAATATAAGATTAATCATTTTAAACTAAATAGGTGAGTGGATCTAGGTTATTGATATCCCCTCAATGCATGGTTAGTTTAATTATACAAATTTGTTATCTAAATTAAATGGGTTTTTACATGTAGTTTACGTTTTCTAATGAGAAATATTGATGTTGGAGGTGTCATGTGTTAGAGAAATGACATCATGTAATTAATCATTACCTTAATTATTATTTCATTTGTTATTATCCCTTATATTTTCAAAATTATACTATATATGCGTTTATTTAATTCTTAGTTTTCTGTTTAAATGAAATGGGTTTTTAGTTATTCACCTTTCGATATTGATAATTCATTGTTTGTTTATATAGTCATGTTGTTTAAGTGTAATGTGTGTTCTATTATATTCATTTACATATTGATTATTATTATTGATTCATGAAATCCTTTTTTCTTTATAAACCTTACTGAGAATTTGACGTAACACTTATTTCATATTTGTTTTCCATGTTATGAAGAAAGGATAATTAAATGAGGTTTCACGAAATTATTTTAATAGTTTTTTATGTTCTATGATATATTTTATATTCAAAATTTATAATGAGAGTTTTATATGTATCTAGTTTTCTAAAACTATGAAACTGCTAAGTATTCATCTGTTCAAACCATTGTATCCATACTAACATAATAAACTAGGACACCAACTTTGGGATACTAGCGCTGGAGTCCCTACATAGTCATTAATTTTTTATCATCTAATAGATAAATATATTCATTGGGGGGGTTTTACTAAAGTAATTCAAAATTTATATTCATGATCCCTATATTAGAAATATTTTTTGAATAATTCTTTTTGTGAGTTTTTTTATTTAGGTCAACACCATTATACATTCAGTTATTCACTACAATTATATTCTTTAGAAACCATAAAAATTATTTTTAAATATGTGTGATTATCATTTTATAAATATTATTTACCTGGGGAAATGTATTGGTAATTCATATATTTACATTCAAATATAGATGATTATTTTAAATCTCAATATGCATGTTTGGCCATCCCCATTCGTTCAAGGGATGAGATATGATCATGGTTTCATTTTTATTTAATTTTTATTATTATTTTAATTATTAATAATAATTGATATCTACATATGAATATTATATTCTCACATCTAATTTTTCATATAGACAATCATGTTTTTATTCATCAAGGGTTTCCTTAAGTAATTTTATGAAAAGTATCCTTTACTATTATGATGATATCATTATAAATAAACATGTTATGTGGGGTGAAAATAATTATATATCCTTTTCATACATATAAAGGACTTATTTGAATATATAGATGAGGTTTTGGGGTATAAATATTGTTGGGACCACTTTGTGTTTGATGATTGTATTTGTTGTCAACAGTTGTCAATGCTGGTCAAAATGAAGAAGGATATGAACAAGAAATCCAAAGTTATTGGAGATCAGCTGAAGTGAGGTTGTCTGGAGAATTGTTATGGAATCATAGTATTGGATTTCATACTTCAGAAATTCTCTTAGATGATAAATTCAGACGATTGTTGAGGTAATCCTTAGTTCAAAGAACATGTGTCAATGGTGACACATTGTTTACAACAATGAAGAATAGATAAGTATCATCCATCTGAGGATGATGAAGAAGAATGAGGATTTTAAGAAGACCATGAAATTATTCATGATAGAAATCCAAACAAGCCTTTACTTGAAAAATAAAATAATATGATTTGCATGAAGTGTAGAATGATGATGGAAGAAGAAGAGGGAATGTGGAAGGGATTGGAATTATGAGGTAGCCATGCATTTCGCATTATACCCAAATCAGACGATGCATTGCTGGTATGTATTTCACACATATCGTGAGTTAGGAGAACTTGTGATGCAAGGATTATGAAGGAAAGGGGGAGAAATGATGATGCTAGTCATATAATGTTTTGATTGGAAGGAATGATGCTGCTAGGGGATAGGGAAGTTTTAGTCCCCATTGCACCACTGACGATGCTAAAGCTAATCTATCAATGCATAAATATCACGATAGTGGGATTCGTGATAAGAGAAGAAGAATGGTTATGTGAAGTAGTGAAGAGACAAAAGAAAAATCAATGGAAAATCTGGGGACGACAAAAAAGCATAGTTTAAGGTGGTGCCATTTTCCAATGTTTGCCAAATAGTAGGGCCTGAAAATCAGGGGATGAAGATTTGTTTTTGGCAATTGATGAAGTATGAAAGATTGAATATGGTTTAGATTTTTGTGTGCAAGGGATGATTCAAGATCAGAACATCGAAAATTGACAAAGGCATAGAGTGCGCAGAAATTTAGGCATGTTGCGCGCAAAAATAATGTGGTGCGCGAAATATATGCGGGTTGCGCGAAATAGCAGCGGGTTGCACGAAAAATTGGATCATTGGGCGAAATAGTAGCGGGATGCGCGAAATACAACCAGGATGCGCGAAAAAGAAAGTTGTGCCCGTAATATCAGCAGGCTGCGTGAAAAATGAAGGTTGCGCGAAGTGTTGGCATGGTGCATGAAATAGAGGAATGATGTTTTCGCACAAAAGATGTTTCGAAATCAGAAGCTCAAAATTTGCAAAGGCATGAGCTGCGCGAAAAATTGGATCATTGCGCGAAATACGATGTCGCGTGAAAGAATGGGTTTGCGTGTAATATGGAACACAGTGTGGAATTTTGCGCGCAATTGGTGCTTCAAGCTTAGAAGGATGAAAAATGGAAAAGGCATGAGGTGCGCGAAATATTGAAGCATGGCGCGAAATACAAAGTTGCATAAAAGAGTTTTTACATGCATGAAGGAGGTTTTATGCGAGGATTAGGGTTTTATGCACAAGGTCAAAAATGCCTATAAATATGAGGTGAACCCCTCTCATTAGGAGTTACTCTACACATAGACAAATCGCGAGCTCTAACGCATGGAAAAATTGATGTATAGAGTATTGCATGAAAAGAAGAAGTGTTGCGCGAAAAAGAAAGTGTTGCGGGAAAAAGGGAAGTTCTACGCGAAAAACAAGGTGTGTGCGAAAAGGGTTTTTCGCGCTAAAAGTTGTTTTTACGCGCATGGTTTGAATTTTACGCGCAACCACCTAGAAGGTTGCGTGAAAACTTTGAGGGTTCTGTGGGCCTTCGATAGGTGCATAGAAATCTCGATGCAGCTTTGCAAAGAAGAAAGAACTATGAACCATTCGGTTTCACAACGAGATGTTGAACCACACTCACACGACTGGTGTTTAACACTATCGTTGTGCATTTTGAAGTGAGGAAGAACAAGATGTTCAACTGAATTCATATCTGTACCACGGGAGAAGGTAGTATACCAATAAACTCTTGTGTTGGTATTGAGAATTGAAGAAAGAGATTATAACACTATAATTATACTATGTCAAAGATAACGAAGAGAAGAAGAAGAACAGATTATCCCCAACTGAAGGCTGACAATTATTCAGGGAAATTTAATTCTGATGATGCTAATATGAGCTGGTCTTCATTGTTCTGATAATGACAACGAGAGTTTGTGATTCTAGCAGATTGAAGCAGAAGCGATCTCAGTGTTGCTGGTTTTGCACTGAAGAAGAAGGGGAAGAAGATTGTGCAGCATTCAGGTTTGCTGCAGAGAAAGAAGTGGTTGGTTACCTTCATTCTGCTAGGAAGGTAATAATTGAATAGAGGAAGAACAAAGTAGCACTGTGAAATCAAATAGGTCTCAACAGGTGAATGATTCTTTTGGTGTTGCAAACTCTTTTAACAGAGAGCAGACTATCTTCATAGGCAATATAAAGAACCAGCTAGAGGCTTCAAGAGAATGTCTTCATAGGTAGTATAAAGAACCAGCTAGAAGCTTCAAGTTGGACTAGGCTTTCACCAGTCCAGGGAAGAGGACTGTTTCCCACCACCTCAAAAGTGTAGAGAATCACACTGGTTAGAGGATTGTTTTTATAGCCACTCCATTGTTACAGCATTTTACATTATAATGGAGAATCCATGCACTAGTCATCCCCATGCATGGAAAGGACATAGCTACTCTAATTTAGTGGTGATCCTTGTAAAAATATCATGTGCATATCTTTACCGCTTTCTATTATTGCATGTGACAGGGAAAAGAGAAAAAGAGAATCAAGATCCTAACAGGTCTAGAGGTACATTGATAAATGTTGGAATTGGTTTAAAAAGTCTCCAACACTGATTCACCCCCCCACCCTCTCAGTGTTAGGTATATCTCAAACTAGTCCTTACAATTGTTATCAGAGGCATGTTCACCTCTATTTGATTCTCTAAAGTGAAGTTATTCTCTTTTTAAAACATGACTTCCGTTCCTGAGTCAATAATGAAGAGTAGTGTTGGTGAAGATTTAGTTACCTTTGATCAAAAGTCTATATCTACCAAGACCATGTTGAATAAGAAAAAGAATGATAAGAGAAAGTTGAGGAGGAATTCCCTCTTATATAATGAAGAGAAAGCATCTGGTTCTCCATATCTAGCTAACGTTGAAGACACACTAGATTTGGAAAGTAATGAGAAGGTGGCTGAAGTCTCCACCAAGAAGATGGAAAAACTTCCTACCTCAACTGATCAAGAGGTATGTGTTAGTACATTTGGAAATTAACCTCATGATGAAAATGCTAGCACAAGTGGTGATGAACAATCTACAATATCTCATGAAATATTAGTTGATAGATTAAAAATGATTCTACATGGTATTCCTGAAAAGAGTGCATCCCTGGTTTGTGGGGTATTTCAATGCATGGAAGAAAATATCACTCATCTAGAAGAAGAAACTAATGTTTTGGAGAAAGTCTTACAAGAAAAATTTGTTGAATGTCTAAAGCTCTCCAGACAGGTTGGAGCCTTTGAAGCAACAAAGAGGGGATTTGAAGAAGGTATTCAAAGTGTCTCAAAGATGATGAAGAGAAGGAGAAAGTCAACAAGATTCTAGAAGATAAGATCCATGCACTAGAAGATGAGATAAAAAGGGGAATTGAAGTCAAGAAGTTATATTTGGAAGATAACTCCAAGAAGATCAATGAACTTGACTATTTGTTACAAAACTAAGTAAAGATGCATGAAGATAAAGCTGAAAGATTAAAGAAGGCTTGTGAAGAGAAGATGACTACGATTGAAAACCAGGAAGTCATCCTCAATATGAGATGTCTATAATTGGAAGCTGAACTAACCATTCTTGAGAAGACACATATTGAGTCTCCACAAAATAAAGAAATAGTTTATGTCGGTACTCAACGCTCACTGGAGGATTCTACTATCAAAAGACCTCTAAAATGTGATAAGAGGATCATGGATTCACTCATTGTTCTATCACAAGTAGCTGAGAAAGTGAATGTATCATCCATACCAACTTGTATTAATGTTTCTAAAATTGATCCTACAAAAAATGCAGGTAGGAAGAAAAATTATAAACAAGTTTGGATGAAGAAAATTGAGATGAAACCTATCACCATGGATAGGGTGTATAGGGGAAAGAGTTTAGAAAGATAGACCCCCACAGAAATCACAACATACCAAGAAGAAGAAGACTCAACAAACTTATCAAGAAGATGAAAAGAAGTTAAGGTTTGTTGGTCAATGATGGTGCTACAACAGGTTTGGTCATTGTGAACTAGATTTTTGGTAAAATCCCTTAAATGTAAAAGTATAGAGAAAGCCCATCTCAAGGGGGAGAAATCTAAAGAAGGAGAAGCAACATCCACAGATCCAGAAACATCTGTATACTGCAAACAGATTTGGAATGTTAGATAACATCTGTGATGTATGCAATCAGAGTGGTCATATGAATGGTGCATGTTCATATAAGAAAAGAAGACCACAGAAGCTGGGTAAGAATGAAGAATCATCCTTGGGAAGAAATTAGGCGGACAATGTGAAAACAAATTCTCCCAAGAAGATTTCAATAAGTAATGTTGAGAAGACCGTGGATTCTAAATCCAAGAATTTAAAGAGTGGGACATCCAAAATAACTACTATGAAAGAAGCCACTCAGAAGAATCCATGTAGAAGATCCGATCTTAATTCCTCATTCCCTAATGATATACTGGTGGTTTGGCCAGAAGATTTGGAAAGAATGAGAAAGATGTAAGATGAACATGCCAAGAAATGTGGTAAAAACAAAAAGAAGATTCTTCATGAAGGCAAAGATGATCTATGTTTGAGGTGCAACAAGGCTGGTCATACTGTCATAAAGTGCTTTGAATTTATTCCAGCCCACAAGAATTCTTGAAGAGGATGAAAGCTACACCGGGAGATTCTACTTCTTGGAAATCTCTCGAGGAAAGAAGATTCACACAAAAAGAGATAGAAGAAGTATTGAGATCCACACATCCACATTCAAAATTAAAGATCAAATGTGAAAGTGTGAGGAGTGGAGAAAATGGAGCTTCTTGGTTGAGAAAATCATCTCATCCATCCTGCTCACATTGATGAAGCACTTAGGATCCACCTTATTCCCTTAAATATTCGTGTATTCTACTTGTTCTGATTTTATAGGTAATTGAAGGTGAAGTGTGATCTCAGGGGGAGAACCTGAGATTCAGTGACGAGAAGTGTTCCCTTGAGGGGGAGACACGTGAATAAGTTTCCAGAGTCATTATCTCAATAAGTATCAACTTAAGTTGGTACTAAATTCTACTACTCTGAAGATTGTCTAGAGATCACGTCATTGGAAATGGTATGTTATTTCTGAATCTCACATATTTGGTTACTCAAAATAATGATCATTCTACAAAGGGGGAGTAATGAAAATAATCAATGACATTAGAAGAGTGAAAGTGCCCCAAGGCCTCTTATCCTGCCAATTTCACTTGAATGTTTTTGATCTTTTTGTTGTAGTGAGTGCTGGAATTTCAGGTAGTTTATTTCTTATAACATTCAATATATTCATCATGGAATTAAAGTGGAGAAACCTTGAAGACAAGTGTATATATTCTCATCTCATGAGGTGTCATATTCAGTGGGTAATGGATAGCTTTGTTGTCTAAATCAAATCCTCTTGTTTTCTACACCGAGCATTGCTCAAGTAGACATAGAGTGAAATGATTGATGGCACTTTTCTTAAGTATGGAATGATACCCTCTCTACTATGACCATTGTATTTCTTGTCAATAAGGTGGAGAGAAATGAAATGAATGTCTAGGGGAGAGACATAAGTAAATGAAATGAATGTCTAGGGGAGAGAAAAATGTAAAGGGGAGAGAAAATATTCTCATTTTGGCATTGACACATTCATTTGAAGAGACTGTAAGGTATTGAAAAAAAAATACAAAGGGTGAGTTTGTTGGGACCACTTTGTGTTTGAAGATTGTATTTTTTGTCAACAGTTGTCAATGCTTTTCAAAATGAAGAAGGATATGAAGAAGAACTCCAAAGTTAATACAGATCAGTTGAAGTGAGGTTGTCTGGAGAATTGTTATGGAATCATGGTATTGGATTTCATACTTGAGAAATTCTCTTAGATGATAAATTCATACGATTGTTGAGCTGATCCTAAGTTCAATGAACATGTGTCAATGGTGACACATTGTTTACAACAATGAAGAATGGAGAAGTATCATCCATAAGAGGATGATTGAAGAATAGTGAGGATTTGAAGAAGACCATGAAATTCTTCAATATAGAAATCCATCCAAGCATATACATGAAGAATAAAATCATATGATTTTCATGAAGTGTATAATGATGGCGGAAAAAGAAGAGAGAATGTGGAAGGGCTTGGAATTCTGAGGTAGCCATGCATTTCGTATTTTACCCAAATCAGACGATGCATTTCTGGTATGTATTTCACCCATATCATGAGTTAGGAGAACTTGTGATGCAATCTTTATGAAGGAAAGGGGGAGAAATGATGATGCAAGTCATATAATGTTTTGATTTGAAGGAATGATGCTGCTGGGGGATAGGGAAGTTTCAGTTCCCATTGCAACTCTCACGATGCTAAAGCTGATCTATCAATGCATAAATATCATGATAGTCAGATTCGTGATAAGAGTAGAAGAATGGTTATGGGAAGCAGTGAAGAGAGAAAATGACAAAGCAATGGACAATCTGGGGATGGAAGAAAAGCACAGTTTAAGGTGGCACCGTTTTCCAATGTTTGCCAAATTTTAGGGCCTGAAAATCGGGGGATGAAGATGTGTTTTTGGCAATGGATGAAGCATGAAAAATTGAATATGGTTTATATTTTTGCGTGAAAGGCATGATTCAAGATCAGAACATCGAAAAATGACAAAGGCATGGAGTGCGCGAAAATTTAGGCATATTGTGCGCAAAAATAAAGTGGTGCGCAAAATATATGTGGGCTGCGCGAAATAGCAGCGGGTTGCGCGAAAAATTGGATCATTGCGCGAAATAGTAGCGGGATGCGTGAAATACAAGCAGCATGCATGAAAAAGAATGTTGTGCGCGTAATATCAGCAGGCTATGCGAAAAATGAATGTTGCGCGAGGTATTGGCGTGGTGTGCGAAATAGAGGAATGAAGTTTTCGTGCAAAAGATGTTTCGAAATCAGAAGCTCAAAATTTGCAAAGGCATGAGCTGTGCGAAAAATTGGATCATTGCGCTAAATATGATGTCGCTTGAAATAATGGGTTTGCGTGCAATATGGAATGTTGTGTGGAATTTTGCGCTCAATTGGTGCTTCATCCGTAGCAGGATGAAAAATAACAAAGGCATGAGGTGCGCGAAATATTGAAGCATGGCGCGAAATATGAAGTTTCATAAAAGAGATTTTACGCGCAAGAAAGAGGTTTTACGCGCGGATTTGGGTTTTACGCCCAAGGTCAAAAATGTCTATAAAAATTAGGTGAACCCCTCTCATTACGAGTGACTGGACACATAGACAAATCGCGAGCTCTGACGTGCAGAAAAATTGAAGTATAGAGTATTGCGTGAAAAGAAGAAGTGTTGCACAAAAAAGAAAGTGTTGCGCGAAAAAGGGAAGTCCTGCGCAAAAAAGAAGGGTTGCACGAAAAGGGTTTTTCGAGCCAAAAAGTGTTTTTACGCGCAAGGTTTGAATTTTATGTGAAATCCACCTAGAAGGTTGCACGAAAAATTTGAGGGTTCCGCAGGCCTTCGATAGGTGCATAGCACTCTCGATACAGCTTTGCGAAGAAGAAAGAACTATGAACCATTCGGTTTCACAAAGAGAAGTTGAACCACACTCACACGACTGGTGTTTAACACTATCATTGTGAATTGTGAAGTGAGGAAGAACAAGATGTGCAACTGAATTCATATCTACACCACGGATGAAGGTATTATACCACTACACTCTTGTGTTGGTATTGAGAATTGAAGAAAGAGATTATAACACTGTAATCATACTATGTCAAAGAGAACGAAGAGAAGAAGAAGAAAAGAGTATGACCAACTGAAGGCTAACAATTATTCAGGGCAATTTAATTCTGATGATGCTAACATGAGATGGTCTTCATTGTTTTGATAATCACAATGGGAGTTTTTGATTCCACCAGATTGAAGCAGAAGTGATCTCAGTGTAGTTGGTTTTGCACTGAAGAAGAAGGGGAAGAAGAATGTGCAGCTTTTAGGTTTGCTGCAGAGAAAGAAGTGGTTGATTACCTGCATGCTTCTAGGAAGGTAATAATTGAATAGAGGAAGAACAATGTAGCACTATGACATCCAATAGGTCTCAATATGTGAAAGATTCTTTTGGTGTTGCAAACTCTATTAACAGAGAGAAGACTGTCTTCATAGGCAGTATAAAGAACTAGCTAGAGGCTGCAAGAGACTATCTTCATAGGCAGTATAAAGAACCAGTTAGAGGCTGTATGTTGGACTAGGTTTTCACCAGTCCAGGGAAGAGGATTGTTTCCCACCCCCCCCCCCCCCCTCCAAAGTGTAGGGACTCACACTGGTTAAAGGATTGTTTTCCTAGCCACTCCATTGAAACAGTATTTTACATTATAATGGAGAATCCATGCACTGGTCATCCCCATGCATGGCAAGGACATAGCTATTCTTATTGAGTGGTGAACCTTGTAAAAATATAGTGTTCATATCTTTATCGCTTTCTATTATTGCATGCGACATGGAAAAGCGAATAACAGAATCAAGATCCTAACAGGTCTAGAGGTACATGGATAAAAGTTGGAATTGGTTTAAAAAGTCCCAAACACTGATTCACCCACCCTCTTAGTGTTAGGTATATCCCATACTGGTCCTTACAAATATCCCCATATCAGAAGAGTTTCATGAAAAATTTACTTGGTATTATGTTTTGATGTCCTACATTATGCACTCCATTCGTATGAGATTAGTAATTGTTGTTTTCAGTGATTTTATTTATTTTATTGGATATAGAGTTATCTATGATTCTATTTATTATGTGATCATTCATATTTTTTCTACCTACAATAATATTTATGTCATGGTCATGCTTATTACATATTAACTTATATGTTTCCCTTACTAAAAAATTTAGATCACCCATTTCATAGATTTCAATTCAATATGTTATGATAAAAATTTGTGAATGTGATATGTTTAGAAGGATAGATCATAAGGATTATTTTTTTTAGATATTGAATACACTTTATGGATAATTTTGTTTCATTAATAGTGAGAAAATGTCAGTTAGATAAAAAAATATTGACTTTCATAATAATCAATTTTCTAATGCTCTAATGATCCAAACCTAAATGTTTACTATAATGTATTAAATACGATACATTTTTCATAAATGTGATTATGGGATAATTATTTTCTATATTTATTATATGGTATTGAAGACAGCATGATATGTATATAGTTATAGAAATATATTTGAGGGTGTAGCATTTGGATTTCACTATTGGAAAATGCTGAGGATTATATGAATTTGAAGATTATGATGTATGTAGAGGATAAATAGTAGTTATATAATTTATAGATTATCCTAATTTCAAAGATTTAAATAACCCTTTCAAAAAACATATGATTTAACATTACTATAAAAATGTACTTTTTATTTCCAAATTAGGATAAGAAAACATTAGTTTCAATAACAGTGATAAGTAAAAGAGAGAATTCTATGTTTATGATAACATCATAATGTTCAGATAAGTTAGAGATTATGATTTTCTATGAGTAATTAAATCATTATCTTGATATATCAAGTGCATATATTCTTTGACAAATATGTAACTTGGTATAATAAACCCGAAAATGGTGGACTTTTTATTATCTCGATAGTCAAATGATGTATAAAAAAAGACACATAACTACACATACAATTTGAAACTCATGTGGGATATCGTTTCTTTAATTCACAAATATATTTATAAAAAACAATGATGGATTTTAATATGTTTATGGTAGAAAAAATAATATGAAATTGACTACAAATAAATAAGTTTAAAATATTGGGATTTATATGTTACGGTTCGTTTTAATTGAAATTAATTTTCCAATATAAATGATATAATAGATTTTGAAGAATAGATATCAATATTTTTTTTATTAAGAATATTGTTTGAATAATCATGGTAGTTTTGGATCCCTATTTTTGGTATTATGTTAATATTAATGAAATAACCCAACATAATGTATCATAGGTTAAACGTTTTTTGGTGCTTTTGGAACTAAAGAAATAAAATGAAAACATTATGATTTGGGTATAATGATTTAATGTAGTATCCCAATTATACTATTTATTTTATTAATTCCTACATATTATTAAGGATTTTGATATCATAAAAAAATTGTAATATTTTTAATGGATATAAATAGAAATAATAATGAATATGAAGGAAAATGTAGAGATTAACTCAATGTACATCCCATCAAAATGGAACCTCAAGAGAGAAACCTTGTAATCATTTTAAAATGAGATATTTTTAAATATGACTAAAAATGTGATCTCTGTAGAAATATCAATCACATCAATGAAGAGAAATATATTTTCTCTTGATGTATTAACATTCAAGTATCAAAATGGAAATTGGTCATATCTTCTTACATGTCAAAAATGTCGAAATAGGCAGGAGAGGAATCACATTATAGGTAAAAACTATAAATGTGAAGGTTATGGTCATATGACTCAAAAGTGTAATGGATGGAGAAAAGATACAAAACAATAACTCATTAATTATATGGTTCATTTGAATTATGAGATTAAATGTCCCAATTCAAGGGACTATAAGAGAAATAGTCACTAACAAGTTTGAGGACAAGGAAATCCAATCAAAATACATCTAATGTAGTAGATAGTAAGTTTTCAATCAAGATAATATAAATGATTAATCCATGTATGGTTTTATCAATAGCTGGATATATAGTTATAAATAAAAACACCATAGTGTTATGATTATCATTTGAATAATTTTCATGTTTAGTGGATTGTTATTCATTATGGATATAAATCTTATTCCCTTAGTATAATTCTATGTGAATTTCTGAATGGTTTAGGTCTCATTATTATGATTTTATTAATGTTTATATTCCTAGAGAAAAAATTATTTCCAAGTCATAAATATAATCATGGTTATATATTAATTTATATGTATTTAAGACTTCCCTATAGAATTAAATCTGATCTTATGAGTCAAATTGTGAGGATGACATCTAGTTATATGTGGGAAAATATAATAACATATACTTTAAATATATCACTTCTGTTAAATGTGAATATATTGATTGATATAATTCATCACAAGAAACAATGAACTAAAATGAAACTATGATATTTTTATGTAAAAATATAAATTGTATGTATAACCTTTAGAACATGGTCATCGAATTAATGTGAATGAATATGAGTATCCACTTTTTGAAATAATTTTATATATAAAATAGAAGAATCCTTTAGTTTGAGTTATATTCCATTGGTTCAAAAAAATTACTAATATGATAATTATATATATATAAATATTTTCTTATAAATATTTCTATATAGATGATGTGAATTTATATTTTTAAAAAATTGAGATTAATGATGAAAAAATTTATTTTATATGAATATTTTTTTAATAATAATTTAATGATTAAAAATTAAGAAATAAGAAAGAGAATTGTTTATATTATAAACAATATTATAAATATATAATATCTCATTTTGTATATATTTATAGTTTTTGTTGAATTATGAAATTATATAATTTATAATTTGAATATGGTATAATGGGAATTGTATTTTTTATGAAAATTTCCATATTTTCTATGTTGTTATTTTATATTTAAAAAAAAGACAAAAAGTATATAATAATATTTTTATAAATAACATGATTTTTTGGAAATAGTTTGAAAATAAGTATGAAGTAAAATATCATGAATTTTATTTTTATGAATTTTATTTATTTTATATATGGATTTGAAATTTGAAATGTGTTTTCTTATTTCTAAACACATTGTTTATATTTTTGATCATATGTAATACTTACTCAATAATTTTTATGAAACGTTTATTAATTATTGTTATAAAATTAATCTGTTTCACTATTATTAAATATAAAAAATGAAATTTATTCAAATTTACATATTATTTTTCTCTAAATTATTGAATAGGTACTATTATATTATAGTCAATAGTTGAAAAATTACCATGGTAAACATCTGGTACCGATGAAAAATGATAAAATTATAAATGTATTAATTTATAGGGTAATGGGAATTAACCATTATAAATATATATTTTTATTTTTAATAAATTTATATAATTATGTAAAATAAAATATAAATATTTTATATCTTTGGAGACACATGATATGTTTAACTTGTCCTCTATTTATATTATGTTGAAATTTTTATTTAATTCCACTATCACCCTTATGAAAGGGTTCCCTCACTGCCTCTTCAATACCATTCTGAAAATAAATTTTCAAACTGGATACCAATAATTTTCTTATTTTTATAGATGTATATTTCAGTATTTTTCAATCATGGACACAATATAATATCATATCCCTCCTGCTTCCATGAAATATTTTATGGAAATCTCAATGTGCACCGCGTGAGAAATCATTTTTACATGACTTTTTTATCATCATTTTTTTTAATTATTATTTTATAATAAAATTGAAATTAATAAAATATTTATTATAAAATCCATTTTTTCACTATAAAAATTATAAACAATCATATATTCCAATGTTCCCTTATGTAATGAATAAATGATATTTTTCACAAACCAGGTCAGGTCACCTTTAAAACAGGCACCCCACTCGATCTGTGGCAAGACCAAAAGGGAATTACCTTTCCCCAAAAGATGGAAAAAGTGCCCGGGTATCATAAAAAAGTGTTTTTGGAGTGATTTAAATTAATATAGAAACATAAAACAACAAACAAGGCTGAATAAACCGAATCAAAAAATTTAACACACACAAACCAATAATAAAAATTCAAGATTAAAGAACATAGTTTAAATGAGACTCAAGTGGTACAAAACTAATGTCAAGAATAAAATAAAACTCATGTATCACCACACATCATTTGGATATCACCCCCAAGAATTCTCCACAACACCACAACAAGGGAGGAAGCTAACACCTCAACCGACAGTTCATAGGGGATTACCGAAACATACAAAAAACATTAACAAGTTTACATACGCACAAAGGTGTAAATAGAGTGTGATACAAATACCATTATGATGCCATCCAAAATGATTCCATTTGATAATAATTTTTTGATGAAATTATTGCATGTTTTCATAAACCAAAATTATAGTTACAATTTCAAGAGATGAAACATAAAAATAAAAACTGTTTTTAAGAGGGTTACTTTAAAGACAGAACACTTTTAAATAAAATATAATTGATACATAATTTTCAATCCAAAAAAACCATATTCCTATAGTTTGTATAAAATATTCAATGATAATTAGCCTAGGGAAATAACCCAAGGCAGTAGCTGGCTGTGGCCCCATGTGTCTTATATCATAGAGAAAACTAACCATATCAAATATCCATTCTCATTCATGATCCATTTGAAGGGAATATACCCATAACTTAGTGGTACTCAACATCATAAAATTTTTTAGAGTTTTAATCATCAATATTTCTACATGAAATAGAGATAAAAAAACTCCGGAACACTAGCATTATGGTACATGTCTGACCACTAAGACACCCGAGTTTTTCTTCTTGTGATAAAAAAGTTCAAAATTTTATAAAGGATCATTTCAACATTAAAAATACATATATAAATAACGCACACACCAAACATCTCAGAAGCATGTCAAATAATACTCCTTTCACATCCAAATTCAGTTTAGCATTATACCCACACAAAACATCCCTCAAAAATGTCTTACACCATTCTTACAATTTAATAAATTGTATAAATTATTTATTATATGTTCTCAAATTTTTTGACATCACAAATTAATGTGTTCACATTAAAACCCCATTTTTAGAACATACACTCACCAAACAGTACACCAACTCGTTTTTCATCCTTTTTGTAACTCAGTAAATCATTTAGACTGTTAATAAATAATTTCAAGAAGTGTAATGAGACATTTCACATAAAAGCCATTAAAAACACTATTTTAAGGAAAAAACTCAAAAACCCCATACCCACACATATTTTTGTGCACTAACAACATTTAATAGAATCATTTCATGAACCATAAAATAACCCCAATTGATACAACATGGGATAAACATGGAAAATATACATTTTTACAAAAAATGCCACTTTAAAATAAACCATGTAATCAATGCTACAAAAAAACGGTTTTACTCCAAAAACAATGGAATAATAACATGATAAAAATATAAATCAAGAAGATCTAACTCATTATTGATTCCTTATGCATGTAATCATCTTCTGTTAGCATCAAAACTACAATGTTTTGGGTAAAACTTCATCCACACCACCACCACACAATAAGGGAATGAACAATTACCCTAATTCTCAATATTTAACCAAAAAATAAAAAATAAAACCTAAGGTACAACCCCAGCTACTGGAAATTTTAAAACATAATGAAGGACGGAGGAATCCTCCTTGAGAAAGTAGAAAACAAAGAGAGAATCACGTACTTTATTGATTTTAATGATTCTCTACCAAAACCCGTTAAAATGTATTTCCACTGAGATTGGGCGAGTTTGTGAGACTTCCATGATTGTGATTCATGAAATGGGGAAGAAATGAATGAAATATGGTTTATTATAGAGTGGAAAATTGGAATTAAAAAATATTTATAATGTGATGGACTCCCTATATGGGTTGGCTGCATGGTTTCTAAAACAATGAAGCCAAACCATGCATCCTTTTCCTATCCACTTAAAAAAAATTCATTTTTATCCAATTTGATGGGGGGCCTTGGGTGATTAAGGAGGTCGAAATGTTCCAAGGATAGGAGAAAAATTAACAAAATAAAACACCTTTTTAAACAAAAAACTAATCTATCTCAAGGGTATAAACCACCCAATCAATCATACACCACAAAAGGTTCCACTAAGAGTTTCACAAATTCAATTACAAGAAACCTTATCCTCATACCTTCCCTTAAGAAAAATATATGTTCAAATACCATCCATGACTTCTAAGAATAATTACATAGATCACAAACTCTCGAGACAAATCAATTAAAAATGGATCACCTGGAAACCATGATGAATCTTTGAACCAAAAGAATATCGGATGAAAAGAATAGAATTGAATATATTGGTGTGAAAATTCTCCTCAAAATAAAAAATTCCTACCCCGGAAAGCCACATTAAGGCCAGATGTAGAAACAAAACCCAAATGAAAGATGAATATAGACTTCATTGCAATGTTTTTCCCGCCCCCAAAAAATCAAAGGACCTCCCATTTATAAAAAAAGGGATAATCTCACCAATAAAGATTTAAAACAGATTCCATAATAAAGAAAACATAATCCAACCACATCCTAAGAAGAAAAACATAAATAATACTATATGAAGTTCATGTAATTTACCTAAAACAAACAATGAATTCAAACAGGGTTACCATAACCATACATCAATGAAACCATTGAGCATGCTTCAATCCCAACATTTACACAAGGATGATATTGGTGGTTAGATAGCTTTGAATGAGACTACCTACCACCAAGCCAAAATCATGGAAAAACAGTGGTACTGATACAGGGGGACCCGAGAGGGCTCCCACCATGGAAACAAACTAACACATGAGATTGAACCAAAACACCAATATTGGGAACCACAAATGTACTCCCAATCATAGGGGGTATACTAACATTATCCTTCTTCCAAAAGAACTTACATGATACCCACAGTGGGACACCCCACCGTAAAAAAATCATATTAACCAACTAGTGTGGTCCAATATGAAAAATACCCATAAGAAACAATCCCAACTACATGGGGTTGTTCTACAAAACTGATAACTAGTATAAAAACAACACAGTTCACCACTTTCAAGAGAATTACCATCACAGAATGATCCAATCAAATTCCGTTATAAAAAATATCATACAAGGTTTTTCATACAAGATCAATCGTACTGATAGATTCACCCATAGGGGTTCAATCACTAGGATTGTGAAAACAAAACCACCCCACCTTCTTATAACCAAGGAGGGGCTTTTTTATAGTAACAAATTACATTCCTTTGGGATATGGTCCGAACATCCATTTTCCCAACATTAGACCACTAAAAATTAAACAACCATATTGAAAACGAAATCTATCTCCACATCCCATAGTAGATATATAATTTAATGAATAATCTATTACATCTATGGGGTTTTTTCCTGACTACGTACCAGCTTCACATCAGGACCTATGGCTGGAGCTCAAATGATTGAAGCATATCATGCCTTGCAGTCGGGAACTATAACCACTAATCTAAACTTATTCTTCTGGTTTCACGTGCAACTACACAATGATCAAATATCATAAACATAATATGACATAGTAAAGAACCACCGAACAAAAACCCTACAACTGACAGAGACATTAACACGAGTGGAACTTTGAAAAATGTTCCATTTATTATTATATTACCTCAAGGAACAACAAAAACCTTGAAATGACTGACTAAGGACCTAGAGGCCCTCTTGGAAATAATTTTTCATCAATAACCCCAAACATCATTAAACATCATTACTTGAACCCACCTTCATTTCTTCCGAATGAATCTTATAGACACAACGATGTCAAACATCACATTTGATGATATTAGAAACTCAGGAAACCTCATGAACCAAGGTGTATTTCAACCTTCCAAAACCAGTCTCCCAATACACAAGGATCTATATAACTAAAAAATAATATCGGTAGAATCAATATCAAAATCTCAAGAGGAAATTTCTAATTTTGATTCATTGGAGGATCATCCAAAGGTGGATCACATTTTCTGCACATGAATCATGTATTAACTCATTAGGGGGGGAGAAACATTACCAATAAGAAAACCCAAGGATCCAACCAAGATGGTTCTTTGGTCAAAACATACCATAATCGAGAACCAAACACGTGAGTGGAACAACCACAAGGGCTTCCCGAAATACTTTCTGAAAGATACCTCAAAACAAAAATCCAACCCAACATTCCTACAATTAAACAAAAAAATAATTCCAACAATGGGGGGTTATCAAACTCAATATATGCCACAAGAAAAATCTAAATAAAATATCAAAACACAAAACCCATATAATGGTTTTAAAAACATAAAATGTTATTGTAATGAAATAATTTAACGGAATATAAATGGGATGATGGTAATCGCATCCACCAACAGTACCCAATAAGCCTCACACATGAATGATTCCATGACACACTAGGAACCCTCCACCAATTCATACCAGCACTCATCTGGACATGCCATTAACCACCCATCATCCCATATAAATCAATTCATGTGGTCACACCCATAAATACCAAAGGTTAAAAAATTCACTCCACTTTTCAAAACCAATACATTAAACTAACAAATCCTTTTTCTAAAAAATTATATCCACTAAATCAAATAAATATTCAAATAATATAAAACTTTTCTTATAAATCACCAACCATTCAAACAAAATCTCACTTTAAATACATACACATTAATTTCAAAATATCTCATCCCATTTCAAGACACTTCTTATTTGGTGAAAATAATTCATTTCATCAACACCCATTCTTTAAAAAACTCATTTATTCTTATTGAAAAAAAGTTCCCTTAAATTCATGAAACATTAAAAATTACCACCTATTACCAAAGATAAATTCATCTTCAAACCCCACACATAAATTCTAAAATACTTTTTTCCATTCAAAAAACATTTTAATAATCCAAAAAATTATATTTGAGCAGATTATCAAAACCCACATTAACATAATTAATACATTCAAAAGAGGTGTAATCACACCAATTTTCATTTAAAAACAATTATAAAAACTTATTTCAACTCATTTAGTAAACAAGAAATTTTTTCAGTAGTAGATATTCTATTAAAAAAGATAATATAATGTAAAATCAAGTAACATTCTCGTTCAAATAATTTCTCTATTATTTCAAAACAATAACACACAAGACAATATGAGAGGAAAACAGGGTTGGTGGGTGTCTTGGAAACATGGTTAGATGTTATGACCCACCTTCAAGAATATGTGGGATGAGAAATCAAAGTGACATTCCCTACCTTCTTCAAGATGAATGAGTGATAATGACCTCCGAGTACCACCTTCAATAGGCCCCATGGTGGCGACTATCATCATGGTTATATAATCTCACACAAAATGAAAGGCATAAGCCTTTTTAATGAATACATTATCAGGGTAGAAGATAGTAAAAATACCAAACAATTCCAAATAAATTATTATAAATGGAAAAAAAATCCAACCCATTCATGAATTAAACATGAACTCCATCCAAATTACAACAAAAGTACCAAAGAATGTTCCCAAAAAAGAGACTGAGCAAGAAAAAAACAACTATCCAAATTCCAGAGCTAATAATTTATAGAGTGGTCCTCAATTTTCTCATGGATCCCTGAAAACCATTCCACAAATGTAGGGAGATTATACAATTATACCCAGTAGGAAAACCAATTCCACCCGTCCATAAGTGGGGGGAACCTACTAATTCTCTTGTGATAGAATAATAGAACTTAAAAACAGATTCTACGGTGTACTAAAAATCCCAGTCTCACCAGGATAAAATAAAGAAATATCTCATGTCAAGTAAATTAGTAGTATATGCATGTTGATATTTGGGTACACCACACCACATTTTCCACTAGTTAGCTACTCATTCAGAATGGATAATGCCTTGACACTACCACTAATCCAAAATAATAACCCACTACTACAACCTGCCTACAAAAACCTAGGCCTCAAACAACAAAGAAATATGGCCCATAGATTCCTTGGACACAACCACACCACACATCCCTCCCATAAACACATGGGCTACAAAAAACAGACTTCTCGCTTGAAGGCACCTGGGCCTCATCATGAAGACACGAGGAAAAAATCCTGGCATGCAATCACCTGGTCCCCTTGTACATATTAAAAAAAATGTCCAATGGATATTAGACTAATGTAAACCTCAATATATTATATCCTTCTCAGATATTCTTGAGCGAAAAGAACATGAAATAGGGAGAGAAGAAGATAGTCAGTAACCAGTCATCCATCCCCCTAGTAGGATGTTGGAAAAGAACCCATCTACCATGAAATGGGGGTTTTTGGAACAAGGTTATCATCAAGGTTGGGGTGTGTATATAAATCACAAGGAAATAAAATTTATACATATAGATAATAAAACAATCATCTTAACATATGGTTTTTAAACAAACTATCATCCTGCATAAGACCACAATTTTTACTACCCCTATACCACAACCATAAAAACAGCAATAATAAAACACAATACCAACCCCTTTTAATTTAAAAACATTCCAATCATTAATTAAGGGGTTCACAATAATTTATTTTATTACAACCTAGGGAGACTAACATCCACAACCATACCCAACTCAATAGAGAAAACCAAGACACAACCACACTGCTCAAACAGACCATTACAACATCATAGTCCAACTTCACAAACAATTTTGAAAACATTGAAATAAACCCATGGATGTCCCACTTATTACAAGTTCATCTATGCCATAATCAATCAATCTCTCAACCTGAGATTCTATCACACCTCTTATACCACCCAATATACATAGCGCTCAAAAAACACCACTAAATAGCTTCCTTGTTGCAGTAATATTCCATACCCCAAACACAAGGTCATTCCATATGTCCTCGCCTTTACCCATAACCGGTTTACCAATAGCAAAATCACACAACCCCCCATGAAGTACAACACCAAAAAAGACACAACACACAACCATGCCATTCATTAATGAGTTTATAGATTTAGTAATAGGGTTTATTTAATTCCACTTTATATAATATGGGTGATAATAAAATAGGTTTTTTTCCTTAGGAGTACATTAATTTAACCAAGTATTCATGATTATATAGATTTCATGTTAAAAATATTTTTGAAACCATCACAACAAAATACAGAACACCATCAGTGCTAAAGCAATGACCACCAACGACCATGATGAGTTAAAGGAATTAAGACCAATACAATTAAAAACATTGTTCATAGATACCAATTAAAATATAATATTTAAAATCATCACAACCCTTCCATTATTTCATTAATCTTTTTTATCTTTTGATCATCATATTCTGTTCCCCTCATATATTAGTTGTTAGTGAAAAATGACGCATCTATTCTTCACAGTGAAATATTACTACACCAACCCCGCATGATACACAAATAAAAAGAGCCAGAGAAATCCATACCTGAGATAATAGGATTCCAAAAACTCCTCATAGAATCAAAATTTGGTGTCGCGTGATCATTTGGAAAATTTCAAGAAATAACTATAAGGAAATATTTATTGATAACTATTGAGGAACATGTGAATCCAGAGGAAGGGAAGTATCTAGGTGCACCAAGAGGGAACATAAACACACTGGTAAGATAATATACTGGCTTTGATAAACCAGATTCTATATCAAAGAAATAATAGTTTCAAAAGACATTAATATGGGATCGTGGAAACGATCAAATAGTATGAATATCTAAAAGTTCCTAGAGTGTTATGATATTAATGATATTCTTATTATGCATTGAAGAACTCTAAAAAATCCCAACAATGCTTTAGTCATAGTTAATGTCAAATAATACATAAGAGGGGTGAAATTGGATAAAAACTGGGGAAATTGGGGAAACCTATAAATTTACCAAATGGGTGAGCCACCGTTTAGGGTGCCACAATCACAATGCCCCCATTACGGTGCCACCGTTTTTCTGCCACTATTTCGGAGTTCCTCTATTACGATAACATTATTTCGGTGTGCCACCATTACAATGCTACAATGTCGGTGTGCCACCGTCATGGTGCCACCATTTTGGTGAAACTATATTTTCGGTAAACCCATGATACAAACCACTGTGACCCCCTAATAACACCAAGAACAATGGATTTTCCCAAATGAACAGCCTAGGGAAATCTGATTAATTACATTAGATAATTATTAAAATTTCCTCATCCATAAGAATTTTAACCCAAACACAGAAAAAGAGGGGTCCAAACAACCACCCCATATGATAACTCTTAGGTATAAACAAACAAATGTTGATAAAAAACAAGAGGGAAATACTCGACATCCAGTAACATCTCAACGAAAACTACTACCCCAAACAACCTCACAAACACCAATGTTCCCACTTTTCAAACACCTGGATTAGGGATCTTGTTCCTCTATCTCGAGATATTATCTGATTTGTGAGGAACTGACATTCCTACATTGGTTCAGTTGAATCCTCATTAATGTGTCTTTATTAAGGATACACACAATCATAAATTTTTACACACATTCATAGAATAAGGAAACAGCTCATCTCAGAGAAAATGAGTTCAAGAATTAACTCATAAGCAAAGAAGAATGAAAAACACATGATAAAACTCAGAATAGATCCATGTATGAAGATCAAATTTGTTCATATCATTCCCAAGTATTTTTCTCGTGGTCACCATGCCTCAATAACTCTAAAAAAATGGAAGGATCCATCCATGATGGACCTTCTCTTCATAATCCTCAATTCTTACTAGTCACTCCAATAAATTCTTGCCATAATCGATATACTAATCTCCCTAGAAAATGTTGTGTGAGTTTTCGTGTAGATACTGATGGAGCTGAGAGACATAGCAGATGTCGTGTGTCCTTTCCAACCATGGTAGCAATTCCAGCTGATATGAATTCTCTCTAACTTGTCCAACAACTTGAAATTTCTGATTAACATAGGATAAATATTTATCCCTCTACCAAACCACCACTGCCAACATCTAGTGGAAACCTTCAATGAAACAATGTCTCCATCCTTAAACACAAAATTTTACCCCCTATGATCAACAAACTACTTATATTGAACATTTGTTGCCTTCATCTTCCCACAAACAAGTTGCACATTCTCTGTCATACTCTTCACCTCATCCAAACCAAGAATAGCTTCCCCCTACATCAGTCAAGAACAAGGGGGAATAACACAAACCTCAATAGAGTGATTCTATCAGATCCATTCTAATGGAAGAGTGGTATCAATTACTGTAAGAAAAATCTAATATGATAAATTTTTTCACCCAATACTGACTAATTTTCAGAACACATGCCTGTAACATGTACTCCCACATCTAGATGGTCTTCTCTGTCTATCCACCCCTTCTGATTGTTGAATTTAGTGTTGAGGTGTAACTGAGTGCTAAAGGCATGTTGAAATCCCTATTAGACACATGATGTAAAGCGTGTATCCCAATAAAGTACAAGGGATCTTCAAGCTCCATGCTGCCACAACACCCCTTCCAGAAACCCTTTTGATAAGCCATCCACTACGCTTGACACCTTGATCTATAAGAAGTGAGCCGATTTCATCAACCAAACCAATACTATCCTTGAATCATCACAACCTCCCTATCGCCTAGGTAATATATTGATGAATCCAATAATTATTTCATCCCATGTACACTAAGAAAACTCTAAAGGTTGTAATAGACCACCAGGAACATGGTTCTCAACCTTCATTTCCTGATACACTATGCACCTTGCCACAAACTCTGCCATATCTTGCTTCACCCTCAGGCCACCAAAACTATTCACTCAAGACTCGGTAAATTTTTGAATCTTCTGGATGCACATCTAGTGGTCATCTATGGAACTCATATATGACATACACATACATTTCCACCTGGAAAAATAGTGTCCCATGAAATATCATTCGATTCTGATTATCCTCCAACCATATCTCTAGAGAAACACCTTGTATAGTATGATCACACAACAAATTAATCTCTATGTTTCCCTTCTAAGAATCATCCACCTTCCACACCCATGAATACTACACAGTTATCTGAAATATATAGGCTTTCTTCTCCACACTTTCAACTAGAAGGAATGTTGGAAACACTAATATTACCTTCCAAGCATTTGTGAATTCCCAAACTTCCTCCTTCTACGAATTAATGTGTAATGCCTCGACCGCCATGTTCTTATTTATTGAGGCGTAAGAGAACTCGAACTTATAGTACTAGAGAAACAAAATCCTCCTTCACTTCTACATGTTTAGGTCTGTTTGGGAGAAGATATATCTCATGCTATTGTGATATGTGAATACACAGAAGCACTCACTGATGAGGTAATGTCGCCAAAAAATTAATGTGAATACTACCGATGCATACTCCAGGTCATGATTGGCATAGTTATCTTATTGTGTAAATAACTACCTATACCCCTAAAAGATCTCTCCCTACTACTGCATCGGCACACATCCCAAACCTAGAATGAAATCGTCATAGAACACCTCGAATTTCACCTGTTACATTGGGAACTTAAGGACTGGATCACTGACCAGTTTCCGGTCTGAGAGATGAATGCTTTCTGACACTACTCAGTTCACATGAAGCACAAGAAGTTTATGTACAATAATTTCAATGGAGTAGAAACTCAAGAGTTGTTATGTATGATCCTCAGATAATAACTTGCTAGACCTAGGATTCTATGAACCTCTAAAACATTCTTACACACTTAATAAAAAAACTACCTCGACCGGGGTTGGATCCACTAATATCCCATGATTAGACACCACATGTCCATGTAAGTGCACCTATCATATCCACAATATCCACTTTGACAACTTCCCATAGTGCTTGGGGTGCCATAGGACCTCCAAGACTATACTAAGATGCTCAGTGTTAACATACTCTAACATTGAGTAGTCCCATAATATCATCAATGAACATGACACCAAACTAGTCCATAAATTGAGGAAGATAGAGTTCACGAGCCCCATGAACACAGCAGGTGTGTTCCTTACACCGAACGGCATGACCACAAACCCAAAGTTCCCATACCAAAACATGAATGTAGTATTCATGGTGTTACCCTCTTTCACCATAAACTAGCTATATCCAAACCATAGATCAATCTTGGAGAACCAACCAACTCCACTTACCTAATCAAAAAGGTCATCTATTCTCAGAAGTGGTTTAAGGATTTTTGACTGTTTCATGATTCAGTCTTTGGTAGTCTATGAATATCCTCATGCCAATGTCTTCGTTCATCATGAACAACACTAGAGCACCCCAGAATGAAATAGTCATCCAAATAAAACCCTTTTTCATCAGTTCATAAACCTAAATCATCAACTCTCGCAACTCATAAGGTGACATCTGATATGTATGCATCAAAATCCGATAGTCACTAGGTTAAATGTCTATTCTAAATGCAACGTTAGTTAAGGGGATAGAGTAAAACCCTCTTTAGGTAAAACATCATGGAATTTGCGATAAAATCATAGGACCTCCAGCATCTTAGAACCCTTTAGACCCTATGACAGCTTGGAAAACACAAAAAGAAGTGGATACACATGCTAAATGCCAACACAATGACTGTGATCGCCAATAAAAGATTCACATTGGATATCCATATCCAAAAACATAATTCTCCTCTGAAGTAATTCAATAATTTAATGCACATAGAATAACCAATCAATGCCAATAATGAAATTTTATGGTTGCATCTATATAAGAAGATAATCCCCACTAGACTGATGTGACCCCAACATTTGTCTGCATTCAGATCAATCATCAAACATGTTGTTATGACCTCTAATTGTCTTGAAAAGCACTAGTGGAACAAAAATTATATCTATATCTAGTCCCAATGGATGAGCTATACTGGGTAAAACAAATGAGTTTGATTATCATAAATCAAAAAATCACATGAAATCGTACTAAACAGACTGATCTTACATCAAAAAACCTCCGACCACACTAGATCTTCTACTTTGGTAGTGTGTAACATCCAACTCACAACTCCTCTAATACTTTACCACATACTACATCCCTAACCAGACCCTATTTTAGGTCCCTATGAAGCATCTAGATGTCATCCTTCTCTAGAACCATCATCCCCCGATGTAGAGGGAGCCTTCTTCCCCTAATGGTGGAACAGTTTCATCCAAAACAGCTACTGGTCAGGTGGGCGGTAATCCTACCCACCACTAATGTATTTTGATCAATGTGGGAATTGAATCTGAAGATGTCCAAGGTATCTATAAAAAACACCTTAGTCTCGGGACATTGGGGAATGGGTAAGGACTATGATATTAGAATTTGAACAACGATGGACTCATTCTCAATGGGGGAAACATGGAAGGCCCTGAGTCTAGAGACCACCTATTGACTTGCTTCCCCATTGATGAACTTGGTCGGATCTTCCTTCAAAATACACCTTCATACGTGTTCATCCTCTCCACAAATTCTTCCTTCTTCCGAACATATATGTATGTCAGTAGGGTAAAGGGGGTGACGACATATGGAAGACGAGGTTAGACTTCCTCCACAAAGCATCTCTCTTTAGACTCCTTGTTAAGAAGTGATCTGGAGAAAAGAGGAGGCGATCTAATAACATGGTCCCCAATTCCCTCACTGACATACTCCCCTACTATAGGGAGTGCATCTTCTACCTCATCTCATCCTTCATTATTGTGGAATTAATATTTTCCTAAAACACGTTCTTCAAGTAATCACACAATAAATTAGTCTCATTCCTCTTCTTGAGGTAAGGAACCCACCATTGACATGACGCTCCTCACATATGACTCCATTCCAGAGAATCACCGTACTCCCATAGAGCAAGGATCATGTTAATGGTTATTGTCAGCTCCTCATGGAATATGTCAGTCTCTATATATTAAAATATTCCTTTATACTTCCCGAAGGGCTTCCACAAGAAATCATGAATGGTATTCTTCCATAATTAATCACTTTCCTCTCAATCTCCCCTCCTCTGATAAACAATTTTAGCAAGCTGGGCCTCAATATCTCATACCACAAATGGGAATAGTTGGAGTTCCATAACTGAAAAATTTTAACATAGTAGTCTTAAACCTTAGTAGAATGGAAATTTTGTTAATGATTAATTTTAACTAATCATTTATTTTAAATTCCCAAAAAACCCAAGTAACATAAGATAACATGTCATTATGATTCATGTACCATTCATATGGATATAAGAAAAAATCCAATTTTTTCCAAATGAATAGTGATTTAATAAATGCATTTACCTCTTTTAATAGTGCAATTGAATTAAATCTAAATTTGAAAAAAAAATCTATAAATAAATTTACATAATAATATTTAATTTTGGATGTATAATGTCATGATTATATTAGGGTGTATTTTTCTTATTTTCATAGCAGTGTTTTGTTAAAAATAAATATTGAAAATACTAAATTTTAATTAAAAATTTCATTTTCATATAAATAATTTATAGTCATAAATTATTATTTGAAATAGTTTTAATGTAAAACTAGTATAAATATTCATATTTTAATCATAATTATGTGATTGTAAAAAATATCATTTTGAAATAGTTTATAAAAATATTTTATACTTTTGAAAATGTTTTATAACACCTTGACCCCAGAAGCATAGAGCTGGTGCATTATTTTAATACAATATATTGATTATAAGAAATTAAATCCATGCCTACTAATCAGTTTAGTAGTCTTGTAAAATAGATTACAAATAGGGAAATTACATAACAATTTTTAACATAAACTACAACATAGACAATAATTTGAGAATAGAATTATTCTCCATGCTTAACCCTACATATCAGTCATAATACACTTCATGGAATCTTTTGAAAATTAAAAATAAGAAATGGTTGATCTTAGGTGATTACTAAGTGTAAGAATATAATATAATATATTATAAATAAATAATCAAAAACCTTAATGAATTATGTTTAACAAAAAAATCCCTCTAATAATGAACTTGATAATATATTGAAAGAAAAAATAATTCCACATAATATAAGAATAATAATGGATATACTACAAGTCAAATTATCCCATGGAATAACATTAAAAAACTTCATAATAAGGGAATCCATAATGAAAGACATATTAACAATCATGATATATCCTCGATATAGTTGTTGTCAATATCTAGACCCATGACAATTTATGTTTGTGGGTAGAAACCTGTATTATTTGTGCCATGATCTATCCTACAGACAATGTTAAATTTCATGGAAAACAAATGCGAAGGGTTTTTCACCAACTAATAGGATTTCATGAGACCTACCGATGCATCAATAGGCTATATCAGGCCCCAAACATCACTCAAAATGTCCAATTAATTCCTCATATATAAAAGGTGAAACAAAACACAAACATTCATATTAAAAATAAATATGAAATGTTAACACATTAACTATAAACCATGAATGTTATAAAAATAGAACATCCATAGTCAAACCTAATATAAAACCTTAAACACAATATAGAACAGTGTATCATAATAGATTAACCATAATTTAACATAAAACCCAACAATGATGTTGAAATATATGAAATTAATATAACAATACCATTAAATTTCTTTGAGAGAAATATCCATTTTGCATTTAAATCATTTAAATTCAATGAAATTATAAAATAAAACATTTTTCTTGAATGTAACCTTGTATGATAATATGGAAATAATCAAAATTTCAAGTATTCATAATGGAGGAAAATATTCACTCATGTCATATAATTTAAAACACATTCTTTCCGTAATTTGTTAAAAATGTCATCAAGTATCTCATATTAAAAATGATAGAAATATTCCTTTAAAAACATTTTATAAAAAATAAAAAATGTTTAATAATGACATTCAAAAATTTTCAATAATATTATAAAATATAATTTTAATAAAAATAGAGATGGATGATATATGTTTCCAAATAGATACTTATATATAATGAATGGTAGATAATAAAGTGATTGTGACTTTAACCCTTAATGTGTTCTTTGAATTAATTTAGGGTAAGTGAAACTTCTATATAATGGTAAGATAATGTTAATAAATTATACTATAACCATATTTATATTAAGGATATAATATATTATCTTATTATATCGTTTTGTTAATAATATTTTTTTATTACAGTTGTTTTGGGAGTTAACTGCTTCATTCACTCATTCATGTTTTATCACGTATATCATGTTTTTTATGAATGTGATGTATTTTATTAATATCTTAAAATTTATTATGTTCATAATAAATATTTTTACTCATCATATATATTTTATAATAATTATAGAATGGTTTACATGGAGAATGAATCTCACCAAATTGTAGAGATGGTAGGTCGTACATACGCACGAGCAACAGTATCATTCCCTTTTTGGTAAAATGGTATAGAATTCGATTGAATATTAATTATCACAAATAATATCATGTCATATTTATTATTTCCATCCTTTAAAATCATTATTATACCCATTGAAATACGGTATAAATGAAAAAAAATGCACCACGATAGGAAGATGGTAAGTCATATGTACAAATGTTTGTTGATCTTGTTTATCATAGGATGGGTAAAAGGAGTAATTTGGTTTTCCCATGATCATATTAACATC
This sequence comes from Viscum album, assembly GCA_963277665.1. Taxonomy (NCBI): domain Eukaryota; kingdom Viridiplantae; phylum Streptophyta; class Magnoliopsida; order Santalales; family Viscaceae; genus Viscum; species Viscum album. The sequence goes on from OY728165.1 coordinate 294,638,477, forward strand.
TAAAAAATTATATGATACTGGATATAATATTTTATTATGTAAAAAACATAGTAATAGAATATAGAATATGAAAATAAGTTGAATTGAATTGGTAAAACAATTACCTATTCTTCGAGTGTCCCCTTTTGATTTTTACAAGAGGACTCCTTAGGATAAATTTATGCCAAATGTCTGTCCTCTAGGGTAATATTATGGATGTTGGGAGGCTAATTGGTTATGTTTCTTCTGATCCAAATGGATTTTGATATGTTAATTAAAAATAATTAAATGTGCCCTTTTATAATAGAGGTGAGGGGTATTGTTGGATGATCTTAAAATATTAATTTCTTATAAATATATTTTTCGTTTTAAAATAAATAAAAATTGATTATTTTTAGTCTAATATGAGAATTGGTAGAAATCACCACATAAAATCAGTTTTATAAATATTTAGGCTATAATATAAACATTTTCATTTGGATATAACCATTTATTATTCAGTTTATATCTTACCGTGTCTTACTGTATTTTTATAATATAGGGTTAATATAATTACTACAAAATATAAAATGTACCCCAATTAGATCCTTAATGAAATATTTTGAATTGTAATATTTATTTTTAAGAAAAATATATTTTCATCACATCTATATCATTTAATATATTAGTATTTATTTTAAAATATCATATATTCCAATTTTAATATTTTTCAGTATTTTTATTTTTAAAATACCTTACCATAATGATAACTTCTAACCAATACATAAAATATGTCACAATATTGTTTATGTTGTATATGAAATTATTTTTTTGTCATTCTTTAATTCAAAATATATTTATTTTAATATTTTTAATATCATTTATTTGATATTTATATTAATAAAATAACTTCTACATAACTATTTGTTCATTAATGGAAATTATTTATTCTCTAAAATTGTAAATAAATTTTTGTGATTTAAGTAATTAGTTAAAATTGTGAAATAATGTTTATAATTTATTTTATCTAATATATATATATATATATATTATTATAATTATAACAAATGAGAGTTTGACATTTTTCACAAGAATTTATTTTAATAATATTCATGTCATATTCATGGAAAATGAACCATTAAATGACTTCATTTTGAAAAATAGGTTAAAAATATTTAATCATGTCATTCAAAATTATTTTTCTAGGTGTTAGTGTAATTTTATATTATTTTTTTACTTTTAATTTCTTGATTTTCATAAACTATGGTAATAAAAAAATTACTAAATTATGTATTCATAATTCCAAAAAATAAAATGAACACATTTAAATAATTTGGACCCACTAATTCAATATATAGAATTGAATTTTTAAAATTGATAACATAGATGTTTTAGTGATTAATTTAATTTTAATTCAGTTTATTAAATGTATAATGGGTTTTAAAAAGTTAAAACATTTCAAAAGATTAAAATGTTTTTACCTCAAACATGTTGTTATATTTTATGCTAATGACCAAAATGAAATTAAATGGTAAAAATATATTCTATTTTTACTCTAAAAACATTAATTAATATAATTTATACATATATATTATTTTAATGAAATAAAATTTAAATTAAAATATAGAATATTTTTTAATTCATCATAACATACAAATTAATATATTAAAAAAATTAATCAAAAATAAATTTTTATATATATATTCAAATGGATAAGTTTGTTTTCTTATATGTAATATATAAATTCATTAGGAACCATATTTAAAATTACACCTCCTTCCAAAGTCTACAAATCTAAATTGTTTTAAAAATATTGATTTTATCCGAATATTGGAATATTTTCATATATCATGGAAATAAAAAACATAACATGAATGTGAAAAATATATAAAATTTATAAATTCAAAATTTTGTGAATACTATTTTGAACTAATAATTTAATGATAATTTTTTATGTTATATTAAAAATAAATATTTTATTAATATATTATTGTTTAGTAAAATTGGTCCATTCATGTAACCCAAGACAACCCATTATTCAGTGAAGCATAACATTATCGTAGTGTTTCATAGAAATAAAGAAATAATCAAAATTAGAAATATTTAGAAATGAAAAAACAACAAACTCTAGGGGTGTTACATTCTCTCCTATTTCAATATATTTTCTCCTCTCAATTTAATCTCATGTTTAAATACTAGGGTTTTGACGTTTCAAAATATTTTTATTGAAATCCCACATAATAAAATTATGAGACCCACACTTTATAATAAATAATGGAATGTATTAAGGTCACTAATGATAACACGTACTAGGGTTCCATAATAGAAAACATAGACATGAATGAAAAATATAACCATCAATTTATTATGGAGAGGGGTAGATTATATGACATGAAAAACATAACAATCACAAATCTCTAAATAAGCAGTGATCTAAGGGATCATTTTATTCAAGGGAACGATTACTCGGTTATTTTTTTTTGTTTCATGATCCTTCCTGAAGAAGAATTATTATGCAAGTATTTAGTTGACTTCTTTCTAAGTTAAACTCATAACTTCATCCTTTAGTTGTGCTATGATCTATATTAACATCACCACTTACTCTAGTAAATTAATGTTCAAAATGAAATTTTCACACCAGAAGAACTTTTTATATATCATAAGGCCCGCATGTATTTCCTTGATCCTCTAAATTTTTAATGAAACAAAAAAAGTTATCCTAAGGTATCTAATAAATCATACTTTAACCTCAAACAATAATATCCAATGTTCATTATAATCCATTACATCATTATGATTTTTCCAAAATACATCTTTCCAAATTAATATTCTAAAAAGGTCTCTACATTTCCAAAATAAGTCATATCATCAGATTCCATAACAACATAATGTTGCTTTTATTGACACATACTACATATTTTATAAACAAAAAAAACATAACAAAAAAATTTATGCCTCCAAATAATTATAGAATAAGTGTCGTGGTAGAATTCTCATATATTTCATTATTTTTATAGTAAGTACATTGATAATAAAATATTCAAAATCACATAATTCATGAATCCAAAAAACAAAAATACATTAATTATTCCATTTTGAATATAGTAACATTATAATCCTGACCTAGAACCATTTTTAAAGATATATTTTCATGAATCTTTGGAAATTTATTTTCATAATGCCCAATTTCCTGATAGTTGTGAAAATGAATATTATTCTTTTGTTCCTTCCCATAGAAATTATTTTCTTTGTGACACTTTTCTTAACATTTATAAAAAATTCCCAGTTGTTTCAATAACATCCTTCGATGATTCATTCCATAAGTATCACATGTTTGAAAATCCTCGATTCCCATCTTCCCTTTATCTTTCTCTTGATCCACCATTATCTTATTATTTATAATTCTCTTAATGTCAAAGGAAATAGTGAATCTAATTTCTGTATTGATAGCACATGAGATAATATCTTATTATGATGAGAAAGATTATGTGACCAGTGTCCATCAGACTAATGGTTTTAAACCATAAAATAATCAATCCATATTTCTTCTTGTCTAACATATGTAGTCTGCAACATGACTTGCTACCTTAGTGAATTTTTCCCCATACATTCCTACATTGTCTTCCTCCCTTTTCCTCAGACCTAAAAATTTCATTTCCATATCAACTCGATGTTCTCAATGAAAGTAGTTTTTATAAAAAGTTCTTTAAACTCCCTCTATTCCATATTTTATAATTCATCGTTTTCCTTCATTTTTTGAATTAATTACAACCATTTATCTGTGTCACGACCCATCCTCGGGGCCCGTTCCGTGACTACCCCAAGCCCGCCTTCCATAGGCCAGGGGATGGTGACTAGCACCAAAGGCGTAAATCCTAATAAGGGGAAGGCATTTTCTTTATACATGTAAACAAACACACAACAGAGTACTCAAGATAATGTAAAGACTAAGTAAACTGAGTATAAATGTACGTGCTGGAAGTAAATGGTCCAGTACACAAACCCAACTAAAAGTACATTACAACTTATAAAAGAAAGTAAAACAGCTGAAAAGTAAAGCAGCAACCACCAAGTCGTCCTCCAGAATTCCCACCTGAAGGGTGGGTACAGATATTCTTGTCGACTCCTCGGATTTGGCCGTCCGCTGCGAGTATGTCCCACCAAGTGGTCCTCCTCCGGGTACAGTCTTGCTCTACAAGCCTCAACCACGATCAGCATTGTTCGTCGTCTTCAACCGAAACAACTTAGTGCGGGCATAGCCCATGCAGGGTTGATTATACGATACTCATTAGGTACCCCGAGACTCCCGAAGGCCTCCCAGAATCCAAAAAATGATAAACCACAAAGGAAAGTTACAAACACGAAATATCAACCAACTCTACTTAGGTATATTGCAATACATATACCTAAGTGATCAAATCTAGTTTGGCTCCAACACACGAGCCCAAGTATAACCCAGTCCACACAGGAAAGCACAACCCAGTCTACAAAAGAAAGAACAACCTAGTCCACAAAGGAAATTAAGTCAATCATATAGATGATATTCATTGAAAATCAAGACACATATCACACAGGTATACTACTCACGATGAGGTGTTGAGATGATAGATGTATCCTCTGAATCATCTCCCCTACCGAACCCACATAGGATCCAAGTACATAAGTTGTCGCTGTCGAACCCACTTAGGATCCTAGTACAGTAACCATTGAAGCCAACCCACGTAAGATCCAAGTACATTCGTCCTCGCTGCTAAACCCACGTAGAATCCAAGTACAGTCTTCCTCGCTGCCGAACCCATGTAGGATCCATGTATAGTCATCCTCGCTGTAGTCCCCATGTAGGATCCAAGTACAGTCATCATCGTTGTCGCAACCAGCTCTAGGGTTCCCACACACAGCACACTCGAATCCGGGAGGGTCCGCCCCTGAGCCAAGGTGATGATACATCAACTTTCAAGAAGTCCAGAGTTGATGTATCCTAATGTTCTGTCTCGTCAATAGGAACTCAATGAGATAGACGGCGCGTCAATCGGATGCCCGGTCTGAGAGTTATTGGATTTTTCGTCCCCGGGGCCCAGTTTGTTTTTAAGAAAAAAACAACCTGACCATACTCCAGTTGCGTCCAAATCTCAAGCAGAGTAAGCCAAAAGAACCGTCTCGCTAAGAAGAATTTAACATAATTGACGGAATGTTATTTGGACGTTCGGTCGTTATGTTATAAGTGTTTCCGCTCTAAGGGCCCGGTTGGTTTCGGGTTTGAACCAACCTGTCCATACAAAAAATTTGTTGAAGCCTATAGTGTAATATACCCAAACGACCATCTCAATCCAAGTATCCCAATGCGACTGACGGTGCATCGATCGGAGGTCTGTATCCCAAGATATAGTTGTACGAATGAACCTAGTCCGAAACTAGGGGGTTTGGGCCCGGTCCGACCCGGCCCAATACCCCCTGGGTCGGCCCGAACTGGGTTGAACAGACTCAGGTCTGGGTCCAGCACGATTGGTAGCAGCCCGGCCTGGCTGGTGCAGCCAAGCCTGGCTGTCATGGCCCGGCCCGGTTGGCTGCTGCCATCGGCCCAGCTCAGATGCTGGCCGCGGCTCGGATCGTGGCCGAGCGGGGTTCGAAGGGGGGTGCCGCCCCCTTGTCTCCGAAACGGCGGACCCTATGGGGTCTGACTAATGTGCTGGGAGGGGGTTTCAACCCCCCGTTTTTTCTTGAAAATGACTGGCCATTATGGCCGGCCAGTTGAGCCGCTGCAAGACCCACAGGGTCCCGCCTCCTGGATCGCCGGCGGCCGGTTGTCTGGCCACCCCTGTTGGACCGCCACGAACTAAGGTCACGACTCTTCCTTGACCGGCGCGGCGCGAAGGCGAAGCGCCCCTCCGCTGCGGACCTCTCCTGACGCGGCCTCCCTTGGTCTCTTATGCGCGGCGCAATCGCGTTGCGCACCTCCACCGCGGCCCGCTCCTGTTGCGATTCCTTCGGCCTCACCGGCACCGCGCAACGGTGCCGCGCACCATCATCGTTGCCCACTTCTATCGTGGTCCTATTCGTTCCCACGCAGTGCAACATCACCACGCCGCCTTCACCACAATGATCAACTAAGATTAAAAAGTTAAGGGGAGGAGGATCAGTTGTGTTTGTGCGGTCTGATATCCTCCTGTTATAACGATATGATGTGGCCAAAGAAAACGAGATGTTCAACGATAAAATAATCACATTTTTAATTAATTAAAATTGAACTTAACCCCTACCTTGATAAACGATATCGTTTGCCGGTGATATGGAAGATGGTGTCACGGGGTGAGGTTTCAAAGATGGCGTTGGCGTGCATCCAAGGAGCGGATGACATCTCAGACTAGCTGCGAGGAGATGAAGAAATGGCATGTCGTCTCTCCTTATGGTGACGACATTCTTCGTCAGAGGGTTTCGTTCTTCGCGAGAGGATAAAGTTCTTCCAACAGAGCTCAAGCTCTCTCCCCAGTTCCCAACACAACAAGATAAACCCAAAAATAAAATAAGTCTCACCTTATTTTATTAATTCATTCCATGCATTTAAATTTTAAAATTCAAACACATAACTCTCTTATTTGATTTAGTGTGTTGGAGTGATTTAATTTGGGTAAGGTGAGGAGAGGAGAAGTCACCCACTTAATTACAAGGTTGTTTAATAAGTTTAAAGGGGTTGAGTTAAGGGGATAGGGAATGTGAAGGGTTGGGATCGTGTGGTCCCCACTTTACATTTGTCATATTAAGGGTAGTTAGTAACTAGTGGGTCCCACCCCAACTCCAAGACTTTGGATATAACCACATAGAATAAAGAAATAAAATTATAACAGAATTTTATTTTACATTTCTTTTAATCCTCATTTTTTTAACAACTCATCCCAAGAAAACGCATCCTCGGTAAACATCCTATTAAGAAATTACCGGCTTTGCAGTTCAATCGGTGCCCTTGGATTTCAATTCCGAGCACCATTTCAAAAGATAGAAAATCATGCACGTTCATTCACTGAACGTACCCGAGATAAACTTCGGAAATTGATTTCGGGAACACCAAGCCTCAGAATCAGGTGCCGTCAGAAATTGCGTACTCGAAAAATCCCAAAGAATTTATGAAAAAAATTTCTTTGAAATTTAAGGGACTTTACATTACTCCCACCTCAGGGATTTACATCCCAGTAATGATACATTAAAAATTAGGGAAACAAATGAGTGTACTGTGCTCGCATCTGAGCCTCCTGCTCCCATGTGCTCTCCTGGAGGTTCCCTTGATGCCACCTGATGCGCACTAGAGGAATCGACCATCCACATAGGACCTGCTCCTATCGAACCTCGATCTCCACCTGGACCTCCGCAAATGTCTCTCCTTCATCAATGTCCATCTCCCCTTGATCAATGATATGTGTCGGGTCGTACACGTATCTCCTCAGCTGAGATACGTGGAAGACGTCGTGCACCCGGTGCAACTGAGATGGAAGATCCAGGCGATAAGCCACATCGCTTATCCTACTGAGCACCTGGAATGGTCCGATGAAGGGCAGAGATAACATGACGCCCCGAAAAAATCTCTGTAATCCACATCGAGGTGAGACCCGTAAGAAAACATGGTCGCCATCCTCGAACTCTAGTGGTCTCCACCTCCTATCAGCAAATGTCTTCTGTCAGCTCTGTGCAGTCCTCATCTGCTCCTGGATGATCTGCACCATTTCTATCGTAGCCTGGACCATCTCTGGTCCTACGAGCACTGACTCCCTAGGGTCTGTCCAGCACAGAGGTGATTTGTATGGTCAGCCATATAATGCCTCATATGGTTCCATCCCGATGGTGGAGTGGTAGCTATTATTGTACGCAAACTCCACCAAAGTTATGTGATACCTCCAGCTGCGAACAAAGTCGAGGACACATACACAGAGCATGTCCTCGAGAGTTTGAATGGTCCTCTCCTTCTGGGCATCCATCTGGGGATGAAAGGTGGTGTTCAGGCGTAACTGCATCCCAAAAGGCTCATGCAACCCCTTCCAAAGCCGGGAATTAATGCGAGTATCTCGATCAGAGACGATAGATGATGTCACACCATGAAACAATACGATATCTTGAAAGTAGAGGTGTCCCAAGCTCTCTTTTGTGCCCTGCTCTCTGATAGGTAGGAAGTGGGCCGACATGGTAAGTTGGTCGATGATCACACAGATAGAGTCATTTCCTCTGGAAGTACGTGGAAGACCTATCACGAAATCCATAGATATCCCATCCCACTTCCTCTCTAGGACCTCTAAGGGTTGTACCAAGCCTTCCAGTACCTAGTGCTCCACCTTCACCTACTAGCAGGTGAGGCATTGTGAAACGAACCCTACCACAACCTTCTTCATACCCATCCACTAGTTCTATCATCTGATATCCTGGTACATCATCATTACTCCAGGATGTACCACCAAAGGGGAAGTGTGGAGCTCCCTCATCACCTCCTCATGTAATGAAACTGGTACAATGGTACATCCCCTGAAGAGGATGACATGCTCTCCTCATACAGAAAATCCATCAGGTGCATGTCCTGTGGATATCTGTGCACGTCGCATATCATAGTCAACGTCCCCACATTGTGCCTCCCTGACCTTCTGATGTAGTGGAGGAGTGACTGTGAGCGACTGTAGAAAGGATACCACATCACTATCAATAAAGGATATCTGCAAAGCGGCCAACTACTATGTCGCCACTCTATGAAGATGAATACTCGACCTACTTCTTAGAGCATCAGCTACTACGTTCCCCTTCCTAGGAGTATAGAATTTCTCAATGTCATAGTCCTAGTGGAACTCAAGACATCGTCGTTGTCTTCGGTTCAAGTCCTACCATGAGAAGACATAACTGGGAGTTTTGAGATTAGATTAAACCATAAACTGTTCGCTCTACGAACTATGGGTGTGAATAGCCATTTAAAAATAAATCGCCTACACCCTTTTCTCGCTTACGTCCTTCAAGAGCTGCAAAGATTTCTCCTTTATCGTAATGAGAAATCCAGTCTCATCCCCATGAGGAACCACGTTCTTTGCCTAATACAGTCAATCCTGACATGAATTGTACTATTTCATGAAATGGACGACGTCGTAAGGCCTGGATGATACTACCAAGAGATCCAACCTTTACTCTCACCTCCAAGGGTCGAGTCACACTATCGGAAGTAGTGTGTCGTTACTGGGTCTCCTCGAGTAGGAATCTCAAAAGTGAGCATCAAGTCAATGGTTTTATCTATAACCTATCAGTATCAAACATACAAAAAGGTTGGGGAAAAATTTTATAAGGACAAGTTTCTTTTATCACTGCAGCTCAAAGTACAAAGACACAAAGAAACTACAAACAACGACATCAAGAACAATAGTCTCTATGCCTGGAGCGAGTCTCGCTCTTGTCCACCTGCTCTTGAAGAACTATGTTCGTAGGCCTCAGTTTCTTGAAGCAGAGCTCTCCCATGTCCACCGGTTCCTTGAGGTCGGGGTGGTCCTCCTGGTGGTGGTGGTGGTAGAGCCTTAAAGCATCACCCACCACCCGCTGCTCGGCCATCGACTCTGCCTCGTTCGCCTGCTCCCTGCAGACCACCACAGTCAAACCTCTGCCTCTACCTGGGTGGTCCCTCAACCATCTACTGCACCTCTTCATGAGAGTTTGGGAAGTCACGAGCCATGTGGACCTGCCTGCCACATGCATAGCACTTTCTGCCTCTTGTATTACAGGATCTATTGCGTGTGCCCCGCACATCCGAACCATTATCATGTGGTAGCTCAACTAATGGCCTGGTCCGTTTGGACCTTTGCGTCATATGTCTACTGCCAGCTGCAGAAGACTCCGCTACGTGTTGCCCTACAGTAGGCGTTGCTGTTGGCGTAGGCTCAACAAGGAAGATCTCCACAAGTAAGGATCTCTCCAGTACGCATGCCTACATCAGAATTCTAAGGGAGACCATCGAAGATCTGATATCATGCCTCAGTACCTACTCAAAGGTCTAGGAATGGAATAATGGGTCTCATACCATGTTCGTGGAGTAGCGCGAGCGGTCGGTAAGCCTCGCTGAGTACGGTGCTACTGTAATGCTGCCCTGCTGCAGCTATAGTAACTCTTGGATGCAGACCACACAGAGGGTGGCTGGAACGAACTCTGAGCGAAAGAGGCTCTCGATGTACGTACAGAGTAAATATGCCTCGTTGTGCACCTGGAGCATCAGGATCTACCATATAACTGATGCTCTGTGTAGGAGACTTACTGCAAGGATCACAATGAGGTCAGCTAGTGTCCCTAATAATATGAAGAATCGAAAAATAGCCTCTAGCCAATCCTTGGCTGCCTGAGGGTTCGTTTCTCTATGGAACCTAGGTATTCTCTGACGCTGAAACTCGTGTAGTGCACTCAGGCGACATGCACTCTCAGCTACTTGGGATGGTGGTATCGGTGGCCGAGTGGGTAGATGTATCGCTAGTGCCTCCGCTGTAATGGGTCCATGCACCGAGGCCTTGTCACTAGGTGGGCTGCCATCTCGCACGTAACATGGAACCCTTGATTGCTGCTGCTGTGGGGCCATCCTGAAAAGTAACAGGTGATCCACGGTCAAACAGTAAACATGGTGAACTGACACAAAGACACCACAAAGGAAACTCTTGGAACACACAGGAAACCAGTGTTTTCGTGCACTAAGTCGGAAATCAGATGTCAGGGTCCTGGTGTATGGATACGTCGTCTGTCGCACCAACACTATAATCCCTAGACTGAAAACCACACTCAATACCCTTAAAACTACTGCTTCACATAGAAGAAACTATTAGACTCCTATGTTCTACAGTTGAGTCGACTCCTCTGATACCAATTTTTCACGACCCGTCCTTGGGGCCCATTCAGTGACTACCCCAAGCCGGCCTTCCATAGGCCAGGGCTGGCGACTAGAACCAAAGATGTAAATCCGGATAAAGGGAAGGCATTTCCTTTATATAAGTAAACAAACACACAACAGAGTACGCAAGATAAAGTAAACACTATGTAAACTAAGTATGAAAGTAACTGCTGGAAGTAAATGGGCCAGTATACAAACTCAACTGAAAGTACAGTACAACTGAGAAAATAAATTACAACATCTAAAAAGTAAATCAGCAACCACCAAGTCGTCCTCTGGAATTCACACCTGAAGGGTGTGTACATATATTCTTGTCGGCTCCTCAGGTCATCGGGTCATGTCGTCTGCTGTGAGCATGTCCCGCCATGTGGTCCTCCTCCAGTTACTGTCCTGCTCTATAAGCCTCAACCACGTTCAACGATGTCCGTCGTCTGCAACCAACACAATGTAGTGAGGGCACATACCTTGTAGGTGTGAGTATACGATACTCAGTAGGGACCCCGAGACTCCGCAAGGGCTCCCAGAATCCACAAAGGATAAACCAAAAAGGAAAGTTACAAACACGAAGTATCAACCAACTCTACTTAGGTATATGCCCCTACATATACCGAATTCATCAAATCTAGTTTGGCTCCAACTCACGAGCCCATGTAAAACCCAGTATACACAGAAGAGCACAAACCTATCCACACAGGAAAGCACAACCCAGTCCACAATGTAAAGTACAACCAAGTCCACACAGGAAAGCACAACCCAGTCCACAAAGGAAAGAACAACCCAGACCACAAAGGAATGTAAGTCAATCATATCGATGATATTGACTGAAAATCAAGACACAACTCACACAGGTATAATACTCACGAAGAGGGGTGGAGATGATATATGTAGCCTCTAATTCATCTCCCCTACTGAACCCACGTAGGATCCAAGTACAGAAGTCATCACTGCCGAACCCAGGTAGGATCATAGTACAATAACCATCACTGTTGAACCACGTAGGATCCAAGTACAATCGTCCTCACTGTCGAAACCAAGAAGGATCCAAGTAGATTCGTCCTCACTACCGAACCCACGTAGTATCCAATTACAGTCATCCTTACTGCCGAACCCATGTAGGATCCAAATACAGTCATCATCGTCGTCGCAGCCAGCTCTAGGGTTCCCGCACACAGCATGCTCGAATCTGGTAGGGTCTGCTCCACGAGCCAAGGGGTCGATATTTCAACTGACACGAAGTCCAGAGTTTATTTATCACAATGTTCCGTCTCGTCAATAGGAAAACTCAACGTGACAGACGGCGCGTCAATCAGACGCCTGGTCTGAGAGTTATTGGCTTTTTCGTCCTAGGGTCCCTGTTGGTTTTTAAGCTAAAATCAACCCAAAAATACTCCAGATACATCCAATCCTCAAGAGGAGTAAGCCAAAATAACTGTATCACTAAGATGAATTTAATATAATTTATGGAATGTTATTCGGACGTCTGGTTGTTAAGTTATAAGCGTTTCCGCTCTAAGGGCCCGGTTGGTTTTGGGTTCGAACCAACCTGTCCATACACAAAATTTGTTGAAACCTCTAGTGTAATATACACAAACGACCGTCTCGATCCAATTATCCCAACGCAACTGACGGTGCATCGATCGGAGGTCCGTAGCCCATGATATGGGCATTTGAACGAACCTGGACCGAAACAAGGGGGTTTGGGCCGGGTCCGACCCGACCCAATACCACCTGGGTCAGCCCCAACTGGGTCGACCTGACTCGGGTCCGGGTCCGGCCTAGCCCGGCTGGTGTGGCCAGGCCTGCCTGGGCTCGGCCCGACCCATGGATGGGCGCGGCATGCGGCCCGACTCGGAAGCTGGCCGCGGCTCGACTCGTGGCCTAGCGGTGTGTGAAGGGGGGGCGCCAACCCCTTGTCTCCGAAACGACGGACCCTATTGGGTCCACCCTATGTGATGGATGGGGGTTTCAACACCCCATTTTTTCTAGAAAACGGATGGCCATTATGGCAGGCCGGTTGACGCGTCGCGGGAGCCGCGGGGTCCCGCCACCTGGAGCGTCGGCGGCCAGTTGTCCAGACACCCCTGTTTGACCGTCGTAGCCTATGTTCAGGCTCTTCTTTGATCGGCGCGTCATGACGGTGTCACACCCCTCCGCTGAGGCCTGCTCCGGTCGTGGACTCCCTTTATCTCTCAGGCATGGCACGACGGCACCCCGCACCTCCACCGCGGCCCACTCCAGTCGTGGTTCCTTCGGCCTCACCAGCGCCGCGCGACGGCACCGCACACCATCGCTGCACCCTGCTTCGGTCACAGTCGTTTTCATTCCCGCGTGGTGCAACCGCACCGCTCCGCCTTCTCCACAATGATGAACGAAGATTAACACGTTGAGGGGAGGAGGATCGGCTGTGTTTGTGCGGTTTGATCTCCTCCGGTTATAATGATATCAAGCAGCCAAAGAAAATAAGATTGTCAACGATAAAAGAAGCACAGTTTTAATTAATTGAAATTGATCTTAAACTTTACCTTGATAAACGATATCGTTTTCCAGTGATGCAGAAGTTGGCATCGCGGGGTGAGGTTTCGAAGACGGCGTTGGCATGCATCCAAGGAGCGGATGACATCTCACACTAGCTGCGAAGATATGAAGAAATGGAAAGTCGTCTCTCCTTGTGGTGACGGCGTTCTTTGTCGAAGGGTTTCGTTCTTCACGGGGGATGAAGTTATTCCAAAAAAGCTCAAGCTCTCTCCCCAATTCCCAACACAAAAGCTAAAACCAATAATAAAATAAGTGTCACCTTATATTATTAATTCATGCCATGAATTTAAATTTTCAAATTCAAACACATAACTCTCTTAATTGATTAAGTGTGTTGGCATGATTTAATGTCGGGAAGGTGGGGAGAGGAGAAGTCACCCACTTAATTACAAGGGGGTTTAACAAGTTTAAAGGGGGAGAGTTAAGGGGTTAGGGAATGTGAAGGTTTGGGCTCATGTGGGCCCCACCTCACATTTATTCTTGCAAGGATACTTAGTAACTAGTGGGTCCCACCCTAACTCCCACACTTAGGATATAACCACATAGAATAATGAAATAAAATTGTAACACAATTTTATTTTACTTTTCATTTAATCCAAAAAAAATTAACAACTCCTCCCGAGAAAACGCTATCCTCGGTAAAGGTCCTCTTAATCAATTATTTTTGTTGCATTTCCATCAGTGCCCTCAGATATCAATTCCGAGCACTGGTTCAAAAGATAGAAAATCACACTCGTTTGTTCAGTGATCGTACCCAAGCTAAACTTCGGAAATTAATTCTGGGCACACCGGGCCTCGGAATCAAGTGTCGTCAGAAACTGCATACTCGTAAAGTACAAAAGAGTTTATGAAAAATATTTACTTGAAATTTATGGGTCTTTACAATCTGTATATCTTGATAGATGATAAACATATCAAAATACTTTTTCCCTTTCTTTACATCCCAATGAATGAAATATATCCTCTATAGAAATTATCCATTATTTATCTGTAAATGGATTTGTAGTTCTATTTAATGTTAGAGGTTTTTGTCTCATGATGGGATCCAATATTGTTCCTCCATGTGGTAGAACATGACTCTTTATATTACTATGGTTATTGTTCATAACTTCAGTTAGTAGTCATAATATGGATATAGGTTTTTTATAACCATTTGCAGCTCCCGATCCAACATCATTATCGTTCATAGGATGTAAATCCCTATATATATTATGTTCATTTATATGTTTTCCATTTTATACACTAGGAATCATTTCAAATACATGGAATACCCTACATTAGGTTATAAATTTGAGAGCATAATTTCAAACTAGTAAACACCTAACATTAATTGAAAATTTCATTCATATCTAATATCATAATAATAAAAATGGTTTCTTTGGGGATATAATTCGCATAAATCCATCAAAATTGTTTGTAAATAAAAATAGAAATATCCTAAGCCTAACCCCCGAGAGTGTGAAATGTGGTGCATAGTAAGGCCCACTCACGTGAACCATGTTACCCCGTGTCAACCCCAGAACACCTTGTCATAATTATTAGTCAAAGGTACATATGTGCCAGAACCAAATCCACTTGTATTACCCAGAGGGGTAAGTAGTTTCTATGAATACCCACATAATATCTACACTATCAAAATTTTAGGATGTCCCTCTATAGTTATCCTCAAAGTATATCTTCGTTTTATGATCCCTAATCTACATTTTCTAAATCTATTTCCATGGTTCCTTCTAATGTTTCTCAAATACCAAATGTAATGAATCGACACTAGAATGACGGAGCTAGTGAATTATTTTAATAAATTTTCATGATTACAAGGAATAACATCCTGAAGGTACAATCTATTTATCAGTCTGGAAATTATATTACAAAAATAGACATTATATTAAAATTAACATTAACAAATACAACACCGATAATCTTTTTATAACATCATTATTATCCTATAATAACCATAAATATTATTTGTAATACAATTCATGGTTTACTAGGAAAATAAAACTTATGAAAGGGTGAGCTCAGATAATATGTTACGTTAAGAATACTACATAAGATATTATAGATAAACAATCCTAAAGATTAAGGAAAGATGTATAACTAAAAAATTCACTTTAAAAATAATCATGATCATAATATAAAATGAATAAATAATACCTTATAAAATACGAATATCCCAAAATATTCTACTAGATGAATAATCATATGAAATATCGATAACTAATATCATAATGAAGGACTGAATAATTTCGGACATTTTCACTTTCAAGATATAACCTCGAGATAACTACTATCAATACCAATCCTCATGACTATTTATGTCTGTGGGTAGAAACTTGTCTGATTTATTCCATGTTCTATCCTCCTGACAATGTTAATGTGGTTGGAAAAGAAACACGAAAGATTTTTCTCCAAATAACTTAATCTCATGAGACCTATCAATTCATGGAGGGGATATTGTGGGCCCCACCCATCACAAACTATTTCTAATGAATTCTTAATTTGAAAAGGGTGAAACATAACATATAAATTCATATTAAAAATATATTATAAATTTTTAATATATTAAAAATAAACCATGGATAGTATAAAAATATCACATCCCTAGTCAATCATATCATAAAACCTTGTATAAAATATGGATGATTGTATCATAATAAATCAACCTTAATTTGGCATAAAATATAACAAAGTATGTTGATATAAATTAAATTAATCTACAAAATCATTAAAACTCATTAAGAGAAATATCCTTTTTAATTTGAAATCTTTTAAATGATTCAAAATTATAAAAGAGAACATTTATTATGAAAATCACCTTGTAAGCATTTATGGGATGCTTTAAAATGGTAATCCGTCGTAATGGGAAAAAATATCCACTTTAACCATATGAAATAAATAGCATTCATCACTTATTTTATAAAAAAAATGTTATAAAGTACCTCATTTGGTAAAGGATTGAATAATTTCATTATAATAATTTTATTAAAAGTAAAAAATGGGAACAATTGAATCTAAATAATTGTCACTAATATATCAAAATAAATTTTTAAGAAACATGGACATGGATGATAATTTTGTCCTTATAATAATATGTGTATAAACAATCTCTGATAATGAAGAGATTTTCAATTTAGAACTTACAGTGTGATTTACTTAGTATATGGTGTGTTAACATCCTTTAAAATGGTAAAATATTGTTATTAAATTATACCACAAACATATAAAAATTTAAGATATCACATATGATCTTATTATTTAAATTTGTTAATAATATTTAATTATTACCATTGTTTTGGCTGTTAAGTGATTTATTTTCCAATTCTGATTTTGTCACCTATGTCATGTTTTTTATGAATATGACGTATTTTTTTTAAATATATAATTTTATTAAGTTCATAATCATTATTTTCACAAATCATATAAATTTAATAATTATCTATTGAATGGTTTAAATGGAGAATGAATCTCATCGTGGTGAGGAGATGGTTTTTCATGCGTATGTATGAGCGACGATATGATTCCCTTAATGGTTAAATGGTATGAAATTAAATGGGATGTGAATTTTACAGAAACATTATCATGTCATATTTATTATTTTAAATCTTTATATTTATCGTCATTCCCATTCATATAATGTATAAATGAAAAACATTTTCCACCACAGCATAAAAATGATAAACTATATGTACGCATGCATAGTGATATTATTTTTTGTTGGATGGGTAAAAAAAGTAATATGGTTGTCCTATGATCATAATAAAATCTCAGAATATATATGATACTAGAGATATTAATTTTATTGTAAATAATAATTTAATAGGATGTATAATAAGAATATAAATTTAATTTAATTGGTAAAACAATTACCTCTTCTTCAAGTGGCTCCTTTAGATTTTTACAAAATAACTCCATAGGTTAGATTTATGCCAAAAGTGTGGACTTTATGATAATGTTTGAGATTTTTTGATGGAAATTGGGCCCAATTATTACGAGATAGATGGATTTGGAAGTGTGAATTTAAGAGATATAAAATTTTCCTTTTATAACAGAAGTTATGGGAACTTTTAGAAGATCTTAAAATATTAATATATTATAAATTTATTTTCTTTATCAAATAGATTGGAAGTAATTTATTTCTAATAAAGTGTTAGGATGGGTCTAAACCCCCTAATCCAATAACTTTTAGACATGTTTAGGTAATAATATTAACCTTCTATTTAAGATTTAACCCTATGTTAAATAGTTTTACTCTTACCGTGTCTTATGGTATTTTTATACTACAGGGATAATAATGTTCTTATCAAGTGAAAAAATAACCCCAATTGGTTAATTTAATACATATTTTACATTATAGAATTTATTTGGAAAAACCTTGTATTTTTATGAATTTTATATCATTTAATAAAATAGTATTTATTTTAAAATGTCACTTATGTCAATTTTAATACTATTTAATATTATCATTTTTAAAAATATCAATCCAACATGATAACTTATAAAAATTACATCTAATATGTCACTAACATGTATAAGTAATCAATAAAATTAGTATATAATGTTAATTAAGTCAAAATATATTTATTTAAATATTTTTAATATCATTTATTTGATATTTCTATTAATATAACAATTTTTACGTCGTTATTATGAAATTAATGGTAATTATTTAATCTATCATGCATGAAATTATTTTATCATTATAGTAACTATTTATAATCAGTTTTATCTTATCATAATCTCTATATTAAAATTATTAGACTTATATGAAATTAGAGTGGGACATTTTGTCTTATTATTTACTTTTAATAATATTTACATCATATTCATGGAAAAGGGTACATTAAATTATTCCATTTCTAAAATAAGGTGATAAGGATGAATTTAGTCATTGAATATAATCTAATTAGGAGGTAATTCAATTTTATAATATTATTTTTACCTTTAATTACCTGATTTCCCATAACTGTGGTAATATAAATAATTACTAAAGTCACTATTCATAATGCCAAAAAATAAAAGGAACTTATTTTCATCATTTAGACCCACTGATTCCAAAATAGGAAATAAATTTTTGAAATATAAAAATATTGATGTCTTATTATAAAATTTAATATAATCCATATTGTTGGAATGAAAATGGGGTTTTTAATGTTAAAACATTGTAAAAGATTGAAATGTTTTTACATCAAAATTTAGAGTAAAATTAATTCCAATTACCAAAATTAAATTAATTGGAAAAAAGTTATTAAATTTTTACTCCAAACCTATTAAATAATATATATTTATTCACATTAATTATTTTTATGAAAAAAATTCCTTTTCAAATTTCGTATATTTTTATTATTCCTCAAAAAGAAAATATTATAAAAAATTATCAAAATTTATTGCAATGTAAATTTTTATATAATGATTCAATATATTAAGTCCATATTGATAAATATAATATATAAATGTTTCAATAACTATATTTAAAATTGTTTTTCTATTTAAAGGAAGAAAAGTTTCATTTTTGTAAGAATACATATTTTTTTCCAAAAATTGGAATCTTTTCATATATCATGTATATAAAATACATATTATGAATGTTAACATTATATGAATATAAAAAATTAAAAATTTGGTTAAGATTATTTAGAACCATTACATTAACTGCTTTGTTATATATTTTATTAATAATAATATTTTATAAATATATTGTTGTTCGGTAAAACTAGGGCTTCTGTGTCACGCTAGCCAACTCATTGTTGTGTGTAGTGTAAGATTAACATTGTGATAGGTAAAAACAAATAATGGGAAAATTTTAATTTATCTAGAAATGAAAATATTATAAATTATTTGGGTGTTACTTTTTTTTAATAAATTTTTTTCTCTTTCAATCAGTGGGATTAATTTTAAATTAACATATACAACTTCTATGGATTGAACATGGAAATTTAGATTACATATTTGGAATCATCATAATTTATAATATCTAGTAATACCAATTTATTTTTAACCAACATCATTAGAGGAAGGAGTAAAAAATAAATACACTGATTAAGAGAATAACAAGTTTACTAAAGGACTAAACGTTATACTTAAGCATCTAAATGACCTAGAAACATGTACAACATACATGTTATAGTTAATTTTTGTTGTCTTTTCCATCTATTACATATTTTTATAAATTATTGGATCCAAATTACTTGAATTTTTTTTGAATCCCCTCTTTCAATAATTTTTTAGTTTTCCACTCACCACGTAAAAAAAGGGACATCGCCTCTTCCTCTTATTCACACAACTGGAACAAATTTTGTTCAACAAATAAATTAAAAAATAACTCCCCAATATCCTAACATAATCATATAATTATTATAATGGGAAAACTAAAAAAATCAAAGGGCATTAGTGAAAACCTGAGGAGGATGCCTAAAGATGTGGTAATGATTATCAAAATGGGTTATTATTTTATTTTCTTCTCCACCTACTGAAATAATTTTTATATTATAATTATATGATAGAATCACTATATATAATATACCAATATGTTTATATATTATTATTTTTTCTAAAACATCACACTCATGTACCAATTTGTTTTAAAATCAATGTTCTTGTGAATAGAAAACTACTGTCTCCCGAACCGATGTCGTTAGTTCTTCTATTACCACCTTTCAAGTTTGTGAAAAATGATGGTTTTATTGAATAAATATTATATATTATTTTTATTATGTTATTAAAATTTTTAAATTATTATATCACAAAAAATTTTATGAATTCCATTTTTTGGGAACCTGGTTACATCGGTCATGTGTGTACTGTAATGGCACCTCGTGAAACATTGATATTTGTTCACACATTACATAGAAGGTATTAAGGATGGTGTTAATAAACATATATGATAAATATGACATAATAATTATAAAATAATGATAATATATATATATATATATATCAGTTTTTTATTTCTTTCAATACGGAAATGATATGGAAGGATCGTTCATGCGTATGTATGATGTACCCTCTCTGGGAATAGTGTATTTCATTTCATATCAGCCAATTTTATGGATTAGTATAAATACATATATAATGATTTTATTTTATAATTAGTTAATGTTTTATATTTTTCATATGATTAAATACTCTACCATTTATGAGGAACAAACAAATTATTGTAAAATTCTACTCGAAAAATAAGGCAATTAACACCTAAAATGGTGAAAATAATGAATGATTTTTAAAAAACGGGTGATATTATTTTTAAAAAAAATAATGTATGATATTTGGAAATTAATATGGTTTATTTATATGATAATATAAATATTAAAACCATTATACCATATGTTAAATAACCGTTATCTAAAATGAATCATAATGAAAGGAATTTCATATCAATTTATATTCCACTGAGTCATATTTTTTATTATACACCATATCACTTTTATATGGTGTATATAATACCCTATTAAAATTTAATATCATGAATTAATCATTATTCATGGTATTTTATGATTAATGTAATATTATCTAATCTATGTGGATTTTAATAAATAGTTACCAAATGGTAACAAAATTATAAATCAATTACTTTTCATGGGTTTGTATTTCTTCCACATTGTAGTTAATATAATATGATTATACGAGTAATAATATTTGGTAATATGTTATTCTATTTAAACTTTTTTCTGTGGATTTATAGTTTATACATTTAATTAATTCACTGATTTAGACTCATATAATCATAATTATATTTTTGTTAGGTTTGCATCATATTCTAATTTTATTTGGAAATTTATACACTAACTATCCATTGAATGAAATTATATGATCATTATTTAGTTAAAATTTTCATTTCTACTCTAATAAATGAAAATAATACTTTTCTATTAATAGTACCATTTTCCAATCATGGGTACAAAAATTGTTTCGGTAAATATTTTTTAGAAATCTTGACTTCATTTATCCCTTTATTTAGAAACATGTTTTTATTCAAAAATATGTATTATGAATATGTTTTAAATAATTGCTCAAATTTTTCAAAACTACTAGTAAACTAATTTTTAAACCATTTTTTATTTTTATCTAACTATAGAAAGGAATCTTTTTTTACCCCTTCAAACATGTTAGTTTAGTAACCATTTTTGACTATAAAGGGAATGTTGTTTTTATATTGTAATATATATATATATATATATAACCAATGTTATTTATTTGAAAAATGTTTTTATGATTGTGAGGTTATTTGTAAGGAAAAATATTCCAAAATATATTTTCAATGTAATTTAACTTTAAAAAATAATAATAATGAAAATTGCATTTTTCTCAGTATTATATTAAGGATGTATTCCATTTTATCAATGTCATGATGTATTATTATCCCAATAAAAGATCTAGGATGCATTAATTCCAACTTTATTCATCCATAGAATGTATTATGATAAATTTTACCTTGTATATTATTGATATTAAATTCCATGAAACCTTTTTTAATTCATTAAATTCTATTTGAGTTAGACAGATTTAATTGACCTTTGAACATTAACGTTGCACTAAATATATATATCATTTATCATGAATATAATTATTTCCTAAATAGATTATCATTTTTACATATGGTTTTTACTGTTAACATTATTTGATTATCTAGATATTTTTTCAAAAAATAAATTTCATTATTCAATAAAAAATTTTATACGGAACATTATTTCGGAATTCAATCGATTATTTGATATTTATGGAATGGTTTAGATTGGTATAAAATATGTTGTGGAATTTAAATTAAGCTCCTCTATGAATAAGTATTTTCATGAGATTGTTCAGTTTTCCAAATAATATGTTTTTCTATATATATGTTTTCTATCATCACGTGAAATATATTCATAGTAAAGGTTCCATGAACATAAGAAACATGGCTCCCAATATTTAATATTTTCCTTCATTGGGAATTCTCATTATAATATTATCAATGAGATTTGTATGATGAAATAAAATATGTATGTATTGAATTCTCATTTTATAAATTATATAGTGTGTAGTTATTTAAATAGAATGTGTTTTTTATTGTTTACATTTCCAAATTATTTATGCATTTCCTTTTAAGAATACTTATTACATGGAATGTGTGTTCTATTATTTACCATTCCTTATTGATCATGATTATTTATTCATGATATCTTCTTCTATACATTACCCATACCATGAATTTGATCTCACCCTTATTTATTTTCATTCCCCAAATTTATAAAGATGAATTTTTGGAATGATTTTCAAGGATGGGGATATTTTACATGGGTTATGAATTATTTTGTTTTCATAATGAATTATATGTATCATGTATGTATGATAGTTTTCAAAAACATATAAAATGTTCATCACTTTGGGATTTGAATATTGTATCTATGCTAATGTATGATATTTTGAAATTGCGTATAGGATACTAGAGTTAGGTTCATTACATTTATTATACGGTATTATAAAATCCAATTTGTTAAAATGATGATTTAACACAAATTATTGTTTTTTACTCATCATAAAATGTTAGTTTTGAATAAATGCCTTTCAAAAATAATAAAAATGGTTTCCGGATTTACGTTCATATGTATTGTCTTCCAATCCTTACCTCTCTAAGATAATATTATTGCCATATCAATGCTCCATTGGTGTTGATTTTTTAAAATGAATTTTTTAAAATAATTCTTGTAAAATTTTATTATTTTACATGTGAATTCAACATATAAATTTTTATTTATCCTAAATCATAAGAATATTATCTAAATATTTTTTTAAGAATTTGTTTCAATTTCACCTATGATTATCATATTGAGTTACACTAATGGTGTTTATGATTCATAATTTAACCTCTAATATATATATATATATATAATTTTTAGATTGAACTCATGATGTCAAACAATTCGATTCTTCTACCGTTATTTGTGATATAAATCAAAAGATTCATTTTACACGGGGGTTTTTTTATTTATGTCAACACCCTTATACGATTAATTAGTTTTAAGGGGATTTTGTTATTTTTAAACAATATGAATTCTTTCTCTAGATGGGATATGATCATGTTATCCATTAATTGATAATGGAAAAATAATTAATATTTTTTATATTGTTATTCGAACTTTGATGACTATTAGTAAGTTGACAATGTATTGTTGGACTATCAACCATCCTTCTTTGGAAGGGTTATGATCGTCTTATCAATTTTATTTATATGGAGTAATGAATTGATATTAATGTCTATTAGTGATTTTTTTTCATAGTTAGGTTATTTGTTGACATATATTATTTTTCATTATAAGGTTAACTATATTTGTATTCAATGATATTTTCCTTAGGGAATTATTTTTTGTGTATTATTGAATCTTGATGTGAATTCTTTATATGGAATAAATTCATGGGTGGATCCTAACATTATATATCCCTTCAATGCATCGAATGATACGAAAAATAAAAAAGCGAACTTTAACAGCACTGGTCTTTGTCAGCACTAAAACAAGTGCTGATAATGGGTATATTTTATTTGTGTTCTTGTAGTGCTGATAAAATACACCGGTTATCAGACTTTTTTTTATGCTGATAAAGTGTACCCTTTATCGGCACTTCTTTTTCATAGATAATGGTCTAAATAAATTGAAATAATTAAATAAATAAAAACTAGAAATGATTTTATTTAAAAAATCAATAAAATTTGTAAATATATAGTTATTGATAAAAATGAATATATTGAATTTACTAAATATAAATTATAAATAATAATAAATATTATATATGAAATATATAAACATTTTTAAAATTAAAATTAAAAAATTAATTTAAAAAATAATGTGGGAAAAATATTAAACATATTTTTAGTTATATTTTAATTGATATTATTAATAACGTGTATATATTAAACATTTAGATATTTTTGAATGTATAAAAACATGCTTTGTATTTTTCAAAATACATTTTCATTACATTAATTAGATATGAATTTTTGGAATAAGGTTTTATAATAATAATGTAATATGAATTAAAATTACTGACTAATTAGATTGAGTATTTGACATAATTAAATATTGTTTGATTTTTCAATTTAACATTTATAAAAAATGATTTATATTGATTTGACCTATCCTTAATAAATGAGTTTTTATATACAACACATAGACTCAAATATTTACATAATTTATTAAATATTATATAGATAAACTTTCACATAATAATCATGTAATGCATTCAAATTCTAGTAATCATTTTAAAATTTCATTATAACATGAAAATATTAATATATCATGTCATTAATATAGGAAAATAATATTAATTTCTTTAATATTTTTTTCACAGTTAGGTATTAATTTATATTTAATATTTTTCATTTTTTAATTTTTTTTTGGAATTTAATCTATTTCTATTTTTTTATTTTTAATATGTATAATAATTTTAAATATTTTTGATATGTATTCATCTTTATTTCAATATATATCTATATTTATTTCATATTTTATATTTAATTTACAAATATATCTATTTTTTGTATTATTATAATGTACTAATTTTTAATTTTTGAATTTCGTTCATTTTTATTATGCATTCACTTAGGGTTTATTATTAACTAAAACATAAAAATTTACATATGTTAAAAAAATTAAATAAATAAATAAATATATATATATATATATAATTTAATATCTATGATAATTATACATTTTCTTATTTAAAATCATAAATAAATATAAAATATTTTTAAAAAAAATATAAATAGAAAAATTACATATATTTAAATAATTATTAAATTTAAAATAAATTTATTTAAATATTATTTATTTTTACTATATTTATATTTATTTTTTTATTTATTAAATATATGTATATATATATATATATTAATATATATATTTTTTACAAAAAAATATTTATTTATAAATTAATATTTATAATTTTGAATAATTGTAATATTATAATTAAGATTATTTAGTAAAGAATATATTTATTGTATATATATATATTAAATATATATAATGATTTAATAATTTTTAAATAATTTTTTATTTATAATTATAGTTATTAATCATTTATGAGTGCTTATGTAATTAGTGCAGATAAAAGGGTTATTTATCAGTGCTTTTTGGGGGAATGATAATAGTTTATTTATTTATTTAAAAGCACTTAACCAGTCATGAACTCATCGACATATCAGAAGCATTTCACAGAAGCCACCTATTGTTAAACCACCTCCTTAGTGAATCGAAGTTCAAATCAAGGCACGAATCAAGTCTTGAACAATTCCAAGGATCCAATACAGGGCTCGAACGAAACAAGGGTCAAACAATTACAACGATTGAACTAATTATATGTTTTTAACATCACTAAATTCTCTCATAATATATCATGTTTTAAATTATTTTTTTTCTCCGATCCATAATATGTATTGATGAATACTAAATCACTCTCTAGTAAATTATTAACATTGATGATTTTCATTCATATATCATAATGTAGATGAATAGGTTCACATTGTATAATATAGAATAAAGGAAAGCTCTGCATAACCTATATATTGGAAACTAGATGGGATTATGTCCTAGATTTCAAACTTGATGATGGACAATAAGGATAAACAATGTGATATTTTTTCTCCCAAAGAGTAATGGTTTTTTGATGATTTTAAGGAAGAATTATCAATTTTTACTCCTAAGAGATATTTTGGGCTTTCAATAAAACTTATGTATACAGCTAAACTAATTTCTAATCCACCATATCAAATAGTTCTAGCAGAGAATTATGAGCATATGTATCAAATGTATTACATTAAGTTTAAAGGAATTATAGAGAAAACCACGTCTTATTAAGGATCTATCGATGTATTTTTTCTGATGGAGGATTTCAGATTGATGTAAATAATTTACTATAGGAATATTGGATGTTACACCATATTTCTACAGCCAAAAAATAGAATATCCAATAGGAAGTCTCACTATGTTTTGGAAAAGGGATGTTTAATATAAATCTCTAATTTATTTCTTTAATTATTAACAATATATCCATTCTAAATAGTATAAAATATCTATCAGTGTTATGTTTTCATCTTAAAAAATCATCCCACCATTAATAAGTCATTATTCAAATGTCTCATTATATATTATCATCATTTTTTCACAACTAAAAATAAATTTCCCCATTCAAAAAATAATATATATTTTAACAATCCCCAAATTAGAATATGGTTTGACTAGTTTTCAATACCCTGAATAAAATATATTCATCATTGAAATGAAAACCCAGTCATTAATACTTCCTAAAATTTACTTAATTTCATTCATCACGCTTCTAATAAACACTAGGTATATATACATTAATATATTTAAAAATAGTTAATTCTATATTATTACATTTTATTTCCACCCTAATTAAAATGAAATAAATTTATTTTAAGAGATCCCTTATTTATAAAATAATAAGTTCCATTTGATCTAGTCAAAATCATTAATTAATAAAATATTCATGTCATGTTATATTAACAAACAATATATAATATTAATGTATTTTTCTATTTAGAAACTTTTAGAGTGATATCAATAATAATTTTATCTAGTTTTTTATTCATTCCCATATAATACATTTCTAATTTTTCCTTCACATTATTCTATGTTTTTAAAAACTTTTGACAATACATCATACATTAATTTAATTTATAACCTGTTCATTAGAGTTCATTCAATGGATAAAATTCATCATCCAATTTTACAAATGCGGGTTTTCTATACTTCAAAACATTATTTTTAAGAGTGGTTCAAAACCCATTTAACTTAAAACATCTATATCACACAAAATTACTATTATTTATCTCACTATGACTGAAATATAATACTATGTGCCCAAAATACCCATAGAAAACATAATTTAAAAGAAAATGAAATTTTATTATAAATCTTACTCTTAGTATGATTGAAAATAATTCTTATTTTCAACCATTATAGGCATAATTCTTGAACGAATTTATCAACAATGAATATTGATATAATTAAAACTTTTTTCTTTACTGGGTAAATTGTTTTCTTAAAATTATTTTCACTATTTATTGTTATTTTTAATTGAAATTATATTTTCGATATGATTTCATTTATTATATATACCATTAATATAAAATGTTAAAATTCTATAGGATGTTATATCTGTTGTTCCAAAAAATAGATTGGAGGTTATCAAATTCTTTATATGTTAGATTAATTATTAGAAATTATTTTTTGGTATTCATTATTATAGCTCTACATATATTATTTCAACCTCATGGTGTCTTTGATTATAATATATATATATAATAAATAGTTTTTCATGTTTTTTATACATTAATTTTTATATCTATTTGTTGACTAAATGATAGTTTATTATTCCTATTTAAAATATTTGGGATTCTTATTACTTATTAATTTCCTATATAATAAATTAGTTTGTTTAAAAGATTTGATAACTATATTATAGATATTTTTAATTGATGTATTAATAGTTTTAGTTAGAGTTTTGGAAATTTTTAAAAGTGGTATTTATCCTCTAAATATAGAATTTATAGGGGTGCAAAAGAACCTTATATCATAACATGACCTATTTAAGACCCCATGACTCACCTAAAGTAATTTGTATGCCCTATAAAATCTCAAAATCATTATTACATGCGTTAATAACTAGTTCCAATGGTGTAATTAGAACCAATGTAAGGTAACATAACTATTAGAGAAAAAAATTCATTACAACTATCATCCTCATCAACTTCATCTCACAAAAAGATATTATTGAAATTTATTTCGTGAGATAAATCCCACATCTATTTTATGTTAGTTTTAATAAAATGAGTAGTGGTCATACCCTAGAGAACTACATCATAGATTATTTCAGGAAACATAGGTGGGTCTACACAAGAGATATATGATGTATGTGAAACCACAAAATGAAATCACAAATGCTCGGGAGATGAGTTTAGAAGTATGAAAATTGCACTCAATATTCACCATTGAAAGGGTTTAGAGTATAACATCAACCTTAGTGTAGTAATTCTTTTCTGAAATACAATTAACCATTTTCTTTAATGAAAAATTAAATTCATTAAAATAACCAAATATTGAGTTTCTATTGTTAGATTTATCTATAACATTGACCATTGATAATGAATATCTTATCTTCATATGATTATTTATTATTCATGAATAATAAATTATAATCTCAATAGGATGGATATGAATCTACAAATCGTAAATGATAATTTTTTTACAAAACAGTATGAATATAGAGTTAATGATTTGATCAAGAAGGGAATAAAACAAGGATACCACCCCTCTAAAATAAATTTTCCAGGATTACATTGATGTTATTCAAAAAAATTTAGTCTAAAATAGTTTGGAGAACATTTCATTTGAAAATGGATAGATCATAGCTATAAATTTGGGATAGAACACAAAACGAAATTGAATATACACATTGTATGGGATGATATTGTGGTTTATAGATCATTTTATATAAATACCAGTGAAAATGTTGATTGAGATTAAATATAATAATTTACAATAGAAGATTATGGTAACCTCCTAGATTGTAAAAAATTGTTTATGATGTTAAATTGTTATGCTAAAAGACAGTATTTTACCATTTTTAATAAATACACAACTCTCCCAGCTATATTGATGTTATATAATTTGATATTTGGTAGCAGATTTAGTGAAACTAGTTTTAAGGAATTTGTTGGACTTATTAATGGTATGCTACTAAAATAAAATGACCCAAAATATTGAAAATATTATTCTAAAAAATGTTATCTTAATTTGGAATGATCTCTATAAAAACAATATTTTCAAAATGATTTCATATTTTTTTAACAAGGACCCTGATTCCCTCATAAAATTCCTTATTTGTGGAACATTCTGATATATGAAAAACGAATCATATACTTAGAAATCTGTATATAACATTCATATCATTCCAAAATTTATAAGACTATAAGGATTAAAAGAAACAGTGCGACAATTGACATGGAAATAAGAAACAAGAATTTAATATGAGAACTAATTTCATCCTCTAAATTCTCCACACTGGAATAATATTGATTATGAGTATCTTGAATTTTATAATGAGCCGAGAAATATTTATATTGTGTTATCTATAGATTGAATAAAAACTTTTGTTTTATATAGTAGTAATCATAGTAAATGGAGTATCTTGTTGTTAAATTATAACTTTATACCACGGTTATGCATTCATAAAAATTAATTTTTTTGTCTCTACTTATATTTGGGCCAAAGCATCTGGATAATGATATTGATTTCAATTTTCCACCATTAGTCAATGATCTGATATTGATGTGGGGTATATGTGTTACAATGTGTCATTCACGTAGAAGTTATGAATTCACATCGAATACATTATTGTAAGGGAAGATATTTATATTCCCTTATTATGAAATTCTATCATGAAATAGTAATAATGGAATGTTGGTTTATCCCACCTATGATAATGGCACACACTTAGTTCTTATAAATGTTTTCATATAAGACTATGTTTTTTTAATATCTAAATTGTTTACCTCAATTAAAAAAATTTGATCATATCTGTCAAAATATGAGAAGAATATAGAACAATGTACAACACCATCTATAGTAACATGTGATAATCTATTAGATAAAGTAAAATATATTAAAACAATTTTTATGGAAACATTTTTGAATAACATTTTGAAATTACATTGGATGAAGGGATCAATTATATTTTAATATCTGTAATTATTTTTTTTGAATTTTATACATTTTATTGATTTCACACATGATGGAAAAAATGATTTTTTTACTATTATTTGAATGTTACTAAATTTTCATGAAAAATGTAACATATGGATTTATATTTCGTTTATACATGATTGAAATGGGGATAAGGGAAGATTTAGATCCAATGATGGTTAAAGTGGGTAATTTTATTCCTCCACCAGCTTACACTCTATCCGGATAGAAAAAAATCGCATTTTCTTGGTTTCTTTAATAGTGTACAAGTTATCGAGGGCTATTCATAAAATATAAAGAATGTAGTGTTAATGAATAATTTGATGTTACAAGGAATAAAATTACATTATTATATTATTTTGATTCTTGATTTTATTAATGTTACATTCCATTACATTCTTCAATGAAAAATATGGCAGACATTAACCAGGCTCAGATTATTTTTCAAATACATTAACAGTAAAGTTGTAATCCTGAAATAGTAAAAAAATCATGAATAAGAAGGATGTAATCATATTATGTGAGTTATATATATTATTACATCCATCATTATTTGAAATAATGGTCCACCAGATGCATCACATAGTTAGAGTGGACCAGTAATGTCGCCATATCCACTGAATATGGATGTACCCCAATGAAGGATATATGACTCTTTTAAAAGGGAATTTCAGGAATCAAATTCCTCTAGAAGTTTTTATTGTAGAACAATATATTTTCGAAGATGTTATTGAATATTGTAGTTATTACCAATCATATGTTGACATCATCGGTGTCCAAACGACTAATAATATCAAAAACCTTATGGGAGAAGGGATTTCTATAAGTGATTTTGTTATAATTAACTTGGTATATAAGTAGTAAGTAAACCTTTAAATTTTAAATAATGTTGATGATAATGATCCACACATTTAAGATATCTATGAAATTATTATATATTTGGAATCATCAAGGGATGAAGGATGGATATAATATACAGAAAATAATCGGATTGTTTTATGGTATGAGACCAACTATTTAATGAGTTATCATAATATTCAAATTAAATAGTTAATGGAACTCAATACCTATCTAGGGGACCAAATGAAAATGTTATATCTTACACCATCTTCATAATGAATAGTTCTGCATTCTCTACAAAATAACAAGATGGCTTTAATTTGGTAAAAAATATTGGTGTTATGCATATAGTGGAAGTGATTCACATATCTAGTTCCAAGGATATATATTCAATACATAAAAATACTTCATATTTTTTCATTACCAAATTGATATACAAGTGCGAATAGACAACTTTTAAATTTCTAATTTTCTATTGCAAAAGGGATGACAATTTTAGGGTAGTGAAAATTGATGGAACATGCTTTGTAATGGTCAATTTACATTTTTATGGTGAAAAAGAGATTCACTCATAATTTAATCACAATATGTGAATGTATTTTATATCTCAGATATAGAAAACGATAGTTTTTCAATTTTTCTTCGGCTGACTAAAAAAAATATTATGTTAGATGAAAATTCAATTGAGGATTACACTAACATTGGAATATCAAATTCACTTTATGATTTTCCAATGTAGAATATTCATTTTACATTATAGGTGTAAAAAATTAGGGCACTTGGATTCACAATATAGGAACATAATCCATAATTTGAGTAAAAAAATATTTTATTGAAAATGTAAAATATTAATATACTATATTTTTTCTAATAATATTATATTTTCTCAATGACTTTTACATAAGAAAAATTAATTATTTGACTACTAATTCAGAAAAAAAAATTTATTCACATGATGATGTTTCTAATCTCAAGAAATAACAAACTATCATGAAAGAAACCCTTTGAAAATATGTAATGCTAATGTTATGAAATAAATGTTATATATAATCAAAAAAATATTTAATGAAATTTTTATTAAATATTAATTATTCTCTTCACAATTAATTTATTTTAGAAGATTTATAACCATACACTATGCATTTATACACTAAAACATCCAAATTACATCTTCTCCCTAAAAACCATTTCACCCCTACAGTTTTGGCATTTATCACTTTCCTTTAAGGTCCCTTCAATTCCATTGAAGTATGGTTACTGATGTTCCCTGGTCACATTCCAATAGGTAGTATTGTTGTTTTCAAATTCAAATCAATGACCATAAAATAAAATTATTATTTCATATTTATGTTTATTTTATTTTATTTTTGTATTACACGGTTATTATTTTTGTACACATGTGTATTCTTTTGTTTGAGTTTGGGTGGTCCTTCCATCATTTGTTCTTTTATGAACCAAATAGTGCACTTAAATTTTTACCCTCATAATATTTTCACCCCTATTGTTCTTTCATTTATAACATTCATTTATGTGTCCTCCACTACCATTGTAGGAAGAGAATGGATGGTGCCAATTCTCAATCAAAGTGATAATATTTATGTTTTAAAAGTAAAATAATTTTCCTTATGATTAATGTATTATTATACATTTAGATTTAATTTATCTATTTTTAGAATAAATCATTTAATAACTATTTTCAAATAATATTTTATTCTTTTTCCAATTTAGGGTGTATTTTTTGACGTTACTGATGCTCATGAGAGATTGTACATAAATTATACAACTTAAATGATGAATATAAGGAAACCTGCCAATAATGCATAAACCCATCATGAAAAGTTGAATGTGTAGTACTTATTTAATTACATTTTTTATTTTTTTATCTATTTTTTATTATTCTTTTGATTATAATTATTTATAATAAAAATTTAGAATGGATCACAGATCTTTTAGAAAGTCATATTTTTAATTCAACTCTCTATAACCTGTTAAAAAACAGATAAAATTTTTCATACATCTAATATTACCAAGATTTCTTTTTCTGACTTTCTCTAAATCAACATTGTATATTGATTCAATGTTGTCATCCAACAAAATTTTACATCTAAAACATAGACTCAATATGAATTTTTTTTCTATTTGACAATTAAATACAACAAAAATAATGGGAACTTTGGAATCTGGTATTTTGTTTGTGAATTTGGGATGTGAATGAATCAGTTGCACCCCAATTAAACACATGGTGTTTCTGGTAGGACTCAAAACTCATCTTTTTTATTTCATATTTCAATTTATTTTAATAATAAAGACAATTGACATTCTCAAAATTTAGAATAAAAATTCATATTTTTTCATTCATTAGGAAAATAATTTATATTTAATTTTTTAAATGTAAAAATCATCTAAACAATAATCTGGTACACTATTTTTCTAGTATGAAACAATTTTTTAGTTATATGAATAAAATATATTTTTTAATTTAAAAAAGTTACACTGACAAAAAAAACTACAAAACACACACATATTGTAATAATTAATTAGGAAAACTATTCATAAATCATTTTTGATTTGTAGTGTTGTGTCTCTTGTAAGAATTATATAGGGTGTGACCAGTATGAGTCAATGTGTGGGTTTCCAGTTAAAAATAAAATTTATTAAAAAAATAATAGTAACTTGCTAAAAATAGGGAAATCACATTCATATTGTTTTGATACATTTTGAAAACAACATATATATCAGTTGAGATGTGTAAAAATCATCCAAAGCTCAATATGATGCGCAATCTGAATGGTATGAATCCATGTCCATCTTTTTAATTAAAATTGACATCAATTTAAGAGAAAAATATGTGTTATATACTAAATCATAATAAAGTAGATTCATATTTCTTTGGTTCATTAGAAAAAATGACCCTTATGTCATTTCAGATGTGTAGGAATTATCCTCGCATCAATTTGACATAGAGTGTGACCAGTATGGCTCAATGTATGCCTTTTTATTTAAAATTGATATAAAACGTTAAAATGTTTTTATTTTATTTATTCTTTGGGAAAATAATCAATATGGAATATGAGATGTGCTTCAATCTGACACATCTCAATCTGAAACAAATTGTGACCGTTATAAATCTAAGTGTGTCTTTTTATTTAAAATTGACACCAATTTTATAAAAAATGATACATAACCAACTTAAAATGATGGGAAAACATTCAGATATTTTTTATTCATTATTAATATGAAATATATATTAATTTTGATGTATTGGATTCAGTCTCACAGAAATATGATACATGACTTCCTCAATATGGCTCAATGTGTTGGTTATCAGTTTAAAATCCTCATTTTAGTTCTAAAAATTAAAAAAATGGAAAACCATTAAAACTCGGTTTTATTTTCATTAAAAAATTTAAAATGATTCATAAACCATTTTTTATTTATAGGAATCTGTCACACATCAATCTGATACATGATGTGACAAATATGAGTCAATGTACATGTTTCAAGTAAAAATTTTATTTTAGTAAAAATGAATGGTTACATACTCAAACCCAATAAAACATATTTTTAGTGTTTAGATATTTTATTAAAATGATTAATAGGTAATTTTAGATGAATATTAATTAGATACTCAAAAATATGACTTACAGTGTGACTGGAATAAATCCAAGAGTGTCATTTAATTTAAAGTTGACATAAATTTAATGAAAAAAGATATATTATAATCTCAAAACCATGAATATTCATTATTATTTAATTAATAAATTAAATAAATTATAAAAATACAATTTTACAATTATATGAATCATTTTCACCTCAATTTTATAGACTGTGTGATATCTATGTCATCCAATTCATCTTTGTAAATAAATTTATCAACAATTTTACCAAAAATGTCATCTAAACTACTCAGAACCATTAAAACACAATTTTATGGTTTGGATATATTTTTAAAACATTAAATACTTCGATTTTTATATTTTTTAATCAATAAAATCTATATTTGAGAAAAACATTTCCTGGTATAACTCAATGTGTTCATTAATTGTTTCAAATTATTATTTTAGGTCAAAATGTGCCAATCATTAAAATTATAGAAATCATTCCCAGATTTTCATGATATTTTAGGAAAAAAATAAATAAGAAAAATTTGATTTGTATGAATTTGTATCATGTCAACTGATATAAAATGTGACCATTATGATCTAATATGATATTTCCTTTTTAAAATGACATTTTGATAAAAAAGACATGTAACATATTCCAAATGAAAAAAAAAGTTCATATTGTTTCCATAATTTGATAAAATGATACATAAGTCATTTTAGACATTTTGTATTCATTCCAACCTCAATATGATTCATGGTGTGACCTATACGACTATATAGGCATATTTTTATTTAAAATTGACAATAATTTTAGTAAAAAATACTACATTTGAACTCAATATAAAGAAAACTCAATCAGATAGTTTTGTTATATTATTGGAGATATCCATAAATTATTTGTGATGTATAGAATTTTGTTTCACCTAAATCTGGTACACGATGATCACTATATGACCCAATGTGTCTGTTATCAGATTAAAAATTTACATTTTAACTCATAATGTCTCATCCACTAATAACAAAGAAAATGATTCGATTTTCACGATAATTATGGAAAAAATATTAAAAATCATTAGTGTAATTTAGTAATAAATATCACGTAAAACTGAAAAAATGATATTTCTGGTATGACTCAATGTATGTATTTCTAGTTTAAAATGAAATTTTTTTTATAATTACAGTGGATGTACTAAAAACTAACAATACACAGTAAAATTGTTTTTATACATTAGGTAAATAATCTATATTTCATTTGGGATGTAAAGGAATAATCCAAACCTCATTATTATGCATGGTGTTTCCAAATTTCTCCTTGTGCAAATTTTTAATTTATATTTCCATTTTAGTTTAAAATGTGCAAAACAATACCAAAAATAAGAAAATGAGGATAGACTGTCATATATTAATTCTATAATATATTAAACCTTTTCCATATCATTTATATATTATAAATATTAA
The DNA here is from genome assembly GCA_963277665.1 of Viscum album. NCBI lineage: Eukaryota > Viridiplantae > Streptophyta > Magnoliopsida > Santalales > Viscaceae > Viscum > Viscum album. Next base: position 294,674,482 of record OY728165.1, read on the forward strand.
CATAATTTTCACAGAGATAATTCAACATGATGAACAAAAAATGATGTGATATGCTTGAGTAAAATGAAACTCAATATAATAAACAATGTTCCTAGTATGACTCCACAGTTAGATTAAAATTAACACTTCCTTTTTATTTATTTATTTATATGATTAGTAAAATTTGATGTGTATTTCTATAAAGTTCTATTTCCTTACTCATGAAGGGGTGGCGTATTTAGATATTGTATGAGTTGTTGTTTGGATCAAAAGAGAAAGGATCATGGATGTTTTTAATGCATGTAATAACATGAACTTATGTAATTATTTCAACGAATGATTGATGTGTCTATAATATAAGGGGTTCTTGTATATTCATGTTATAAATATTATTTCATTGAAATTTTTTGATACTTTATTTTTTTTATTTTGTGTGGTTTTTAGATCTTCATAGTGTTGTTACATCACACTATAATAGTCCCCTTTATCATCACATTATTTTTGTTAATAAAACCCTTGTGCTTTAACATATATATCCTAGTCCGCCCTTCTAGAGCACTGATAATATCAATTTTTAGCATTTTTAATGGAATTTTTTATAGTAGTGTGTCAGGTGAATATCAACTTGGATTTGTATGTATACCTCTCACTATATTCGTATAGGGTTATTAAAGAAGTACATGACAACTAGTTTTGATATCAAAAACTATGCATTTGAATATAATTTGATCCATAATATTAATAATACATGGATTAATTTATTTTTATTGATACTGAATTTTATAAGTATTAATTGATTGTGGAATGATTCATATTATATATTGATTCCTTAATATTTATTTGACGAACAAGTGTTTTTTTCTGATTTTGTTATATGATTCCCTTTCTGAGTATTTATCCTCACCACATTATTATGTTTTCATTTCATCTATTTTGTGGAATTGTAGTAAATTTAACATGTTTAAAAGGAAAGATTATGTGGAATTTTTTTGGGATATGTTGAAGACTACATATGGAATAATAATTTTGTAGATATTTCAAAAAATATCCATTTTATACAAACAATGTGGCACATGATAATTATATTCATTCCCTAAGTCTAAAAATTTACACACCTAAGAGGTCATTAGAATGTATATAATTTAGTATTTTCTTTATTAGAAAAAATTATGGTATATTTAGGACTGGAATTTTATATATATTTTAAAATCAAATCTGTAATTTATGAGTCTATAGAATCTGATTTACGAGTGTTTGTCCACATAATCATCGATTAGTTGTTCACAAGTATCCCATGAGACCAAGTATTCTCTTAAGGATGAGTATAATAAATTAAAATCATTCAATGACCTCGTGTATGCCATAAAATTTGAATAAATAATGATTACATCCAATGAAGATAAATTTTTCGCTTTTAATGTGATTAAAAATAATATGAGTAAGAAGTTATGAAGAGGTAGTTGGAATCCGGTAAGGACCTATATGAAATAAAAATAGGCTAAACCATTTGATAAGACATACATTTCTAGGAATGATTATATGGATGTGAAATTAAATGTTTAAGATTTAGTTAATGTATTTCTACGTCCTAATTCATGTTATACATAGTTGGGAGTACCATTGATAATATTTCTACAATCAATCTTGGAGCTCTTATGTGATCAAAGTCCATGTTTCAAGAAAATAACACAAAGACATAAAGTTTCACAATGTCACACTAAATTTAGGTAGCATATCAACATCTTTTTGGTAGAGATACATCATTGGACATGTTATTGAACTAATTTAAGAGAAGTATATAAGAAGATATCCATATTTTATGATGCCTTTCTGAAAAAAGTGGGTATAATATACATATTCCTTCAACTGTGTAATATATTAGAATTTTATCACCGTTATAATATGGTTCTCTCTTATATTTGTGATATAAAATAACGGTATTTGGATAATCCCAAGACAAGCCTCCATTATTGATTGAATAATTTTTTTGGATAATGTTATACATCGAATTCCCATGTATATCTAGGATGATTATTTCCACCTTGGGGTGATCATTGTAAAAACAAATATTTTAATATTACATTTATTTTATGAATTTCCTATAGTTTTATGGATTGGTAATCTTAAAATGATCAATATATATTCAAAATTATTTCATGGATTAAATAATAATTGGTGTTTTAATGAATATAGAATATGAATTTCTTCTTAGTAAAAAAATGTCAAACCACAAGATTACCCACCTCACAAATACTTATATTCAATCAAAAAATGACTCTTAATATTCTATAAGATTTTAGATTATCCCTCATTGAAACATATTATTGTACAACAATTTATATGAAATAATATTTATGAAAATAAAATGATTTTCAGTTGTTAGTTTTTAAGAAATATTTTTCAGTTAGTTTCATTATTTATTGTATTTATAAATTATTTTAAATAACATTTATTGTTTCCTTATAAATAAAATTTAATAATATATAAATTTTATCTGTTATTTTATTTTAATATATAAATTACATTTATTAAAACATCATCATTTTTTATTCTTATTTTTTTTAAATTATATTTATTCAATAAATTTTTTCTTATTTTATTAAGTTTTGTTAATGATTAAAGATTCACTTATTCTATATTTACATATTATATTTTATATGTTATAATGTTCAATAATAATATATTATTATATTTCTACTAACACTGATAACTTTTATAAAATAAAATATAACAGCAATATAAAACAAATTGAAAAGAATTTCCGTAGTCAAAAAAAATAATACAAAATAAAAATTATTTAATGAAATAATTTGGAAATAATATATGCTATACATAATGATAATGGTTTAAAATCTTACATTTAAAATTTATGTAAATTAAAATCCATAACATTTTTTACTCTAAAATTTTAATTTACCAAAAATTACAATATAATTTATATTATAATTTGGTATTTTCTTGTACATAAATAAATAATTTTTTAATATCATAGATAATTATTTTCCATAATTTTAAAAAAATAACTATTTTATTAAAATTTATAATGTTTATTAATGGCTACATTCTATGGAGACAACTCACACACCTATTGTCCACCATGGAAAGATTACACCCCCTCTAAAGTTTGAACATCTCTACAACTGACCCATTATACACATTATAGCATAGATTAACAACATTTGATCGACCGAAGGAAACATTTTTATGTATTTATGTCATATACTTCATTCCAACAATCTTTTATATTCTAATATACAACATCACCAGTCCTATACTGAATCCCTCAAATTCAATCCATTAATAGACCAAAAATCTACAACAATGTAGTCTTATTGTATAAGAACCCCAGTTATATGAAAACTTATTTGATGAAATTAACACTAAGGCCTACCCCCAACATCAATTATTGTATAATAATATGTAATGAAAAAAGACCCTACATATATTTTAGGACGGAAAAAAGAAATAAGATAAATGGATGGTGTTAAATAAGGGACCTACCTCACCCTAAAGATAAGATAAAATAATGATTCAATGATCAAAATATAGAAATTTTTTACAACAATAATACTCATCTATAGTATCTAATGTTGTATTTGATATATGTGGATAACAATATTGATGTACTGCATATAAACACTCTTCTACTCTAAAAAAGAATTTGATTTTTAATAATCAATTAATTATACGGTAGATATATGTTAGAGAAGACGAATATATACCATATAGAACATCCTTTCTTAATGTACATATAAGGAAAATTCATTATATACTATTTATTTTCTTAACTTTCAATAAAATATCTTGTAATGGTTATTTAACAACTCTAGAACTAGGAATAAGTACATATTTTTATTTCTACAATTCATTAACACTATTGGGATGAGCTTTCCTAACCTTATTCAATAGAAAAAGATAGAATATTGGATTTCATATGATCATATTTAGGATTTTGTTATGAAGTATTAAACACATTCATATCAATGATCTGAGAAGTAGTCTGAATGGGGCTATCACATCAGTAATAGTCCACATAAATAATTCTATCTCTCTGACCAAGAGATGTTTTCGAGCCCGGAAACCATACAGCTGATTCCAACATCTGTAGTAATTTTTAAACTCATCTTATCATTGTCATCACCCTTCCCCTTTCAATAATCAGATCTATAATAGGGTAAAATGAGTCCCTAAACATTATTTCCAGTACTACTAATAGGTGATCCATGATCCAATACAATTACAATCAAGGATTCATAGTTCAATTCATATAAACTAGTTAAAGAGACACAAAAAGATTCACTATCCTTCATTATTAGTATAAAATTCATCTGAGGGGATCACTGGAAGACTATATATTATCAATGGTATAATTAATTATAATCAAATATGAAAATACCATATCAGTTATAAAAAAATGATATTATCTCAATATAATAATTAAATGATGATCATGCATTATTTTCACATGGATCCAAATATTTAAAATAATGAAATTTTGGATTTGGAGTATAAGATGCCTCTATATTGGAAAATATTATACCATGTGACCGAAAATTACTTGAATAAGGGACCATAAACTTGGAAAAATAAGATTACATTATTATAACAACAAATTCATTCTCAAATGTAGGAAGTAAGTAATACTACAAATAAACATAGGGTTGTGGATATTATTAACCTATATTCCATACATACATAGAATAAATATTATGCCAATATTCCTTATTCTCTTAAACCAAATGTTCATTCAAAATAATCCTATAAAAAACAAAATGAACATATCTTGTCTTTCAAAAATATTTCTTTATATTTATAATTTAATTACAATTATGAAAAAACCAATTAGTTTTTTATAATCAAATCTTAAATTCATGTCCTAATCCTTAGTGGATAGGACCTCCTACAACAATTATATTAATATTAATAATTATAAAAATTAATTTTAATTACATTATTACTTATTTTAAATCAAAATATTTTGATAATTATTTTTATATCATGCAGGATATAAAAAAATGAAAAAAGACACACATCTATTAGCTATCATTAACAAGAAACACTCACTTACAAGGGTTCACCACACAAAAGTTTTCTCCTTATAATTTGATTGCATTATGGATAAATATTTAGTGTCTTGAAGGCCAAATAAAAATTTACTAAATGATAATTCATTGAATATAACACTTATAGTATTCCTTATATAGTACCTACTATATTAATTTCACTACTATATTACATGTGAGGAAACCAAACCTAGAAGAGCCCCACCTACTATAATATTAAGCTATGTTTTCCACCCTATTACCTATAATTGTAGTACTTAGAAAGGAAAATAGAACAAAGTAATCAAAAAATACTAATAGGACACCATAGACTATTAAAACTAAAAAGGGAAAAATATATTCAATGAATAAAATACCATCAATGATTATTGGTAGTAGAAATTGATCAATTTATATTAATGTAACCCATACATGGTGAATATAGTAATATACATAAGAGAATAATATAAAATTTCCAAAAGTAGAAAAGGTCAAAAACAACCAATAGTTTTGAAAGGTAATTACTAAATAACTAGGATCAAGAATCTCCCACTACAAGTTGAATCTATGACTGATGAGATCCAACAAACATTATCTTCTAATACAGAAAAATATTTATGAGCATTGTATCATCCAACCCTTCTTCTTTCCATATATGAAAAATAAAAATAAAATCCATACTAAAAAATTAGTCACTAACCTATATGTATTCTATAACAATAAAACATATATTGTCCAAAGGCCTCCTGATGGGTGAATATAAACATAGTTATTATGATTCCACAAAAACCATAAAGGGAGAATAATTAAACAATAAAATACAAACCATAAACTAGAGGTTTATAGGAGGAGGGCCATAAGGAAATAAATAAATAAGTTATGTTAATTTTCACGGCACTATGGAGTAGCTGAAAGGATCTCATGATGTACAATGATGATTTGATTAAAAACTAGAGGGATTTCGGGTGCATAAAAATCCCAATAATCATGTATCTAATATTCCTCAGAATCCACAACAAACATGTATCTTAGAGTAAAAATATTACTGATTGTAAAAAAAGATATTTGTTTCTAGATAAAATATATCATTTCAATAGAGGCCTAATAAATTTTACAGTACCAAAATTCTTTTAAAAGCTTTCACTACATAAGTATCCAATAGCCACACTATATCCTGAATCCAATAAGTATTGTCTGAATAGAACTTAATCATGCTATAATTATATGTTAGTACAAATTAACCAATGGAAGGGAATATATACATATATATTACTAGGAGGTACCTAGGTTCCAAAGAATGACCTCATGTTGCCTACATATTGATTCCCTTCTAGCTCTAAGACTGTAAGTTTGAGGAGACTTGTATGGTCATTCCATTAGATGATATTGGAGGGGGTTTTCTAATTTATATAGGTGAAATAATTAATATATTGGTTGCTATTTTTCCAATATTATTTCATTATATTATTGAAATGCCTCCTAAAAATATTGGATCCCTACCCAAAATATCGGTGAAATAATGACTATATATGATTATAAAGGCATGAGATCCTCATAATAAAACTAATCTAGTTTACACATTAACTCATCATTTATTATAAAATATTATACATAAAACAATATCAAATATCAATAACTATAGTGTATTCGAAAATATGTTAAATTAATTAAAAACATAAAACTTGAAATACATCATAATTTTTGAAAACATACATAACATGGTTTTACAAAACATTGTATGGGATAACCTAAGGACATACATAAGAATGGGGTAATTAAGAAATCACATTAATAGAATAAACATTGAATAACATGAAAATATTAATACATATTAGAAAAAAGGAATAACAATGGGGTATAAAAGGGGTGATAATCATAAACCTGAAAAATGAGGCATGATATAGAATTATAATCATAAAGGCAACAGGGGAAATGAGGAAACTACATAAATCATTGCATCATTAACATAGTTTTATCATAAAATCCCAGATAGAATGTTGGAAAAAATATCATTATTGATTGGTTTAAGTCCTTAATCCCATTCATGATGTATCATGGGACTAAATCATTACCCAAGGAATTTGAGGACCATATAATATCAGGTGCACCCATCACATTCAATTCATTCTCATGTTTTAGTGTTCGTCACAGATCATTAACTAGTGATTCCATCATAATAATATTTTAATCCCAAAAATGTAGGGTGAAATAATAATATTTAACTATATAATAAAATAAGTATTTATGCATAATGTTTAACACCATTGATTGGATTGAGTATGAGTATTTAGTACATAACATTTTGGTATAGAATTCCACAGTGAAATTTTGGTAGATAAAGGGGGGACATAAATATTTATTGCAAGGATTAATAATTGTGATATGGGATTATCATAATTTATAAATCATAATTGTAGTGAAGGGATTTTGTATAAAAAAATCAAAACATTTGGAATTGAAAATCAAAGTGAATAAAATGACGGAGATCCAAGAATAATTGGGAGAATGGGATGACTTGTTACATTGGGAGTTGAGATCCATTTTTTTTTTGATTAACTTCTTAAGAGCATCAGGACACATTTTTAGGACTCTAGATATGGGATACGAGAGTGAGGTCATGCTCTAGTTATATTTTGTTAAGGAAATAGGAGATTGGTTGGGTTTATATAGGGAATTTGTTGGTAAATCATTATCGTTTCTCAAACATAGTTTTTGAACTCTTTATAATAAAACAACCAAAAACACATACACTACTTTGGATTATTTTCAATCGTTTAATCAAATTAGTTGTTTTTTTAATTATTTTATATGGATAATGGATTAACGTACTAAAATTATACCCTTGTTTATTTGGGTGTGATTCATACTCTTAAAAAAATTATTTTAAGACCTTAAAATATATTAATTGTTTTGAAGGACTCATAAAGGTTTTTTAAAATTACCTAATAAAAATAAAATCAAAATATTTTAAACAGAAAAACAAATATCCTCTCTTGGATTCCCTTTATATTATTTATTATGTTACTTTTTTGTAGTTACAATGCGAGATTACAGACCTTATATTTATAGGGTTATTTATTTGTAACCCGAATATTTGATTATCTCAAAATGTTACGGAGAATTCTCCATTTTATAATTTATATTATCTATTACAAAAAATAATAATAATTTTTTTTAAATAATTTCGAAATATCTTAATTTACAATTATAAAATATGAATACACATTTATTGATAAATTATGTGTCTTTTTGGAAAAAACTTTTTTTGATCCATTATAAAAATTATAGTTGACATCATATAAATTATTTTATAATTTATATTTGTTAAAAATTATTTAATAATATTATTTTATGTAAATAATTTTTGTTTCAAAATTTTTTTAATTCAGGATAATAAAATCAGAAATTGAATTTTAATATTATGAAAACAATTATTTGGGTTTTATTGTATCAATAAATCATTTTTAATATAACAATAATAGGATGAAGATATATTCATTACACTATAAAAAATCATTAACATGGAAATATTTATAGTTTAATAATATATATATATATTTGTGTGTGTGTGTTTGCATTTAATAAACTATAAAACCCCATAAGGGTATGTGTTTTTATGATGAGATTATTATGGGGTGGTTTGGTGTACACTGTTTGAGTCTTGATCTTGATAAGCTTTAAATTATCACATTAACAAATTCACTTGTGCATTAGTGCTTGGATGTCATCATGGTATTTTTCATGTCCAAATTACACTAATGTTATCTCCCACAGAATCTATAATAATTGGGGTTTAATGGGTAATATCTTACTGGTTTAGGTCATCACTTATTTTTCAGCTGTTAGTAGGATTTGTTAAAATCATCTATTTATAGTAATCATTTGAAATCTATTCAACAATTGTATTATAAATGATAATAATATGTACAAATATTTTTAATCTATTATTATATAATAAAACAAACATAATTGCATGTGTTTTATATAACCTTATTATATAACAATATATTTAATTAAATCAAAAGTTTAGTTTTATCTTCCACACTTTGGAAATTTCCACCCCCATAATTTTTGATTTCTAATATTAAAAAATTGATCAAAACTCTATCCAATCGCCTCCTCCTATCCCATGTTTATTTTTTTAAACATGTGGTTTCTCTATATCCCTTAGACCAGGTGCACCATATTATTTCATATAACATTGTCTCTTCGATCTAATATTTTCATTAGATGATCATCATAGGAATGACCATTTTCCTTTGGTACCACCTCTGGATTGAGTACATGTTAGCAGTATAATATTTACATTCATAAGAGGTTTACATTGAATAAATCATGTCATTCAGTTAGGTTAGTGGAGAGTACCAATCAATATTCCACCACTCTAATGCGATAAAATATCTAAAATTGGAAGATATATCTTTGAAGATAATTTAAATTCTTTCGAAATATCCTAAAATTCATACATGGGTTTATATTGAGGAATATTGTGTTTACAACATCAAAATATTAGTCCCATTGATGAAAATCATGATATATCATCATTCAACATTGATCATCCTCGATGTTATGTTGAAAAGTCATTACCACTGCACCATTTCGACCACCATTTTCAAACATAGTAGATATTTTTCCCCAACATTGTCCCTGAATACAGTTGTTCTACACCTCTTACCAAAAAGAGATTTATAGGGATCCATTTGGATCCTTGACTGGAAAATTTTATTTCATGGGATCTCGATCATAGGAATATGTTTATACCATCATCAATTAAAGTCAATTTATTATTCCATCAAAATGTACTTATGTTTCTCGGTAGTCTTCTCATATTGGTCATTACATTAAGGGTGATAATTTGTGATAAATATCAAATCATTATTCTGAGCATGTAAGAGGAACTTCCATAACAAAGAGGTAAATCATGGATCTCAATCTGATACAATCAATAATGGTGTTCCATGCACCCTCACCACTTATCTAATGTACATCATAGAAAGTTGATCCAGAGATAATTCAAATTGAATTGAAATGGATTGATAATTCATTATTGGATGATCCACTAAATAATAAAAAACATTATTTCCTCTTGACTTATTTGAAAGACCAGTGAAATTTTCCATGGTTATGTTTTTCCCATTTCCATATAGGTATGGGTAATGGTTTCATCTTCCCCTTAGATTTTTTACTCTACATTTTAATTGATGACATGAAGGAAATATTTATGTATATTCCATGATCACTTTTTCATATTTTCCAACCAAAACTGCTCTATGAGATCACGATACATATTTGTTCTTCCGGTATGGATGGATAAATTCAAACTATGTTCATAATTAAATATATCCTTCTTTAACTCATGATTTGATAATATACATACAAATGATCCAAATATTAAAAATCATTCAAAATTATCATCGAACTGTGATGATTTCCATTTTATTATGGAATTAAAATTTATCAAAATTTCCACAACATATCATTAATTACGAACATAGTTTTAATTTATCCATCCATACAGGAAGAACAAAGATGTATCATGATCTCGTAGAGCAGTTTTGGTTGGAAAATATGAAAAAGTGATCATGGAATATACATAAAGATGTCCTTCATGTCATCAATTAAAATGTAGAGTAAAAAATCTAAGGGGAATATGAAACCATTACCCATACCTATATGGATATAGATAATATATCCTCTCGAGAAGGGATATATGAGAAACAAATTTGTGAAATCATGGATAATTTCCCTTCCTTTGTGATTCCAATTACCATAATTTTCAAATCTAAAAAAATATGATCCCAAACAATTCTCATCAATTATAAAATTACTATATCGATTATATTTATAGTGTATGTCACATTAATTTCAATTATTATATGGTAGTGGATTGAGCAGTCATAGTCCTTGATCATTTCATACAATCATCACTAGAACAAATTCATCTCTTTTTGTCTGAAGATATATTTAAGGATTTTATGATGTGTGTATATTTAACACTTTTCTCCAAAGATATAATGTTTAAATTATGGAAAAGTGAATATCATTATATCCAACACTAAATCATGAGTGGGTTAGCTCTATTCATGATATTTAAACTACCTTGAATCATAGGATATGAATTTTTCATTCTCCATTGTCACACAACTCAATCCCCTCTTCGAAGAATCTCTAAATACCCAGAAAAGTTCTCCACTTGTGGGTAGCGTTTTTATAGTTGAAATGTTAAAACTCCATTTTATATCCTTGAATATAATATACATAGATTATTACTCATAGTATTAAATGATTTTAAGAATAAATAACCATTAAATACAACCCAAGTATCATAATTTATAGTTTCATTGGATGATTAGATACATAAAACATAATACATGAATCAAAATCAAAAATGTCTTATATTGAATCTTCATAATGATTTCCAAGAATCCCTAGATCCATTACACCTTAATAGGATCACCTACGAAATACATAAATGAAGGTTTGATAAATAAATCCTACATAGAGAATCAACATATGAATATATTAGAGAACATGTTTTAGAAGGCATGACATGATGACATAAGAAGGCATTGAATGTGAATATTCATAAGGAATCATAACATGTAAATCCTGGAATCAAATAATAATGAAGTCATAGGAATTTTTAAACAGAATACATCATGGCATTATAATTAGTCATGCCATTCCTCCTAGACCCTTTCACATGTATGATCTTTTGTCAAGGCTCACCCCCAAGACCAATGAAGATGGCAGAGCTTCATTCAAGTCTAAACCCCATGATCATTACACATGATGTCTCATTAGAAAAAATTTTACTAAATGCATTGGGTTACTATCTAGGTTATCCCATAATAATATTGTCATGAATATGTGTTACAAATTAAAATTCATAAGTAATGAATAAACATTATTGTTAACCATGGAAAGGATTTTTCATCGTAATCATGTTAAAAAGCATAACAAATCGGTGTATAAAAAAATAGTTCAAATAAATAATGGATTTATGTAATGCATGGACATTTATAAATAAATTTTGTTAAGAAAACTAATAATTTATGTAAAAAATTTGAAAACACAAAAATATATTGTTTTTGTAACATTTCAAATGATCCTATTTAGTGTTATTCAAAGAATAATATAAAAGAGTCTTAAAAGAGAACAAAGAAATAATTTTTTGTTGAAAAAAAGTAAAATAAGATAGTTTATTATTATAAAAATAGTTATTTCATAAAAATATTTGTGGATTTGAAATTATTATTGGGTTTACATGAAAATATGTAGGAAATTTAAAGCTTCCCTTTAATAGTGATTTCTTATCCGGAAGAATTTACAAGAGAACATTCATAAAACATGTATTTCCCATAAAAGATATATTAAATGATATACATACATGATTTTGGAGCATATAAAAATATATATATGATTAATATAAAAATATAGAATAAATAAATTGGTTTAAGGGGAGTGAAATAATACCCTACATGAAAAATTTATGTTTAGAATGAATCCTTTACCTTATATCTGAACATTTTCTTCACTTGTCCTTACTCTCCTAGAAAATCATATTAAATATACAAAATAGTTAATTAATAGTCTAAAAAACATGTATTTAAATTATTATATTTTTATTATGTCTATTAATGATATTTTTTATGTGTTATAAGATTCAATGTCATTGTCTGGGAGTGTTCTTATCCTTGGATTTCATGACCGGTTCACTTGCATACATGAATGAATGATCTTGTAAAATCAGAATAGTTATCAAAAATTGAAATTATATCTTATTAATGAAATTTAAATATTTAATTTGTTATTATATATAATAATTTTCAAGATATGAATATGATTTATTAGATAATTCGTTAATGATAACCATTTCTCTTTTCTTGTGGTTTTTTTATCGTCAAAGTCTATTATTGTTCTATAATTTGATATAATGTATAAATAGTAGTTACAAAACATAAAATATGTTATAACATAAATTTTAAAATAATCATCACCCAATATAGTGGTTTTATTACCATACATTATGGTGGTAATGGAAATTTTAAACTAGTTGACTATGAATACAATGAATCATCAAATCACAAATGATGATTTCATGTTTAGAAAAAAAGGAAGAAGAAAAAAATTAATAGTTCATGTAAAATTAAAATAATAAAATTATTTTATATAAAATATTTTGGATTTATCAAGAAATATTTGGATATGTAGGTGATATGTGGATAAGAAATTAAAATAAATTTAAATGGAAAATATGAAAAAGGATTTTACCACAGGAACTTCTTCTCCTTGAGAACCTCCATATGGAATTGGGTTTGGTCTTTTTTGGAGTCCAAAGGTTTATGGACGTGGGGAAATGAGTTTTTATGGGTATTGGAATTAAATTTTTCATAATCCAATGCTTTTTATATCTGATGAGAAGATATGGTGAGGGGTGGTATTTATTGAGGATGATAAGAGTGTTTTTTGATTATTCTATTTTATGACTATTGTTTTGGATGAATATTATCAATATTGATGATTCTAGTGACTATAAATAGTAAATGTCAAGTTGTAGTTCATAATTATGGTATTACATCAACTAGACGTCATCAATGACTCAATAATTCATTTATTTGTCATATATTGTAAATTATAATATTTCACAATCGGGAAAAAATTCAATTACTTTATAAAAATTCCAAAAAATCATCCTAAAAATATTCTAACTTGTAAAATTTAAAAATATACATAATTTTATTAAAAAAATTCAAAAGAATATATTTAATTTTTATAATAAATCATCATATTTTTTGAGAAATTATCATTTTAATATTATAACGGATTTTATGAAACATTCAAAAATTAACTAAGGTCTCCTAAAATTATTAAATTAATATAAGATAATTGAAAATTAATTTATGATACTATTTTAAGAAAATATATGATCTTTTGATTAATTATTTTAGTTATTTAATTTAAATAAATATTTACAAAATATAAACATAACAATACATAATTTACCATTATTAATATATATATTTAATTATTTCATTAAATAAATATATTATATTTTAATTCATAATATACTCATAATTTATTTATACTTTAAAAGGTGATGTTACTATTATACTTGGTGGTTTTTTATTCCTAATGGTCACAAAACCATTCCAACACTGGATATATTATTCTATTAGTATAGGTTCTCTAATATCATGAATACGACTTCTTTCCTTCATTTGTCATTTTTAAATTTTTTAAGTATGATCTCTAAGTAATTCTACAATATTCATTCTATATGAAATAATTACAAAGGGGTTTTTTCATTGTTAAATGTTTGGGTCATTATATTCTTCCCCCCTTATGATATTTTCCCATACAAATTTTATTTTAAATTCTATGTTGAAAATATTTGAGCTTACTTCTCATATATCGATTACATCAGTTCCCTTTTTTCACTTTCATACTTATGATTTTTCCATACTAATTTGAAAAGATGATTAGAAGTGTTGTATATAAAAGTATCTCTAGGTTCTATGATATTCATTTATTACTCCTAATTACAGAGATCATTCTCCAAATGTACCACCTATGAGTTTAGTTCATGTGAAGGATTGTGTATTTAATTCCTCATGTGGGATAAAATGAATACATCATGAATATGATACTTGGTTGGTTAATGTGCTAGTTGATAGACCCAAACATGAACATGATCTATAATATCTATGGGTCCAATGTATATGGGACTAATCATTCATTTATTCAGAAATCTCATTATCCTCATCCATTTAGATATGTGGAAGAATGAAATGTCTCCAACTATAAATTATGGGTCTCATCAATGATTTTATTAAAAGAACATCTATCAACATTATGATGCCTTAATATTTTGTAAAATGGTTTGCACCTTTGGAACAATTTCACCGATAATTTCATGATCTAATAGATTCTATTCACAAACATATCCCATCATGTTTTGTCTCTCCATATTTTCCCATAAAAGGTAATCATATGAAGCTAGTTAGATTCTCATATAGAAATTTTATTTTTAAAAAAACATGACCCAAGATAGTTGTTGGTCCCATTATTCTTTGATTTCCATAAAAAATTATATCAACATTAATTTCATTTCATGAATAGTAGGATTATATTGTACAATATTTTTATACTGATAAGTGGTACTAAAGTTTAACTCAATGTTTAGATCATGTTTAGGACTTTTCCATAACATAGAGATGAATCTCAGATCTTGATCAAATATAATTGATGGTGTTACTCCCTGAATCTTAAGCACTTGTATGATGTATATCCAGGAATTCACATCCAATGAGAAGCATTCTCAAATTGTAATAAAGTGAGAAGTCATTTTTTGATTAACCATAATAACCCATATACCATTTTTTCAAGTGGATGTCTTCATATTTCTTGCAAAAAAAATCAATGGTGAAGTATTCTGATTTTCATGTAGGTATGGGTAATAGATTAATAATTACTTTTAACTTTTTCATTTTAGACTACACTATTTGACATACCAGACACATCGATGTATATTATGTGATCTCCCTCTTTATATTATCCCTGAAATAATTCTCTCAGAGATCTCAATACATCTATATCATCCAAGGTTTAATATATAATGTTGAGCTACGTGCATCATATTATATCTCCCCCATTATCTCTATATTGTATTGTACATATAATCATGAACCAAATATTACTACTCATTCCCCATTAATTATTAACAAGGAGGATTTACCATTTCTATTAGATTCATTATTTTTCAAAAATTACTCATTATTTCATTGGGAATCCATATTTTATATATAAGAGATGATTGAGCAGACATTTCAGATAGTATTGATGGAGTCACTTTTTTAAAAATTATAATTCTTATCTTTTATAGTCCTACAAAGATTGGACCCTACTCAATTCTCATCATTGATAATGATGCATGGTTATTTCTAATTAGATCATCTTTCACCTTATTTTTATTACACGAATGGTAGTGGATTCATCAAGAATATTCCATAATGATTGGAATCCATCTTCAATAGGACATATTATTATACTTCTATACAAATATATATTTATTGGCTCTAGTGATGTGTATATATCTCACAGTTTACCCCATATATATAATGTCGCATTACATTTAATTAAAAGATCAAATCTTAAAACATAATATCATTTAAGGGATAATTTTTCTCTTGAATTATAAACTCTGTTGAGGTGTAGTCTATCTATTTATCACTTATCATCAGTACATAGATGATGGCCTTGTTTGATGAATTTCATATTACACAATGATTTTCCCACATTTTTGAAGTTTTCATACTAGCATCGTTTAAAGCCTATTTTTTTATCCTTAATGATATAATTACATTTTTTGTTCATAAATACATTACCCCATTCTGAGATAAAATAATTAGAAGGTTCGATAATTGGGGGAAAATCCTGTAAAATCCTTGGTTGTACCTAGCTCTACCAAGAAAACTACAGATCTCGACTATAAATTCTGGTTTAGGCCACTTCAAAATTTCCATTATCTTAGAAGGCTCCACATATATACCTTTTTTGGTTACATTCCCCATATTTTATACTTATTTAATCCACAACTCACATTTACTATACATTTCATAGATTTTATCCCTTCTAATGGTCTCTAACATGGTTTTAAAATGATCATTTTGTTCCTCCTTTCTTTGGATTATATCATTATATCATTATAAAAAATTACAAAATATTTTTTAATGTATCCTCTATAGAATATATTCCTTATTTACAGGAAAATTTATGGACCATTAGTGGGTCTCAATGGAATCGCCATGAAATAATTGTCTCCAAACCTTTTTCAAAAGGTGATTAGGGGAATATCTTTCCTTATCACATTTAATTGGTGACTTCCCAACCGATATTCCACTATAGAACAATAAATGGTCCAAAATAATTTATCTTACAACACATCTATAGAGGGAAGGGGATACATGGTATTTATCAACATTTTTTTGTGTTCACAATAATCAATGGAGAGGTGCATCAATCTTTCCATCATCATGACAAAGATGAATGGTGAACACCATGGTGAAGTACTCAGGCATATAAAACCCTTGTTATGTTTATTATGTAATATTCTCATTAGTTTATCCAGCTCAATTTCTTCTATTCTATTTGTTTTCATTAATATACATAGAGATGAAAGAAAAAATTCAATTTTTCACTCAACTACTCAGTTGGGGGGAAGACCAAAAATTCATTAGGGAATTAGTCAGTGTATTCCCTCATAATGGGCTTGCATTTGATAATGATTCTATCATTTATATCAATCATTTGAGATATATATAATTTCCCATACAATAAATGAATCCATAATTGAAACAATGAGTCTGATGGAGATTCATCCTCCTCCTTATACATGTACAAATGTGGCGGATTACTTCGGATGAGAAAAGTAATATACCATTATTGATATTTTATGTTTTATTTGTATAATGATAGCCAATACATTACTAATATAGTAACAAACACGATAAACTAATGTTGTACATGATTTTATAGGAGTTTCATTACATAATCCTTAACCTGAGATGATTTATATACTTTAAATATAATAATTGTCCATTATCTATTCTCATAGATAATTCAACTTCCATATTTTGAGTAGGTGTTTGAATAGTTCTACTAAACATATAATATATTTAAAAAATCATTTATCCATAGATGAGAATAATATGATTCAATATTTAATTATGGTTCTCATCATTTACATCATCTAAAAAATATTTTTAGATGAAAATTTTTAAAAATTTGAACAATTAAAATAGAAACTGATAACATTAATGGTAAAACATATAGTTGAAAACTATATCCTAACTTGTTATAACTAGTTTTTCTATATAGGTTATCCACTGTGATAGATTTGTCCCGAATGTTTTAATTAATTTTCTATAATAAATATGTATAAAAATAACTAAATTGTTATCTAATAGAAAATATAATTACACTATTTTTTTAAAAATAAAATAGAAATACATTTAAAATTATTATCCTTCAAACACAATCCAAGGAATGTAATGTACAGTGTATTTGGAAAATTATATACATAAAATTGATAACATTGAATAAAAAACATCTATTTAATCTTTATAAAGAACTCTTAATATCTATTGACCCCTTACATCTTCATAGGATAACATGGGGAATACATGAACATAGGGATGTTATAAAAATACCATTAATTTAATAAAGATAGGAATAAATCATATCACATTAGTTATAAGGCATAACATGATGACATAATAAGAAATTGAACATGAATAAACATACATGATCATAACATATATATCAAGGAGTCTTGTAATCATGGAATCATAGGAATGTGGAAAAACAAAAAACAAGACATAAAAATGACTAATGGCTTACCACTGGGGTCATTTTACATTGAGGTGCATGAGTTAAATCAATCCACCAATACAATTTCACATGGATTATAATATGCCATGGATAACCTGAGAGACCATTGCATGTGATGTATCATGATGCAAAACATTTTCATTGAATTGGGGTTATATTTGGGAACACCCATAATAACTTATTCACTAATATGCATTCAATATTAACAATAATACATAAGAAATAAACAAAATGGTTACCCTTTTTAAAGAATGGGGAATAAAAATCATGTCAAAAAGAATTAAAAATGAAATATCATAAAAGTTTCAAAAAAAAGAATGGAATTAAATCAAAGATTGTATTTAATAATGTAAATCATGCATTAATCGAGATAATTCATGTCAAAAGATGTAAAAAAATAAAAAATTGGGTTTAAAACCTTTTATAAATTAGCCTTTTTAGTGCAGTTGAATGAAAAATATAAAAGTGCATTTAAAGCATAAAAAGGAATAATTGTTTGCATAAAATAAAATATTAGTTAAGAAAATTTTTCATGATATAAATAGTTATTGTTAAAAATTATTATTTCCCTAAATAATATTATTTAATGTACATTAAAATAAATAAGTTATTGTGAAGGTTCCTTTAATCGAATTTTCTTATCTAGAATAATTGAGAAGAGAAAAAATTTAAATTATCTATTTCCAAATAAAAGAAAGATTAAATCACCTAGACACATGAGTCTGCAACACATACATAAGTTATAAAAAATTAATATAAATATAAATAATAATTAATTTGGGGTAAAGATAGAGAAATAAAAATCCAATGGAAAAAATGTAAGTTCATAGATAATCCTTTACATTATGTTCTAAAGGGTTCTGCATGTGTACATAATTTCCAGGATAATTAAATTAAATTAATTAATTAATTAATTCATAACAACATAAAAACAATATGATTTATAATAATTTTAAAAATATTATTCATGGTCATTTTTAGGAGTTATAAGATCCAATTTCATCATTAAGGAGTGTTGGTTTCCTTGGCTTTCATTATCATGACCCATCCTCGGGGCCCGTGTCGTGACTACCCCAAACCCGCCTTCCGTAAGCCAAGCGATGGAGACTAGCACCAAAGGCGTAAATCCCTAAAACAGGTAAGGCATTGCCTTTATAAACTATAAAAACACACAATCATAGTAAAAGCTCGAAGAAAGATACTAAGTATCAATGTATACAAAAATATGTGCTAAAAGTAAAGGGGGCTGAAAATACAAGTCCAACTGTAATGTACCTGGGGAACTGAAAACAAGTACAACTAAAAAGGGAAAAATTAGCTGAAAGGTGTCAAGTAGCTTCTGGATCATCCACCTCGGATCCTACCTGAAGGGTAGGTACAGATAACCTCCTCCGTGCTCTAAATCTGTCAGTCTCCACTGGGTACCGACTCGTCGTGAGGTCCTCCTCCAGGTATTGTCCAGTCCGCGTACACTCTTCCTTGGTCAGTGTTGTGTGTTTTCTACATCCAACACAATGAGGTGTGGGAAATCATGTGCAGGGGTGAGTATATTGATACTCAGTAGGGACCCCGAGACCCTCTAGATCTCACCAAAACCCCAGAAGGATAAACCCCAAAGTATGAGATCAACTGAAAATCCCACTTAGGTATATTCCCATACATATACCTAATTTTATCAAATGAAACATCTCAATCGTGAGTAAACACAAGAGTTACTGACTCAGCTCACACAGGTATATAACATTTGTTGAGAGATTCAGATGATCAGATATAACCACTGAATCATCTAAGATGTCAGACCAAAACATGATCCAGGAACAGAAATTAGAAGTGTCGGACCAACACATGATCTAGGAACAGTCAAGAGTGCACAGCCAGCCATAGAGTTCCACTCAGGTATGCTTGATTCCAGGAGTGTCATCTCCTCAAGCCAAGTGTCGTTACATCAACTAACATGAAGTACCATAATGAATTAATTCAATGGTCCACCTCGTCATAGGGGTCTCAATGAAATAGACGGCGCGTTGATTGGATGCACAGTCTGTGAGTTATTGGCATTTCTATTGCAGGGTCCCGGTTGGATTTTAGGTTCAAACCAACCCGACTATACCCCATTTATTTCCAAACCTTAAGTGGGGTATTCCAAAAGAACTGTCTCGCTCTAATATTTTCTTCTCCAAAGATGGTTCATCAATCGAACAACTGTAGCCAAAGATATGGTTGAAAAAGTGTAAACTAGCCAAACGGGTCTGTACCGGGGTCTGACCCTTCCCGCGGGTCCAACCCGGTCCGAGGAAGTGGCCTGGCCCGAGGGGTGGCGGCCTGGCCCGAAGGGGCAGCCCAGTCGACGGTGGCCTGGCCGAATGCGGCCCGGCTAGCTGGCGGCCCGCGTGGCTAGCTCGCTGGTAGGCCAGACGGCATGGCTGGCCGCACGTGGGGGGGGGGGGGGGTTACACCCCCTGCCTTCCGCTCAGAACCGGCACTAGGCACCAATTCAGGTAACCAGCGGGACCTGAGGGGTCCTGCCTTTTCCTTCTGGCCAAGGGGCCAGCCGGTTCTACCCACCAGCACGGCACGATAGCGTCACTCCCCACAGCTGCATCCCACCCTGGTCGCGGTTCTTATAAGGACTCATCCTTAAAACATTACATAATCATGAATTAAATGAATAATTTACATTGTAGATATTTTCAGGTTTATAGTTTTAGATAATTAGGACATAACTATTACATCTCAAAGATTACAAAGTAGACACTTTCAGTTTTCATTTTTTTTCATAAAATAAAAACTCTTAAAAAAGAAACATGATTATTTCCATGTTTTAGACAGCATGACATTCCTTGATCCCATCCTTGACCCTATTCATCTTTAAGTCCTATGGAAAACATTTCAAAAACTTGGGATGAGCATAAAAAACTCAGTAAGGGATACCCAAAGAAGGAAAACTGTTATTTTTTCAAAACAATAAGTAAATAATGAATACTTCATCATAAGTAATACTTTTCATCTTTTTGAAGTAGTAAATACTCTTCATTGAATAAAAGATCATTGCTTACCCTTTCATAACCAAAAGATCACCATAAAACCCATATAAAGAACACATAACATGTAATGGTAACTTGGCACATAAACATACTTAAATGGAATAAATACACAGTCGACTTCCACACATTTCACTAAATGGATTATCCATACAGCCGACTTCCATACAAAATTAATTGGATGTTATAACGTAACCACCCAACCTAGTTTTCACAGTACCACCTGTCATTTGGTTTATCATGTAACTACCCATCAAATGTCCAAGTACCATTATAAAATCATAACACGTACAAAAAATATAAAGGAAAGAAAACATTTCCACATTTCAATCACAATAAATTGACATATAAAATCCATTATCAAAACCATTTTCAATACCAAAATATATAAAAGAGTATAAGGTATTTATTTTTCTTTTAAAAACATTACGGCTTGTTAAGGATGCCAAAGATCAAATAATACTCGTGTCGGTAGAAAGGTCATTATTACCAAGTACGTTAAAAACAAACATACTTTTTGTTGTTTATTAAAATGCTTCATAGAGAAAATATTCCTTTTGAATAAAAGTAAAAGTCAAAATGGGGTTTATACACCGTATAAAATAAAGTTGTGTATAAAACAAAATATGCCTCAATGAAAGGATTTTGATACGAAGTCCCTTACAAAGACGGTATCATTAGATTAAAGATAAATCAATTACATAATTATGTGTGCAAATTATAAATACACCCAATATAAGTGGATATTAATTTTAAAAAAATCATATGTCATCCACACATATTCAGATCACGATATAATTTAGAAGTAGCGGTCTAACCCAAAGAATTGAAATTTGGTTAAGAAGTTCCCTTACAGAAATTCGACAGCCGAAAGGCGTCACATTAAAAATTCATAAAATGAGACGATGAGAGATAAGAAGGGTATCTCATCACATGGACATAACATTTACAGCAATAAGGATATATAATAACATATCCCAATATAATAATATGTAAATTTAAAGACCTAACAAAATAAGTCTTCTAAAAAGAGGAGGGTGAAATGTTCCCTTACCGATTTGGGTAACATTCGAAACGTACTCCCCATGAAAGGAGGGTCATACAATAAAGATGTAAATACCAATAAATTAAGGTATATTACAAAAATAATACAATCATGGGAAGTACATACACAACACAGAATGAAATAGTTGCAAATGTAGCATGAATCTCATGGGAACAAAAAGTGAGATGAAACCACCTTACCTCGTTGTGATCAATCGAGGAGTATGACCAAAAGATAATAAACACCAAATGAATAACATAATAACATGAATATAAATATATACATGATAATATATATGAAATTGAAGTACAAAATACACCACATTCAATAAATAAGTGGTGAACAATGGAAATATCACAGAATTAAAAGGTAGATAAGAAATCCCTTACAAAAATTAGGCAGCCTAACGGGGCCACTTAAAACATACAAAAATGGATTGATGAGATCAAATATGGAATCTGAACATATGAACATAAACATTACAGTAATATGAATATAAAATAACATCCCCCAAAATAAGAAAGATGAGATAAAAAGGAATGACATAAAATAGAGTACTTAATAAGAAAGAGAGAGGTGGATCCCTTACCTCAAGTCCGACTTGTCATGTTCATTTTTTTATATTCATGAATAATAATCTTTGGGCAATTAATAATTTCTTAAGGACCTCCATTAAATTTTATTATTCAATTCATATCACATATTATAGTGTTATAATAATTAGTTAAATATGTGATTTCATATCAGATGTTTTTGTCGATGTTCGGTACATGAGTCAAAAAAGAACTTGTTTGAAAAGAATTTCCCATGTAGTTATAAGTACATAATCTCCAGAATAGTATTAATGATTTAATTATCATATAAATACCGTATAAATTAATTTTATACTATTCCATAACACTTTGAGATAAAAATTAAATGCACTGTTCCTGGAGATGGTAGGTCGTACGTATGCATGAACGCTAATTTCATTTCTTTGTCATATTAATGGAATTAAAAAGAAATGAGATATATATATAAATATTATAATTCCAGTATAATATATATGTTATATAGGTCACTTATGTTCATTAATTTCAATTTTTATACATTCCATGTATTGCATGAATGAGTCTCATCACTTGAGGGGGCGGTAGTCCATACTTCCTCATATGAAGTTATCGCATTTGCACAACATGTGAAGAATAAAGGTATGTTTCATATATAAAATACAGTGACATCATAATGTCCACCATGATAGGCAGTAGGAGATAATTGAACAATCATCGTTTCGTGTGGCAGTAGTTCACTGTCCAGAGAAACAATATGTTCTTCACCGATTAGATGGAGGTGTGTGTAATTTTAGCTAGAATAATTCTCATAACAACATCCAAGTATATTTAAGATACTTTATTTGTTACCAATTTAAGGAATAAAAAGAGGTTAGGGGGTTGGAGAATCAAAATAAAACAAAAGGACATAAGAGAAGACATTACCTTTAAATCGGGTAACTCCCCTTAGTTTGAACCAAATGAGTTTCTTGAAGAGATTTCTGCCGAAGTTAAGGCATATAGAATAAATAGAGGGATGTGGAGAGATAATATGAAGAGGTTTTGGACGATCCAAGGGCTTGAGAGGTGTGTGTAAGGGGGTAGAGGTGGGGGCCTTTATAAGAGGGAAGAGTGGCACTCTTGGAAGGTCATGAAATGTTACTTTATTTTGAAATGATTCTCGGATTTTAAAGGTCCCAAAATGTTATATTTAAAGGATAAGGTGACAAGGGTTCTAAATCAACCCATACAATATGTTTTTGACAACTTTATGTCTTATATTTTACCTTATCTTTTCATTTTATTTAAATCATTTATTAAGGAGGTAATCGCTGCATCGTCATGGTGTCATAAATAAATTTATTTATTAAATTTCTAAAAATTATAAAAAAATACCATGATGTAGAAAATATTATTATATTTCCAAATAATATATAAAGTCAAATATATCATTTATATAAACAAAACAAAAATTGTTTTACATAGGTGATACATACTTTGTTTATATTTTCCTTTCATTAAAAAAATATAATAAAATGTCACTGTCACACTAAAGTGATTCCATGGGGTCCCAAAGATGGCAAAAATAATCCCATGGTCTGAAATTACAGAACCTATATAATTAGGACACATTTTGGGGTCATTTTATCTTTTTATGATATTATTTTATTACCCCTAACTACCCGATTACTAATTAATCACGATAATTAAAGATAATTGTCATCATTACTATTCATATTGTCAAAAGAAAGGGTCATAAATACATATTTTGGAACTTATTATTCCAAATATGGAATCCATTTTACCAAATTACAAACACAAAAATTTCAGCATTTAATTTAAAACAGAAATTCCCATTGTCACAACCAAAGACGGGCTTTTAAGAAGTAAAATTTATCAAAAGATTGACATGTTTTTACATCCAATTGAAAAATGAAATTACTTACAATGAAAAATATTGTATTAAGTGATAAAAAATAATTCAATTACACCGTAAAACCAATTAAAATGACAATGTAACTATATAATTAAATTAGATGAAAAAGCAGTTTTGAAGTAAAATGCAGCATTTTTCACTATTCATTAAAAATGAACATTTGCCAAAAAAAATACCAAAACGTTATCCATAGTAAATTTGATATTCCAAAATCAAAAATGATTTTCATTTTACCATATTAAAAACATAGAAGATTCATTAATTAATTTTATAATTAATTCCCATTGTCAAAATAAATAACGTGTTTTTAAGAAACAATATCTATCAAAAGATTGACACTTGTTTATGTCCAATTTCAAAGTGAAATTAATTCCAATGACCACAATTAGATTAAATGTTAAAAATATATTTTATATAAACTTTAAACCCAATTAAAAATATAATCTAACTATATAAATAAATTATATTAAAATTTGGTTTTGAATTAAAATATAGCATTTTCTCAATTCATAAAAAAATGAACTTTATCAAAAAAATAACAAAAATTTACACAAATTAAATATTGAAATCCTGATTCTAAAAAAGGATTTTATTTTGTCAAATATTACATGTAAAATTTTCGAAAAGTGGATTTAAAAAAATGTACACCATCAAAAGGCGGTTAATCGTCCTTTTATTGAATATTAGAATATTTATACTTAAAATCGAACTCTTTTCTTATTTTAAGCCTTTAACTTTTATTGGATAAATGTAAAAATATTTAACAAACATATATAATCATTTTTTAGTTAGTTCTGTTCATTCTCTCCATTACAATGGCTAGGCATTAACTACCATTTAAAATAGTCATATTATATTATTAGTGTGCAACGTAAGATTTAAAAGAAACTCATTGTATCGTATTGGGTATGCCATCAAACAACGCATTCCATTTTAAATTAATATTAACATTTTATTCCAAAATATTAATAAATATAAAAATTTCATATTCTTTATTTACTCGGGATGTTACATCCTTCCCCCCATTTGAGAATTTCATCCTCACAATTTTAAAATTGGGCTCTGAAACTTCATTGAAAGTCCCAAATCGAAAAAGAGTTAGTAAAACTATCACATTAAAAGAAACAAAGAGAAGTAAAAAAATGTCACTTGAGTTAACCCATACTAGCATTCCATGTAGAAAAACATGTATATAGAAGAAAAAAAGTGTCATGTTCTGATGGAGAGTGATAGAAAACATGATTAAGAGAAAGTTAACCACCAGAAAATCACAAACTTGTTATGGTTTAAACGGTATTTGATTTCCCAGTTGGTACATTTAACAGACAACTTTTTTGTTTTGTGTTATATTTCATTGGGGAATTTATTTATGAGGTTAACTAAATCATAAGGAAACATAAATACATGTCGTGTATACTTTCATATCTTACTCGATTTCTTACAGAAACTCATATTTTCTCCAAAAGATGAGTATTTAGGATGACTTATTCACATTAAGAGTTCTATAATAAACTTCTTTAGAATCACCTAATCTAGAAAATTTGAACTATATATTTACCATGTCTTTAAACCATAACCAAAACCAAAATTTTTAGTTCGAGATCAGATAATACCCGAAATGGATAATGTTTTACAAAAAGAAAAGCTACTCTTAATCTCCCAAAATTATCCAACAAAACCCAATGTTCAGTAAAGACCTTTCAATAAACTACTATCCAAAAAAATCTTCCAATGTTATCCAAACTATGATTGAAACCCCAATCTCTAAAGGATTTAATCACATAGTCTTCCAAGGTAAATCTTAACATTTATCTCAAAATAACATTACTTACTCTTAAAGTCTCATACTGAAAAGTAACTAACCTAATCACATATCCTCTATGATAGGTTAATCATTTCCATAGATAACCCAAAATCAACTTATTATTGATTCATACGATAATATAACTAAAGATAATTAGTCATACTAACCAGGGACTTCACGTAGTCCAGTGGTAGGCGATAAATCCTAGTCACACATTGGTTGTGGGTTTGATTCTCGTAGCTTCGTCCGACACGACGGGTTGTCACACGGTCTGCGTGTTGTCCTTTTTCCAAAACTATATAATTCTTAAAACTTTCCCCAAAAAGAAAAAAAATATTCAAAAATAACCATAACATAATTTGACATCAAGTTTATCTCATGCCTTTAATTTTCCATTATAAAATATAGTAACCCATAATTACCTCAAAATTATGGACCATATAAACCTTAATGGTTACCTTCATAATTATTACATGAACTTCCACACCGAGTTGGTTCTCTCATACGTGATGCATTAGAGAACTCACCATGGTTCAAGTGGTTAATAATAAATCTTGATAGTTGGTTGAGAATAACCACACGATTTCTCATTTTAGCTCCCATATCATTCTGTTGTTCTTTCTGAAAACCGTCACAGTTTTTGTCACATCTACTGTTACTTTGGTGCCTGCTAGATCCATCCTTTTACTAAAACCAAAATGGTCAATGTGAGTATAACATTAGAATCATCATATGATATATTATTAATAGGGTAAATACTAAGATATAATTATTCATGTAATCTTAAACTCATTCACTTTATCTAAAATTGTGACTCTTTTTAAAATCCTAAGCATTATGGTAATGTCACTTATTCTTAAAGAATACCTTAACCACTAAATTTATCTAAACCGACCATTGATACCAACTATAAGGACCTGGCCTTAAAACAATACATAATCATGAATTTAATGAATAATTCATATTGAATATCATTTCAGGTTTAGATTTTTAGAGAATTATGACATAACTATTACATCTCAATGATTACAAAGTAGACACTTCTACTCAGTTTCCATTTTTTTCATAATATAAAAACTCTTAAAAAAGAAACATGACTAGTTCCATGTTTTAGACAGCATGTCATTCCTTGATCCCATTCCTGACCCATTCATATTTAAGTCCTGTGGAAAACATTTCAAAAACTAGGGATAAGCATAAAAAGCTCAGTAACGGATACACAAAGAAGGAAAACTATTAGTTTTTCAAAAATACGTGTAAATCATGAATACATCATCATAAGTAATACTTTTCACCTTTATAATGTAGTAAATACTCTTCATTGAATAAAAGATCATTACTTACCCTATTGTAACCAAAATATCACCATAAAACCCATATAAAAAACATATAACATATAAAGGTAACCTGGGACATAAATATACATAAATGGAAAAACCACACAGTTGACTTCCACACATTTCACAAAATGGAATAGCCATACTTCCGAATTCCATACCCAATGCATTGGAGGTTATAAAGTAACCACCCATACTAATTTTCAGGGAACCACTCGTCATTTGGTTTATCATTTAACCACCCGTTAAATGTCCAAGTACCATTATAAAAACATAACACATACAAAAAATATAAAGGAAAGAAAACATTTCCACATTTCAATGACAATATATTGACATATCAAATCCATTATCAAAACCATTTTCAATACCAAAATACATAAAAGAGTATATGGTATTTATTTTCCTTTTAAAAACATTGCGTCTTGTTAAGTAAGCCAAAGATCAAATAATAGCCATGGTGGCGGAAAGGTCATTATTACCACGTACATTAAAAAGAAACATGCTTTTTGTCTATTAGTAAAATGATTCGTAGATAAAATATTCCTTTTGAATAAAAGTAAAATTTAAAATTGGTTTGTTACACTGTATAAAATAATGTTGTGTATAAAACAAAATATGCTTCAATGAACGGATATTGTTACAAAGTCCCTAACAATGACGGTATCCTTAGATTAAGGATAAATCAATTACGTAATTATGTGTGACAATTATAAATACACCAAATATAATTGGATATTAATTGTAAAAAATCAAAGGCCATCCACACATATTCATAGCACGACATAATCAAGAAGTAGAGTTTTAACCCAAATAATTGAAATTGGGTTAAGAAGTTCCCTTACATAAATTTGACATCCTAACGATGTCACTTTAAAATTCGTAAAATGAAATGATGAGAGATAAAAAGGGAATCTCATCACTTGGACATAAAATTTACAGAAATAAGGATATATAATAACATATCCCAACATAATAATATGTAAATTAAAAGACATAACAAAATAAATCTTTTAAAAAGACGAGGGTGAAAGGTTCCCTTACCGATTTGGGTAACATTCAAAACGTGCTCACCATGAAAAGAGGGTCATACAATGAAGATGTAAATACCCATAAATTAAATTATGGTACACAAAGAATACAATAATGGGTAGTACATACACCACAAAAAATGAAATAGTGGAAAATGTATCATGAATCTCATGGGAACAAAAAGTGAGACAAAAACCCATTACCTCGTTGTGATCAACCGAGCCGTATGACCAAAAGATAATAAAGACCAAAGAAATCACATAATACCATGTATATAAATTTATTCATGATAATATATATGAAATGGAAGTAAAAAATATACCACATGAAATAAATAAATGGTGAATAATGGAAATTTCACGGAATTAAAAGTGAGATAAGAAATCCCTTACGAAAATTAGGCAGCCAAAAGGTGCAACTTAAAACGTACAAAAATTAATTTATGAGATCAAATAGGGTATCTCATAATATGAACATAGAAATTACATTAATAGGAATATAAAATAACATCCCCCAATATAAGAAAGAGGAGCTTAAAAGGAATGACATAAAAGAGAGTACTTAAAAAGAAATAGAGAGGTAGGATCCCTTACCTCATGTCCGACTTTTCTTATTCGTTTCTTTATATTACTGAATAATAAACATTGTTCAATTTATAATTTCTTACAGACCTCCTTTAAATTTTATTATTCAATTCATATCACATATTATAATGTTATAATAATTAGTTAAATATGTGAGTTCTTATCAGACGTTTTTATCGATGTTCGGTACATGCGTCAAAAATGGACTTGTTGGAAAAGAATTGTCCATGTAGTTATAAGTAAATCATCTCCAAAATAGTATTAAGGTTTTAAATGTCATATAAATCCAGTATAAATTCATTTTTTACTATACCATAACATTTGGAGATAAAAATGAAATGCACCATTCATGGAGACGGTAGGTCGTACGTACGCATGAACGCTACATTCATTTAATTGTCATATTAATGGAATTAAAACTAAATGAGATATATATATATATTATAATTCAAGTATAATATATATGGTATATATGTCACATAAGTTTATTAATTTCATTTTTTATACATTCCATGTATTGCATGAATGAGTCACATCACTTGAGGTGGCTGTAGCCCACACTTCCTCATATGAAATTATCGCATTTTCACAACACGAAAAGCATAAAGGTATGTTTTAAATATAAAATAAAAAAGCATATAGAAAAAATAAATACCATATATATCATATATAAAATATAGTGACAACATAATGTCCACCATGAGAGGCGGTAAGAGATAATCTAACTATCATTGTTTCATGAGGCAGTAGTTCGCTGTCTACAGAAAGAGTATGTTCTTCACCTATTAGATGGAGGTGTGTGTAAGTGTAGCTCAAATAATTCTCATAACAAAAACCTAGTATATTTTGGATACTTTTTTTATTTCAAATTTAAGGAATAAAAATAGTTTAGGGGGTTGGAGAAGCAAAATAAAACAAAAGGACATAAGAGAAGACATTACCTTTAAATCGGGTAACTTCTATTGGTTTGAACCAAAACAGTTTCTTGAAGAGATTTACGCCTAAGGTAAGGCTTATAGGATGAATAGAGGGATTTGGAGAGATAATATGAGCATGGGTCGGACGGTCCAAGGTCTTGAGAGGTGTGTGTAAGGGGGTAGAGGTGGGAGCCCTTTATAAGAGCGAGGAGGGGCCCTCTTGGAAGGTCAAGAAATGTTACTTTATTTTTTTGAAATTTTTGTCAGATTTTAAAGGTCCCAAAATGATATATTTCGAAGATAAGGTGATAAGGGTTATAAATCCACCCATCCAGTAGGTTTTTGAAAAGTTTCTGTCTTATATTTTACCTTATCATTTCATTTTATTTAAATCGTTCATTAATGAGGTAATCGCTTCATCATCGTGATGTCATAAATAAATATATTTATTTAATGTCTAAAAATTATAAAAAAATACCATGATGTAGGAAATATTTTTATCTTTACAATGAATATATATAGTCAAAGATATAATTTATATAAACAAACCTAAAATTGTTTTACTTAGGTGATACATAATTTGGTTATATTTTCATTTCCTTAAAAAATATAATAAAATGTCGATATCACACTAAAGTGTTTCCATGGGGTCCCAAAGTAGGCACAAGGAATCCAATGGTCAGCCATGATAGAACCAATGTAATTAGGACAAAGTTTTGAGTGATTTTGTATTTTTATGATATTATTTCATTACCCTTAACTACCCGATTACTAATTAATCAGGATAATTAAAGATAATTGTCATCATTACTGTTCATAATGTCAAAAAAAGAGTCCTAATTACATTATTTGGACCTTATGATTCCAAATATGGAATAAATTTTACCAAATTATAGTCATATGAATTGTAGTAATTAATTTAAAAAAATAATTCCCTTTTTCACAACCAAAGATGGGTTTTTAAGAAGTAAAATTTATCAAAAGATTGACATGTTTTTACATCCAATTGAAAAGTGAACTTACTTCCAATGAACAAAATTTAACTAAGTGATAAAAACATAATTCAATTACACATTAAAACCAATTAAAATAAAAATAAAACTATATAATTAAATTAGATGAAAAGAAGTTTTGAAGTAAAATGCGATATTTTTCACTATTCATTAAACATGAACATTTGTCAGAAAAATACCAAAAATTTATCGAAAGTAAATTTGATATTCCAAATTAAAAAATGATGTCCATTTTACCAAATTCAAAACATAAAAGTTTCATTAATTAATTTTATATTTAATTCCTGTTGTCCAAACTAATAGCGTGTTTTTAAGAAACAATATCTATCAAAAGATTGACATTTGTTTATATCCAATTTCAATGTGAAATTAATTCCAATGACCACCATTGGGTTAAATGGTAAAAATATATTTTAAATACACGTTAAACCCAATTAAAAAGTTAATATAACCATATAAATAATGTATATTAAAAGGAGTTTTTGAATTAAAATAGAACATTTTTTAATATTCATAAAAAAATGAACTTTATTGGAAAAATAACAAAAATTTACACAATGTAAATTTTCATATCCCAATTATAATGAAGGATTTTATTATATCAAATATAACATATAAAATTGTCAAAATGGATTTAAAAAAATGTTCACCATCAAATGGCGGTTAATCGACCTTTTAAGGAATATTAGAATATTTATGCTTTAAATCAAATTATTTTCTAATTTTAGGCCTCTAAATATTATTGGATAAATGTAAAAATGTTTAACAAACATATATAAATATTTTGTAGTTAGTATTGTTCATTCCCTCCATTACAACAGTTAGGCTTTAACTACCATTTAAAATAATTTTATTATATTATTAGTGTGCAACATACGATTTCAAGGAAACTCGTTGTTGCGTATTGGGTACGCCATCGAATATATCATTCCATTTTAAAGTAGTATTTACATTTTATTCACAAATATTAATAAATATAAAAATGTCATATTCTTTATTTACCCGGGATGTTACAGTTCTGCACCACCGCTGTGGTGCGATGGCGTCACACCCCGCTGCCACGTCCCGCCAAGCTGCGGCTCCCCCACCTACACGGTACGACAGCGCCGCCCCGTCTTGAACTACTGCGGCCTGCATGGCGTGGCCCCTTTAACGCGCGACATGATGGCGCTGCTCCGTTTTCCAACCTCTTCGGCCCTCCTGGCCACGGCCCCATTCCTCCGGCGTGGTACGACGGCTCCGTGCCCCTCTAGAACCGTCGTGGCCCAGCTCGTTGCACAGCTCCGGCGACACTGTGGCAAATGTGCCACCAGTTTCTTTCACGGTCGGCTCATTGCTGGTCACTGCGTATATCGTCGCGGCCTGTCAATCGTTGTAACAACTGGGTTCCACCCACCAGTTTCCCTACAGACATGTGGTCCCCACCATGGGGCCCACCCACATGTCCGAATGGGTCATCTCACTAATGATAGTCCCCACATGCCAACACTTGTCCTTTCATGGGTGCTTTGTCCTCACTCGCAAACACCTTGGGAAACATCACAGAAGGTCACCCATCATGGTCACTACTCCATGCCAAGAACGCTTAACTATGGAGTTCTATTCAGACAGGATCTCGACATTACAACGGTTAGACATTAACTACCATTTAAAATAATATTATTATATTATTAGTATGCAACAAAAGATTTCAAGGAAACTCGTTGTTGCGTATTGAGTACACCATCGAACAGAGCATTCCCTTTTAAAGTAATATTTACATTTTATTCACAAATATTAATAAATATAAAAATTTCATATTCTTTATTTACCCGGGATGTTACAGTTCTGCACCACCGGCATGGTGCGACGGCACCGCACCCCTCTGTCGCGGCCCGCCTAGTAGCAGATCCCCCACCTGTGTGGCGCGATAGTGCCGTCCTATCTTCGACTACAGCGACCCTCATGGTGTGGCCCCTCTAACGCGCGGTGCGACGACACCTCTCCTTTTGTCAACCGCTGTGACCCTCCTGGCCACGACCCCATTCCTCAGGCGCAGTGCGATGGCACCATACCCCTCTGGCACCGCTGCGGCCCAACTCTTCACACGGCTCAGACGACCCTGTGGCAAAGGTGCCACCGGTTTATTTCACGGTCGGCTCATTGTCGGTCGCTGCATATACCGTCGCAGCCCGTCGACCGCTATAACAACTGGTTAGGCATTAACTACCATTTAAAATAATATCCTTATATTATTAGTGTGCAACGTAAGATTTCAAATAAACTCATTGTTTCATATTGGGTACGTCATCGAACATAGGATTCCATTTTAAAGTAATATTTACATTTTATTCACAAATATTAATAAATATAAAAATGTCATATTATTTATTTACCCGGGATGTTACAGTTCTGCACCTCTGGCCCACCTGGCAGCGGCTCCCCCACCTGTGTGGCGCGATAGTGCAGTCCCGTCTTCGACTACAGTGACACGCATTGCATGGCCCGTCTAACGCGCGTCACAACTGCACCACTCCTTTTTTCAACCGCTGCGGCCCTCCTAGCCACGACCCCATTCCTCCGGCGTGGTGCGATGGCACCATGCCCCTCTGTCACCGCGGCGGCCCAGCTCATCGCACGGCTCCGACGACCCTATGGCAAATGTGTCGCCGGTTTCTTTCGTGGTTGAATCATTGCTGGTCGTTGCGTATACCGTCGCAGCTCGTCGACCACTGTAACAACTAGGCTCCACCCACCATTTTCCCTGTAAACATATGGTCCCCACCATGGGGCCCACCCATGTGTCCGAACGGGTCATCTCACTAATGATAGTCCTCACATTCCAACACTTGTCCTTTTGAGGATGCTTTGTCCTTACTCACACACACCTTGGGAAACATCCCAGAAGGTCACCCATCCTGATCACTACTACAAGAAATGCACGCTTAATTGTGAAGTACTAATCAGATAGGATCCTGAAAAGGAAGGTTCACCTTGTTGACATGAACCATATCATTTAATAATTTAACCCTTTATCATTTGGAGGTGTTACAATCACCCCCCCCCCCTTTAGAGCACAACGTCCTCATTGTGGGCCCTGCATCTCAACCCAAGAAGTGCACCACAATTAAGTGTGGGTTCCTCCTCTAATACAAAATGTAACAACTGGGCCCCACCCACCAGTTGGCCCACAGACATGTGGTCCCCACCATGGGTCCCACCCACGTGTCGGATCGGGTCATCTCACTAATGATATTCCCTACATGCCAACACTTGTCCTTTCTAGGTTTCTTTTTCCTCACTCAAACACACCTTAGGAAACTTCCCAAAAGGTCATCGGCCTCATTCCTCTGACGCGGTGCGACGACACCATGCCCCTCTGGCACCACCGTGGCCTAGCTCTTCACACGGCTCTGACGACCCTATGGAAAATGAGCCGCCGGATTCTTTCGCAGTCGGATCGTTGCCAGTTGCTGCGTATACCATCGCAGCCCATCGACCGCAGTAACAACTAGGCTCCACCCTCCAGTTGCCCTTCAAACATGTGTTCCCCACCATGGGGACCGTCCACATGTCTGAACGGGTCATCTCACTAATTATAGTCCCCACATGCCAACACTTTTCCTTTCCAGGGTTCATTGTCCTCACTCACGCACACCTTGGGAAACTTCCCAGAAGGTTCCACCCATCCTGATCACTACTCCAAGCCAAGCATGCTTAACTGTGGAGTTCTTATTAGATATTCTCATGAAAATAAGGGTGAACCTTTTTGACATGAACCATATCATTTAGTCATTTAACCATTTATCATTTGGGGGTGTTACAATCACCCCCCCCCCCTTAGAGCACAAATTCCTCATTGTGGGCCCTACATCTCATCCCAGGCAGTGCACCACACTTAAGGCTGTGTTCCTCCTCTGATACCAAATGTAACAACTGGGCCCCACCCACCAGTTGCCCCGCAGACAACGTGGTCCCCACCATGGGTCCCACCCATGTGTCTGAACGAGTCATCTCACTAATGATAGTCCCCACATGCCAACACTTGTCCTTTCTAGGCTGATTTTTCCTCACTCACACACACCTATGGAAACTTCCCAGAAGGTCACTGGCCCCAGTCCTCCGGCACAGTGCAACGACACCATGCCCCTCTGCCACCACCGTGGCCCAGCTCTTCGCACGGCTCCGACGACCCTGTGGAAAAGGCGCCGCCAGTTTCTTTCACGGTCGGCTCGTTGTCAGTCACTGTGTATACCATCGTAGCCCATCGACCGTTGTATCAATTGTGCTCCACTAACCAGTTGACCTACAAACATGTGGTCCCCACCATGGGGCCCACCCACGTGTCCGAACGGGTCATCTCACTAATGATAGTCCCCACATTCCAACACTTGTCCTTTCCAGGGTTCTTTGTCCTCACTCACACACACCTTGGGAAACTTTCCAAAAGGATAACCATCCTGATCACTACTCCAAGACAAGCACAATTAACTGTGGAGTTCTAATCAGAGAGTCTCCTTAAAAAGAAGGTGCATCTTGTTGACATGAACCATGTCATTTAGTCATTTAACCCTTTATCATTTGGGGGTGTTACAATCCCCCCCCCCTTACAGCACAAGGGCCTAGTTGTGGGCCCTTCATCTCAACCCAGGCTGTGCACCACACTTAAGGCCGGGTTCCTCCTCTGATACCAAATGTTACAACTAGGCCCCACCAACCAGTTGCCCCGCAGACACATGGTCCCAACCATGGGGCCCACCCACGTGTCTGAACAGGTCATCTCACTAATGATAGTCCCCATATGCCAACACTTGTCCTTTAAAGGGTTCTTTATCCTCACTCACACACAGCTTAGGAAACTTCCAAGAAGGTCACTGACCCAATTCCTCTGGCAAGGTGCGACGGCACTGTGCCCCTCTGGCACCGCTGCGATCCAGCTCTTCGCACGGCTCTGACGACCCTGTGGAAAATGTGCTGCCGGTTTCATTCGCGGTCGGCTCGTTGTCGATCGCTGCGTATACCGTCGCAGCCCGTCGACCGTTGTAACAACTGGGCTCCACCCACCAGTTTCCCTGCAAACACATGGTCCCCACCATGGGGCACACCCACGTGTCTGAACGGGTCATCTCACTAATGATAATCCCAACATGCCAACACTTGTCCTTTCCATGGTGCTTTGTCCTCACTCACACACACCTTGATAAAACATCCCATAAGTTCACCCATCCTGATCACTACTACAAGCAATGCATGCTTAATTGTGAAGTTCTAATCAGACAGGCTCCTGAAAAGGAAGGTGCACCTTGTTGACATGAACCATATCATTTATTCATTTAACCATTTATCATTTGGGGGTGTTACAATCACCCCCCCTATATATCACAACGTCCTCGTTGCAGGACCTAAAACTCAACCCAGGTAGTGCACCACACTTAAGGCTGGGTTCCTTCTCTGATACCAAATGTAACAAAAGGGCCCCACCCACTAGTTGCCCCGCAGACATGTGGTCCCCAACATAGGGCCCACCCACATGTCTGAACGGGTCATCTCACTAATGATAGTCCCCACATGCCAACACTTGTCCTTTCCAGGGTGCTTTTTCCTCATTCACACACACCTTAAGAAACTTCCCAGAAGGTAACCGGACCCATTCCTCCGGTGCGGTGCGACGACACCGTGCCCCTCTGGCACCGCCGCGGCCTATCTCTTCACACGGCTCCGACGACCCTGTGGCAAATGCGCCGCCGGTTTATTTCGTGGTCGGCTCGTTGTCGGTCGCTGCGTATACCATCGCTGCCCGTCGACCACTGTAACACCTGGGCTCCACCCACCAGTTGCCCTGCAAACACGTGGTCCCAGCCATGGGGCCCACCCACATGTCTGAACGGGTCATCTCACTAATGATAGTCCCCAAATGCCAACACTTGTCCTTTCCAGGGTGCTTTGTCCTCACTCCAACACACCATGAGAGACTTCCCAGAAGGTCACCCTTCCTGATCACTACTCCAAGCCATGCACGCTTAACTGTGGAGTTCTAATGAGACAGGCTCCTGAAAAGGAGGTGCACCTTGTTGACATGAACCATATCATTTAGTCATTTAACACATTATCATTTGGGGGTCTGACAATCACCACCCCCCCCCCAGAGCACAACGTCCTAGTTGTGGGCCCTACATCTCTACCCAGGCAGTGCACCACACTTAAGGATGAGTTCCCCCTCTGATACCAAATGTAACAACTGGGCCCCACCCACTAGTTGCCCTGCAGACACGTGGTCCCCACCATGGGGCCCACCCATGTGTCTGAACGGGTCATTTCACTAATGATAGTCCCCACATGCCAACAATTTTCATTTCCAGTGTGCTTTGTCCTCACTCACACACACCTTAGGAAACATCCCAGATGGTCCCCCATCCTGATCACTACTCCAAGACAAGCACACATAACTGTGGAGTCATAAGCAGACAGGCTCCCGAAAAAGAAGGTGCACCTTGTTGACATGAATCATATCATTTAGTCATTTAACCCTTTATAATTTGGGGGTGTTACAACCGCGACCCGTTTCTCTGGTGGCACTATTGCGCCGCCACCACCGTCAACCAATCAAGAACCAACTGAGGGACGCCAAAGATAGCGTTCTTCATGTTCTTTGTCTGAGAGTTCTAATCCTTCCCCAAGCTCCACCCAAAAGATTATGACACCCAAAATAAAGTAATAGCATATCATCTATTATAATGGTTGGAATGAATTCAAATGGATTCAATTAATTAATTTCAAGGCTTAAATTAATTAATTGAGGGAGTTGGTACATTTAAAATAATGGGAGAAGGTGAATAGTTTTCATCCCACATTAATGGGGGGTTGCAAGAGGGTTAAGGGAGTTTTAAACCCGTGTGGGCCCAACCTTAATAATATCCTCCCAAGGGAGGTTATGCTCGGGTGGGCCCCACCACCATAACCTCCCATGGGAGGTTAGGGAGTGGGGGCCCGCACCTCCAACCTCCCCTTGGAGGTTTCAACCACCAAAATAAAAATAAAGTCAACACTTTATTTTTATTCAATTTAAATATAAACCCCCAAAATATAACATCATTCTCATTAGAACACAACTTTGGTGAAAGTCTCACTATGCCATTACCGATGCTACGAGTTCAATGGTACCCTCAGATTTCAATTCCTAGCACTGGTTTAAAAGATATAAAATCCCGCTCGTACCTTTAATGAACGTACCCAAACAAAACATCAGAAATGGATTTCAGGCACACCGGGTCTCGGAATCAAGCGCCGTTAGAAACTGCAGACTCGTAAAATTACTATTTATTTAAGGAAAAAAATTCCACAGAATTTTTGGGTCTTTACATTCTCCCCACCTCAGGGATTTATGTCCATGAATGCTACAACTCACACGAAGGAAACAGATGGGGGTACTGAGGACGCATCCGAGCCTCCCACTCACATTTTCTCTCCTAGAGGTTCCTGTGATGCTAGTGAACATGCACCAGAGGTATCGACCATCCACGTAGGACCCACTCCTTTCGATCCTCAATCTCCACTGGAGCCTCCATAAAATTCTCCCTATCATCGATTTCTAGCTCCCCATGGTCGATGATGTGGGACAGGTCGTGCACATATCTCCCCAGCTGAGATATGTGGAAGACATTGTGCACCCGATGGAACTGAGGTGGAAGAGATAGGTGGTAAGCCAATTCACCTACTCTATTGAGGACTTGAAATGGTCTAATGAATCGTGGAGACAACTTTCTGCCTCGGTCAAATTTTTATAGGCCACGTTGAGGTGAGACCCGTAGAAAGACGTCATCGCCATCCTCAAACTCCAGAGGTCCTCGTGTCCTGTCAGCATATGACTTATACCTACTCTATACACTCTTCATCTACTCTTGGATGATCTGCACCTTCTCGGTGGTATCTCGTACCATCTCTGGTCCCACTAGTGCTGACTCTCTAGGGTATGTCTAGCATAGTGGCGATCTGGAATTTTGATCATACAAGGCCTCAAAAGGTGTCATACCAATGGTGGAGTGATAACTGTTGTTGTAGGAAAACTCCAACAAAGGTAAGTGGTCCTCCCAGCTGCGACCGAAGTTGAGGACACAAGCACGAAGCATGTCCTCGAGGTTTTGGATGGTCTGCTCAGTCTGGCCATCCGTCTGAGGATATAAGGTAGTGCTCAGACGAAGTTGTGTCCTGAAAGCTTCCTATAACCCCTTCCATAGATGAGAAGTAAAGCATGTGTCATGGTCGGAGATAATAGAAGAAGGTACTCCATGTAAACGCACAATCTCTTGCACATTGAGGTTTCCCAATCTATCTACTGATCCCTGCACTCTGATTGGTAGGAAGTGGGCCGACATTGTGATTCGGTCAACAATCACCCAAATTGATTTGTGAATCATGGATGTGTGTGGAATACCCATCATGAAGTCCATGGATATCCCATCCCACATTCACTCTGGGACCTCTATGGTCTGAACCAATCATGCTGGTACCTAGTGCTCTGCCTTTACTTGTTGAAAAGTGAGGCATCGTGAGACAAACTCTGCAACTTCCTTCTTCATACCTAGCCACCAGTGCTATCATCGAAGGTCCTCGTACATATTCTCCACTCCTGGATGTACCGCTAGATGGGATGTGTGCAACTTCATCAAAACTTCCTCCTGAAGTGAAACTGGTACCACAATATGTCCTTTGAAGAGGATGACGTGCTCCCCACTTTCATAAAATCCATCAGGTGTCTGCCCTGTGGATATCAGAGCACGTCGTGTCTCGTAGTCTGCGTACCCACGTTGCGCCTCCCTGACTCGCTGAAGAAGTGGAGGTGTGACAATGAAATAATATATATAGGCTGCTTCATCCCAACCTAAAAGGGATATCTATAAGGTATCCAGCTGCTCTGTCGCCTCTGCTAGAAGATGTATACCAGTCCTCCTACTGTGCGCATCTGCAACAACGTTACCCTTCCCATGAGTATAGTCTATCTCGAAGTCATAGTCATGGAGGAACTCAATCCATTATCTCTATCTCAGGTTCAGGTCCTTCTGAGAGAATATATACCTGAGACTCTTGTGATCGGAGTACATGATAAAATGTTCACCCATCAGATAGTGCCGCCACATCTTCAAGGAAAAGAACACAGTTTCTAACTCCAGGTCATGGGTAGCGTAGTTCTACTCGTGTTGTCTCAACTGCCGAGAACCATACGCGATCACAGCTCACTCCTACATCAGGACTCACCCATGTCTGGTCCCTAATGCGTCGCAGTAAACTATGTACCCTATGCCCTCCTCTGGAAGCTTCAAGATAGGGGCACTAGTCAACCACTGCCTCAACATTTGAAATATCTGATTGCATCTATCCGACCACACGAAGGGTTGACCCTTCTTCGTCAAGGATGATAGTGGTGCTGCAACTCTGGAGAAGTCTCGTACAAATCTCCAGTAGTATCTATCCAAACCCAAGAAACTTTTTACCTCTGTCACACTCTTGGGTGGCTCCCAAGAAAGTACCACCTTCATATTTGCTGGATACACTGCAACTCCAGCCTCCAAGATGACGTGTCCCAAGAAGTGAACCTCTCGAATCGAAAACATGCACTTTGAGAGCTTACCATAAAGCTGGTGCTCACAGAGTTTGTCCAGTACTACCTAAAAATGGTAGGCATGCTCCTCCTCAGAAGTTGAGTAGATCAGAATGTCTTCGATGAAGACTACGATAAAGTGATCGAGGTAAGGCTGGAAGATCCTATTAATCAGACCCATAAACACTTTTGGAGCGTTGGTTACGCTGAAGGGCATAACCAAGAATTCGTAGTGGCCATACCGACACCTGAAGGCCATATTTTGCGCATCCTTATCTTGAACACTAAGATGGTGATAGCCCGATCTGAGGTCTATCTTCGAGAACCATCGTGCCCCCGTTATCTCATCAAAGTGGTCGTCAATCCTCGAGAGTGGGTAATTGTTCTTCACGGTCACCTGGTTCAGGCGACGATAGTCGACACAGAGCCTCAAGCTCCCGTCCTCCTTCTTGGTGAACAGAATATGGGCTACCTAGGGAGAAACACTGGGCCGGTTGAATCCCTTCCCTTGCAAGTCCTCTATCTATACCCATAGCTCACGAAGCTCAGTAGGAGCCATCCGATATGCTGGAGTAGATATCGGTGTCGTCCCTGGGTCCTGGTCACTGTAGAAGTCGACCTCTATACGAGGATGTAGTCTTGGAACATCGCCAGGTAAAATGTTCGTGTACTGGTCCACCACTACATGATAAGTCAGACTCTCCACATCTACTTCTCTAAGGGTCATGCAAGCCAACTGGTGAGTGATCGGCCGCACCCTCCTCCGAGTAAGTCTGTCATGTGATGAAAAGGATCCCTTCTCACCGGTGAAGGTGAACCTGGTCCCATCTGTGCGGACACACCACACTTTTCACCTAATACAGTTGATATGAGCATGGACTGTAGATTACTAGTCTATACCAAAGATGATGTTTTAAGGCCTTGACACCGCTACAAGGAGATCCCAGATGAAGCTATCACCTCCTAGAATAAGCTCACACTTCTGGAAGCAGTGCGTAATCATCGAGTCTGCTCCTGTAGGAGTCTCTAGCCATAAGGATCTAGCCAACAGCTCAGTCGGAATTTCCGAACACCGAACGAGGGTAGTGGCTATGAGAGAATGACTGGCACCTGTGTCTATAAGAAATGTAGCTAAGGTGGAGTAGACACAAATTTTACCTTAAATCATCTCCGAAGCTCAGCGGTTATAAGCCTCAGCTGCCTGTAGCTGAGCCCTCCCATGTCCACCTGCTCCCTACAGTCGGGGTGGACCTCCTGCTGGTGGTGGTGGTAACACCTCAAATCGTCATCCACCACCAGCTGCATGGCCAGCTCCTCTTCCACGTCTGCCTGATCCCTGTAGAACACCTCAATCGAACCTCTGCCTCTGCCTGAGAGGTCTGTCAACTGTCTGCTCATTGTCAGTACGACGGTTCAGACAGTCACAAGACATGTGACCATGCCCGCTGCATGAGTAGCATTTCCCACTTCTGGCATGACTGGATCTGTATCATGTGCCTCGCACAACTAAACCTGTATCCCGAGTATGTCCACCAGATGTTCTCGTCTGCTTGAACCTCTTTGATAACTACCTACTGCCACCTACAAAAGTCTCTGCTACGTGATGTCTGGTGGTGGGTCTCGCTGCTGGTGTCTTCTCAACAAGGACACTCTCCACTAAAAGGGCTCGCATCAACACCCCTTCATGCGTCATGATGCTGAGGGAGATCATAGATGCTCTGATCTATCGCCTAATCCTCAGCTTGAAGGTCCGGGACCAGAAGAATGGGTCATTCACCATATCAATAGAGTATCATGAGAGGTCGGTGAACCTCACTGAGTAATGTACCACTATCATGCTTCCCTATTGCAGATGATGTAGCTCCTTTATCCGCACCACACAACGGGTAGCTGGTACAAACTACGCTTGTAATAGG
Organism: Viscum album; assembly: GCA_963277665.1. Classification (NCBI taxonomy): domain Eukaryota; kingdom Viridiplantae; phylum Streptophyta; class Magnoliopsida; order Santalales; family Viscaceae; genus Viscum; species Viscum album. The sequence continues at coordinate 294,717,624 of OY728165.1, forward strand.
CTCTCGAAGTCTTCCCAGAGCAGTGTCACCTCGTCATGCACCTGGAGCATCAGGCTCCACCATCTTCCTGCTACTGCCGGAAGTAGAATTGTGGTAAGGATCACTATAAGGGCGGCTGGTGTTCCTACTAGCCTGAATACTCTCAACACAGCCTCTAGCAATTCCTCAGCTGCCTCTGGGTCAATATCTCCCCTGAACCTGGGCGGCCTCTGGTGCTGGAACTTGTGCAATGCACTCAGGCGGAATACACTCTCTACTGCTGGGGATGGTGGCATTGGTGGCCCAACGAGTAGTGGTACCGCTGGTGCCTCCGTTGTGATAGGCCCTGAACTGAGGCCTCGTTGCTCGGTGGGCTGTCCTCTCATAAAAATCTCAGAACCCTAGCTAGTTGTCTGTGTGGAGGCATCCGGAAATGAAATAAGTCCACCACGGTCAAATGTTATACCTGGTGAGTTGACTCAAATAGATCACAAAGGAAACTCTTGAGACACACATGCAATCATTGTTTTTGTACAATGAGTCGGAAATCAGAGGTCAGGGTCCAGGTGTATGGATACGTCGGCCGCCTCACCAACACTGGACTCCCTATACTGAAAACCACACTCAATACTCTTAACACAATTAACTCACAGTAATACATATCAATGTCTTAATTTATGGGGTAGAACCGACTCCTCTGATATCAATTTGTCACGACCCATCCTTGGGGACCGTGTCATGACTACCCCAAGACCGCCTTCCATAGGATAGGGGCTGGCGACTAGCACCAAATGCATAAATCCCTTAAATTGGGAACGCATTGTCTTTATAAACTATAAACACACACAATAAGAGTAAATTCTGGAAGCAAGATACCAAGTATCATTGTATACAAAAATATGTTCTGAAAGTAAAGGGGGGTCGTAAATACAATCCCAACGATAATGTACAAGGGGAACTAATAACAAGTACAACTAAAATGGGACAAAATAGTTGAAGGGTGTCAAGCCGGTCATGGATCATCCACCTCGGATCCTACCTAAAGGGTAGGTACAGATATCCTCCTTCGTGCTCCACGTCTGTCAGTCTCCTCTGGGTAACTACTTGTCGTGCGGTCCTTCTCCGGGTACCATCTAGTCCTCATACACTTTGCCTCGGTCATTGTTGTTCATCGTCTGCATCCAACACAATGAGGTGCATGCAAAGATCGTGAAGGGGTGAGTATATTGATACTCAGTAGGGACCCTGAGACCCTCTAAGTATCACCAAAATATGACAAGGATAAACCACAAAGTATAACATCAACTGAAAATCACACATAGGTATATGCCCATACATATACCTAAGTTTATCAAATGACCCATCTCAATCATGAGGAAACACAAGAGTTACTGACTCAGCTCACACAAGTATATAAATTTTTTTTAGAGATACAGATGATCAGAAATAGCCACTGAATCATCTAAATTGTTGGACCAACACAAGATCCAGGACCAGTTATTCTGTCAGACCAACGCACGATCCAGGAACATAAGTCAAGACTGTCAGAACAACACATGATCTAGGAACAGTCATTAGAGTTATCATACCAAAACATGATCCTAGTCCATCTATTCTATCAGACCAACACATGATCCAGGAACAGAAATTAGAACTGTCGGACCAACACATGATCCAGGAACAGTCAACAGTGCACAACCAGCCACAGAGTTCCGCTCATGTATGCTTGATTCTGATAGGGTCTCCTCCTCAATCCAAGTGTCGATACGTCAACTAACACGAATTTCCATGATGAAGTATCTCAAGGTTTCGCCTCATCATAGGGGTCTCAATGCAATAGACGGCGCGTCAAACGGACGCCCGGTCTGTGAGTTATTGACATTTCTATTCTAGGGGCCCGGTTGGATTTTAGGTTCAAACCAACCAGATTATACCCCAACTGTGTCCAAATCTCAATTTGGGTATTCCAAAGGAACTATCTCTCTCTGTTCTTTTTGTCTCCATATATGGTTCGTCGATCGGGCAATCGTAGCCTAAGATATGGGTGAAAAGGTGTAAACTGGACAAACGGGTCCGTACTGGGGTCCGACCCATCACACTGGTCCGAACCGGTCTGAGGAAGCGGCCTGGCCCAGGGGGGGGGGCGAAGGGGGGGCCGGCCAAAGGGTAGCCCAGCTGAGGGCGGCCCGGCCGAAGGTGGCCCAGCTGAAGGTGGCCCGGCGAGCTGGCGGCCAGCGTGGCCGGCCGGCCGGCTAGCCAGGAGGCCCGGCGGGCCATGTGTGTGTGTGTGGGGGGGGGGGGGGGGGGGGGTTACACCCCAAACCTTCCACTCGGAACCGGCGCTAGGCGCCCATTCAAGTAACTTGAGGGGTCCCGCCTTTTCTGGCTGGCCGAGAGGCCAGCTGGTTCCGCCCACCAGAGTGGTGTGATGACACTCCCCCCCCCCCATCGCGGCCTGCCCTAGCTGTGGTTCTCTACAACCGTCATCGTGTCGTCTTTGATTGTCGTGGCCCGCATGGCCGTGACCCCTCTACCATGTAGCACGATGGCGCCGAGCTTTCTTCTGACCATCGCGACCCTCTTGGCCACGTCCCCCTTCCTCCGACACGGTGCGATAGCACCGTGCCCCTCCGGTACCACCGCGGCCCGTGGTGGCCGTGGCCCAGCTCTTTGCATGGCTCCATCAACCTAGTGGAAAATGTGCTGCCGGTTTCTTCTGTGGCCGGCTCATTACCGGTCGCTGCGTATACCTCCACGGCCTGTCGGTTGCGGCCTGTTCCTCTAGCGGCATCATTTCACCACCACCACCATCAACCAATCAAGAACCAACATAGTGACGTTGGACCGTGTTTGTTAGGCTCACGCCCTCCACGTTAGGTGATAACAATTGTCTATAATTAAACCATAATAAATGATGAAGAACAAGGATTGAATTCAATAAAAATGACCCATACTTTCCTTTTCAACGATCGTTGATGTAGTCATGAGAAAAAGGCAGGCGTCGATTCATCGTTCTCCACGTTCATCACACACTCCCAAATCTCAAGCTTGTGCATCGGAAGGTGTTCGGAGGTGGCGAAGTTGAAGATGGAATTCTTCTCATTCTTCATTGGAGAGTTCTCCTCCTTCCCCAAGCTCCTCCCAAAAGATTTTCCAACAAAAATAAAATAATAACATATCCTCTATTATAATGGTTGGCATGAATTCAAATGGATTCAATTAATTAATTTCAAGACTTAAATTAATTAATTGAGGGAGTTAGAACATTTAAAATGTTGGGGGAAGGTGAAGTGTTTTTATCCCACTATAATGGGGGGTTGCAAGAGAGTTAAGGGAGTTTTAAACCCATGTGGGACCCACCTTTCTAATATCATCCCAAGGGAGGTTATGCTGAGGTGGGCCCCACCGTCATAACCTTCTGTGGGAGGTTGGGGTGTGGTGACCCCCACCACCAACCTCCCCTTTGAGGGTTCAACGACCAAAATAAAAATAAAGTAACACTTAATTTTTATTCAATTTAATTAAACCCCCCAAAATATAACGTCCATTCTCGTTAGAATGAAACTGCGGTGAAGGTATCACTAAGAAATTTATGATGTTACGAGTTTAATGGTACCCTCAGATTTCAATTCTGAGCACTGGTTCCAAAGATATAAAATCTCGCTCATACATTTACTAAATGTACCCAAACAAAACATCAAAAATTTATTTTGGTCATACTGGGCCTCAGAATCAAGCACTGTCAGAAACTACAGACTCGTAAAATTCCTGTGTATTTAAGAAAAAAAGTTCTGTAGAATTTTCAGGTCTTTACATTCATGATTTTTTCACTTTTTTATATGTAGGAAATATATTGTAAAACGTAAAAATATCTCTAAATTTAAAATTATATTTTATTAATGAAATTTCTTAAGTTCATTATGTATTATATTATTTTCTAGATATGTAGATTATTAATTAGACAATATGTTGTGGATAATATTATAGATTTCTTTGGCAGTTTTCAGATCACCACAAACTAGTTTTTTTTCTATTATTTAATATCATGCATTTATGATTGTTAAGGATCATGAAATAGGTTAAAGAATACATTTTAAAATAAATTTTATATAATTATATCCTTTATATGACCATACATGAATAAATAAAGGAAATTATAAAGTCTTCTTCATTGAATGCAATGAATCAACACGTCATGGATGAAGTTTAATTTTTTAGAACAAATTGCGGATAATAAGAGAGACGATAACGTATTTACCATGAGAATAATAAAATTATAGTATATAAATTATTATTGAGATATAATTTCACATTGGGATTGGGAGTTCAAGGGATGAAAATAAATAAAATTAACTGAAATGAATAAAATCAAAAAAGGATTTTAACTCTTCAACAACTTCTCATTCAAAACCTCCTTAGGGTAATTGGGATTATACTTTTGTTGATACCAAATTTTCTTAATCATGGGGTAGATACCTAGGAAGATTATAGGAATAAAATTGGAAATTATTCAAAGCTTATGATGCATAAAGAGAAGATGTGTTAAGGGGTTTTAGATATATTAAAGTACATGAGTGTTTTTTGATTATTTTATTCGTTAGTTTAATATTCCAGCTTCAGAATATCAAAAGTGATGATTCCTTTGAATAATAACATTAAAATTATAATGATAGTAAAATATTATTGTCAAAAATATACAATTAATCATAAATCAATCAATAATTAATTTATTTAGCTTATATCATAAATTTCTGTATTTCACTATTTAGCACAAATTCAACTATTTTAGAAAATTTAAAAAAATTTACCTTAACTATTTTTCAAGGTTTATAATTAAAAAATGGACTCCATTTTAGGATAATAATAATCTAAATATGATATATCTCACTTTTAAATAAATTCACCATATACAAAAAAAAATACCGATTTTAATATTATAACATAATTTTTTACATATTCAAATATTAACTACGGTGTCATAAAATTATATTATAATCATAAGAAAAATGAATTATTTATTATTAATATATTTTAGGAAAATTATTTTTATTTTAAATAATTATAGTAATTTTGAAATTCTAAATAAATATTTATGACATATAAACTTATTAAAACATAATTTCTCATTTTTTAAATATTTATTTAATTATTTCATCATCTAAATATAAAATATTTACACTCAAAAGGTACCCAAATATTATTTAAAAATTAAAAGAGGAGGTTAATATTATATTGTAATGTTTTCTATCTTTAATAGTCACATTACATTTTCATCAGTCAAGTTAGTATTCAATTCGAACAGGTTCCCTAATGTCTATAATTACCTCTTATTTCATTAATTATTTATTTTTAAAGTATGTACTATCATATCTATGTTATTTTTTTTGATTAATTATATACGAAATAATTATAAGAAGTAAATTTTCAATTATAAATTTGAATGAAATTGCCTTTATGCCCTCTTCTAATTCATTATTACATGAAAACAAGCCTCCCTTCTAAGATAGCATTGGTAATGGGATTGGAAATAAAAATAAAACACTTGTAAATTGATGATAGTACCCGGCTAATTGAATTAATTATGTATAAAATTAAAAGATATTGGCATCAAACAACATCCAATTTTTTCTATCTTTTAAGGTTATGGATATATACCATTCCTCTTGATGATATTCCCTAATAATGAAATTACATTCAACCATAACACACATTTTATGTACATTGCATAATTTTTCTTGTTTTGGAAGGTATTTACACAGTTCTCAAAAGATACTCATGATCCTTATTTTTATTGGATAATATTATAATAATATCTATAAAGACTACTTGAAGTTTTTATATTAATCTAAAAATACTCTATTTATCTTGTACATAATTATCTGTGGATCATTAGTGCTTTTGAATTGGATTACTGTGAAATCATTGTTCTTATACTTTGTATGAAATGAATAACTAGGGATATCCTCATTTTCACCACACCATGGTAATATCCTACTCACAATTCCATCGTGGTGAATTATTATTCACCACATAGCTTATTGAATAAGTCATCAATACATGGTAGAAAATACTTGTTATTTATCATGATCTTGTTGATCTCATGATAATCAATAAAAGGGACCATTGACCATTCCTTCTTATTGAAATGTGAAATATTGCACCCAATGGAGAAGCACTTGGAAATATCATCCCCTTTTCTATATATTAATGTAGTTTTTTCTTCATCTACTCAAGTTTTACAGTATCCAGTCTATATTGAGTCATGGATAATTCTTGTTCCCCAGTTATATCTCGATTAAAAACATTATCTCTCGGTTATTAGTTAGACCAAAATATTTATAGGGAAACACATTAGAGAATTCCATTGAAATGGTCATGTCCTCAATAATGATTCTATCCATTTACTCAATAATTTATAATACATACATTTGATCATTGGGAAATAATATCCATGATACATATGTTGATTCCAAAGAAAATTCATCCTCCTCCATTCAATAGTATAGAATTGGGGTCTATTCAAGAAATAGAGATTGATTCCCTTCTCACATCAGTTTATGTCATATTTTTATAAGTAATTTCATTATGTACCTAGTATTTCATCAAATTTCACCAAAGAGAATATAAAAATGTTAAAAGGGATACTGATACCAAATTTTTTTACATGAGATGAGTTATATAATTTGGATGTAATAATTTCCCCAGTTTCTATTTTTAGCGACATCTTAACATCCATGAATTTTTTGGGTGTTTTATTAGTTTTAATAATATTTCATGATTTGATGGTATGTGTATAAAAACAATAAAAATATTTGTTTTCAATTATTGAATGAATAACTAGTTTAAATTTCACCACAAAATTTTCAAGATCCACCTCAGCAGTTGTGATTGAAATATCATTCCCTTGATTCCTTTGGGATTATTGGTTGTATCAAAAAACTCTTGTATTAGTTCGTTTGAATGAAATTTTTCATGGTTACATATTTTTTAAGTAATTTACAATGACCTAGGGGTATTCCAGATCATTCATCTCCTCCAACACATTATATATTTATTGTGTCAAAAATAACTAACTTGGTGTATTTTATTCCAATACAAAAATCATTTCTGTGTCCACTTATGAAATTTATGAGGTTCTTTTTTCTTCGTATTTGACAGGTAGGATGATGAAATTTATTTGCAGTATTATATTTCCCCCATCAGAACACCAGAATTAATCTCAATATTCCAATTATTTTCCCTGTAATGACCTTGACATTTAACAATAATCATTTTGACTTTGAGGGCACATCACACAATTTCATCATATTTATCAAAGTGTCGGATCATAATGTAATTTCATAGAGATGTTCATTTCCCACAATATAAGTGGTCAATATTATATTCATGGGTAACAACAAATATAGTGGGGTAATATCAATTCCTTCTGATGTTTTCCAAATAATCCATGATAGATTCTTCATATTTCTACATCAGGTAAACAAAATACCTTTCTATTTTTTGTCAGAGTGTGTAAGTAAAATATTAATCGGAAAAAAATTCAATAATTCATTCCATCCCATCACATAGATATCTTCCTCAGAATTCATTTTCTATATAAAATTCTTCCTCTGGTCTGCTTCTCCCTTCATATGATAAAAATCTTGTAGAACATCTCTACTTCAGAACATTGAAGGGTAAAGAGTATATTGTCAATAGAGTTGGTCCCTTTTTTGAAATTAAGGGATTATATGATCCATTAAATGATTGTGTAATTTTACACATAAACTAATCCATTGAATCATGTTCATTCATTGGGATATTTGGGTGCTCCTCTTAAACTATATTACTATTTAAAACTTGTGTCCTCTAAAATAGTATAATCACAACTTTTGTGATTCCAGATCCCATTATGTTGGGCATCTCATTGCTTCAGTTATCACATTGTCCATCAAATTTGTTTTTTTCCTAATTTCTCATATTTCTAGCCATTATTTGGAATAAACGGAAATTTATGGTCATGTATTTTTAATATAATAAAAATATATATTTGATTCCATCAAAATTAAATGGATATAATATAAATTTAACGTATTTCCTTATCTTATGAATTTATAGGCCTAAATATATGTTACAAATTATCAACTCAATAAAATATAATCTTATAGGGATTTTTTGTTCCCCTAAAAATTTATAGTAATGGTCTTATAAATTGAACTAGAATATAAACTAGTAATTTCAAAACATGTGTTAAATAATACTTATTGTTTTTCACCAATTCATGGTCGAGTCTATCTCAACAACATGTCTTCTGGTTTTACCCCTATGTACATGTGTTCTAAATCCACATCCCCTTGTAGTATCCATACATGGATTCATTATCCTGATAAATCACATACTATTTCGATTGAAAAAATTGTATGTTTTCTTATACCTTGTCTTACCCCTAATGACTTTTCAAGACTTATCAAATCTTAATACCAAAAATAAAAAAACTTTTCATTATATATAAACTATAACAATCATTATATTTATTACACATTAATAAATGATTTTTATATAATATTAAATATAATAAAACATAGAAGATCATGAAATATAATATATTTGTTAATTAGCTATGATATGAAACAACATAAAATATGAAATATATCAACTTTTTTGAAAATATTTATAACATGCTCATACATAAAACTGCATGGGTTAACCAAGAGACATACACGTGAAAGGTGTATATATACCCCAGTAAGGTAATAGACATGTAGTAATGTGAATAATGAAACACATGTATGAAATTATGAATATCAATGGAAATAAAATTGGAGACAATCATAAACAAGAACAATGATGCAAGATATAAAGATAATCATAATTGTAACATGGGAAGTGTACCAAATTATAAAAAATTACATTTTAATAATAGTAAAATGTTAAATACCATGATATAATGATGAAAATTCTCCCATGATTGATTTTTTAACTCCCTAATCCCTTTCAGGATGTCTCTTACAAAGAAAACTTTACCCAATTAATTAGAGCACAATATAATTTGGACCACACTAGTTGATTTCATTAATTTTTCATGCATAAGTGTGCCACATAGTCTATATAACCTAGATTAATCCAATATAATATTTTATTCCATGATATTTTTTTGGGGATAAATACATTTATTTTCCCAATAAATAACTCTATTTGTTCATAAAATTGACTACCTATGATTGTAAGTGGGTATGTGTATTCAATAAATTTTTTTTTGGAATTTAATTCCAAAGTGATATTTGAATATCATTACATGGGAAAAGTTCATAGGAGTGAATTTTTAGTGTTAAAGATGTATCTCATCATTTATAAATCATAAGGGTAGTATGGGTGATGTTTAAAAACACACATGAACATTAGGAATTGAAAATAAAAAGGATCATAATGATGGAGAATCTTGAATAATTGGGATAATGGGAGGATTCATTACCTTGAGACCATAACATTAAAATCATGGGAGGAACACCTTGAATTATTGGGGGAATCATGGGAAAATTCTAAATATGGTAGGGTAGACTATGTATGTTCTCTAAGGATTTTTTGTGTAGTTAAATATGTTCTTATGTGGGTTTAAATAGGAAATGCAAGGGGAATTCTTTAGGATTTATAAAACATAGGTTTGGGACTCTGTATGATAAGATAAAAAACCATGAAATGTACAATTGTTTTTGACCATTGATTCATTAATATGTGATTGGTTTTAAATATTTTATATGGACTAGGTCCGAACATAATAAGGAAATAAACATTCTTATGTCGACATGAGTCACACTCTTAATTAAATGATTTTAATTCAATAAAATATATTAATGGTTTTCAAGGATTCGAAAAGGATATATAAATTTAATAAAATATACATAAAATATCATCATTTTGATTGTAAAAATATATTTATTGATGGATAGCCATGTCCTTATATATTAAATAACTTTTGGGTCATTATTATGTCGTAATACATAGCATATATTTACACAGTAATGCATTTTTACCCCTAGCTTTGACTATCTAAAAAAATATGAAAAAATCACCACTGGATATTTTCAATTTTATTATTCAAAAAAGAAAATTAATTTAATATAACTATTTAAATTTTCCCTTTTAAAATTAAAATCTACATTTATTTATAAGTTCTATATTTTTATCTTAAAAGATTTTAAACCCTTAATAAATGTAAACATGACATCCTAAAAATTATTTTATCATTACTACTTGATAATAAATATCTAATAAAAAAATTTATTAAAATATTATTTATTCTAAAAATACATTATTTCAGTATAATAAAATAAATAATTGAATTGGAATATTCCCCAAAAATACCATATGTGTTTTTTATATCAATGTAAAAATCATTTATAAATTAAAAATAATAGGATGAAAATATATTCATTATTGTATAAAATATAATGTACCTACTCATATTTCTAGGGTCATTATACATATACCATTAGTACACTATAATACTTCCAATGAATAATGTTTGTGACATTGAGACATTCATGTGGTTGTTTGGCATACATTGATAGGGTCTTTATCATGATGAGGATGAAATTCTCCCATAAATGATTTTTATCTTTCATATGTGGTTGTATATTAGCGTGGGATTGGCCAAGGAAAATTTCTAGTGATTCCATCTCCCTCTGAACCTCAAATTTGTTTCCTTTATAGGGTATTATCCTACTAGTTGGTGGAATCACTTCATTTGCATGTATCAACTAAATTTTTAAAAAATGTATATTTATAGATATCATGTTATCAATGTTCAATGATTATACTATCAACGGTAATGATTCATAAAAATATTTTAATCTTGATAGGATATAATAAAACCAATGATGGTCATGTGTTTTATTTTATGATATTACATAATTATAAATTAAATTAAATCATAGTGGTAAATTTTTTTTATAACAAATCGTATCAGGAAAATAATTTTCAAATACACACATGGGTAAAATACAAATGCCAAACAAGTACAACTATCCATATGGTTGAAATAACAAATCCCATTAGCCATAATTAGTATAAAACTTGTTTTTGAATAATCCAACTATGTTCAAGAAGATACAAATTGTTTTTTGTGGATAGACAATATAATGTTCCAATTTATCCACATGGCCATGTTCTAATGTTCTAAATGGTTTATCTTATCCCATGTACTTGAAATTATTATTACTATATAATTTCTTTGTGAAGTGCACTGTGTTGCATTTGTTGTCAATGAGGTATGTTGTTGTCAAGGAATGAATGGATGGATGTCAAGGAGTCAAGATGTGAATGTCAAAGGATGTGATGGTGATGGTGATGAATGGAGAATGGCCATGGTACTAAGATGCATGTCACTTAGGAGATTCAATAAGTGACATAGGATGATGTGGTTGAAACATTCTCTATGTACATCTGACGATTGTTGAACTGGTCTTTAAGATCAAAGAACTTGTATCCTGATGATACAATGTCACAACATTGATTGAAGACCATGCATTGTCTTCACAATGCATGAGGAGTTGAAAGGAGTTCCATCCACAACTACTAAGTGGATGATGTGGATTAATGAAGTCCATGAATAATCACTTAGTGCATGTGAACATGAAGAAGATCCAACATGATCTCTGATTAGATCAATAAAGAACATTGAAGATTATAAGTGATTCAGGAGTTCGGTTGATGAAGATAAACCTTTTGAATTCCATATCCTAAGTGAAGATCATACGAGGAGAAATAATGGAATTCTCAAGAAGAAGAAATGGGAGAAATGGAGAAGAATAATTTGAAGTGGCATTTATACATTGGGAGAACTTTGTTTTTAACAAAGTGTTTATTCAACACTTGGCCAAAAAGTAGCCACCAAGGAAGGCCAGCCGAGGGTCATCACCCAAGGCTCATGTGGGACTCGAGGTCACCACGCCCATGGGGAACCCTCAGGCCAAGGCAGCATGTCCCTGAGGCAGAAGGGGTCGGGGCCGTGTATAAGCCCCGAGGGCATGCGGTGGTGAAGCCCGCGCACCCGAGTGTGCATAGTAGGCGCTAGGAGCGCGCCCGCAAAGGCGAGAGTGGGCGCAGAGCGCGCCCGCAGGAAGAACACGGTGCGGGGCAGCACCGTGAGGAGGGAAGTTCAATTTCTGAGTAGAAGGTAGCGGCACATTGATAAACCGCGGAAATATCGGCCGCCAATTCGATGTGGGACGCGGAAATTTCACCGGGAGCGAATCCTGGCCGCTCGATTGATCGCGCGCCAGATCTCGACCGCACGATCAATCCCGCGCGAGATCTTCTGATCGCAGCCGTCCGATGTATTTCAAATGCCGCATCCGACGGCTCCGAGGCATCTCCTTCCTCGAGCTTGAGCCGAGGACACCCCGTGCCACCCGACGTCCCCCGCTGAACCAGTGGCTCCCTGAGCATGGATTTTGAGACTCCGGCCACCTCCGATCAAGCCAAAGGCTCCATTGAGCTCGTCTGGACCTACTGAACAGATCCATGCCTAAAAATTGGCTTTCATGCAATGAGAGGAGAATTCGAAGTTCGGCCGAAGCAACCGAAGGTGCGAGGCCATTCGGTGTTGTTAATCTGCATGGACAGGTATTAACAGAGGTATGCACGCGTTCAAAAACGCATAAATGTGAAGGAAAATAAAAAGAGAAGAACCTGCGGAGAACCGAGGAGAAAGTTCAAGATTTGAAAAAATCTTGAAGATCCGAATATTTCGGGGATTTGAGATTTATCCCACGCGGAAGTTTTGATGATTCTCTGCCTATAAAAGGAGATCCCATGCTCTCGGTATTGCTTGCTGAAAACTTGAAGATCCGCATAGAGCTCTCTGCCTCGCGAAGCCGAAGCCCCGCGCAACCCACTTGCGCGGAAGTTTGTTCCGGAGCCACCCGAGGCTTCGAAGGTGTTCCCTGCGCGCCTTCCATTTGCGCGGCAGGAAGAGCACGAGGTCAAGCACATACATGCATGCCCCGCGGCTAAGGTGCTTGTGGACTTGCGTGGCCGAGGTGCTTGACACCCTGCGCGCCCGAGGTGTTGCACCTTGCACACCCGAGGCCTTGCGCGGCCCTTGTGCCCTTGCACCTGCGCGCCCCTGATTGCACCTTGTGTGCCTTCATATTGGAAGGAGCTCAAGTGAAGAGGATTCCACACCTCTTGTGTGTGTGAAGTGAAGAAGTGAAGGCCGAGACGTGCATGCCTTGTGTGCAAAGTGAAGACCCTACGGTATTGTGTGTGCAAGGAGAACCCGAGGCCATATCTTGTGTGTGTTCCAAAGTGAAGACACCCTATGGGTGGTTTATGTGCAAAGCAACAAAAGGCAGTAGCCTTGTTTGTGCACACTTTGAAGAACAAACTAAAAGAACACTAAAGTGTGTGTGTGCAACAAGAAGAGGAGGAGGCCAACTCATGTGTGTGCAAAAGTGAAACAAGTGTGTGCAAAGAGACATGAAGGCCGAACATAGTGTGTGCACTAAAAGTGTATACACTTAGAAGAATAAGGAAGAAGATATCCACACTAGTGTATAACACACATTTATGTGTGTAATCAAAAGAAATAAATTGTGTGAAGTTCAGTGAAGGTGTGTGCTTAAAGAATTACTCCCTTTGAGGGTCTATTGTACCAAGAGAAAAGAAAGGGAAGTGCATGCTTGCATGCATGCACATGCACACGTGAACAAAGCCAAACTAGCTTGTGTGCATTTGAGTTGACCAAGACCAGAGGTTCTTGAAGAATTTGAGAAGGCCATGCAGTCAGTGCATGAGGAAGCAGAGATGCCATGCACTCAGTGCATGAAATTGATGTGAAGTGAGACTGAGCCAGACTGAAGTGAAAGATATTGTTTGTCTGAGTTTTCAGTATTTGAGAAGAGCCTGATCAACAGAAGTGATCAGAAGTTGTTGAGCAAGACCAACAGACCTTTCCGAGGCTGTTGAAGATTCTTGGAGAGAAGCCAGGTCATCCTGAGAAGAATGAGATAAATCCTGAGCAAGACGAGAAGACCTGTTCATCACAAGTGAGCAGAGGTACAGAGCAAGGCCCGCAGTCTTTATCCCGGACTGCTGAAGATACTTGAAGAAGCTTAAAGTGAAGAAGAGTTACTCATGTGACTCGAGGAGCCAGGAGAAGACCCTGTGTGACTCAGGGAGAAGAAGTCTTCAGTGGGATTCTGGAGCAGGCCAGTGGGACTCTGGTAACACTGTGGGACGCAGAATAAAGACCCTCCTGTGGGACTCAGGAGAGATACAGTGGGACTCTGTATCGACCATTGTAATTTTAACAGGTTATAATGGAGAGTCCATGCTGGGAGAGCATGGCAAGGATGTATGCCTTTGGTGTCGAACCTTGTAAATCCTTGTGTCCAGTGCCTTTACATTTACTGCATCACTCGAGGAAAGGCTGAGAGATACAAGAAGAGTGGATCGAGGCCTTAACAATCCAAAGAGGTTTAATTGATAAAGAATCAATTAGTAAAAAGTTTTAAAGGATAAGTGATTCACCTCCTCCCCCTCTCAGTGATCACACTGATCTGGGCACATCAATTGGTATCAGAGCGAGGTTCCCTCTAAAAGATCCAAGGGAGTCTATATGCAGTGCAGATTTGAGGAAATGAAAGAACAGCCTAAAAATGGAGATATCTACCAAGACTCTGAAAAACAGAATGAAGAAACAGGCAAAGAAGATGAGAAAGAAGGTTTGTGCAATCAGAGAAACTCCTTCTATGGAAAGAAATGTGAAAGTCACATCAGATGACAATTCCTTTTATCATTCTTCTGATGAAGCCTGCTCTAGCTGTGATGAAGATGGAAGAAACAATGATCTTCTAAATGCAATCAAATATCTTCAGAAGAGAGTCCCCAAGGAAGTGGCAATGTGTATAGCTACAGGCCTCCTTGATCTTCAAGAAGAAAAATTACAGCTACAAGATGAAGCCAATTCTCTGGAAGTCCAATTGGCAAAAAGGGTTGGCATAACCAACACTCTCAGAAATCTGGTGAAGGCTAAGGATGAAACAGTTTCTCTTTGCAATGATAGATATGAAGATACTTGTGAAGAATTGAAAATAAGCCTTTCTGAGAAAGAATTCTTTAAAGTAATAATCAAAGATGTTTTCCATGCACTGGAAAAGAGGCACAAAGTTTCAATGAATGTCAGAGATGCTCAACTTGAAGACAAAGTAAACAGGGTGAATGATCTTGACAACTCATTGCAAGAATTGAAAAAGGTGCATGATGACCAGATGAAAGAGCTGAAAGAAAATTGGGAAGGAAAGCTAATAACTGTTGAGGATGAGAAGAACTCCCTCAACATGAAATACTTAGAACTAGAGGTGATATTGAAAAATCTGCAATCACCCAAAGCTGAATCCTCCCAGTCAGATAAAAGAAGATATGTTTCCACTCAAGTGAGCTTTGAGAAGGATGATTCTAAAAGAAAGACATCCTCTAATAAAAGGGCAACAACTTCTAAAAAGAAGGTACCATCCATACCATCTTGTACTAATGCTTCTAATTGTGTTTCCAAAAAAAGTGCAGGATGGAAGAATAATTCCAAACAAGTATGGATGAAGACAATGAATAAAGAAAGCTCTCCTGAAGCAGAACAACAATTCAAGACAAGTACCCTACAATCAGAAGGAATCAAAAAGTCAAGATTTGTGGGTCAATGTTGGTGTTGTTACAAGTAAATGCATTGTGCAAAGGATTTTTGGTACAATCCACTGAATGCCAAAGCATAGAGGAAGCCCATGCCTAGGATGAGCAAGCCAGAAGGAAATAAGCAACATCCACAGGTTCAGAGAAATCAGTTTACTGCTAACAGATATGGATTTCTTGACAACATCTGAGATGGTTGCAAAAGTGGTCAAAAAGATACATGTCAGTCTCCAACTGTATCCATAGCTCAAAAGAAGAAAAGATCACAGAACCTGGCTCAGAAAGTATCCTTGGGAAGCAAGAAGAAAGTTGAAGATGCTCCCAAGAAGATTTTGAAAAAGGGAGAGAAGACCTTGGAGTCTAAATCCAAGAAGGGTGATGCATCCAGAAGGACCACCAAGAAGAAATGCTTCTACTTTGGAAAGAAAGGTCATATCAAGGATCTTTGTAAAGAATCCATGAAATTCAATAGAGGCAGACTGAACTCAAACAGACAATCAATCCAGAAGAAGCAGAAGGGATTGGTTGAAAATAAGTTGCCTAAGAAAGGTAGCTTAACAGCATCAAATGAACCATGTGGAACTTCCAGAACTGAGGCCACACTTCCAAGTGACTTACTAGTCATATGGCCAAATCAGTTGCAACTTGCCAAAGATCTACAAAGAGCTGAAGATGCAGTTCTGGAAATTGCTAAGGCAAAAGGGAAGAAGAAGATTTCACATGAAGATGTGTTGAGATCCACACCAGCACAAACATCATTGAAGATCAAATGTGCAAGTGTGAAGAATGGTGAAAATGGGACATCTCGGTTGAGAGAATCTTTTCAACCTTGTTGTTCACATTGATGAACCAAGGAGGTTCCATCTTATTCCCTTATACTTTTGGTATTTACATGTGCTAACATTGCAGGGAATTGAAGATGATGATCATTTTCATCTTGAGGATGGTTTGGACAAAATGGAGTGCACCCCTTGAGGGGGAGCCAATCTGAAGAAGATGGGATTCTGAGATTAATACCATCTTGATAAAAGTGAAGGTATTCCAATCATACTTTCATCCCTTGTTTCTTAATTGAGTTTATCTTGTCAATTAAGGGGGAGTATGGATTGAAGAAAAATGGATGAAAGGGGGAGCTTTATCTTTGCACCTGAACTTTCTAAGGAGTTTTGTGAAGTTGTGCAGGATTTAGAAAATTCATTGTTATATCTGAAAAATTTCAAACCCCTAAGCATGATCTCACATGTCTAGAGAATTATGGACAGCTTTGAATTCCTTGGTCATATCACTCTTGTTTTCTACACCTGGTTAGCCCAAGTAGACTTAGAGATGATTTACTAAAGGTTCTTTGCTAAAGAGAACATGTGACATCATCCCTCTCTCAGTGTTTTTCAAGAAAATGATTTTATAAGGGAGGAAGAGATTTTTGAAAGAGAACCACACCACACCTTTGCATTTGATTTCCAATAAGGGGGAGAAATATTGGCACACATATTGACCCATTCATATGTGCTCTAGTGTATTGCCAACAAATACAAAGGGGGAGATTGAAGTGCACTGTGTTGCATTTGTTGTCAATGAGGTATGTTGTTGTCAAGGAATGAATGGATGGATGTCAAGGAGTCAAGATGTGAATTTCAAAGGATGTGATGGTGATGGTGATGAATGGAGAATGGCCATGGTACTAAGATGCATGTCACTTAGGAGATTCACTAAGTGACATAGGATGTTGTGGTTGAAACATTCTCTATGGTCATCTGACGATTGTTCAACTGGTCTTTAAGTTCAAAGAACTTGTATCCTGATGATACAATGTCACAACATTGATTGAAGACCATGCATTGTCATCACAATGCATGAGGAGTTGAAAGGAGTTCCATCCACAACTACTAAGTGGATGATGCGGATTAATGAAGTCCATGCATTATCACTTAGTGCATGTGAACATGAAGAATATCTAACATGATCTTTGATTAGATCAATAAAGAACATTGAAGATTATAAGTGATTCATGAGTTCGGTTGATGAAGATAAACCTTTTGAATTCCATATCCTAAGTGAAGATCATATGAGGAAAAATAATGGAATTCTTAAGGAGAAGAAATGGGATAAATGGAGAAGAATAATTTGAAGTGGCATTTATACATTGGGAGAACTTTGTTTTTAACAAAGTGTTTATTCAACACTTGGCCAGAAAGTAGCCACCAAGCAAGGCCAGCCGAGGGTCATCACCCAAGGCTCATGTGGGACTCGAGGTCACCACGCCCATGGGGAACCCTCAGGCCAAGGCAGCATGTCCCTGAGGCAGAAGGGGTCGGGGCCGTGTATAAGCCCCGAGGGCACGCGGTGGTGAAGCCCGCGCACCCGAGTGTGCAATGTAGGCGCTAGGAGCGCGCCCGCAAAGGCGAGATTGGGAGCAGAGCGCGCCCGCAGGAAGAACACGGTGCAGGGAGACACCGTGAGGAGGGAAGTTCAATTGCTGAGTGGAAGGCAGCGGCACATTGATAAACCGTAGAAATATCGGTCGCCAATTCGATGTGGGACGCAGAAATTTCACCAGGAGCGAATCCTGGCCGCTCGATTGATCGCGCACCAGATCTCGACCGCACGATCAATCTCGCGCAAGATCTTCTGATCGCGGCCGTCCGATGTATTTCAAATGCCGCATCCGACGGCTCCGAGGCATCTCCTTCCTCGAGCTTGAGCCGAGGACACCCCGTGCCACCCGACGTCCCCAGTTGAACCAGTGGCTCCCCGAGCATGGATTTTGAGACTCTGGCCACCTCCGATCAAGCCGAAGGCTCCATTGAGCTCCTCTGGACCTACTGAACAGATCCATGCCTAAAAATTGGCATGCATGCAATAAGAAGAGAATTCGAAGTTCGGCCGAAGCAACCGAAGGTGCGAGGCCATTCGGTGTTGTTAATCTGCATGGACAGGTATTAACAGAGGCATGCACGCGTTCAAAAACGCATAAATGTGAAGGTAAATAAAAAGAGAAGAACCCGCGGAGAACCGAGGAGAAAGTTCAAGATTTGAAAAAATCTTGAAGATCCGAATATTTCGGGGATTTGAGATTTATCCCACACGGAAGTTTTGAGGATTCTCTGCCTATAAAAGGAGAGCCCATGCTCTCGGTATTGCTTGTTGAAAACTTGAAGATCCGAGTAGAGCTCTCTGCCTCGCGAAGCCGAAGCCCCGCGCAACCCACTTGCGAGGAAGTTTGTTCCGGAGCCACCCGAGGCTTCGAAGGTGTTCCCTGCGCGCCTTCCATTTGAGCGGCAGGAAGAGCACGGGGTCAAGCACATACTTGCACGCCCCGCGGCTAAGGTGCTTGCGCACTTGCGTGGCCGAGGTGCTTGACACCCTGCGCGCCCGAGGTGTTGCACCTTGCACACCTGAGGCCTTGCGCGACCCTTGTGCCCTTGCACCTGCGCGCCCCTGATTGCACCTTGTGTGCCTTCATATTGGAAGGAGCTCAAGTGAAGAGGATTCCACACCTCTTGTGTGTGTGAAGTGAAGAAGTGAAGGCCGAGACGTGCATGCCTTGTGTGCAAAGTGAAGACCCTACGGTATTGTGTGTGCAAGGAGAACCCGAGGCCATATCTTGTGTGTGTGCCAAAGTGAAGACACCCTATGGGTGGTTTATGTGCAAAGCAACAAAAGGCAGTAGCCTTGTTTGTGCACACTTTGAAGAACAAACTAAAAGAACACTAAAGTGTGTGTGTGCAATAAGAAGAGGAGGAGGCCAACTCATGTGTGTGCAAAAGTGAAACAAGTGTGTGAAAAGAGACATGAAGGCCGAACATAGTGTGTGCACTAAATGTGTATACACATAGAAGAATAAGGAAGAAGATATCCACACTAGTGTATAACACACATTTATGTGTGTAATCAAAAGAAATAAAGTGTGTGAAGTTCAGTGAAGGTGTGTGATTAAAGAATTAATCCCTTTGAGGGTCTATTGCACCAAGAGAAAAGAAAGGGAAGTGCATGCTTGCATGCATGCACATGCACACGTGAACAAAGACAAACCAGCTTGTGTGCATTTGAGTTGACCAAGACCAGAGGTTCTTGAAGAATTTGAGAAGGCCATGCAGTCAGTGCATGAGGAAGCAGAGATGCCATGCACTCAGTGAATGAAGTTGATGTGAAGTGAGACTGAGCCAGACTGAAGTGAAAGATATTGTTTGTCTGAGTTTTCAGTATTTGAGAAGAGCCTGATCAATAGAAGTGATCAGAAGTTGTTGAGCAAGACCAATAGACCATTCCGAGGCTGTTGAAGATTCTTGGAGAGAAGCCAGGTCATCCTGAGAAGAATGAGATAAATCCTGAGCAAGACGAGAAGACCTGTTCATCACAAGTGAGCAGAGGTACAGAGCAAGGCCAGCAGTCTTTATCCCGGACTGCTGAAGATACTTGAAGAAGCTTAAAGTGAAGAAGAGCTACTCGTGCGACTCGAGGAGCCAGGAGAAGACCCTGTGAGACTCAGGGAGAAGAAGTCTTCAGTGGGATTCTGGAGCAGGCCAGTGGGACTCTGGTAACACTGTGGGACGCAGTATAAAGACCCTCCTGTGGGACTCAGGAGAGATACAGTGGGACTCTGTATCGACCATTGTAATTTTAACAGGTTATAATGGAGAATCCATGCTGGGAGAGCATGGCAAGGATGTAGGCCTTTGGTGCCGAACCTTGTAAATCCTTGTGTCCAGTGCCTTTACATTTACTGCATCACTCGAGGAAAGGCTGAGAGATACAATAATAGTGGATCGAGGCCTTAACAAGCCATAGAGGTTTAATTGATAATGAATCAATTAGTAAAAAGTTTTAATGGATCACTGATTCACCCCCTCCCCCTCTCAGTGATCACACTGATCTGGGCAATTAAATTGGTATCAGAGCGAGGTTCCCTCTAAAAGATCCAAGGGAGTCTATATAGAATGCAGATTAGAGGAAATGAAAGAACAACCTCAAATGGAGATATCTACCAAGACTCTGAAAAACATAATGAAGAAACAGGCAAAGACGATGAGGAAGAAGGTTGGTGCAATCAGAGAAACTCCTTCTATGGAAAGAAATTTGAATGTCACATCAGATGACAATTCCTTTTATCATTCTTCTGATGAAGCCTGCTCTAGCTGTGATGAAGATGGAAGAAACAATGATCTTCTAAATGCAATCAAATATCTTCAGAAGAGAGTCCCCAAGAAAGTGGCAATGTGTATAGCTACAGGCCTCCTTGATCTTCAAGAAGAAAAATTACAGCTAGAAGATGAAGCCAATTCTCTGGAAGTCCAATTGGCAAAAAGGGTTGGCATAACCAACACTCTCAGAAAGCTGGTGAAGGCTAAGGATGAAACAGTTTCTATTTGCAATGATAGATATGAAGATACTTGTGAAGAATTTCAAAGAATCCTTTCTGAGAAAGAATTCTTTAAAGTAATAATCAAAGATGTTTTCCATGCACTGGAAAAGAGGCACAAAGTTTCAATGAATGTCAGAGATGCTCAACTTGAAGACAAAGTAAACAGGGTGAAGGAGCTTGACAACTCATTGCAAGAATTGAAAAAGGTGCATGATGACCAGATGAAAGAGCTGAAAGAAAATTGGGAAGGAAAGCTAAGAACTGTTGAGGATGAGAAGAACTCCCTCAACATGAAATACTTAGAACTAGAGGTGATATTGAAAAATCTGCAATCACCCAAAGCTGAATCCTCCCAGTCAGATAAAAGAAGAAATGTTGCCACTCAAGTGAGCTTTGAGAAGGATGATTCTAAAAGAAAGACATCCCTTAATAAAAGGGCAACAACTTCTAAAAAGATGGTACCATCCATACCATCTTGTACTAATGCTTCTAATTGTGTTTCCACAAAAAGTGCAGGATGGAAGAATAATTCCAAACAAGTATGGATGAAGACAATGAAGAAAGAAAGCTCTCCTAAAGCAGCACAACAATTCAACACAAGTACCCTACAATCATAAGGAATCAAAAAGTCAAGATTTGTGGGTCAATGTTGGTGTTGTAACAAGTATGGGCATTGTGCAAAGGATTGTTGGTACAATCCACTGAATGCCAAAGCACAGAGGAAGCCCATGCCTAGGGGGAGAAAGCCAGAAGGAAATAAGCAACATCCACAGGTTCAGAGACATCTGTTTACTGCTAACAGATTTGGATTTCTTGACAACATCTGAGATGGTTGCAAAAGTGGTCAAAAAGATACATGTCAGTCTCCAACTGTATCCAGAGCTCAAAAGAAGAAAAGATCACAGAACCTGGATCAGAAAGAATCCTTGGGAAGCAAGAAGAAAGATGAAGATGCTCCCAAGAATATTTTGAAAAAGGAAGAAAAGACCTTGGAGTCTAAATCCAAGAAGGGTGATGCATCCAGAAGGACCACCAAGAAGAAATGCTTCTACTTTGGAAAGAAAGGTCATATCATGGATCTTTGTAATGAAGCCATGATATTCAATAGAGGCAGACTGAACTCAAACAGACAATCAATCCAGAAGAAGCAGAAGGGATTGGTTGAAAATAAGTTGCCTAAGAAAGGTAGCTTAACAGCATCAAAAGAACCATGTGGAACTTCCAGAACTGAGGCCACACTTCCAAGTGACTTACTAGTCATATGGCCAAATCAGTTGCAACTTTCCAAAGATCTACAAAGAGATGAAGATGAAGTTCTGGCAATTTATAAGGCAAAAGGGAAGAAGAATATTTCACATGAAGATGTGTTGAGATCCACACCAGCACAAACATCATTGAAGATAAAATGTGAAAGTGTGAAGAATGGTGAAAATGGGACATCTCGGTTGAGAGAATCTTCTCAACCTTGTTGTTCACATTGATGAACCAAGGAGGTTCCATCTTATTCCCTTATACTTTTGGTATTTACATGTGCTATCATTGAAGGGAATTGAAGATGATGATAATTCTCATCTTGAGGATGGTTTGGACAAAATGGAGTGCACCCCTTGAGGGGGAGCCAATCTGAAGAAGATGGGATTCTGAGATTAATACCATCTTGAGAAAAGTGAAGGTATTCCAATCATACTTTCATCCCTTGTTTCTTAATTGAGTTTATCTTGTCAATTAAGGGGGAGTATGGATTGAAGATAAATGGATGAAAGGGGGAGCTTTATCTTTGCACCTGAACTTTCTAATGAGTTTTGTGAAGTTGTGCAGGATTTAGCAAATTCATTGTTATATCTGAAAAATTTCAAACCCCTAAGCATGATCTCACATGTCTAGAGAATTATGGACAGCTTTGAATTCCTTGGTCATATCACTCTTGTTTTCTACACCGGGTTAGCCCAAGTAGACTTAGAGCTGATTTACTAGAGGTTCTTTGCTAAAGGGAACATGTGACATCATCCCTCTCTCAGTGTTTTTCAAGAAAATGCTTTTATAAGGGAGGAAGAGATTTTTGAAAGAGAACCACACCACACCTTTGCATTTGATTTCCAATAAGGGGGAGAAATATTGGCACACATATTGACCCATTCATATGTTCTCTAGTGTATTGCCAACAAATACAAAGGGGGAGATTGATGTGCACTATGTTGCATTTGTTGCCAATGAGGTATGTTGTTTTCAAGGAATGAATGGATGGATGTCAAGGAGTCAAGGTGTGAATGTCAAAGGATGTGATGGTGATGGTGATGAATGGAGAATGGACATGGTACTAAGATGCATGTCACTTAAGAGATTCACTAAGTGACATAGGATGTTGTGGTTGAAACATTCTCTATGGACATCTGACGATTGTTGAACTGGTCTTTAAGTTCAAAGAACTTGTATCCTGATGATACAATGTCACAACATTGATTGAAGACCATGCATTGTCTTCACAATGCATGAGGAGTTGAAAGGAGTTCCATTCACAACTACTAAGTGGATGATGTGGATTAATGAAGTCCATGCATTATCACTTAGTGCATGTGAACATGAAGAAGATCCAACATGATCTCTGATTAGATCAATAAAGAACATTGATGATTATAAGTGATTCAGGAGTTCGGTTGATGAAGATAAACCATTTGAATTCCATATCCTAAGTGAAGATCATATGAGGAGAAATAATGGAATTCTTAAGGAGAAGAAATGGGAGAAATGGAGAAGAATAATTTGAAGTGGCATTTATACATTGGGAGAACTTTGTTTTTAACAAAGTGATTATTCAACACTTGGCCAAAAAGTAGCCACCAAGGAAGGCCAGCCGAGGGTCATCACCCAAGGCTCATGTGGGACTCGAGGTCACCACGCCCATGGGGAACCCTCAGGCCAAGGCAGCATGTCCCTGAGGCAGAAGGGGTCGGGGCCGTGTATAAGCCCCGAGGGCACGCGGTGGTGAAGCCCGCGCACCCGAGTGTGCATAGTAGGCGCTAGGAGCGCGCCCGCAAAGGCGAGAGTGGGCGCAGAGCACGCCCGCAGGAAGAACACGGTGTGGGGCGACACCGTGAGGAGGGAAGTTCAATTGCTGAGTGGAATGCAGCGACACATTGATAAACCGCGGAAATATCGGCCGCCAATTCGATGTGGGACGCGGAAATTTCACCAGGAGCGAATCATGGCCGCTCGATTGATCGAACACCAGATCTCGACCGCACGATCAATCTCGCGCGAGATCTTCTGATCGCGGCCGTCCGATGTATTTCAAATGCCGCATCTGACGGCTCCGAGGCATCTCCTTCCACGAGCTTGAGCCGAGGACACCCTGTGCCACCCGACGTCCCCCGCTGAACCAGTGGCTCCCCGAGCAAGGATTTTGAGACTCCGGCCACCTCTGATCAAGCCGAAGGCTCCATTGAGCTCTTCTGGACCTACTAAACAGATCCATGCCTAAAAATTGGCTTGCATGAAATGAGAGGAGAATTCGAAGTTCGGCCGAAGCAACCGAAGGTGCGAGGCCATTCGGTGTTGTTAATCTGCATGGACAAGTATTAACAGAGGCATGCACGCGTTCAAAAACGCATAAATTTGAAGGAAAATAAAAAGAGAAGAACCCGCGGAGAACCGAGGAGAAAGTTCATGATTTGAAAAAATCTTGAAGATCCGAATATTTCGGGGATTTGAGATTTATCCCACGTGGAAGTTTTGAGGATTCTCTGTCTATAAATGGAGAGCCCATGCTCTCGGTATTGCTTGCTGAAAACTTGAAGATCCGCGTAGAGCTCTCTGCCTCGCGAAGCCGAAGCCCCGCGCAACCCACTTGCGCGGAAGTTTGTTCCGAAGCCACCCGAGGCTTCGAAGGTATTCCCTGCGCGCCTTCCATTTGCGCGGTAGGAAGAGCACGGGGTCAAGAACATACTTGCACGCCCCGCGGCTAAGGTGCTTGCGCACTTGCGTGGCCGAGGTGCTTGACACCCTGCGCGCCCGAGGTGTTGCACCTTGCACACCGGAGGACTTGCGCGGCCCTTGTGCCCTTGCACCTGCGCGCCCCTGATTGCACCTTGTGTGCCTTCATATTGGAAGGAGCTCAAGTGAAGAGGATTCCACACCTCTTGTGTGTGTGAAGTGAAGAAGTGAAGGCCGAGACATGCATGCCTTGTGTGCAAAGTGAAGACCCTACGGTATTGTGTGTGCAAGGATAACCCGAGGCCATATATTGTGTGTGTGCCAAAGTGAAGACACCCTATGGGTGGTTTATGTGCAAAGCAACAAAAGGCAGTAGCCTTGTCTGTGCACACTTTGAAGAACAAACTAAAAGAACACTAAAGTGTGTGTGTGCAACAAGAAGAGGAGGAGGCCAACTCATGTGTGTGCAAAAGTGAAACAAGTGTGTGCAAAGAGAAATGAAGGCCGAACATAGTGTGTGCACTAAAAGTGTATTCACTTAGAAGAAGAAGGAAGAAGATATCCACACTAGTGTATAACACACATTTATGTGTGTAATCAAAAGAAATAAAGTGTGTGAAGTTCAGTGAAGGTATGTGCTTAAAGAATTACTCCCTTTGAGGGTCTATTGCACCAAGAGAAAAGAAAGGGAAGTGCATGCTTGCATGCATGCACATGCACACGTGAACAAAGCCAAACCAGCTTGTGTGCATTTGAGTTGACCAAGACCAGAGGTTCTTGAAGAATTTGAGAAGGCCATGCAGTCAGTGCATGAGGAAGAAGAGATGCCATGCACTCAGTGCATGAAGTTGATGTGAAGTGAGACTGAGCCAGACTGAAGTGAAAGATATTGTTTGTCTGAGTTTTCAGTATTTGAGAAGAGCCTGGTCAACAGAAGTGATCAGAAGTTGTTGATCAAGACCAACAGACCTTTCCGAGGCTGTTGATGATTCTTGGAGAGAATCCAGGTCATCCTGAGAAGAAGGAGATAAATCCTGAGCAAGACGAGAAGACCTGTTCATCACAAGTGAGCAGAGGTACAGAGCAAGGCCAGCAGTCTTTATCCCGGACTGCTGAAGATACTTGAAGAATCTTAAAGTGAAGAAGAGCTACTCGTGCAACTCGAGGAGCCAGGAGAATACCCTGTGAGACTTAGGGAGAAGAAGTCTTTAGTGGGATTCTGGAGCAGGCCAGTGGGACTTTGGTAACACTGTGGGATGCAGTATAAAGACCCTCTTGTGGGACTCAGGAGAGATATAGTGGGACTCTGTATCGACCATTGTAATTTTAACAGGTTATAATGGAGAATCCATGCTGGGAGAGCATGGCAAGGATGTAGGCATTTGGTGTCGAACCTTGAAAATCCTTGTGTCCAGTGCCTTTACATTTACTGCATCACTCGAGGAAAGGCTGAGAGATACAAGAAGAGTGGATCGAGGCCTTAACAAGCCATAGAGGTGTAATTGATAAAGAATCAATTAGTAAAAAGTTTTAAAGGATCACTTATTCACCCCCTCCCCCTCTCAGTGATCACACTGATCTGGGCACTTCACTTTGGATATACCTCATTTTTCAAATTTGTGTAAAATTGTGGAAAAATGGGTTCTAGACCTGAACACATAGTGTGTGGGACTAAATGGCCCCATTATGTAATAATTTAAATACATATAAAACAAGGTTTTCTTGGTCGGTATTTCTTATAGTTCCACCACATGTATGTGTGAAATTTTCATCTAGAAACCATAGAACTATAGAATCAAGATCACATAGAATGGATTCTCCCTTACAGTAACACATGTAATCATGAAATTTAAATATTATTATGTCCTTCTAAAATCATACCCCATTAAACTACTTCTACCATTATTTTCATTTTAAAAAATGTAAATTCTTTTAACAACCATCAATAAAATCATTGAAATCATATTCCATCAACCATTTATCAAGAAATCACATGTTAGTTTCATGTATTGGAATATGTTTTATCTCACAGTTCCCACCATGAGAAAATGGTTATCCTTTGTCCTTCCTCACAACTCATTCATCATCACCAATGAATCATTACTGCATTACAGAATATATAACCAATATCAATGACATAGACAACTAATGAATGTCAATTAAAATGATATTTTTTTTAAATGGTCTAACCAAACGTCAAAACAAATATAGGTTATGAAAACATTTAAAATTCTATTGGAATATTATGAATATAAATAATGGGCAATGAGGAAGAACACACACGATCAATTTACCATTATGATGGTTATAAAAAAAGTATACAACCAATAACTAAAAAAATTAATTTCAATATTCAAAATTTAAAAATTCATGAAAAATATAGATTTTAAAAATTACAAGAATTCATAAAATTCCAAATATATTTAAGTAACATGTTTATTAAAATCCACCTGAATATAAACATAATGGAACTAAAAAAATTTAGATTCCTAAATCAATGAATAATGGGTGAGTTTTCTTCATATCACAATAATATTTTTTACATCTTCTGCATAAGTATCATACAATGGTTGTTACTACAAATTTGATCAAACTCCATGATTTTTTATCACCATTACCATATTCATCGACTTATCATCTATATGTTTGGGTTTTTAGTGGAAATTACAATAATGAATAGAGACACTATATAATAAAGAATAAAATTACATGTCCTATAATTTCTCATTAAATTAGAAAAATTAATTAGTTAATTAAAGGATTTATTCAACATGTTAATGACCATGAATACAGAGGAATCCAATTGTGAATTAATTTAACTTCTCACTTAGTATAAATTTCCTTATCCAGATTCATTAATAATTTTTCCATAATCAGAACCAAATATTAATATTTTATTATTTCAATTAATAAAAAGTGGACCTTATAATATAATTGATTTTTAAGGAAATATTTTAAATGATTAACGACACTCAGTTTCACACAAATGATTAACGTGAGGGTATACCACATAATATGGAACCATCTGAATCATAATAAAATATTTTTTTGCTTCAAATTCTAGTGTAGAATTATTAATTTACATCATGGAAATTCATGATTTGTGATAAATAATAAATTAAAATTGTATCACTTGGGTCATGACCAATTCCACTTCATCCTCCCCAATATAATACTATAAAACAAAATTACTAGGGTAGAATAGAAAATGTGTTTTTGGTTATCTCATGAAAAAATTATATATTCTCATAGACAATGCATTACCTTTCAAAATGTGTCCCTTATGAGAACTATATTCAATTTATTTAATGGTAGTTGATATCATCCTTAAATTTGAAATATGCATTCCAATATCCCTTTATATGAAAGAAGAAACAGTTATTTTAATCCACCCAATGAATGAATCACACAAATTCAGCATTCCATATAATTTTCATCCCACCTCACTAGTTGAGATAAATATACAGGTCTTTAAAAATTCCGCAATTGAACCATAAAAATATAAAATATGGTTGTATATCATACATCTCCACAATTTTAAACATCATTAAATATAGTTATTATATAGTCCCAAGATATCCGTACATATATAAGACATGTTAATAGATGAATATCATTTATTGTGAATTATGATCCTTTCTATAAGAATAATATTTTACTGTAATTAGAGGGTAGATACAGAAAATTATAATTTACCTAAATTCTTAATCATCAATCATAATATTATTCTAACAATGTAGAAATCATAAAAATACCCTACTAGAAACCATTCATCATAAATTGGGGAATGAAAAAAGAGAAAATATTAAATCTTATGTGAAGTCATGGTAAACAAGCGGACATGAATGATGAAATAAAAATATAATGACCATAAATGTATTATAAAATGAACATAACATTTTAAAACCATGCATATCATTTCAAAGATCATGATCATGAGATATATTATAATGCTTTATCATTTTAAAAGACATGAATCATAATAATGTGAAAACATCAAAATATCAATCATAAACAATATTTTAAAATCATAATGATGTCATAAGAGTGTGAAACCAATATATTTATTAGTAATATTCAATAATTGAATATTAAATATAGATAGCATCAAATCGTAGTGGACCAGAAATCAAAACACGTTTCACATATAACATGGGATTAAGAATCACCACTTGTTTCTCATAGTGGATTAGGAATCCCTACATATTTTCAATAAAAAAATCAATAACATATAATAATTTTATATATTGGATGAAGAAAATATTATAGTTAACCATTGTATAAAAAGAACATTATATTTTTTATAATAGTAGACCAATCCATTTTCTTTTTTCCTACAGTTGATAAGTACATCAAATTATTTCCCATTATTTTGCAATGACATATAATGTATTACCCAATGCATTGAATGGTTATCTAATTTTGATCACACCCTTCACATAATGAAACCATAAATATTTGTGTCACATGATCAAAAAACATTCATCATATAATAACCTATGTAAAGAAAACTAGTATCATAATCATTTCAAATATTCATCAAAGAACACCCCTGGTTATATTATTGGGTTTTATAAAAATATCATCACCATAAAAATAAAACATATATTAAGAGAATAAAATATTTATTTTTAAATCATATCCCCAATTTAAAATAATTAAAATCATATAACATTATCATAGATGGAAATTCCATTAAATTATCACTAGAATATTTCTTATAAAAAATAAAATATTGATTTTTATAATAGACATTTTAAAAGAATATTTAAAAAATATGAAGGAACAGATTTTTTTCAAATTAAACATATATTAATTTAATTGTATATCCAAAAAAAATTTGGTCATAACAACGGGATATTTGTTTAATATAATGTATGTCGAAAAAATTTAATTTTTTTTAAGAAATAAATTCCACGATTCCAAAAATTAAATGATTATTTTATTTTAAACATTTTGTGAAAAGTAAATCAGGACTATAAATTATATTCCTTAATAATAAAAAATTATTAAAAATAATATTGAATTTTTTTATAAAACATAAAATAATATAATTTTATTCTCGAATAAAGAGATGGTATTTTCCCGAACGTTCCTAAAAAATACTTAAATCATTATTCAAAACAACGATATATTAATTTTAATATAACATGAAAAACAATAAATAAACATATAAAAATTAAATGTAAAATGATTTATAAGAAAATTATGAATTTTCTTCAATTGATTTTCATGTATAAACAATCCAAATTAAAATTGGATTGAAACATAAATTTATTACGACATTGTTAATATTGGAATTGTAAGGATGATAAAAGAAAAAATTCCAATGAAAATTTAAATATAAATAATATAATATGAATCATGATATGACATGTCCATGTGTATGTATATACAGTTTTTAAACACAAATATGTTCACAACATCAACCATGTATCAAAGAAATATTAATAAGGTGAAGAACCTTTACTACATTGGTAATATTTAAATAAATAAAATTAAACAGATAACCATTATGGATTATAAAATCACCAAAAAAATTATAGATAATTAAAATAAAATATATTCATGGCCATCATATGTGCCACAAAAATAAAATAAGTGGTTAATATGGCATATGTCTTAATGAAATAAATGTGAAATGAGAACCCATTACCGAAATCTTGAATTTCATATTAGATGTTCAATCATTATGTATATTAAATATATATATTTTATAAGACTATTAATAATCCATAATCATATATACCATCTCTTATATAATTTAATTATTACATTGTATCACCAATTTATTGATTTTTCATTATTAAAATCACTATTCTGGGTAATAAGTGCTTTATTTTCATGTGTGTCTTTGTTAGGTAGTTCGGGTAATTGTATCTTTCTCATGGTTAGATATTCTAATTAATTTTTACTAAGATATAAATTTCATATATATTTGAGATATATATATATATATATATATATTTGATTATTTATTTTCATCTATAAAATTTATATAATGAAAACTAACTTACATCATCCCTGGAGATGGTAGGTAGTATGTACACATGAATAATGCTTTCATTTCTTGATAGATAGAAAAAAATAAATGTATATAATATTTATAATTTATAGAATAATTGTAATATTATATATATAATATATATTTATTAATTATAACTTTTTACCATCGATAAAACAGTGATGAAAAATGAATTACACTCCTATATGTTGATGATAATTTAAACTTATGCACCAGTGATGTTATTGATTTATATATGATGGAAATGAGGTAGAAATTTTTATTAATTATAATAAAAAAAATCATTATATTGGATATGGTGAATTATGTATTTTATAATTCATACCATTTAATTATATGAGTTGTAAGAAGATATAAAATAAAAAATGATCTATTTAGTGTCATACATCTTCATTGAGATACCTCTTCTGGCATACACATTACAACATCAAGGGATGTAAATTTTTTGTCACAACCTGCCCCCTAGGGCTTGGTTTAGGACTACCCCAAACCTGTCTTCCTAAGGCCATGGGATGGCAACTATCAGTGGAAAGGTGTATCCCTAAAATGGGAAAGAATTGCCTTTAAACCAGTACACACAAAGACTAGGTACACAACAAAAGTTAACCATGTAGTAATACTACTGAAGTAAAAGTGTAAATTGAATGTAAGGTACCATAATCCAAACCCATCTAAAAGGAAATATAGAAAAAAGGAAACATCACATAAGGTCATCTAGTAAGGACCCTACCATAAGAGTAGGCACAACTCGTCACTAAGGCTTTCCACCTGAACTGGTCACCTATGTGCATTGTTTGGTCCTAACTCCCTTTCCTCGGTAAAAGTTATACATCATCTGCCCAAGAAACATCAAGGTGCAGGTGAAGCCCATGTAGGGATGAGTATAAAAATACCCAGTAGGGACCCAGCCACTTCTAAAGGTCTCCTAAAATTCAATGAAGGAAAAAACCACAAAGCATGATCCCAATCACAAAGCACATGTAAAATTCTCAGCTCAAACCTGGTATATAACATAAAGAACATGAATATATATTATTAGTTTTAAAGCTAGATCATCTTATACTGTTGAGAGGCTTTTACTGTTGAACTGCACAAGTTCGCTAGGTGTTGACCCATAGTGGATCGTTAGGTGATGACCCACATAAGATTGCAAGGTTCATACCCACAAAGGATGGTTATGTGCTGACCCACTAAGGAACGCTAAGTGTTGACCCACATTGGATCTCTGGGTGATGACCCACGAAGGATCCCTACGTGCTGACCCATAGAGGATCACTAGGTGCTGACCCACAGAGGATCGCTAAGTGCTGACCCACATAGGATCGCTAGGTGATGACCCACATAGGATCTCTATATGTTGACCCACATAGGATGACTATGTTCTCACCCACATAGTATCTCTATCTACTGACTCACTTAGGATCGCTATTACATCATCAAATCTGAGCCAGCAACTACATTCCCACACTAGGAAGGATTGATTTTTGAAGGATCCTCTTTAAAATTCATCAGACATAACTCAATCACCATGAATTCCCAATAAAAATATACTCAATTAACTATCATGTCATAAGGGTTCTAATTCAATAGAAAGTGCATCTATCAGATGCATTGCCTGTATGTTATAGGTATTTTAGTGTTGATGGCCGAGTTGTATTCAAGTTAGATCCAACCCATCCTTACTAAAACTTTCTCCAAAACTTATTTGGAGTATATTTAATGGATCACCTCGTCCTAAGAGTTCCATAGCCATAGACGGTTCATCAAACGGATGTTTGGTTTAGAAGATATGACCATTTAAGTTAAACTGGGTCGTGAAGGGTCTAGGTCTGGTCCGACCCGGTCGGACTGACCCGACCCAGCCTGATGGGCCTGGCTCAAAATGGTTGGGCCCGGTCTTTCCCACAGGGCTCTGGGTTCACCCAAGACCACCCAGCTAGGCATGGCCCTTCAGTTGGGCATGGGGGTCTACACCCTTTCCGAACAGACCATATTCTATTTAGTTATTCAGCAAGCGGTGCAAGGATGGTGCTGCCCCCTCTAGCTGACTGGTCTGTTGGACTAGTCCAGGGTGAGACCCACTATCCAGGTCCACATCCATCGTGGAATATGCTACGACACTACCTCCACGGCATCCATTTGGCTATCACTTCTTCCACTATGGTGCGTCATTCACCATCCATGTGGCAAGTGTTATTCAGCTGCCCCCTATTTGTCGAGGCACCATCGGGTGCCACCACCTCATCAAGGCCAGATATTGCTAGCCGCCTCATCTTTTGGATGTCGGTGTCACTACGATGGTGGAGCTTCTGCGGGCCTCCAGTGAACCTATGGAGGTATTTTTTTCATTTATAGTTGTGCCTACGGGCTTCCCACGATGCTTCTATCAGCATGTGGCCCCTGAGTTTTTCTTGTCTCTGTGTTGGTCAGTTACCCATAAAGAACGCAATCAATACCGAGATCAGAAGAGGGTCTGGGAATTGTACGGTTCACCCAAATCCCCAGAATTAGTGTTATAATAAGGGAATGATTATTTAATCGTAAAAACACCCATAATTTAACCTTGCATTATCCGCCTGAATTGAAGAATGAAAGGCGGATAAACCCTTTGGATGGTTGATCTGTGTTCTTCATAATAATCAAGAATTGGACGAATGGAGTAATTTTCTATATAACCCCTACCATGAATTCATTGGAATCTATTGTAGATTTGGAATAAGGGTATGCATCTGATGGTGTTTTTCAGCATTCGTCGTCGCCCGTCGATTCCTCCAACGACTGTCTCTCGATCATCGTTCTTCACTGGAGTGGAAATTTGTTGGGGTTTCATCAAAGCCTCCTCCCGTAGTTCTCCTAATACCCAAGACCATGATTTGATAAAATAGGAGAAAAATATCGCAGATTGTGTTTAATATTATGGATAATTAATTTACCATATTTAATGAGTCAATTAAAATCATAACTGTTTTCATTATGAAACAAAATTAATGAGTGGTTTAGACATTTAATGTCTCTCATTATGAGTCATATGTTGCACTGTGGTCCCGCCACCGTCGCTCAACATTTATAAGGAAAGATTAAAATAACATTGGAGTTATTTTATTATTATTTATTTAAGGTCCAAAATTTTACTTTTTCATCTGATCCATGCCAATCTTAGTTAATATTACCTTATTAAAATATCATCATTTAAAATTCAATAGTTCCCTTGGATTTTAAATCAAATTATCGGTTAAAAAGATATAAATTCACGCCTTCACGTTTATTAAACATACCTTAAAAATGTACAAAAATTATTAACATTCATCCTCGACCCACGTCGGTCGAGGTTAGGCATCGCCTTTGGGGAAAACTCCCTCAAGATATCAATGGTAATCTTGTATTTCCAATCTGAGTTAACATATAGGAGTTACTAGGAATGGGTAGTAAAGTAATTGTTCCTTAATTATTTTATTTACGGCCAAAAACTAGCTTCCACTGTTGGCCCGCACCAGCCAATATTAGGATATTTCTAAGGAAATAATACCCTCACGATTTTAGTAGTGGTATCAGATTTTTAATCTGAGTCACCATTCGTGAGTTATAAGAAGTTGTAAAATAATAAAATTTAATTTATTTATTCTATTTATTGTTATTACATTTTTAGGGTTTCTCATTGTAGGCTTGAGAAGACTATACATAATTATCCTCTAGGGTGAACTCACCATCCTGAACGCAATGGTGACCTAAAATATCTTATCTGGGAACCCATTTAAGTGTTATTGCACTTTTTCATGAAATCTTCTCACGCTTTCTATTTAAAGCTTTTCTTTTTTTGACAGATCATTCCGTGCATTATGGGGCTCGGAATCACGTGTCGTTAATTTTCATAGTCTCATTATAAAACCATATTATTAAAAAAATATACTAAATTTCTTGGTCTTTATATTATTTCCACATTAAGAATTTACGTCCCCAAAATACAAAACAATGTAAAATCAAACAAGTGGGGTATTGAGCATGAATCTGAGCCTCCTACTCCCATGTGCTCTTCTGAAGATTTATGTGGTACCACCAAACACACAAAAGAGGAATCAACCATCCACAGTGGACCCGCTCTAGTCGATCCGCAATATCTACTTAGAACTCCACAAAAGATTACTCATCGTCAATGTAAATCTCACCCCAATCAATGACGTCTGATGGGTCATGCACTCATCTCCTCACGTGTGACACGTGGAAAAACAATATGCACCGGGTAAATTTATGGGGGATGATCTTGGAATTACGCCACCTTTCCAACACTTTTGAGATTATGGAGAGGTATGTTGAACCATCGAGATAGCTTGTCACCTCATCCAAAACGCTGTAATCCTCACCGGTGTGAGACCCATAAGAAGACATGGCCTCCACCTTGAACTCCAAGAATCTATGACACCTATCATCATAAAAAATCTATCTAATCTGTGCATTTCTTATCCTCTCATAGTTGATCTGAACCTTCCCAGTAGTAGTTGGCCCTCCCAATTGTGTCCAAAATCAAGGAAGAAAGCATGAATCATGTCCTCAAGTGTCTTTATGGTCTTCTTTGTTTGTTTATTCTTCTGAGTGTGAAAGGTGGTTCTCATGCTTAGGGGAGTCTCGAACACCTCCTACAATCCCTTCCACAAGTGAGATGTAAATTGAGAATCATGATCTGAAACTATTGTCAATAGAACCCCATGAATCCCCTCAATATCATGTATTTAGAAGCTTCACATGCCCTCTACTAATCCCTTCTCTCAGATGGGTAGGAAGTGGGCCAACTTGGTGAGTAGGTCAATAATCACCCAGATGGAATCACAACCCCTAGAATAATGTGGTAGTCCTTTTACTAAATCCATAGAGATACCATACCACATCCATTATGGTTCCTCTAGTTGCTTTGTTAAGAATGTTGGAACCTTATTCTTTTCCTTCACATGTTGAAAAATGAGGCTTCGTTAAACAGACTCTCCACTTCTTTCATTATTTTTGTCCACCAGTACTGACACCAAAGGTCCGATACATCTTCTCCCTAGAAAGACGTACTGCTAAATGGGATGTGTGGAACTCCCTAAAAACCTCCCCGAGTATAGTCACAGGTACAGTAGTGCATCATCTGGAAAGGATGACGTACTCCCCACCATTAGAATTTCCATCAGGAGAATGTCTTGAGGATACCTTCTCAAGTCAGGACTCACAGTCAACTTCCCCAAGTTGTACATCCCATAACCACTGAAGGAGTGGGGGTGTGAGTGTCATGTACTTGAAGTATGATTCTCCATTATTATCCATGAAAGATAACTACACCATGACTAGCTGCTCTTTCACCTCACTCAGCAACTGTAATCCAGACCTCCTGTTGAGTGTGTCTACCACCATGTCCCACTTCCCAAGAGTATATACTACCTCAAGTTGATATACATATAAAAACTCCCACCATTGCCTCTAACTCACTACTAAAAAGCCTACGTGCACCTTTCCATCGATGAGAAAGGATTCCCCCTTTAACTGATTTATGTTCCCATTAACTATTTGGAAGTTGGTACACAATCTACATGACCATTAGGTTAAGGTGCATGTAGTCCACACATTACCTCGAAAACTAGGTCATACTAATCCCTTTCTCTACAAGTCCTCTAACTATAATCTAAGCTCCCGGAGCTCCGTGCGAGCCATCTGATATGTAGTTATAGATATTGGTGTCATCCTTGGCTACATGCCATTGAAGAAGTCCCTCCCCTTGCAGGGAGGTAATCCTATAATCATCTTTTGAAAGGATGTTTCTGCACTATACCACTACAGTTGGGAACTGAAAACTCAAAAGACCTACTTCCACGAGGGTATGGATGGCCGAATCCAGGGTGATCAGCTACACCCTCCTAAACATGAGTTTCTCCCATGCGGATTGGGTTTCTATTTACGCTGACCAAGGAAAACCCCAATCCAACGATGTAGATATACCACATCGTTTTTACCTAAAACAATAAATCAGATCATGATCTATGGATGACCAGTCCATACCAAAACTACCTTCATAAGGTATTGATGATTACACTAAGAGGTTCCAACCGAAACTCTCACCTCAAGGGTCAGATCACACCATCAAAATAAGTGTGATTATTGAGTCTCCACCCTTAGGTTTCTCATTATGTAAGGGTAAAGTCAATAGTTTAACTAGAAACTCTAGGTCTTGAACAAGATTCGTGACATGGAATGATTAGAACATATGTCTATAAATACGTCAGTTATTAGTAGACATCAACCATACCTCAAATCAATCCTAGAGTCCATTGGTCACACTCTTTGACCTCACATAGCTACTCCCTTCCCCTATCCTCTAGATGCCTACACCTAGAAGGGACAACAATGGGGTCATGATTGTAACATGTCGTAAAGTATACCT
Organism: Viscum album; assembly: GCA_963277665.1. Lineage (NCBI taxonomy): Eukaryota > Viridiplantae > Streptophyta > Magnoliopsida > Santalales > Viscaceae > Viscum > Viscum album. Next base: position 294,754,992 of record OY728165.1, read on the forward strand.
CCCTATGATGCCCCCTAGCTACTCTTCCAGGTCTTCTACCCTGTAGATTCACTGATCCCTATCACTTTATCTTCTAGAAACATTTTTCACATCCATGTCTCTCAAACTGATGTTGTTTTACAACATTCCTACTACTTCCATTCATTAGAAGTATCTACTTTGGAAAATAATTTTCAACTACATATGTTCTATCATGCAGCCTATCATAAGTTGGAATGCACAGAAGAATTGTACTAGCTCAGATGTCCCTAAACACATCTCGCTCAGAGGTCCGACCCCTGAACAACATGTCAGATCGTATTCATCGAGTACATGGAATGGTCAGTACGCCTCAACAAATACTCAATTACTAACATGTAACCCTATAAAAACTTTTAAAACTATTGGGAACACAAAACTATTAAATATTTATTGTAAGAGTCCACCTTCTATAAGGAAGGTCCTCAATCTCTATCCATGGAAAAGTCACCTCATCATATGACAAAGGTAATCTAAACCCCACCATCTCCCTACTAAGCCACGTAAAATTCTCACTGCCAAGACCACCAACTGATCTAATGGTGCTCTGGCTTGATGTGAAATCGGTCACCACCTTAGTCTATTCCATAGTTGCGAATTAGTAAGGATCACCTCGAATCCCGAGGGGTTTCTATCACTAAAACATGTGTAAGGATCTGAGCATATATGTTTCCTCTACCGGTATCTCCGGTAGTAACTGCTGACCAACAGGTTGTGGCATAGTTGTGACACCACCTGAAGGTACCATCTCAGGAAATAGTCATTGTATTAAAGTCTCATCACTCTGTAGACCATCCTCATGGTCACACATTGGAATCCTAGATGGCATTCTCTATGGATCCATCTTAAAAGATAATCAAGATGACCCAAGGTAAATAAGATATACCTGGTGAGATAACTCAAAAGAGATCAAGGGAAAAACATTTTTTATAACACATGCAACTAGTGTTTTTGTGTACTAAGAATGAAAACAGAAATCATTGTCTTAGTGTATGGGTACGTCAGCCTCCACACCACTACTAGACTCCCTGGACTGAAATATGAACTCAAGAAACATAACACTATTACCCCCATTGAAATGATCAGTGTCTTAGTTCATCAGTAGAATTAACACCTTTGATACAACTTTGTCAAGAACCCTCCCCCGGGTCACATTTTGTGACTACCCCATGCCCGCCTTCAATAGGAAAGGGGTTGGCAACTGGCACCGGAAAGGCATATCTTTAAAATGGGAAGGAATTTCATTTAAACCTATACACACATAGACTAGGTACACAAGAAAAGTAAACCACGTAGTAAAACTACTGAAGTGGACGTGTGTAAAGAATGTAAGGGGCCAGAATGAAAACCCAACTAAAAGAAAATACATCAAAATGGAAAAAAATCTCTTTAATCAACCTCCAAGTATCATAGTTGAAGGGTCGGTATAGCTAATCCCTATGGATCTCCATGTCAATTGGTTGCCTCTATGCACCGTCTGGTCCTAACTCCCAATCCTCAGTCAAATCTGTCTGTCATCTGAACAAGACACAACAATTTTCTGGTGAAACCCATGTAAGGGTGAGTATAAAAATACTCAGTAGGGACCCTGAGACTCTGGAAGGTTTCCCAGAATTCCCCGAAGGAAAAATGAAAAATCATGATCCCATTCAAAATTCACAAGTAATGGAATCATCTCAATAAAGGTATAAAACGTAAAGAACATGAATAAAGATGATTAGTCATAAAGATAGATCATTTAATTCTATTGAGTGGCTTTTGCATCTAAACAACACAAGTTCGCTAGATGTTGACCCACGGAGGATGGCTAGGTACTTACCCACAAAGGATCACTAGGTTCTGACCCACAAAGGATTGCTAGGTGTTATCCCACGAATGATCTCTAGGTGATGACCCATAGAGGATCGCTACATGCTGACCCACAGAGGATCGCTAGGTGCTAACCCATAGAGGATCACTAGGTACTGTCCCGTGGAGGATCAATATGTGCTGACCCACAGATGATCTCTTGTTGTTGAACCATAGAGGATCGCTTGGTGCTGACCCATAGAGGATGGATAAGTGTTGACCTATAGAGTATCACTATGTGCTGACCCACTAAGGATCACTACCTACTGACCCACAGAGGATCTCTCTCTGCTGACACATTGAGGAACTTTATTTCTTTTTCACATCAAAGCTACCCATAGGATTCCGGCACTGAGCACAAATTATTTTAATAGGATCTTCACCAAAATCCATCGATCATACCTCATTAACCATTAAGTCCAATAAATAAGTGTCTTGATGAACCATCATGTCATAAGGGTACAACGCAACATACAACGCATAAATCAGACGCTCAATCTGTAAGTTATAGGTATTTTATTTTTGAGGGCCCAGTTAGATTCAGGTTTGATCCAACCAGTCCATAATACAACATACTCCAAAACATAAGTGCATTATATCAAAATTACCTCCTCTTCCTATTGTTTCCAACACAAAAATTGGATATTCAAAATGCATCTGGTTTTGACGATATTCCCATTTAAGTGAAACTGAGCAGTATTGTGTTAGTGTCCAGTCTAACCTGGTCAGACCAACCTGACCCGACCTGATGGACCTGACCCAAACTGAATGGGTCCAGTCCATCCCACTAGGCTTCGGGCTCGGCCCGACGACTGTGGGATTGTCCTGATGGAGAATGGGTTCGGCCCGACCCTCTAAGATGGGCGAGGCTGGCCACACTGCTAGACCATCCCAGCCCCCTAGCTGGGTGCGGCCCGCCAACTGGGTACAGGGGTCTGCACCCCTTCCGAATGGACATTTGTCTATTCGGTTCTTCAAATAGGTGGTTCCAGGATAGGTACAACCCCCTACAGCTGATTGGGTTATTAGACTGGTCTAGGGAGGGACCGACTGTCCGGGTCTAGCTCCACTACAGCCGGAGCTACGACACTACCTATGCGGCATGTTTCTGCATTACGACATTCCCTTTCAATGCATCAGGCATCAGTCAACCATCCCTTATCTACCACGGAACCTTTGGGTACTGGAACCTCTTCATCGCCGGTGAGAGTCGGTCGCCGCTTCCTCCAGTTTTTGGCATCTCTGCGCTGGCGAAGCTTCTACGGGAGTCCGGTGAAGCTCCGTAGGTCCATTTACTTTTCTAACTGCGCTTACAGTCCTCCTGAGATTCTTCCATCACTATGTGTACCCTTTTTTCATGTTCCCTTGATGTTTTTCGGTCACCCATGAAGAACACAATCAATACCGAGATCATCGGAGTGTCTGGGCCTTGTTTTGTTTTCCCCGTACCCTTTGTGTTAAGCACATAACCTCCTACCATGAATTTGTTGGAAGGAACTCCAAATGAGGAAGAAGGGTCTGAGTCTGAAGGTGTTTGTCAGCGTTCGCCATCACTCGTCGATTCCCCCAAAGATTGTCCCTTGATCACCATTCTTTTCTAGAGCGGTAGGTCATGGGTGTTTCGTCATAGCCTCCTCTCAGTGCTCTTCCAAAACTCGTGCCCACGCTTTGATTAAATATGAGTACAATATCCCAAATTGTGTTTATTATTATTTCTCATTAATTAATAATATTTAATGAGTCAATTAAATAGTTAAGTGTTGTCATTAGAAAACAAATGAATCAAAAGGATTACGACATTTAAAGTCTCCCATTAAAAGTTTGATGTTGCACAGTGGTACCACCTCTGTCGCTCGACGATTATAAGGAAAAAATAAAATTACTTTGGAGTTATTCTATTATTATTTTTGTATGACCCAAAATTTAACATTTTCATCTAACCCATTACCTGTAAAGGTTAAAATTCCATTAAAAGAATGTTGGTGATTTGAATTCAGTGGTGCCATCGTATTTTTAATCTGATATTTGGTTCAAAATATATAAATTCACACCCACAAGTTTACTAAATGTACCTTAAAAAAGTATCAAAATTATTACAAGTCACCCTCGTCCCGTGTCGGTCAAGGTTAGGATGCACCTATGGGGAACAAGCCCTTCCATGATCAACGGTACTCTCAGATTTCTAATTTGATTTAACATTTAGGATTTATTAGGATTTGACTACAAAATAATTTTTAGTAATTATTTTACTTATGACCCAAAAGCAATATTTCACTATTGGCCCATGCTGGCCAATATTATGATCTTCCTATGGAATTAATACCCTCAGGATTTAATCGATTGTCTCAAAATTTTACACTGTGTTCCTGTCTGTGAGTTATAATCATTTGAAAAATAAAACAATTTTATTTAATTTTTTTTAAGGTTCTTCAATTTTCATGTTTTCTCATAGGAGGCCAACATCATCTAATAATAAGTCACAACTTGGGTAAACCCACCATCCTGAATGCAACAGTGCCCTTAGATTTCAAATCCAAGAAACCATTTAAGAGTTATTCCACTTTTTTAAAAAAAACGGCACAAGCACGCTATTTAAATCATATCATTTTTGGATGGATCATTCTAGGCACTTCAGGCCTCGAAATCACATCCCGTCAATTTTCAATGTCTCATTATAAATCCATATAAATAGGGAGAAACAATACGGAATTTTTCTGTCTTTAAATTTTTCTAAAAAACATATATTATGTGTTTCAATTATCTAAGAATGTATTATAGTTGGGATTTTCTGATCTAAAATTCATAAATTGTTGTAGATAAAGGAATGGAGGGGTTTTCTTTTATAAGTGGGGGTGGGGACCATGGAATTAAATAAATTATAAAATGAAAATAAAATTATAATAATATAAAATATATAAAAATGTATCATTCGAATATATGGCTTGTATAGGACAAAATAATCTCACAAAAATAAATTTAGAGATTATTTTGTTGTTTTTCATCCTTATCTCTTATTTTTTACCCCATGTATACTATTTTGATAGTAAACTCAATATAAATGTTTTCTACTATTTAAGGTTCAATAATGATACCATAACATGAAAATTTACCAAATAATAAGCCATTCATTATATTTTAAACCATACCCATTCACTTCGCCTAAGATAATTCGTTATTTTTAAATCACATAAAAAATATTGCTTATTATAAAATAAAATTAATGTTGTTTTTATAATTACATTAAATGTGATAAAATATTATGGTTCTAACTCAAAAAAAATGGTAAAAATGACATTTATTCAGATATATGGAATAAAGTTTTTAATACATTCATCAACTGACATTTTCACATGTTTAACTGAAATTTCAAACAACATAATTTATTATAACCCCTTGGGTTTCCGTTTTTTACCAAAACCATGATAATGAAAATTATAATATAAATGGTTTATAATTATACATATATATTTAAAATTGGATAATAAATGAAAAGGGGTTGAAATTTTAATCACTTACCCATCCTAAAAATCCACTAGAATGATATTTATGATATATATTTAATTTAATATTCTATAACATGTCATAAAATTAATTTTATCTTCAGAGCTATTAATATAATTTGATTTGGAAAATAAAATATAAAAGTTGAATTATAATAAAAAAATTAGACATATGAATTATTTTATATTCAATATTTGATTTCATGGGACACATTACATTAAACATAAAAATTGCTTTAAGAGTATTGAAAATTATTTACATGATTTTTTACTGCATGAAAAAGAACTATATCAGTGTTATAAAAGAATTTTAGTTAATTTTTTAATTAATAAAAATTAAAATAAAATTTACATGAAAAATATATATTTATATTCTCAACTTACTTTTTAAAAAAACATATGTTATTTTTTATCCATCTAAAATATCTTTGATATTATAATAATAAAAGTGAAATTATTAACATTTTCTTGTAATTAATATTTACAAATTCCAAAATCAAATACAAATGTCATAAACATTCCAAATGGATTTTCATGGCATAATAACATTAATAAACTCAGAAATATTTAAGTTTTCAAAAATATATATATCCTTATAGAAATGTTTTTACCCAATTTTACTAATTTTACCCATATAATGGCTAGAACTATTTACTTGCAAACCTATTATGAATAAGCACAAGTAAAATAGCCCAATTTTTTTAAAAAAAATTATCCTCATGATAAGAAACATTGAATCCATTTTTCAAGGATCTATTAATATAATATGATGAATATAATTTAATATTATTTCTAAAATCCTTGAATATATTTGAATTTCCATTAAAAAATTCTTCCTATGTGTAAAATGTTTTTATACCAAAATAATGAATAATATTAAATCTAACAATATTATTTGGGTTTTCACAGTATAAATAAATAATATTACCATAAAAGTATTTTCAATCAAATTCTAACTTTCTAAATACATAATGTATAAATAAATCATTAAAAAAATCAATCTTCTCTACTTTCCTATAAAAATTAGTATTTTCTAAAAAGGATCCAAAAAATAAATCATAAGATAATTATTATATTATGATTTAAAAAATTAATTTTATTTAATAAATTAATTTTTTTTATAATTTTTCATATATTAATTTTATTATCCTCCCACATTAAGGAATGAAACACAGATCAACCCATTGTATGGTTGATTCGTGTTCTTCATAATATTCAAAAACATGAAAAAGGGAGGAATTATGTACATAACCCCTACCATAAATTAATTGGATGGCACTACAAATGAGGAAGAAGGGTTTGTGTCTGAAGGTGTTCGTAAACATTTTCTGTCGCTAGTCGATTCCTCCAATGACCGTCGCTTGATCACCGTCCATTATTGTAGAGGAAAGTCACTGGTGTTTTGTCAGATCCTCCTCTTGTACCTCTCTCAAAACCCATGCTCAAGCATTGATTAAATAGGAGAACAATATCCCACATTGTGTTTGATATTATTGCTCATTAATTAACCACATTTAATGAGTCAAATAAAAACATATGCATTTTCATTACACAACCAAAAAAACAAAAGGTTTAAGACATTAAAATTCTCTCATTAAAAGTATAATGTTTCACTGTTGTCCCACTACAATCGCTCAAAATTTATAAGGAAAGTATAAAATAACATTGGGGTTATTTTATTATAATTTTTTTAAGGTAAGAAATTTAACATTTTTGTCTGAACCTTGTCGGTCGATGTTATTCTTCCCTTAAGAAAATCCTTGTACTGCGAATCCAATAGTGCCCTATGAATATTAATACAAGCTTCGGTTCAAAAGGTAAAAATTCATGTCTGTGCGTTTACTGAACATACCTTAAAAAAATAAAAAATTATTAATAGTAACCCTCGACTCGCACTGGTCGAGGTTAGGCTCCACCTAAGGGGAACACACACTCACAAGCTCAATGGTACTCTCATATTTCCGATCAGAGTTACCATTTAGGAATTATAAGGATTATACCATAAAATAATTGTTAATTAATTATTTTATTTACGACCAAAAACTAACATCCACTATTGGACCATTCCGGCCAATATTAGGACTTTACTAAGGAATGAATACCCTCACAATTTAAGTGTTGGACTTATATTTTTAATCCATGTCACCATTCGTGAGTTATAAGCATTTTATAAAAAAAATTTAAATTATTTTATTTACGGTTATGCCATTTTTTGATTTTCTCACTGGCGGCCTGTGCTAACTAATCATAAGTGGCACCTAGGGTAAACCCTCCATCCATAACACATCGATGATCTAGGATTTCAGATCCAAGTACTCGTTTAATAGTTATTCCACTTTTTCAAGAAAACTGCTCACACGTCCTATTTAAAGCTTATCATTTTTCAAAGGATCATTTTGGGCACTTCGGGACACAGAATCACATGCCATCAATTATTTTAGTCTTGATATAATTCCATATAATTAAAAAATTATATGGAATTTCAAGGTATTTAAATTCTTTCCACCTTATGGCTTTATGTCCCTAAAAACCAAAACAAAGGAAAATCATACAAGTTGGGTATTGTGCATGAAACTGAGATTCCAACTCCCATTTTCTCTCCCGGAGATTCTTATGCCACCCTTGAATGTGAACCAGAGAAATCAACCTTCCACGGAGGACCTTCTCATGTAGATCCTCTATATCTACTTATAACTCCACAAAAATTTCCCCATCTTTAATGTCCTGTTTTCCCAAATAGATGACATGAGATGGGTCATACACCTATCTCCACACTTGATACACGTAGAAAAACATTATGCACTTGAGGCATCTATAGGGGAAGATCTTGGTGGTACACCACCTCACCAAATCTACTAAGAATATGGAATGTTATGGTGAACCTCGGAGATAGCATCCACCTCAGCCAAAACTCTGCAATCCTCACTGGGGAGAGACCCATAGAACGACATGGCCTCCACCCTCAAATTCCAAGAAACTCTGTCTTTTATCAACATAATACTTTTCTATACAATTTTCAGACCTCATAAACTCATATATGATTTGCACCTTCCCAGTGGTAGGTTTCCCTCCCAACTACGACCAAAATTGAAGATGCAAGAAAAAATCTTGTCATCAAGTGTTTGTATGTTCTGGTCCATCTAACCATCTGTCTAAGTGTGAATGTCGGTGCTCAACCATAGATGAGTCCCAAAAGCATCCTAAAATCCACCCCACAACCAAGATGTAAAATTAATGTCACGATCATATATGATCTTCTATGGAACTCCATGAAGTTGAATAATCTCTTGTACATAGAGCCGTTCCAAGCCCTCTACTGATCCCTGCTCTCGAATGGGTAGGAATTTGGCCGACTTGGTGAGTCGGTCAACAATCACCCAGATAGAATTGTGTCCCCTGGATGTATGTGGTAGTCCTATTACAAAATACATGGAGATACCATTCCACTTCCATTCCGGTTCCTCTAGTGGTTGTGCTAAGCCTGCAGGAACCTATTACTCGGCCTTCATTTGTTGATAAGTGGGGAATCGTGAAGAGAGCTTCAGCACTGCATTATTTATCCATGGCCACGAGTAAAGACACTGGAGGTCTTAGTATATCTTCTTCACACAAGGACATACTTGCATAGTGTATGTGTGGAATTCCCTCAACACATCTTCTTGTAGCATCACTGGTACCATTGCGCCTCCTATGGAAAGGATGACATGCCCTCCACCTTCAGAAAATCCATCAGGATCCCGTCCTGAGGATACCTGATCTCATCGGGCCTCGCAGTCAACATCCCCAGGTTGTTCCTCTCGTACTCGCTGAAGGATTGGGGGAGTGACAATAATGGACTAGAGGTATGTTGTTACATAATTATCCAAGAAGGATAACTACACCGTGGTTGCTACTCAGCCACATCGCTCAGAAACTACAAACGTTACCGTCTTCTGAGCGTGTTTTCCACCACATGCCCCTTCCCAGGAGCATATACTACCTCCAGATCATAGTCTTGGAGGAACTCAATCCATCGCCATGAACATGATGCTGAAAAACCTATGAGAACCATTACTTCCACACAAAAAGATACCCCCTTTAACTGATTGATGTTCCCATCGACCCATTGGTAGTTGGTACACGCTCTCCATGACCATTCGGTTAAGGTGTCGGTAGTCCACACATAACCTTGAACATTGGGTCTTACTATGACATTTCTCAGAATTTCATTCAACTATTCTCTCTAATCTAAGAGTTGTAACACCCCAAACATCCATGGTACATTTCCCTTTGAATAATGTAGTAGTTGGCATTGTACGCAACTTGGAGTTTTAACACACCACGACTAATTAAACTAGTCGTTGTGAAGAGTAATACCCACTTTTTGAAATTTTATAAAATTTTAATTTTCAAAATGGACTTAATTTTTGGACTCAGAATCTAAATATTAGCTTAGGGTGAATATTTTCTATTTTTCTGAAAAAATTCAATTTTTGATGAATAGTGAGAAACACTGTGTTATTGTTTAAAACCAACTTCTTATTTAAATAATTAGTTATTTTATTTTAATTTATTTTTGGTCAAAATAGATACATAATACATATATATGTTCAATGTAATTCATTGGTGTCATTTTATAATAAGTTTAGATATATAAAATTTTATTGATCTTTTTACTGTCTTTTAACCACATTCTATGAGCACATACAAATTTTCATAAAACATAATTATACCGCTTCTATGAGTGGAATTTCAAAAATCCAAGAGACACAGTTGACATCAGTATGTAATATTTTGTTCAATTAGAAGAAAATAATTTTTGATGAACAATAGATTTTGACTTTTCATTACCACGGTTAAAAGTAAATATGATAATTAAGGGTAAAAGTGATATTATAATTACCCTAAAAATTGTACTAGTTCTATTGGATAAGTTTAATTCGACCAAAAACGACCTTAGGAACTTAATATGATACTTTTGGTAAACTTGGATTAGATTAGGACATTTATTATTATTTTATTTAAAGAAGAGTAAAAAGTGTAAAATTCAATGTTTAATAACTAAACAATTTTTAATATAGGGTTGAAGACAATATAAATTTGAAGATAAATATTCATTAAAAATATAAAAATAATTCCTAAGTAATGGTATTTTATTTATAATTTTTATACATTAAACAATTTAATTTTTTTATGACACAATGACGATGCAGTAATTAAATTATTAATGAAATATTAAAATATCTGATATTATAAATATCCAAATAATTGTAAATTGAGAATTCTAATTAATTAAACTAATTTTTTAGGTTATTATGACATTTTAGGGTTGAATAAATAATTTTTTTGAAGTAATCATGCTGTTATGATTTTCCAAAAAAAAAACAAATATTAAATAGTGTCAAAATTGACATAATTGAGTTTTTAAAAAAAATACTAAATAATTAATTGATATTAAATTCCTACAAATATAATTTTAATCCAAAGAACATAGATATAATAATATATATTAATAATGAACCTCTTGGGGTTTTCATGGCTTTTTATAGTATTTTTATCAACCGTATAATATAAAAATATAAAGAGACATAGTAAATGTCAAACTATTTAAATAAGAGTTAAATCTAAAAGCAAAGCTTAATAAGGTGACCTAAACCTATATAAAACCAATTGGTTGAGTGTTTTTGACCCAAACCTATCTTATCCTCTAAATAAATTATTTTTGAGCCATTATAAACTGAAAATGATTTTATTATAAAATAATATTTCAAGCTTTTCCTAAAGTGACCCTCACCTCTCTTTTAAAATGGTACATCACCTTCTCTTAAATTCAGACCTAAAAATCCATTTGAATTATACAAACCCTACCCAAATATCCTCTAAATGATCATCCCTTCTACAAAGAGGCCATACATTGATCATAAATTCATCCTAAGTAGCCATTTTGGTCAACTCTAATGGAAACACCCTAAGAAGAGGTAATAATTTCACCACCCTTTTTCAAGTTCTTTTCTTTCTCCACTTCCTCTTTCATTTTTTTTCCATACAGAAATAATAAATCCAGTACCCCCTATATACTGTGATGTTATAATAAATATTTTATAACCATTTTTGTTATTCTATCCATCCTATAAATGAAAAATTCACCATTTGTGCGTACGTACAACTTATCATCTCCACATCCAGGTGTAATTTGTTATTCAAACACTTAATTAATTGGATTGGTATAATAATGAGTATAACTGATGTAGGTAATAAATATAACATGATAATTATTCTTTATATATATGATATACTATCCAATTACATATAATTTCACCATCAATATAATGTTATTGTCGCTTGTGCGTACGTACGGATTATCATCTCCACGAATGTGATGATATTAATTCACCATAGTAATCATTCCAAAAATATTTTTCACTTTAAGATTAATAATAATTTCTATATCATAATATCAATTTTTTTATTTGAATCAAATACATCCTATCCAAAACAAACATGGCTTACATAACCAATCATATAATGGAAAATGAATCATTTAATACACGAAATGATTATACAACTGAAATATTATTAACACATCATTATTACAAGATCATATATAATATAATATTTCTGTATATGATTTTTGTATATTTAATAACATTGTTTTAACTATTATACAGTTGGTTAAAATACCATCAACTAAATAAAATTACAAGGTATGGGTTAATTTTACAATCTCTTTACTTATCTGAGGTTGTTAATACATAAGTATTTACTGGGACCTCATAATCATCCACATCTGTGTTTTCTTAAAAATTTAATTCAAAACATTATTAATATTTACTACACTATATTTTAAATACATTTATAAGGTGTTTTTACCATATATGTTTTTAAATGAATCTTTCCGTCATTTTTCAAACAAGGTACATTATGACCTTTTCGACAAAATTAAGGGAAGAATGATTTTTTTAAAATTATATGGTGGGTGAGGCTATTTTCCACTGTTATAACATCATCGAAGCTTCCCATACAAGCTTATAAGAATATTTTCAAAATAAATGTTTTCTTTTATAACTGTATAACATTTTAATGATTTCAAAATAGAAAGAGATGTTTCTCTAAAAAAGTTTTGATTTTATCTATGTCAACATCCATTAAAGGATTTTAAGCTTGTTTGAAGTTGATTTATTCTGATAAAAAAACATCCATATTGTATTAAAGGTTTTTTGATATGATTGATTGTGGAGGTGTTATTTTTACACCATTCATGGTTTATGGATAATGTATTGACTTTTAGTATGCTAGTTTTAATATGAATGTTTATGTTATTTTGAAACCTTTTCATATAAGGAATGCATTGGACTTAGTAAGTAACGGGTGGAGCCCACTGTAACTCCTTGATGAATTAGTAGGTCCCATGAGGAAAACTAGTGTCTTTCACAATACCTTTACAAAATCATACTTGTAGTCTTGGCATAAGGCCATGACTATGTTTTCATGAAATCTGGAATTATACATTCCATCATTATAATATTGGCTATTGATATTGCATGTGATTGTTCGACAAGTAGAATATCCCTATGAATAAGTAAATGGAATTATTTTATTTATATTGGCCACATTATGAAAGAGTCTAGGTTTAAAAGGATTATGTTTTAGTCTTATACAATGCCATAATTTTTTATGCTTACTTATGAATGTTTCTACTATATTGTAATCCATACTGAGCATCTGAGCTCACCCCTTTTTAGGTTTTATTTTTCCCAGGATGTGAAGAAATATTTTATAGTTGACCTGTAGGGATAGGCTAATGATATAAGTGAGGTCAATGGGGATAAAATTTTGTTGCTATTTTTATTTCATGATGTAATGTAAAACTTGTGAATGTATCTAGTACATCCATAGCTACTAAAATGATCTCTCTTTTAGTATTGGATCCATATTTATCATTCCAATGTTGTGTAACAATTCACAAACTCTAGGTAACTGGGGTTGGGGAATTATAGTTTGTATCAGGGGAAGTTTAGTACAAACCTTGGAAGTGAGATTTAGAAAAACTCAGATTCGAGAACATTACCCTAAGATAGATTTTTAGGATATGTATAGAATAACTTCCTATAATTTTGGTAATGTAGATATTTTATTAGTTTTCCAAGAAATACATTCATTTCAAGATAAAAGAAGGTAGAGGCGGCTCTGGCATAGATGAATCTAGGGGTAAAACCTGAAAACACTGCTTTGATCTAGACTCGAACGGGAACCAGTGCACTACAACGGTACTTGTTTCACTATTTGCTTCGAAACTCCCAGGGGATATGCATAGGATAATTCACATTTTTTAAAAAAAATTGTGAATAATTTATGATTGTACAACTCCTCAAATAAAACATTTTTATGATTATGGATTATATCCATAAACTGTTCAATTTATGTTAACTGTTTTACAATTTTTGAATTTTGTATTGTGATTCCCAAATTAATATATTGTATGACATTGTTTAGAAATGGTACCTATTAGAAGGAATGGAAACCGTATCAACACATGTAATCCATATAGGAATTTCCCTCCTACTCATGATAATTATAGTGCAGCTGGTGATACAAGTTGTGATGATCAACTTATCATTATACTGGGACAACTCACTAATGTTATGAATAATAACCTTATCCTTATGAAACACACTGATCCACAACATGGAGGATCAATGTCAGACTGTTTCATGAGGCAACAACCACCATCATTAAATGTGAGTACAAATCCATTTGTATCTGAGCAATGAATAATATCCTTAGAGAAAATATTTCACTCTTTGGGGAGTTTTGAAGGGGAAAAAATTGTCATGGTAGTTTATCATCTCATGGGAGATGTAGATCAATGGTGTTCATTAATTTAAAACACCAAGGAAGATGATGAAGTATAAAACATGTAATGGAGGGAGGTTAATTATATTTTCATAGAAAAAAACTTTCCTCGAGACCATCGAGCAGATATGGAAACACAATTTATGAGTCTGAGGAAAAAGCAGGAAGAGAATGTCACAATGTATGAAGATATCCTTACAAGGATAGAAAGGGATGCAGCAGATTATATATGTAACCCAAGGAGTAATATTGATCAATTCTTTGATGGGTTAAAACCATTTCTCTGTCAAGCAATAGTCTCACAATCCTTATCATCGTAAAAGATATTGTCTCATGTGCTATCAAGATAGAAAAGGAATTCACTATGTCTTAGGAAATTAAAGCAAAGTAAGAAAAAAAAGTTATTTTGAACACTGTGGAAATGGAAATAAGGGGTAGAAGGGAAATGTTGAATATCCATCATGTGGTAAATGTGGGAAGAAACACCCTGGTACTTGCCTGAAGGGAATGGCAGTATCTTACAAGTGTGGTGAAAAAGGCCACAATGCTCATGATTTCAAGGGGATGAAATAGGATGTGAATGTTGAATGCTACAATTGTAGAGAAAAGGGGCATTAGGAAAATGAATGTTCTAAGTGCCAAAAAAGATTACCTCATAAAAGGCCAAGGGAGAAAGGCCAAGCTTATGTGATCACTACTACTGAGGTTAAAGCTCTCAAGGATGTGGTGGAAGGTAATTTAATGGTTTCCTCAAGTTTAGCCAATGTTTTTTATTCTATATCATCTCATTTTTTCATTTATTCCTAGTTTTCTTTGAAAAGTTAGATATTTTCAATTTGACTTAACAAGGGAGTTTTCAGTCAAAACACCTAAGGGAAGTATCATCTCTATAATGTTTTGTGAATCAATTCCCATTAGGGCATATAAATGTTCTTTATCTTCTGATCTCATCATCATACCCATGATTGAATTTGATATAATCCTGGAATGTATTGGATTTTGGACCATGATGTGAAAATTTTTTGTAAGACAAAGGAGGTTACAATTTTCAATGATGATAAAGAGTACATTATCTTTAGAGCAGAAACATGACCACCTGATTCTTATCTAGATCCACCCCCAGTAGCTATACTAAATAAAATTATTGTGGAAGAAGAGAATTATATATCTATCGGTAAGGAAAATAATGTTCGAATAGAGGATGTACCGATTGTGCAAGAATATGTTGATGAGTTTTTAGAGGATTTACCTAAACATCCTCCAGAATGTGGAATTGAGTTTTCCATTGATTTAATTCTTGGTTCAAGGGCCGTATCAATGACTCCTTATATAATGTCCCATGTATAATTAGTGGAAGTAATGAAACAACTAGATAAATTGAGTAATAAGGGATTTATGCACCCTAGTGTTTCTCTATAGGGAGACCTTATCCTATTTGTTAAGAAGAAAGATTGATCTATGAGGTTATGTGTTGACTACAATGAGATCAATGCTATAACAATAAAAAACATGTATAAAATACCACTCATTGGTGATTTATTTGATCAACTTCATGGATCTCAATACTTTTCAAAGACTGAATTTCGATCTGGATACCATCAGTTCTTCTAGAAGAAGGAAGACATTTTGAAGACAACATTTCGAACCAGGTATTGTCATTATGAGTTCCCAGCAATGCCCTTTGGATTGAATAATTGTAACCCCCCGACCCCAGTTACCCAGAGTTGGTGCTCTATTACATAACATTGGCCTGATATAAGCAATCATTTCTTAAAAGACAGATCAGTTTAGTATTATTGGAAACAAGATACATATATAAGTTCAACATTACAACTTGAAAAGAAATACAGATCTAATTTGTTCCATTAGAAACATCCAAGCCTCCTAGATTATGCATGAAATTCACTCATAAATAACTTCTTCATATCCTGGGAAAATGAAACATAATAAATGGGTGAGCTCAAATACTTAGTAAGGCTAAGAAATACATTTGAAGATAACATAATCATTACGCATGCTAAATAATTAAAAACACATTCCTTTACAAATAATAAACATTAACACTTTATGGATGGAATATGATCTGAGTAAATAATGCCAAAATAAAACATAGTCATTGGTACTCTACATGTCAAATAACCACATGAAAAATCATTATTATTTTCATAATGAGGGAATTTATAATGCCTGACATTTTGAAACATCTTGTCAAGGCCTCAACCAAAACCATATATCAAATTCTGAAAGGCCTCGACCAATTCCACGTCTAATTGTCTCATCAGACCTACCAATGCACCGAGGAGATATGGTGGGCTCCACATATCACATATTAATTCCAATACATTCCTCATATAAAAATGTTGAAACATAACATAAACATTCATATTAAAACTAGCATACGAAATGTCAATACTTTAATTATAAACCATGAGTGGTATAAAAATAACACATCAAAATTCAAACATATCACAAAACCTTCAATACAGTATGGAAGATTTTTATAATAATAAATCAAATTCAAACAAGTTTAAAATCCATTAATGGATGTTGACATAGATGAAATGAAAATTATTTGAAAGTAATACCTCTTTCTATTTTGAAACCATTTAACAGTCACATAATTATAAACGAAAATATTTATTTTTAAAATATTCTTATAAGCATGTAATTGAATCTTTTATTATTTAAAAATGGAATAAATTAGCCGCACACACTGTATAAGTTAAAAAACATTCTTACCTTAATTTTGACGAAAAGGTCATAAAGTACCTTGTTTGGAAAATGACGAAAGGAATTCTTTCCAAACATATAAGGTCAAATAATTTTATAAATTACTTTAACCCATAGTCTATAAAATACTAAAAATGTTTTTAAATACATTTTTAAGAAAACATGGATGTGGATTATAATGATGTACCAGTAGATACTTACGTAAAAACATCCTCGGATAATAAAGAGATTGTGAAATTAACCCTTACCTTATAATTTTCTTTGGTCAAGGGTACATTAAACTATTTTATAAAAGTTAAATAAATGAAATTAAATTATAAAAGAACTATATTTATAAATATGATATCATATATGATCCTCTAATATTTATTTGACAATAATATTTCAGTAGTATCATCATTTTGGATGTTAAATTTTTCATTTTCCTTTATATGCTTGGTTATGTAAGCCATGTATATTATGGATCAGATGTATTTAATTCACATACCTAATGTTATTATTCTCATAAAAATTATTTTTAGTCAACAAAATAATATTATTCTTGAATGGATACGATGTGGAAATGAATATCATTGCATTTATGGAGATGGTAATCTGTACGTACGCACAAGCAATAATATCATTATATGTATGAATAAATCGTATGTAATTGGATGGTATATCATATATAAAGAATCATTAAAATTTTGTATTTATTATTTACATTATTTATACACATTATTATTCCCATCCAAATAATGAAGTGTTTGGATAAAAAACTACACCACAACGTGGAGATGGTAAACCGTAAGTATGCTCGTATGGTGACATTGTCATTTATTGGATGGATAGATTAATGAATATGGTTCTATCATATTTATAATAAAATCATAGTATGTAAAAGGTACTGGATTTATTATTTTGGTATGGAATCAACAAATAAAGAGTAAGTGGATGAAGAAATTAACTTGAAAGAGGTGATGATATATTTACATCTTCATTGGGTTCTACATTTTGATTTGATCAAAAGGTCTCTATAGTATGGATTTCTGACCAATGGAAGGACCCTATGAAGATGGTAAGAAAGATGGTAGGATATTTGGGTAGAGGTTTTCTATGTAAAATGTCATTGGAGTTTTGATTTTTAGATAAGGGGGAGTTCCCTTTTATAAGAGAGGTGAGGGTCACTTTAGCAAAAGATTTGAAAATTATTTTATAATAAAATAATTTTCTGTTTCTAATCACTCCAAAGTTATTTATTTAAAATATAAGCAGGTTATGGGTTAAAAATATCTCAGATAATAGGTTTTATACTGGTTGGGGTCACCATATTACCATTATCTTTTAGATTTATCTATTAGTTAAATTGTTTGACATTTACCATGTCACATTGTATTTTTATATTACATGGTTAATAAAATTACTATAAACTTCCAAGTGAACCCAAAGTGGTTAATTATTAATATATATATCTTTATATAAAACTTTTTTCCAAACCATTTATTTTTATGAAAATTATATCAATTAATAATATAGTATTTGTTTTAAAAATTCAATTATAACAATTTTTCCACTATTTAGTATTTGATTTTTTTGAAAGCCATTAAAACATTATAACCTACAATAAAATTTATTTAAACATCCCTAACATGTCATATTTACCTATAAATTTTTTTAAATTCATCATAAGTCTCAATTTAAAATTATTTAGATATTTATAATATCGATAATTTTAATATTTCATTAATAAGGTAATTACTTCATCATCATTGTGTCCTAAATATATTAAAATATTTAATGTCTAAAAAATATAAATAAAATATAATTCTCTAGGAAAATTTTTTATATTTCTAATGAATATTTATATTATAATTTATATTGTGTTTATCCTTATTTTAAAAATGGTTTTGTTATGAAACATTGAATTTAACTCTTTTAACACTTCTTTAAATAAAATACTCATAAATTTCCAAATCTAATCCATGTAGACCAAATGGGGTTATATATTATTCCTATGGGTTTTTGGTCTAAATATACTTATCTAATAGAATTATTACATGTGTTAGGGTAATTATGATATCATTTGTACCCTTAATTATACTATTTACTTTTAACCATGGTAAATAAAAGTCAAAATTTACTATTCACCAAAAATTACATTAATCTTATTGAACCACATTTTAAATAGTGATATTAACAATGTCTTTTATATTTTTTAAATTCAACTCACATAAGCGGTAAAATTATGTTTTATGCAAATTTTAAAATTCTCCTAGGAGGTGTGTAAAAGACGGTAAAAAGTTCAATAAAATCTTTATATGTATAATATCATTATAAAATGACTCCATTAATTACATTGAACTAATATAGGTATTATGTATCTATTTTAACCTAAAATAAATTTAAATAAAATGAATAATTATTTACATTAAAATTCAGTTTTAACCAATAACACAATTTTTTAATATTCATCAAAAATTGAATGTTTTCAAAAAAATACTAAAAATTCACCCTAAGATAATTTGGATATTCTGAAATCAAAAATGAATTCCATTTTGAAAAGAAATTATAAAATTTCAAAATGTGAGTATTAATATTCATAACAGCTATTTTGATTAGTCGCGGTGTGTTAGATCCTCGAATATGGATACAATGCAATCTATTGCATTATTCAAAGGGAAATGTACCGTGGAAGCATGGGGTGTTACATTATTCCATCCTAAAAATAATTTTATATTAGAAATTTCTATAATACTGACGCAAAAAAAATATTTGGGTGGTTCTTCATCATAAGTTCCTTGTAGGATCGAAATAGAGATGTAGATGCTCAATTTACAAGAGGGTGGGTGAATTGTAATCTTTAAAAATTCCTTTGGAACCTTTAATGTTAGTTAATAATAACTATGTTTTTGTTAAGCAATGGAAATGGCTAAGTTTAACAATGTTAAACTTAGTTGATTCACAACACCTCTAATTCCAAAAGCAAACTTGGAAAGTGATTTCGAATGTAGATTCCAGAAATATGGTTCCGGAAGTTTACACATAACAAAAGATTACAATATGAGATTCTACCTTAAAGTGTATAGAATCTAAATGAAACAGAGTACAAGTAAGGAAGTATAAGAAAGTTAAACTTTCCTTATATTACAAAATGCAGCGGAATATAAACAAGTAGTAAAACTACAAGTAACAAGATATAAGTATTTTAACCCAAAGATAAGGGTATCCAACAACCTTGGATAAAGGTCCCTTGATTTATACTTTCAAGCCAGTCTGTCTTACCCACACCAAGGTAAGCCCTCAAAACAAAGATTGGAGTCTCTGTCTTGCTATCCCCGCAAGCCCTCAACTTCAAGGTAGTTGGACACCTCTGTCTTCCTCAGTAAGGAATCCCTCGAATTTTAAGGTAGTCGGCACCTCTATCTTCCTATCCCCGGAATCCCTCGAATGTAATCACCAACATTCGGAGTCGCACGAAGCTTTGAGAGTTTATAAGAGTCTCTCTCTCTAGAAATCACTTCAAGCAAATTAGTCAGCCTTTCCGTACTTTTCTCCACTACGAGATCTTTCAAATGAGCTCCTATTTATAGGTAAGGTCGGCTCCTTCTCCAACGGTCATATTTTCCTTAATGATCAGAGGGACCTATACACGTGTCACTTAGAAAACGGTTAGATTATAACAAAACAGACGACGTCGTTTTATAACAAAACAAGTGTAACAGAATGTACGACATCGTTTTAATTCTGACTCAATGGTTCGGAATGAATGCTTCTGAGTAATGGTTCGGAGTGTAATAAAAATAATAAGAGTAGTCAAATTATAGAAATGTAAGCAATATAGAAGTTCAGAGTCTAACAAAGATATTTTTCGGAATCTGAATTAATTCAGAGTGTATAAAACAAAGATACTCAAATTCTGTTTAATAGGTGAATTCGGAATGAGAATTCGGAATAGAAATTTGTAATCAGAAATCGTAATGAGAATTCGTCAACAGAATTCGTAATGATAATTCTTCATTGGAATTCGTAATGGGAATTCGGAATGAGATTTCTCCATTTGAATTCATAATGAGAATTCTTCTTCAGAATTCGTATCCTGAATCTGGAATAGAACTTAGTCAGAGTTCATATCCGGAATTCGGAATGAAACTTCCTTATAGTTCTTATCCTGAATCCGAATCCTAAAACAGAATGCTTTATATCAAAGTTTCAATGATTCCGAGAAAACAGAAATGAATCCGAATCTCATACTTAATAAAAATATGGATGAAAAAAAGATAAGGATAATTTTTCTTATAAAAGATATTTTGCTTATAAAAGCAATTTCTTAAGAAAGTATTTTTCTTATGAAAGCAATTTTCCTTAAGAAAACGATTTTCCTTATAAAAGCGATTTTCCTTACAAAATCAATTTTTCTTTTAAAATCAATTTTCCTTAAGATAAGGTGTTTGTGATTTTCAAAACAAGAAGGAATGGAAAAGTCATAAGGAAAACCTTATTGACTCAACAATCTCCCCCTTTTTGGAAAGCACAAACATTCTTACGAAAAAGAAATTATAAGAAGAAAGAAAAACATTAAGGCTTATCTCCCTTTGCTTTAAGGATATTGATGAATACGACTAACTCCCCCTTAGGCTTTGAAACTCTAAGGATCGTATTCAGATTTCCGGAGTGATAAATAAGAAGGTCTTCTTTAATGAAAAACACCCCCTTAAACAAACTCTTATAAGAGTTTTTCTTTTTCTTAAGGATCTTTTTCTTCTCCCCCTTTGATAAACTCTTATTAGAGTTCTTCTTTTTCTTAAGGATCTTTTCCTTATCCCCCTTTGTGATTTTCAAAAAGAATTGGATGGAATGGAAAAAAACAAAGTACCTAAAAAATTTATAATGACAACAATAGAAACGACAAGCACAACTTTCATTAAATTTGAAATCTCAGCAACAAAAAGAATACAACAAAAATATCAGATTTGATTATTTCAGATCTTTTTCCATCGTCATGAGACCCTTTAGAATAGTCTTGATCTTCTTCAGGTCATTATGATCTTCTTCTTCTTGCTTCTCTAAGACAATTATTCTTGCGGATTGAGCTTCAATTTTTTCTTCTTGGGCTTTTAGATTTTCTTTCTGAGCTTTCAACTTTTTTCCAGAGCTTTGATCTTTTCTTCCTAAGCCTTCATCCTTTCTTCAAAATCAATCCTATGATCCCTTTCAAACTTCCAGTTTTGAGAAACGGAATTTAGCTTCCCATTCAGATCTCTCACTTCTTGAATCCGGAAGTTCTTTTCTTCTGTCAACTTCTCTTCAAAGGATGCAGTTAACTCATTTATCTTCTTGTCCTCGGTTTCAAAAGAATCTTTAACATTGTCTTGAAACTCATCGAACAACCTCATCTCTTCCACGGTCTTCTTCAACCAGTTTGTCATCCTTTTGAAAGATCTTCTATGAGCTTCGTAACCAACAAAAAACGTTTTGAACTGAGCCTCAATCTCAACACACTTGTCCATCACCATAGATACCGAGTCAGTTTTCTGATTTAGAGCATGTTGGAGCATCTGACATCTTTAGTCAATACTAGAGAAGGTCGGAATGGTTCCCTCCAACTTCTTTAAGGACTGAACAAAAAAGTCATGCCCCAACGAGGATGACTCTGAATCTGAAATCTTGCTTGGAGAGTTTTCATCCTCAATATGCTCCAACTTCCTTTTAGATGAATCACCAAATTCCCTTTTCTTGCTAGCCACTGATTTCGAAGTTTCAACAAGGAGTTGCATTACCTTCTCTTTTTTCGGAATTGATTCTTGATCAGGAGTTTTCTGCTCCACAGTAGAATTTTGAACAATCTCATCAACAACTTTATGAACAACATCTTCTTCATTCTTATCCTTCTCTGGAGTTACTAACTTAGAGGATTCAGCCTCTGAAGTTCGGAGTGATAGATGTTCCGAAGGTGATCCTTTATAATCATCCAATTGTTTCAAAAGATCTCCTGTTTCACCACTTCCTTCAGCAACTTCTTTTTCCTCACCCACTTTCTAAATCTGCTCGATTTTCTCAACATTCTCAGCCGTAGTCTCTTCCAGAAAATCAAGGTTTCTTCCTAGAGTCCTAGGTAGAGATTCCAAGGAGAAAGATGTTGGAACTGGAATGCTTTCGGATACTATTTCAATAAATTTCAACAAATCTTGGACTGCCTCGGCTTCTGACATCTTCTTCTTAAGCTTATTTTCCTTTACATGTTTTTGATGCTCATCAGCAGTTTTCTCCTTCAGGGCCTTAGCTTCCGCAGGGTCCAATCCGAACTGCGGATCCCCTTCTTTCCTTTTCTCTTTATCTGTTCTCCACTTCGCAACCACCTCATCCGGATAGGCCTTCTTCTTCTTTTGTTTGGGAGGTGCGGTTTGAACTTCCTTAGACTTAGGATCTTCGACTTCATCTGCAATATCATTCAACTTTCTTTTCTTTACTGGTTTGGATGATTTCGGTTCAGCAGCCTTCGGAACTGTTTCTTCTTGATTAGGAAAATCGACGAACTCACCAATCTCCTTATTGAAAGCCACATCCATCCTCTTAAGGGTGTCATCACTAACCAACAAAATTTTACAAGCCCTTGGCTTAGATCTGCAGGCTTCCATGAAAGATTCAAGGCACCGAACTGTCAACTTTGATAATATTGCTGGGTACATTACGATTTGTGCTCTGAGATTTCCCTCCTTAAGATTCTCAATGGTTATAAGAATGTGCCTCATAAAGTAAAACATTCTTAGATTTATCTGGAAAATCAAAGATATATATCTCACTCTTATTCAAGTTGTCTTTATCACCTTTCCTCGGTACAATAAGCCCTTTCACCCACAACTCTAGAATCCAGAAATTTGTGGATAAACTGGAAATCTTCAGAGCTTTTTCATCATCCAGTCCGAGAGTTTCTAAGGATTTTTCTTTGTCGAAGCTACCCTTAGAGTCCGGCAAAACATGAGAAATAAATTCGGCTTCTCCTTCATAGGACAACCCTACCAAGCTTGCTGCCTTGGTATAAGAAAGTTTTTAGGTCCTGCCATAAGACTTAAAAGAAAACTTCTCCCTATTATCTTCCTGGAAGAAGGAAACTGTTTCATAGAACTCAACAAGTAACTCTGTAAAAACATCGTCTTGAGTCCCCGGTTTGGATACAACAACATCTTCCCATCCATTCAACTTAATGTTCATTGAAATAAGAGAATCGTAGTTTTTGAAGAAATCTAGATGGACTAAACTTTCTCTGTAAACTAAACATTTTGAAATAGGCTTAGTGGATGACATTTCTTGAGACGCTAACTCTGCAGACATTCGGATCTGTAATTCTCTGTGAAGTTCAGAACGAAGACAACTGTAGTTCGGAACGGCCTTAAAATAGAGGGGCAGAGCTTCGGGACGCGAGAGCTTGAAATCGATGTGGGACGAGTATTTGGGCCCCCTTTATATATGCAATGAAATGACGGTTCAACTTCCACAGTTGATCTAACGGTTGTGATAAGCTGAGATCAGATCTGACGGTTGAAAACTTGAATCCGATATTTTTGATGTTTTTATTTAAATAAGGAATTAAGAAAACTAAAATCCGAAAACATAATAGAAGAAAATGCCAGCAAGCAAAATATGACTACAAAAACTTGAGTAAGGTAATCATACCTTTCGGATTGGATTAGGAGGATTATTCGTAATGTGTAATATATCAAAGACTAGAAAAAAACTTTATTATGAGAAGATAGATTTCGCAAAAATTTTACTATGGAAAATAAACTTAGTATGAAAAACTCATTACGGAACATTTATTATAGAAAATTTAGTACGAAAAACACATTACGAAGAATTTAGTACGAAAAACACATTACGAAGAATTTAGTATGAAAATTCCGTTATGAAAATTTCTAGTACGAAATTTTCAATTCCAGAAATTTTCAATACGAACACTTCCATTCCAGAAGTATTCTGTACGAATATGTCCATTTTAGAAAAAAATTGTAGTTCCGGAAATCTCCATTCCAGAAATCTTCGTTCCAAAAAGTTTGAAAACAAATTTTGAAAAATTTTGTTAAACAGACAATCAAATGTACTCCCCCTATGAAAAGGAGTTTATTACTGTAAGGAGAATTTTTCAACAGAAAGTTAATTAAGGAGGATTACCTTATGGTTATCATTCCTAACTTCTATTTAATATATTCAAATCTATTATAAGGCAAAGATTTTGTGAAATTATCAGCAAGTTGTTCTTGAGTTCCGATAAACTGAAGAATAATATCTGCTTTAGCATTATCCCGAAAGTTACATTTCCTCCTTTCGTTTTGATAATCTTTTCAATAAAGATTTTGTTACCAGTCATGTTCCGGGAACATCCACTATCCATGTACCATGTATTGTTGCTGGTACTCTCTTTGTTTTCCTGAAATTAATAAGAAAATTAGATTTTTGGAATCCAAATTTGTTTGGATATGATATTTCTAGACAATAAAATTTTAGGAACCCACATCTTCATAGAAAAGTAAGCTTTGTGAAATCCTAGAGATTGGATTTTGTTTAAGGAACAATTCTTTGCCCAGTGACCACCACATTGACACTTGGTACAAAATGGGTCACTTTGAGGAACAAAATAATTGTTACTAAAAATAGGTTTTGCATGGGTATAACCAAATCTAGATTTATTTCTTAAAGGTCGTATTTGGGAATACATCTTATCAAAATTTTATTTACCATGGTTAAAGTTTGATAAACACTTATTTAAGGAAAAAATTTCGGACTTGAGTTTTACAACCAAGTTTTTATCCTAAAAATCATTAGTTTTAGAACTAGAGTTGTGCTCGAAAACATTTTTATTAGAAATTACATTTTCTAATTCTTTTGAAAGATTGTTCTTCTCAGAACTTACTTCCTCAAGATTTTTTGAAATATTTTCAAAATCAGCATTTTTTTTATCAAGATCTTTAGAAAGATCTGATATCTCTTTCGTAAGAATATAATTCCCTGAGTTTGCCTTATCAAGTTTCTTATTGAGTTTGGAATTCTCAATCTCAAGAAGTTCAGCAAACCTAGAGATTTCTTCATAAGTGGGTAAATTATTTTCATCATCAGAAGATTATTCTTCATCAGAAGAGTTATAATACTTACTATCATTAGAATTTAAAGAATCATTGGTCAAAGATTCATCATTTCGTACCTTAGCCATAAGACAATGATTATCAATTGGTAATCTGGCTATAAGACCAAGATTCTTCAGTCCTGAAGATTCATAATCAGAGGATTTATCTGAAGAGTCACCACCACTGGCACTCCAGGTGTCATTAGCTTTTAGAACTTTCTTAGCTTTGGCTTTATAATACTTCTTTCTGTTCTGGTCTGAATGCCTTTCTTTTCATTCTTTCTTTTTGAGCATAGGGCAATCTGGTCTAATATATCCAGCTCTTTTACATTCATAACAAGTAACTTCTCCATCTTTCTTATCTTTCCTTTCCTTTTTCTTATACTTAGATTGAAAATTTCTATGGCCGGCTATCTTGTTCATCCTTCGAGCAAGATTTGCTAATTCATTTTCTGAAACTTCACTCTCACTTGATTCGGATAGGAAAATAACTTTCCTAGACTTGGATCTAGTTACTCTCTCAGTAGTCTTAGCTTTCATCTGATTTGAAGTTGTAGTAAAATCAACAGTACCATTTCCATTCTTCTTCTTGATGTTGTATGCATCTCTCTTCATTCTAGTTTCATGTTATAGAAGAGTTCCCAATAATTCATCAAGAGTAATTTGAGTGACCTTCCTGTTCTAATCTATAGCTGTTCTCTTGGATCCCCATTCATTGGGCATAATATCAATTATTTTATCCACAAGAGCTTCATCGTCTAAACCTTTCTCTCCCATAGATTGTAGACTTTTGACAGTAGTCATAAATCATTGTTGAACATTATAGATAGGTTCTCCATAAGGAAAATTGAAGCCATGATATTCATCTCTAAGCATATCTCTTCTAGTCTCAATCACTTTGGAAGTACCAAAGTGTGTAACATCTAACTTCTTCCATATATAGTTAGCTGCTTCACAAGATGAAATTTGGCTATATATATTTCTAGTCATTGAACATAGTAAGGTGTTGCGTACCTTATAGTTTAGTTGATATTCTTGCGTTTCTTGATTAGTAAAAGATCTGACTTCCTTGTCTGGAATTTTATAATCACCAGTAAGCATAACAAAGTTGTCTACTCCAGTATTGATAACAAAAGTCTTCATACGATCTCTCCAGTATTCATAGTCATTACCATCAAAGATTGGTGGTCTTGTAGGATTCAGATTATCAATTGATCCAACATTGACTCCTGCCATACTTAAAATAACTTTGCACACAACCTTGTTAGTAGAAAAAGTTCGTAATCTCAATGTTCGGAATGGGAAACAGAATGGTAATGTTCGGAATGAGAAAGTGAGCAAGAAAAACGTATTCGTGAGTATAAGTATTTCAGAGACCTGCTGTGATACCAAATGTAAGATTGGTATAGAGTATGAGGTTTCCAACCTCTGATACCAATTGTAGGATCGAAATAGTGATGTAGATGCTCAATTTACAAGGGGGGGGGGGGGGTGAATTGTAAACATTAAAAATTCCTTTGGAACATTTAAAGTTAGTTAAGAATAACTATGTTTTCCTTAAAGAAAGGAAAGGGCTAAGTTTAACAAAGTTAAACTTAGTTGATTCACAACACCTATAATTCCTAATGAAATCTTGGAAAGAGATTCCGAACGTAGGTTCTGGAAATATGGTTCCGGAAGTTGACACTTAACAAAAGATTACAATATGAGATTCTACCTTAAAGCATATAGAATCTAAATGAAACAGAGTACAAGTAAGGAAGTATAAGAAAGTTAAACTTTCCTTATATTATAAAATGAAGTGGAATATAAACAAATAGTAAAACTACAAGTAACAAGATATAATTCTTTTAACCCAAAGAGAAGTGTATCCAACAACCTTGGATAAAGGTCCCTTGATTTATACTTTCATGCAAGTCTGTATTACCCACACCAGGGTAAGCCCTCGATACGAAGATCGGAGTCTCTGTCTTGCTATCCCCGCAAGCCCTCAACTTCAAGGTAGTTGGCAACCACTGTCTTCCTCAGCATGGAAGCCCTCGAACTTCAAGGTAGTCGGCACCTCTGTCTTCCTATCCCCGGAAGCCCTCGAATGTAATCACCAACATTCGGATTCGCATGAAGCTTTGAGAGTTAATAAGAGTCTCTCTCTCTAGAAATCACTTCAAGCAAATTAGTCATCCTTTCAGTACTTTTCTCCGCTACGAGCTCTTTCAAATGAGCTCCAATTTATAGGTAAGGTCGGCTACTTCTCCAATGGAAATATTTTCCTTAACGATCGGAGGGACCTGTACACGTGTCACTTTGACAACGGTTAGTTTATAACAAAACAGACGACATCATTTTATAACAAAAAAAGTGTAACCAAATGTACGACATCATTTTAATTCTGACTCAATGGTTCGGAATGAACGCTTCGGAGTAAAGGTTCGGAGTGTAATGAAAATAATAAGAGTAGTAAAATTATAGAAATGTAAGAAATATAGATGTTTGGAGTCAAACAAAGATATTTTTCGGATTCGGAATTAATTCAGAGTGTATAAAACAAAGATACACAAATTATGTTTAATAGGTGAATTCGGAATGAGAATTCGGAATAGGAATTCGTCATCAGAAATCATAATGAGAATTCGTCAACAAAATTCGTAATGAGAATTCTTCATTGGAATTAGTAATGGTAATTCGGAATTAGATTTCTTCATTAGAATTCGTAATGAGTATTCTTCTTCAGAATTCATATCCTGAATCTGGAATAGAACATACTTAGAGTTCATATCTGGAATTCGGAATGAAACTTCCTTATAGTTATTATCCAGAATCTGAATCCTAAAACAGAATGCTTTATATCAAAGTTTCAATGATTTCGAGAAAATAGAAATGAATCCGAATCTCATACTTAATAAAAATATGGATGAAAAAAAGATACGGATAATTTTTCTTATAAAAGCTATTTTTCTTATAAAATCAATTTCTAAAGAAATTATTTTTCTTATGAAAGCAATTTTCCTTAAGAAAACTATTTTCCTTATAAAAGAGATTTTCCTTATAAAAGAGATTTTTCATATAAAAGCAATTTTCCTTATGATAAGGTGTTTGTGATTTTCAAAACAAGAAGGAATGGAAAATTCATAAGGAAAACCTTATTGACTCAACATTCCTCTAGTTCCAAAATTGCCTCCTCCATCATATGGTTTCTCCGTAGAACTTTTACCAGAGGAGTTGTCTGGTTTCTCAGCACTTGTTCCCTGGTATAAATAATTTTTAATGGCTCTTAACAATAAGACAGATCATGTTCTAGTTCAATTTCCTAATCGGTGAGTACATGCATTGGTTCAGGCATGTATTTTGTCAACAGTGATACATAGAACACATCATGAACATTGGAGAGACTTGGAGGCATTGCCAAATGATAACCTACCACTATAATTCGTTCTAGAATTTCAAATGGTCCTATGTACCTGGGACACAATTTACCCTGCTTACATAAACGTATAACACCCTACCATGGAGATACCTTCAAGAAAACATGCTCTCGTACTTGAAATTCCAAATCATTCCTTCAGTTATCGCCATATAACTTCTCGTACTTTGTGCTGAATTGATGTGGGTTTGGATAATATTCACTTTTTACATTGGTTTTCTCCATAAGTTCCGGGCCTACGAGTTTTTTATCACCAACATCATCTCAAAAAGTTGGTGTGCGACATCTCTTTCCATATAATGCATAATATGGTGCCATCTGAATATATGAATGCAAACTATTGTTATAGGAAAATTCTACCAGAGGTAAATATTGATCCCACATACCTTGAAAGTCAAGTGAGCAAGATCTCATCATGTCTTCTAAGGTTTGAATAATTTGTTCTGATTATCTATCTGTTTGTGGGTGGTAGGAAATTCTCAAACGATGTTCAGTATCCAGGTATTTCTGAATAATTTCTAAAATCATGATGTAAAATGGGGATTACAATCAGAAACAATAGATAGGGGTACTCTATGAAGTCTTAAAACTTAATTAATATACAGTCTTTCTAAACGTTCAATTGGTAAATATTCTCTTATAGCTTGAAAATTTACAGACATGGTAAGATGATCAACAATGACCCATTCTACATCATTCATTCTAGGAGTCTTTGGTATCCCCAAGACAAAGTCCATTTAATATCATCCCATTTCCACTAAGGTATGGGAAGAAGTTTCATGACTCCTCCAGGCTATTGCCTTCCAGCTTTTACTGGTTGATAAACCATACATCTTGACACAAAATCAGTAATCTCCCTTTTCATGTCATCCCAAAAAAAATTTCTTTCAAATATCTATACATCATGGTTCTCCTTGGGTGTATAGTGAATTTGGAGCAATGAATATCAACCAACAATTCTGTTTTTAGATCAGGAATATCAGGAACACAAAGTCTCTTCCCAAATTTCAAAATTCCATCTTCATATACAAAGTCACTCAATCTCCCATTATTTACAGATTTAATATTTTTTTGAAACTCCTCATCATTATTCTAAGAACTCTTTATCCTTTGTAACACCCCATGATTCCGCGGTACGTTTCCCTTTGAATAATGAAATAGCTTGCATTGTACGCAACTTCGAGATTCTA
Organism: Viscum album; assembly: GCA_963277665.1. Taxonomy (NCBI): domain Eukaryota; kingdom Viridiplantae; phylum Streptophyta; class Magnoliopsida; order Santalales; family Viscaceae; genus Viscum; species Viscum album. Next base: position 294,785,625 of record OY728165.1, read on the forward strand.
ACACATCGAGACCAATGAAACTAGCCGTCATAAATAGTAATACCCAATTTTTGAAATTTTACAAATTTTATCCTTCAAAATGGACTTCATTTTTGGGTTCATAATATCGAAATTAGCTTAGGGTAAATTTTTTGTATTTTTCTGAAAACATTCAGTTTTTGATGAATAGTTGAAAATACTAAATTTTAATTAAAAACAAATTTTTTAATAAAAATAATTTATAGTGATAAATTATACTATTGAGTGTTTTTATGTATAATTATATTATATTTTTACCATTTAATCCAATTTTGGTCATTGGACATAATTTCAAATTTAAACTGGATATAAGAAAATGTCAATCTTTTGATAGTTATTATTTCATAAAAACACGCTTTTTGTTTTGACAACAGGAATTAATTTTAAATTAATTTCCTCCATTTATATGTTATTAATTTAGAAAAATTAATTCCATATTTGTAATAATGAGTTCGAAATTTTATAAATAGGTAACTTTCATATTTAGATATTAGGAATATTTATTTCAGTAAATATTTAATTTACCGTGGTTAAAGGGGTAAATCCAGTAAATAAGGTTAACAAATAAAATTATAATAATATTAAATTACCCTAACACATGTCTTAACCGTATTGTATGATACATTCCCGACCATGGACATCCTTGGGTTGATTTTGGGACCCCATAAAGCCACTTGGAAGTGATAATGCCATTATATATCAAATAATATAAAGTAAAGACAAAATAACAAAAGCAAATATCATTTAGTAAAACAATTTTTATATGAGGTTATATAATTGATATGTTAGTCTTTAAATAATAATTAGAAAGATAAAAATATTTATACCTCAATATTTTTTGTTTATAATTTTTAGACATAAAATTTATATATTTATTTATGACACAATGATGATGAAGTATTTTCCTTATTAATGAAAGAATGAAATAAATGGTATTATAGATGTTAAAATAAATATAATTTTAAAATTTTGATGCCATACATGATTTTTATAGGTTATTTTTACATTTTATAATTGATTAAATGAATTTTTTTTGATGTAATAATGATTTTAGTAATTTATCAAAAGCAAAATAGCAAATAGTGTCAAAATTGACATAAAAGTGTTTTTAAAACAAATATTTTATTTTTAATTGAAATTACATTCCTAAAAATCTAAGTATCAGTCAATGGTCTTACATAATATTATATATATCATATATGAACCACTTTAAGTTCTTTTTGAAGTTTACTGAATGTTTATTAACAATATAATATAAAAATACAAAGAGAAATGGTAAATTTCAAACTAATATACTAAGAGTTATATATAAAAAATAATGTTAATATAGTGACACAAACCTATCTAAAACCTATTGTTTGAGTGGTTTTCGACCCATCCATATATTATTTTTTGAATAATTTATTTTTGAGCCATTACAAACCGAAAATTATTTTATTATAAAATAATATTTTAATCTTTTCATAAGGTTCCCCTCACCCCTCTTATAAAAGTGTACGTCCCCTTCTCTCTAATTCACACCTTCAAAGCCATTTGGTTCAACCAAACCCTACCTGAGAATCCTCCCTAATGTCCTCCGTTAATCGAAGAATCCTTACTTTAGTTATAAATCCAACTTAAAGGGCTATTTTGATCAAATCAAAAGAAATATCCCAAAGAAGAGGTAAATATTTCATCACCTCTTTCATGTTCTTTTCTTCTTCTACTTACTCTTTCTTTGTTGTTTCCATTGTAAAATAATAACTCCATTGTCTTATATATATTGTTCTGTTATTATAAATATGGTACAACAATATTCATTATTCTATCCATCCTTTAAATTAAATCTCACCATACGTGCATACATACGGCTTACCATCTCCATGTCGTGGTGTAGTTGTTATTCAATACATTATTATTTCGATAGGTATAATAATGAGCTATAATTGATATAAATAATAAATATAACACTATAATGATTCTATATATATGATATAACATCCAATTATATATTATTTTAATATCAAAAGAATGAAATTATCGCTTGTGCGTACGTACGGATTATCGTCTCCGCGAACACGATGAGATTCATTCCCCATCGTATCCATTCAAGAAAATTTTTCATTTGATGATTATAAATAATATTTAAAGACATAATATAATTTTGAATATTAATAAGATACATCCTATCCATAACTAATATTACATACGTAACAAAGCATATAAAGGAAAATGAATCATTTAACACCCGAAACGACGATAATGATAAAATATTGTTAACAAAGAAACATTATAAGATCATATATGATATCATATTAATGTATATAGTTCTTGAATAATTTAATAAAAATTATTTCTCCATTATAAAAGAGTTTAACCTACCCTCGACCAAGGAAAAGTACAAGATAAGGGTTAATTCCACAGTCTCTTTATTATCCGTTGTTTTTTTACGTAAGTATCTAATGGGACCTATCTTTCATCCACATCCATGTTTCATAAAACTTTATTTCAAAACATATTAACTATTTACAAAACAATGAGTTAATGTAATTTATACCCTTATTTGAACTTATATTTTTTGATAAGAATCTTTCAGTCATTTTCCAAACAATGTACTTTACGACCTTTTCGACAAAATTAAGGTAAGAATGTTTTTTAACTTATACGGTGGTTGTGGTTATTCTATATTGTTACAACATCGTCAAAGAATACCTTAAAAACTTATAATAATATATTCAAAAATTAATGTTTCTTTTATAATATGTAACTGTAAATGATTTCAAAAATATAAATAGATATTTCTCTCAAATAGTTTTGATTTCATCTATGTCAACATCCATTGATGAATTTTATACTTTATTGAAGTTGATTCACTATGATAAAAATATTCTATATTGTATTGAAGGTTTTGCCATATGTTTGACTATGGATGTGTAATTTTTATACTATTCATGGTTTGTGTTTAAAGTATTTACATTTCGTATGCTAGTTTTAATACGAATGTTTATGTTATATTTCCACCTTTTCATATGAGGAATATATTGGACTTAGTAAGTGATGGGTGAAGCCCACTATAGCTCCTCGAGGCATCGGTAGGCCTCATGATACAACTATAGATGGAATTCGTCGAGGCCTTTCCCAATTTGATATATGTTTTTGGCTGAGGACTTAATCATTTTTAGACGTCTTGGTCGAGGCCTCGACAAAATTTTCAGAATGTCTGACATTATACATTCCCTAATTATGAAAATAATTTTGATGGTTGATGTTGTCATTCGACTAGTAGAATACCCATGATTATGTTTTATTATGGAATTATTTACTCAGCCCATATTCCTTCCATAAAAGTATTTATGTTTATTATTGGTAAAGGCATGTTCTTTCAATTATTCAACAAGATTAATATTTATGTTATCTTTCATTGCATTGATTACCCTTACCGAGAATTTGAGATCACCCCTTTCATATGTTTCATTTTCATAGGATATGAAGAAGTTATTTTTGAGTAACTTTTAGGTATAATCTAGGAGGCTTGGATGTTTATAATAAAATAATTTTGTGTTTTATTTCTTTTCAAGTTGTAAAGTTGAACATGTGTGTGAATCTTGTTTCCAATAATACTAAACTGGTTGGTATTTCAAGATATGATTTCCTTGTGATCATCCTAATGTTATGTAATAATTAACCAACTCAAGGTAACAAGTGTATTGGCATTACAGTTGGTATTAGAGGAAGTTTATTACAAACCTTGGAAACTATATTAAGATAAAATATGATTAGAGAACATAGCCCTAAGATAGTCATTGAAAATTAGTATAGAAGAAATTCCTAGAATTTTGGTACTATAGATATTTTGTGAGTTTTCAAAGTTGTACATCCCTATCTGTATACGAGTAGGTAGACGTGGCTCTAGAACAGATGTACCTATGGGTAAAACCCAAAACCACCGCTTTGAGCTAGACTCAAATGGGAACTAGTGCATGACAATGATCCCTGTTGCACTCTTGGTTACGACACTCCCGGGGGATATACTAAAGAGAATTCTCATTTTCTTTACAAACCATTATGAAGGGTTTATGATTATATACTTCCTCAAAGAAGACATTTTTATTATTATGGATTATATCCATAAACTGTTCAATTTATGATAAGTGTTTTAAAGGTTTGGATTTATGTATTTCGATTCATAAACTAATCTAGTGTATTCCATTGTTTATAATTGGTGTCAGGTGGAAGGAATGGACACCATATTAATGCACACACTCAATGTAGGGATTTAAATCCTACTCAAGATAATTATAGTGGATATGGTGATACAACTGGTGTTGATCAGCTTATCACTATACTGGGATAACTCACACAGGTTATGAATAATAACCTTACTATATGGATCAACCTGATCCCCAACACGGAGGATCAATGTTAGACCTCTTCGTGAGGCAACAACCACCAACATTAAATGGGGGTATAAATCCAATAGTATCTGAACAATGGCTAAATTACATAGAGAAAATATTCCATGCCTTGGGGAGTAGTGAAAGGTAATAAGTTGTCATGGCAGTTTACCGCCTCACCATAGATGTTGATCAATGGTGGTCATTAATTGAAAACACAATGGAAGATGATGAAGTATCAAATATGGAATGGAGGGAGTTTAATGAAATTTTCTGAGAAAAATAATTTTTTCATAACCATCGAGTGGATATGGAAAGATAATTTCTGAGTTTAAGGAAAAAGGAGGATGAGATTGTCACAAAGTATGAAGCTAACATTACATGGTTTGTGAGGAATGACACAGATTATATATGTATCCCATGAAGTATGATTTACCATTTCTTTTCTAGGTTAAAACCATTTCCTCCTCAAGAATTAGTATCACAATCTTTCTCATCATAAGAAGATATTTTCTTCTATGCTGTAAAGACAGAAAAGAAATTATATAAGTCTTATGAATTTAAATCAAATCAAGAGAAGAAGATATCTGCTAAACACTTTGGAAAAGGAAATAAGGAAATAGGGAAGAAGGGAAGAATTTAATTTCCGCCCTGTGATAATTGTGGAAGGAAGCACCATGGTGCCTGTCTAAAAGGAAAAGGAGTATGCAACAAATCTGGATAGAAAGGCTTTCTTGTTGGGGATTGTAAGGGAAAGAAAGATGCAACAAATTTTCAATGCTATAATTGCAGGGAGATGGGACATTATGAAAATTAATGTCCTAACCGTCAGGGAAACATACCATAGAAAATTCCAAGGGATCAAGGACAAGCTTATGTGATCAGTACTGCTGAGTTTGAAGCCCCAAAAGATGTGGTGGCAGGTAATTTAATGGTTTCCTCATGTTTAGCCAATGTTTTATTTTATTTTGAATCATCTCATTGTTTCATATTATCCCAGTTTGATAATAAAATTAGATATTTACAGTTTGATTTAACAAGGGAGTTGTCAGTAAAAACTCATAAGGGATGTATCATTGCTACAATGTTTTCAGAATCAGTTCCCATTAGGGCATATAAATGTTCTTTATCTACTGATCTCATCGTCACACCCATGATTTAATTTGATATAATCCTCGGTATGGATTGGCTTTCGTAACATGATGCAAAAATATATTGTAAGAAGAAGGAGGTTAGGATTTTTGAGGACCATGATAAAGAACACCTTGTCGTTAGAGCAGAAACGTCACCACCTCATTCTTATCAAGATCCACCCCACTAGCTCAACTAAATTCAATTATTTGAGTGGATAAGAATGAAATAACTGTGGGAGAGGAAAGGAATGTTCAAATAGAGAATGTACCTACTATTCAAGAATATATTGATGTTTTCTTGAATATTTAACTGGACATCATGTAGAATGAGAAATTTAGTTTTCCATTGATTTAATTCTTTGTTCAAGGACCTTATCAAAGACCCCTTATAGAATGGACACTGTGGAATTAGTGGAACTAAAGAAAAAACTAGAGGAATTGAGTAATAAGGAATTTATTCACCCTATTGTTTGTCCATGGGGAGCCCCTGTTCTTTTTGTTATGAAGAATGATAGATCTATGAGGTTGTTCATTGACTACAGGTATATCAATGATATAACAATAAAGAAAAATATCCCCTACCTTGCATTGACACTACTAGAAAACAAGGCTATATCCACGAACCTATAGCCACGGTTTTATAAGTATGTGGCTATAGCTTAGTTTATAGCCACACATCTATTAAAATTATGGATAAATCATTGTTTATAGCCACGCTTAATAAATTCTGTATCAATGTTTTCTTTTTGACCATCCATTGGGCTCCTTCACGATTCATCTCCTTAGACCCCTCGCGACCCATCTTATCCCCGCGACCGCATCCCTCTCTTCTCGGTGCAACTTCTTCTCTCAGCCGCCCTCCTCCACCCTCGCGACTTATCATCTCTCGGTGGCGACCTCTCCTCTTGGTGGTGACGTCTCCTCTCGGCGGCAACATCTCCTCTCGGCGGTGACCCTTCTTCCCCGGTGGCCTTGGCGACCTCTCCTCTCCCCGATCCTTATCCCCCGATAGTTCCCGGATGGCCTTTGCGACACTGCCCCATCCTCATCCCCCTCGCGACACTGCCTGTCGCTGTCAACGAACGAGGCAATCGAGTCTACTTTGTGGTAACATCTCACCTCTCGTACCTCAAATTTAATCGACTTTATCTGAATTACATACACATATTTCTCTCTCCTGAAATTCTTCAAACTAGAAATTAATTCCAATAGACAAAGGATATTTTCATATCTTGTTGAAATCTCAAGAGGATATATAGATATTTTGGAGGACTATAAACCTCAATCATAAACTTGGTTTACTCATAATTTCTAATTGGGACTCTAACTTCAATTCGCACACACATAGTAATACATTATCCAATGACTGGGTCAAACTACATGGTCTTAAATGGTTCTTTTGTCACCCAAAAAATCTGAATGATTTTGTCTCCTCCTTAGTAACTCCCCTAAATAATGATTATATAACTTTAAATGCAGACTTATGTCTCTTTTCTAGAGTTAATGGTGGAAATTAAACATTATTCAAAACTTCCCACCACAATTAATTTCAATTCAAATGATTACAAAACTGAAATTAGAATTGAATATGAGAGGAAATCTCTCTATTTCGAACATTGTAAGATCATTGGTCATACAATTTTCAACATTATAGAAATTTGAAAACAAGTAACACAACCAGTTGAAAATGATTGGAAGGAAATTATAAGAAATAAAAAGGATAAAGCCCCTATGATAGATATACCTGTACCCCCATCAGAGAAATCTAAAACATGGGTGAAATAGTCAAACAAAGTGATACACATAGGGGATAACTCAAGTACTAACTGGGATGATATGGCTGAATAAGAAGAAAACTCCATTAATGATAAAGTCATCTTAAAAGAAATTCAAATTTTGGTGTTAAAAACTATTAGGATATCCAATGAGGACCAATCTAATACATGCTCATCCAAACAAATTTGAGAATATAACCAAAATTCTGAACATATCCTAGGTAAAAACTTGAATTGAAATGTATGCAACGCATACACTACACCCTCTCATAACTATGTGTCCACTAGATCATTTCCTGTTCAATTTGTTGATGTTCACTCTTCATCTTTATGTACTTGAAAAATCAAGGACCCCTCCCTATTAAATGCCACTATTTCATTAGGGATAAAGATTAAGACCAACAGTAAAACAAATGTGACTGATAATTGCTCTAAAACTATAGATTCAACTAGCCATTTTATAGATATTGGGAATCTATTTTCTATCCCAAAATATTCTCAGGATATCACACATACTTGTAGTATGGCTGCAACTGTTTCCATGGATTTGGAAACTGTTAAATCAATGAAGGTAAGTACACCCTCAGTACAGGTGACTAAAATGTAGGATCTCGTTGGATCCACTATGAAGATTCAGCCCATGGAGGATACTGGGGTGGAGAAAAAAAGGATCCAGTTACAACCTCTTATTCTACTTTATACTCTTTTTATGGGTCAAAACCTACTAATATTGTTGATATCATTATTTCTCTAATGCTTTGTAATTTTAATCCTACAGACCCAACCATTAAAACTTCATTAACTCATGATGATATGAGATCTGTTAATCACTTCTCTGTCATATATAATAATAATACTACTCTTGAAATAAAGTTGGTGACCAAAATTTTAGAGAATGATTTATCTCCTTCTCCCCTTGAACACTCTAAATCTATTACCGGTTATGTAGAATCAGGGAGTTAGATGAGTATTTTTAAGGTTGTGTCAACTGAGACACATACCGTGACTTCTAAAAATATTAAAATTGATGTATAACCTATCAAACCTACTTGCACATCCCTAGAACAGGTTCCCAAACATATGTAGGCATGTAATATTTCCTTTCCATTGAATTCGTACCATACAAAAGATCTGGACATTTCCTAACAACAGATAGTGGATACATAAATGTTTTCAGGTACTCTTATTCATATATATATAATTAATGATGATTTCTCTATGAAATATGGAAACATGAATTCTAATCATAATAACAATTCTTTGTCGATCTGTTCAAAGAATTTTTTTAGACTCACCAATGAATGATCGAATTAGGAAACCTACAACGAATATTCTAGTCACATCTAGAAATGTACAAGAACATGCCACTAAAAATAACCTATAGTTTAGAAGGACTACTAGAAAAAAAGGCTCTAGAATAAATAGAAAAGGGTGTTCTAACTCTAAATTCAGGTTTAAATGATTGTCCCATTTTGGAATTTTCAGGGTATCGCTAACTATGACATGTTCATTGTTTTAAAATGAATTTTTAACAACCAACATCCTATGTTATTTTCCATCACTAAACCTAAACTTCTGTTTTCCTCTATATAATCACATTTATTCCAGCATAATTATGTTTTTAATGGTGCAATAAATAATACCCTCAATGTTGATTCTTTATATATTTTTTCCCACTCTTATTTACACAATGTTAGTGTTTTCAATATCTCTGTCCAGATATTTACATGGAACATTAACATTTATGGCACACATACTTTCTGCTCCTTTGTCAATTCTAAAAATAGATACCATGAAAGAAATATTTGGAATGATCTCTCATACCTAGGCACTAACATAACCACACCTAGTTTCTAATTGGAAACTTTCATGCCATTCTTAACTCAAGTGAGAAAATTGGACCTTCTCATGCTTTCATTTTAATGAAATAATTTAAAGTCTCGATAGAAGACACTACTATCATAGAAATTAATCTCACTGGTGTAAAATACACTTGGTATAGAAGATATTACATAAAAGTGGTTGACTCCAAATTGAATAGATACTTCATGAGTCTCCCTGCTATAGATTTTTGGGACACTATCTTCAGCACCACTCTTCACAAGATGAATTTTGATCATCATACCATCTGGGTCAATGGATCCTCTAATGTCATGAAACCTCAATTGCCTCTTATGTTTAAAAATGTGTTGTTATAGGATGATTATTTCACCCATATCATCTACAACTATTGGTCTTCAATGTCTAATAACAATGATGCCTTTTCCTGTAACCTCAAATTGAAACATCACAAACAGACTCTAAAAACATGGTGCCGCTATAAAGCCAATCAAGTTAACAATGACATCATGATTCTTGAGAAAGTCCTTAATGATCTGAAAAAAACACCAGATCTGACCTCATCACTGATCCTACTCAAGAACTAAACACTATAGTCAAACTAAACTCTTTGCTCATGTTCAAAGAAAATAAAATAAAACAAGAATTTCAAATAAAATGGTAAACTGACGGTGACAGAAATGACAAATTATATAACTCTCTTCAAAAGAACCAGGAAGGCTTGTAGGTCATTATCCTTTTTAAAGGATAGAGACAACCTACTTGAAAATGATGGGTAGGGGGTGCAAGGGGCGGGGAGCTATCTAGGAGGGTGGTGACGGGGTCTGGGGGAGCAGTGTGTAGGGGGTAGGGAGGGGGGAAAGGGGTGTGGGGGTGCAGGGGTAGCGGGGTTGTCCAGGTTTTCGGGCGGGGGGGGGGGGGGGGGCTGTCTTAGAGGGAGGGGTGTTCGGGGGGCATTGATGAGGGAGGTGGAGGGGTGTCCAAGAGGGGGGGGGGGGTCCCATCAGATAATTCTATAAAAAAACATAATAGGTCATTGTTCAAACATCTAGGTTTTAATGTGGGTGTTGTAGGTACACCAAAGTAATCATATGTGGTCATAGAAAGGTGTAAATATTCATGATTTTTTATAATTTGAAACATTTATGAATTCTCTTAACCATAATATATGTTATGATTTTTTTATTGACATGTTATTGATGGTTACTTATTATCTTATGAAACAATACATATAATGTTAAGTAATTTTCTTGATTATTTATTTAATGTATGTTTATATGACTCAGAATGGATAGATACTGGATGTACAACGTTGATCGGATCACTACTGAATTTCAGAAGGAGTAACGACATTTATTTGACTTTTCATTAACTAATGATTCAGATGGCAGATTGATTCGATGCCTGTGTTTTGATTGTACTGGAAGACCATGGTTAACTCATGAAGAAGTGAGTTATTATATCACTAAACAAGGTTTCCAAAAAAAATTATCATGTGTGGTATCAAAATGGAGAAAAAGCGCAAGTGGTGAATGACATCGATTCAGTGGAAAGGATTGGTATGAAAAATCTGATTTCCGATCGGTTTCCTTTTGTTTCTAAATCCATCTCCTCATTTAGACTAGTGCAAGAGGAAATGAATACCGGAACATAGGTTTCATCTCTTAATCAGGATGATGACGTTGAGAGTGTTAGAAAGCTGATGGAAGATGCAAATACTCTAGTATATTAGGCATGTAAAAAATGAGCAAACGTGAGTTTTTAATTATATTATGTCATGGAAATACAATGTATGGATTTAGTAATACTGCGGTCAACTATCTCCTTAAATTTATTAAAGATTTACTGCCTGATGATGCATGTATTCCAGAAAATATTTACATGTCATCAAAGTTGGTTGAAAAATTTGGATTTTCATCAATTAAGATTCATTCATTCCCCAAATATTGTTGTCTGTTTTGGAAGGAAAATGCATAGTTAAGTTAGTTAAAATAGTGTGGTACATCAAGGTGGAAGATTAATATATACATAACACAATCTCGCATACCAGAGGAAGTGATGTGACACATTCCATTAATTCATAGGCTTCAAAAACTTTTTATTTCAGAACAAATGGCTAAGAATATGAGATGGCATGAAGATGAAAGAAATAAAGATAATGATGAAATAGTGCATGCTGATGAAGGGTTGGCTTGGAAGAAATTTGATAGGATACATCCTGATTTTGCATCTGACCCACGAATTGTTAGATTGGGATTATATTGTGATGGTTTCAACCCATTTATCCAATTGCATACTTCTCATAGTACTTGTCCGGTTTTCAGTTACATTTATAACATTCCTTCATGGATGTGTATGAAGAATCTGTTTACTATCATGATTCTATTGATATCTGGATCCAGCGATCTTGGAAATGATATTGATATATACTTACAGCCATTAATAGAGGAGTTAAAGGTGCTTTGGATTTTAGGTGCATAGGCATACGATGCATTCAGGAAGGAGTAATTTGTGTTTTGTGCCGCTTTATTATGGATGATAAATGGTTTCCTTGCCTATATAATGATGTCTGGTTTGAGTACTAAAGGGAAATTATCTTGCCCAATTTGAATGAAAAATACTCATTTCTGAAGATTAAAGTTTCGACGAACTTTCATATTTATAGGGCATCGACGATTTCTACCGATGGATCATACCTACAGGAAATGAGACACCTCAACAAATGTCAGGGAATGATATTGTTAAAGAACTTTATGATTTTAATTATGTTCATGGAAAAATTCAATCAAATATCAGAATTAAAAAACATGTTAATTTGAATTCCAATAACAATTGGAGAAAGAAAATCATATTAATTTAGTTGTCATATTGGTTATCGAATTTATTGCGTCATTGTTTGGATGTAATACGTATCGAGAAAAACATTTTTTAGATGTTACTTTCTACTATTTTAAATGTTAAAGGCAAAAAAAGATGATGTGTGGTCTCGTCGTGATTTGATGGATTGGGGCATAAGAGTAGAACTTCATACTGAGTTAATTGTTCAAAATAAGTTGTATGTCCCTATTTCCTATTATTCGATGACAAATGTGGAGAAGAAACAATTTCTTCATGTCTTGGAATGTTTGAAGGTTCTAGATGGTTATTCAGGTGATATTTTGAAAAGGGTGAATACACAAGATGTGAAACAGAAATCTCTTAAAACCTATATTTACCATGTCTTGTCACATGTGTTGATTCTTATTTCCATTCGACATTTACTTCCACATAATGTTAGTGTTGTTGTGATTAATTTATGTCATTTTTATTGATACCTTTGTTCCAAAAGACTGAGAAGAAGTATTGTTCAAAAATTGCAGAGAGATGCACCGATTATTCTTTGTGACTTGGAGAAACTTTTCCCACCATCAATTTTCACATGTATGTTACATCTGATTGTGCGTCCTCCCACAGAATTTCTTTTTGGTAGCCCTGTTTCAAGTTGGTTGATGTATCCTTTATAAATAATGATGTTTACATTGAAATCTTATGTGAGAAATAAATATCACCCCGAAGGCTCTATTGTGAAATGTTATTTAGCACCAGAATGCATGGATTTCTATTCATCGTACTTGTATAACATCACCATGAGTTATAATCAACTTATAAGAACTGAAAATGAGCAATATGATCCCATTGAGCCTGCATTTCCTTCACTACCCCAAACAGGGGGATATCTAGATCATACTTGTTGTGTACTTTAAGCAGGGAAGAGTAGGAAATGGCTCATCGTATAGTATTATTCAACTGTGGTGTGATTGATGATTATATCAAGAAAGTAAACTAATAAATATTAATTTTTTTCATTATGTTATTTCTACATATCTTGTTACATTTTTAAGCTTTCATATTTGTAGAGAAAATTTAAAAATAAAAAAAAAGGGACATCGCTCTCTATCTATTAAGAGGAAGGAACTGTTGCACAACAAATAATTTGCTGCTTGGTTAAAGTCAAAGGTAATAGATTTTTTTGTCTTCTTATAACATAATCACATGTCTCTCTTTAATATTCAATGTTGGTATCTTTTAGGTTTTAACTTTACCAATGAATGAAGTATCAGATGAAGTAATAGCGTTATTCTTCTGTCCAAACGACGTGGTATGTGATTGTAAAGCAATGGTTGTCAATGGATTTAAATTTTTTATAAATAGATGTGCAAAAAAATGGAAACACAGCATGACGGTGTGACGATAAGCCCCATAACAGATTTTTATGCGAGTGCATCAAGTAGAAAACCTCGATCAGAAAATATATCATATTATGGTGTTGTTGAAAGAATCAGTTTATTAGATTACTATGCACATGGTCGCGTCACAATGATGAAATGTAAGTGGTTTGATTCAATGAAATGACAAGGAATGCATATTGATAACTGTGGATTTAGAGTGATTGATATGAATCTCCATCTTCACACCGATGAACCGTATATTCTTGTGTCACAGGATAGATAGGTGTTTTATGTAATTGACCTATTACAAAAACAATTTGGTGTTATTGTTGATGTCATTCCCAGACATATTTTTGACGAAGACATGGATGAAAATTATGTTGTGGAAGAACCTGTCAGTATTTATACTAATATTGGATTTGATGACAGAGATAACTCAATTTCTAGAATATATTGTGAACTAGAAATTGTCAAAGACCACCCAGAATTTTGATACATTTGTAATTATTTACCTGACATTATTGTAATATTGTATGTGTTTTTTTAAACTTCCATACATGATATCAAATTAACTAGTATATTTTATTAATATAAATATCAAGGTGAAAATAACTCATTGTTTTATGATACAATTTTATTATTTAACGTTTTTCATTATTTCTATTTATTTGAGAATATTATTTTAAATTTCAAGGTCAAAATTTATGAATATAATGATATTAGAAGAAATAGAAGAATACAAAGAAATGAACAAAAAATGCATCATCTGTCTAATGCTGTAAGTGCAATTTATGTTTGAATATTATGGTTTTTCAAACTATTTATCTTGTTATCATTCATTTAATTTTAGCATCTATGTTATTTTAGGCTACTTCGTTGTGGAGACGGTTGAATTATACTACCGAGGCTGATAGTATGGCGAGTGTTATTGATTCTACAGTTCATCCTACTACTTTTCCGCTTGAGTCACCAGAAGGTCATCCCCCCATTATGCCACCTCCATATTATCCATACCCACATTATCTATATCCCTTTTTTCCCGCACCCACATAGGATGGTAGTTCTCAGACTCTCAACCCTCGTTATTTTCCATTCCCACCATCCACTGTACAGGGCAATGCACCCCCATATATCCCACCACCATATCCATATCCTTATCCACCATCATGTGTACAGGGTTACCCATCTACTGTACAGAGTACTCCTACTATAGATATCCCTCCTACCACAAAGGCACCTCCCCCTCTAGACACTGCACTTCAGAGGTCAACAAATCCACCATCTACTGGTATTTGTTTAAACATTACTATTAGTGATTAATGATAAATTCATATATATTATTATTCTTTTTTACCTTTTTCATGATTAGATCTAATCTCCACTAGACAACGAGGCCTCAAAAAAATGTGAGAGGTTGGAAATTGACACACGCAAATCATGGTAGAAAACAATGAGGACAAAGCTATAATTAAAAAAAATGGTACAAAATGTAAAAGAATTATGGGAACACTTGCTAGACACAACAATATCATTCCAGTTCAACCAATAAGTTGGAGGGAAGTTAGAGAATAAATAAAGGACAATGCCCTGGAAGAGATCTGGGTAAGTAATGTGAATCACCTTTTATATATATTAATTTATAATATTTTCTTAACAAATATTTTGTCCATTGCATATCTGATATAATTTTCTTGATGGGAAAAATACCGAGGATGCAAGGTTAATGGATTTAGTTGAATTGTGGTGAGCATACAATTATGACTTATATCATTGTTGGAAAAAGAGAGTTGGAACAGAGCTTGAAGAAGTACCAGTGATTCATGAATTCCCAATATCACAATACAAAGAGATGATCGGCTATTAGAAGAGTCAATAGTTTAAGGTATTTGTTAAATTTATATATATACTCATTTATTTATTTGAAAATGGGTTTTATATATGTTAATGAAATTATATAATTATTTTTTATAGGATAAATCATACAGAAATAAAAGAAATAAGAGTGGAATGAAACATGTTCATACTCATGGACACACTTTACTCCTAGATCTTGAGAAAACACGGGTAATTTAATATTTAAAATATTTATCTTCATTTAGTATAATTTTTTTGACTTAATATTTTGAATTATTTTTTTTTTCAGAAAAAAGAATTGAATATTGAGGGTCTCATTCCTCACTCTACTTTGATTTGTATAAGAAGAAAAAAGAAAGATGGTACTGTGCCAAATACTGACACCGAGAAGGCGATTGTAAGTATATTTTAATTTCTTTTATTTTGACCAAATTTAATTCCTTATATTATTTTATCATTTTAATTTATGTTATATATCAATTGACAGAATTATTTGGAGAGATTAGCATAAAGAGATCCTAACAATTTGGGCTCAAATGATCATCTACATCAGGTATTAGGAGATGAGCATTAGGGCCGAGTGCGTTTTCAAACTGGGAAGAAGATTATACCATCTCAATACTGGTATACTGACAATGTTTCTTTGAGTACCAGTTCTGGTTTGGTCACAGTCTAGTAGATGAATTCTGTAATCAAATAAGAAACTCAAAGAGAAAAAAATGCGATATTTGAAAATATGAAGAATGTTATGTCTGCCATTTCTTCTTCACTTTCACCAGAAAAAGTTGCAGCGGTTGACGCATGTTTCATGTCGATGAGTTATTCTGGTGGATCCGAAGCTATAGATGGAACTACAGCTGTAGCCGGAGCTGGAGCAGCAGCTGTAGCCGGAGCCAGTCCCAGTGCCGGTGTCAGTGTCGGTACCGATGCTGATGTCGATGATGATGTTGTTGGCGTGAGAGGTGCTGATGGCGTTTCTATAGGAGGCATGGATGAGGGTTATCATGAATCTAATGATACTGATATTGATACTCACTATTTATGTGAATTGTATTTTTTGATTGTTAGTATGATTAATTTTATTATGCAATGAGGTTTTATTATTTTAATACTGAATTGTATTGCGGTGTTTATAACTGTTTCTACATATTGTTTATGTGGAAGTTAATTTTTATTATTATTTTGGATTATATCCTCCTCCGACATTACCATTATACATCCTTGATGACGTTGCTATGAGGCAGCCCCACTATCTCCTCCGGCACACCTCCGACCATATGTAGTCCAATTTTCCATTTTTTTCTTGAGGCAGCCCCTCAATTAGTTTCAGTGATCATATTGTGAGTATGCTGACTTGTATTGGTGTACAATATAGAGATGCATGCCATAGCAGAAACCAACAATAAAACATATCTGATGCAATTGATTTTCTCCTATGACTTGCAATCTGGATTGACGTGAATATAAAATTTAGGAGGTAATGGTTATTTTATACCATTTTTTCCATCACGATTTCTATCAGGTCTTTCTATGGTACCAACTGCAATTTTTTACTTCCGTATACTCCATTCCCTACTTCGGCATCTACGACTCATTATTTTCATCTGGACTTTCTACAACACCCACTGGATTTTTACTACTGCTCCACACCCTCCTCTGACATGTGCAATAGACATCTTTTTATGGTAAATTGACTTTTTTCCAATCTGCTGCTCCACGCCCTCCATAACGGTGTCGACATATCCACTGTCACCAAAGGTATGGTTTTACCACACCTTTTTTTACATCATGACAAGTTTTATTTTTACTCAACTGTATCCTCAAATATGCAATTTAACCCCAGACTCAGATTTTCATAATATGATGTAGTTTCATGTTTGGTTGTTTAATGTTTTCAACGTATGGGTGAAATCTCTAGTTTAGGTGATGTTGATTCTTCTTCCAACATCAATGGAATTGAAAAGGGTTAAATTACGATATCATCTTATTTGCAAGATTAAAAATAATTTGTCTACTCTTGTAATTACTTAACACATGATATGCTTTGAGTTTGATCATTTTTTATCACTGTTTTTATTAAAATTGTTATTCAATTTTGTTTTTTATGATTTTTTCTTGTGGATCAGAAGAGTTTAAATTATTAAAAATTTCATTTCTTTAATGATTTCACTTTGATATTATATTCAAGAAAAACATCAAGATGTCCCCATAAATCTGAAATCTGTACCTATTTTTACAACATCTTTAGGTTAGGTCACTTCATTTATTTGTACATTTATTACATTGGGTCCGAACTATTATATTAATTTATTTCAAACAATATAAATCATGATATTCTATAAGTGTTCATTTTATTTCAGGAACATGAAGAAACTGGAACCGAGCAATATTATACTATTTTCATGAAAAAAAAATTAAATGATGCTTGCATGTTAGGGGGCTTAAAAACTATATATGTGTACATAGATTGACTTTCCAGAACGTGTACATATTAATACATTTGTATAGATATTGTTGAATTTATGTGTACATATATTGAACTTTATTACAGAAATTTACATAATATCTATGTACATATTAATATAGTAGGGATGTTTGAAATTAAATGATTCTATTTTTAGATAAGATATGGTTCCAAATTTCACAACCAATATAACAATTCACTTTCACTATGGTAGTAGTGTGGATGGACCTCTATTAGAAAGGAATCACTATAGTTAAGGGTATCCCTCTATTTTATAGTGTTTTCCTTCAGGAGATGGACTCATTTGAGTAGGTGATGCTACAAGATTAAGAATAGCTCTAGATGGATAATGTTTCAATCCAATCCCACCACCAGCTATAGGTAGTCTATTCCAAACTCTTGGTGCCATTTTTGGGGACCAAATGCTGATGAATACAAGGTATGGACATGATCAGGTACTGCTTGAGATAGTTTCATGTATGATATGTGTATTCTGTATATTCTCACATATACATATCAATATAGTTTTGACAGTTTCTTTTCTTATTGTATATTTTAATTAGGACGTAGAGGTACTAGTGGAATCCCTAGCTTGTATCCATCTAATAAAGAATCATATTGGGGGTGGTCATCTTCTCACATGAATTCTCTTTCAGTGTGATTTTACTATAGGGAAATAAATGTTCTATATGTGTTTAACTAGCAATAATGTGTTCCTGACTCTCTCCATGCAGGGATCTGGAAATTTTGAAGTAGATTGTAGTTGTAACTACTCTTGTAGTCAAAGAAACCTCCATTCGGTACATATTTGACTCATGTATAGCTATAATTATCAAAATCAAATTGTCCATCAAATTTCATAGGAGCTGAGATAAATCTATTTCTAATTGGTGAATTTGCTAATTAGATTCCTTCTCACCCCATATTTATCATAGGTCTGCAGACACCCAATATGGGACAGATGATATGACAACTATAGTGAAGATGCAAAGATCATTGGTGACTGAGATTATAATAGGTTTACATGGATACATTCCCTCTAATAACACCATAAACTGCACTTATTTGGCTGGACTACATGCACATTGTGCACTAATTTTTTAAACATGTTGTAACTTTATAAAAAAATTTATTTGGTTTGTTTGTTTTAAAAATTACTATATCTATCCTTAAATAATCATATTTTACATATGTACTAAAATAATTTGTAACTTCTTTACACTATATTCTGGAATGTTGGATAATATTTCTTGATAATTGAGTTATTCCTATTGTCCCGCAGATACAATCTGTAGAGGGAGGTTCGATGGAAACCTTTGGAGGGGTATTCATTAAAAATATGTACGTTGAATTTTGTATAAGTACAGTCCACTCAGAGGTATAAAAATTGGTTCTTTATTTAATATACATCATAGTGTTAAGTTTCATGCATGGTGTACTTAGAATTTTGGGATTTTAATTGTTTCCTATAAGATAAATAACCGTCTTTTGATCATTTCAACTCCCTTAGTGGTATTAGACCTATGTTGTGTGCTTGGTTCACAAGATCATGTTCTAAACTGAAGAAATTGTAGGAATTGTTCATGATGTTGAAAAATAGGGCACCATGTTTTATAAGAGATATGGTGCATATTGTTAAATATTACTAGAATATGTAGTAGTTCGTATTATGACATTATAATTGGTGATTAATGATTATTACATGGTCTGACCACATAAAACATAAGATTAACCTAATGTTATTGTCACACAAGTCATGTGCACTGACTATAATTATACATAGTGACTTTTTATATGCCGACATTTCTATCTCACCTTATACAGGCCCACACTTAGATAATTATATGTAGTCTCTAAAATAATTTGTAATTTTTTTAGTACTTTATTGCAATAGTTTGTACCACACATTTATGTTATCAATATATTCAGAATAGTCAATATTCATGCATGGTTTTGATCCTGCTTACAAGGTGACATGATGAAGTAACACTCGATTTTGTAGAAATACAATGTCATGCAAGACTGGAACAAGGGTATATTTTTATGCAGTGAGTCATTTTATTTTTTCCAGTTAATATTATCTTTTACTTGTATTAAATATGATATGTGACCATGTATATATATATAAATGCATACATAGGTGAGTGGAGACTGGTATATGCATATAAGCATATGTGCAAGGATCACCTTGCACATGCTCATGGTCATGCGGGTGTGTGCATAGGCGCTAGGTGTCCTTGCATGTGTGTGAAGGTGCGTATACCCAGTGGGGGAACATAAAATTTTACATAGAAAGCTCCAAGAGCCAAAGTGGAGGGTTTGCTTCCACCTTGAGGTAGGATCCCTATTCCAGCCTCTTTAATTCAAGAATGCTTTAAATTGAATTTAACTTCTTTCATATTTTTGCTTAATTATATTGAATTGCATATCTTGAATAGTTTTATTTAATATAATTGTTTAATTTGATAAATAAATTCATGTTTTTATTATAAAACACCTCTAACGGATGTGCGCTGTCTTTGAAAACTCACAGTGATAGTTATGTTGATCTAGTTTCTTAAATTATTGCATTTGATTGGTGATTACTGAGTTTTAGAGTAAATGATGAATATAATTAAATGAATTCCGTGATAAAGAAATTACATGATTTTATAATAAATCCCCTCCAAGAGAGGTGCTCTGTCTTCAAACCAAAGAGTAGTGATAGTTAGTTATATCATGTTTAGAGTTTGTTTGAGTCTTTCTTATGCCTCTTGTTGGTGTTTTTATGTAGCTAGTTAGTTTTTGTTTTCTTTGAATAATATAAATTGGATAATCATACACATTTAACTCAAATGAAATTTTCTTAGTAGGAAAATGCCTTGACCATGACACTTTCCTTTTCACGCTTTGAATATTATAAATAAAATTTCCACATTTAGGCAAAGTGAATGAATTTGTAAATGGTTTGGGTAGGGTGTATGATTCTTTTCCATCGTTTTGTTTCCCTTTAGATGTTGCGTCATTGTTCCACTCTCTACAACCTTATCTGGAAATCACTTGTTATAGAATATTAAATAGTTTATTTGTTCTATGTTCTGCCGGCAGGGCGATGGTCGGAATGATGCCCCGCCACCTCCCGCTCCCTTCACTTCTGGCTGGAAGTTGTTTCCCCGTGGATGTCGTTGGATCGGGCCAACACGCCGCAGCCACGCCACAACCACTTCGTGGTCACGCCGCGGTCATGCTGAGGTCACTCTGAGCTCACACCGCGGTCACGCCGCGGTCACGTAGCGGGCACGCCGCAGTCACGCCGCGGTCACGCCATGGTCACACGGAGTTCACGCCGCGGTCACGTCGCGGTCACGCCACGGTCACACCGTGGTCACACAGTGGTGACGATGCTGGAAAGCCGCTGTCACACTGTCGTCATGCTGCCGTCACGCCACGATCATACCGTGATATGGCCCTACTCCAGGACGACACCTCGCGGTGGTTTGCAGTGATAATATTACATGAGTCCTTCGATCAATGTTGAAACTGAATAATCACAATTTCTTGCTGGCGGGGTGATGACCGGAATGTTTCCCCACCACCTCCTGCTCCCTTCGCACTTGGACAGAAGATGTTGCCCCACGGATGTCATTGGAACAGGACAACATGGCGCAGTCACGCCACGGTCACGCTGCGGTCATGCCGTGGTAATGCCATGATTTGGCTTTGCTCCAGGACGACACCCCACAGTGGTTCGCAGTGATAGTATTCCATGTGTCTTGTGATTAATTTTGAGACAGACTAATCATAATTTTTGTCAGCAGGGCGATGACCAGAATGTTGCCCCACCTCCTCCCGCTCCCTTTGCTCCTGGTCAGATGATGCTGCCTCATGAATGTTGCTGGACCAAGCCAACACTTCGCGGTCACGCCGTGGTCACATCGTGGTCACGCTGCGATCACACCGCGGTCACGTCGCGGTCATGCCGCGGTCACTCCGTGGTCACGCCGTGGTCACAACGGAGTCACGTCATGGTCATGCCATGGTCACGCCGCGATTTGGCCCTGCTCCGGGATGATAACCCATGACAGTTCGTAGTGATAGTATTCCATGAGTCTTATGATCAATGTTGAGACTGACTAATCACAATTTCTTTCTGTGGGGTGATGGAAGGAATGCTACACTGCCTACTCCTGCTCCTTTCGCTCCTGGTCAGATGATGCTACCCCAAGGATGTCGCTGGACTGGGTCGACACGCCGCAGTCACATTGCGGTCACGTCGCTTTTACATGTGGCCATGCCGCGGTCCGCCGCGGTCACACCGCTGTCATGCTGCGGTCATGCCGAGGTCACGTCGCGGTCACACCACGGTCACGCCGCAGTCACACCGAGGTCACGCTATAGTCATACTGTGGTCACGCAGTGATTTGGCCCTGCTCTAGGACGACAACCTGCGACAGTTTGCAGTGATAGTATTCCAGTAGTCTTGTGATCAATGTTAATACTGACTAATCACAATTTCTGCCAACGGGGCGATGGACAGAATGTTTCCCCACCTCCTCCCACTCCCTTCACTCATGGCTGGATGATGCTTCCCCACAGATGTTGCTGGACCAGGCCAACACACCGCGGTCACGCCGCGGTCATGTCGCAGTCATTCCGCGATCACGCCGCGATCACGCCGCGATCACGCCTCAGTCACGCCGCGGTTACCCCGCGTTAACGCCACGGTCACGCTGTGGTCATGTAGTGATTTGGCCCTGCTCGAGGACAACAACCCGCGACAGTTTGTAGTGATATTATTTCATGATTCTTGTGATCAATGTTGAGACTAATTAATCACAATTTCTATCGGTGGGGCGATGAACAGAATGTTGCCCCGCCTCCTCTCGATCCCTTCGCTTCTAGCCTGAATAAGTTTCCCCACGGATGTCACTGGACTAGGCCAACATGTCGTGGTCACGCTGTGGTCACGTTGTAGTCACATCGCTGTCACGCTGTGGTCATGACGCAATCACGTTATGGTCACACCGCAGTCACGCCACGGTAATGTCATGATTTGGCCTAGCTCTAGCCACATCAAGCCCACACCAGCCCCCTTCCACCTTTATTTCAGCCCACTGCCACCAGCATTCTAGCTCGCAACTGCCCCCCTACCACCTTCGAAGCATCCCGCACCATCCCTCCAGCACCTGAAACCAGCCCCCATCCACCAGCATTACATCCCCCTTCCACCTGCATTCAAGCCCACACCATCCCCCGACCACCTGTAATCCATCCTGCACCCACCACCACACCAGCCACCAACCCCCAGCCTTTTGTAAAATAATCATGCCAGCCCTCTGACACCTGCAAAATAGCCCCAACCACCAATTCCAGCCCTCAGCAGCCCCCAACCTCCTACATCCTAGCCCACACCACCAACATCCTAGCATGCACTAGTTCTAGCCCGCACCAGCCCCCTTCCACCTTCATTCAGTTTTAGAGAACCAATCATTGTTAAACATAATAGGGGGAGGGAGTTTCATAATTTTCTTGGACACATTAAACAAAATAGGATGATGATAAAAGTGGAGATTTTGGAGGGTGGTGTTGGAGATGATGTCTCATTTATCTAAAGCAATACATTAGTAAAGGCTATATCCAATTTGGAGGCAACCACCATATTGTAAACCATTTTATACAAAGTGTATTTGGAACCTATAAGAGTTATTCAAATAATGTTTCTGTATTCAATAGAGGTTTTGAATTCTCTTGTGGAGATCATAGCATGTGAGGGACCAGTTTTATCACTTGAATTGGGTATAACATTGAAGTCCCCAAATATAAATCATGGTGTGCTTATACAGAAACCTAGATAGGTATGTTCATCCCACAGGGGCCTCCTATTTTGATATTTATGCTGGTAATAATCAAAATATCAAAAAATAATAATGCCATCAAAAACAAAATCACATAAAAAGGCTTTCTCTAATATGTTAAAAATTTTAACATTTTGGATATAAGAGTGCGAAAAAATGCAGAGAGAATCGACATAAAAATAATTTTTTGTTATGCTAGTAAAATATTAACCATGTTAACAAAAATGATGGTATATAGAAGAAAAATTAACTTTTTTAGTGACAGAAAACAAAATTGGATATTGGTTGTTAACCATTCTTTTTAAAATAGTAATGGTTTTAGATATATATATATAGAAATAACGTGACATTAACAAAAAAAGAATCTTCATTTAAACCTAAATTCGGAGTAAGAACTTCCTTTTTGATTCACAAACCCTTATGTCTAGAAGATATTCTTATATTTTTAGTAGTGTTTCGGATCATGTTCTTTTCCTGATTTATTTTAGAATAAGTTGGGGAACTGTTTGAATTTCCTACCTTATTATTACCATTAGAGGAATCAATGCATGGGTTATGCACAAGTAAGTCCATAGAGTCATTACTAATACAAGTAGTATGGTCAACATCTTGATGATTAATCAGGTTATCAAATTTGGTAGGCATATTAATGTTATCTGAAGTCAGAAAAATACCAATAGTATGATTGAAAAAAAGGGGATGAGATGTACCTGAAATATTTGTAGAAAGGTTGTCATGTAAAGTCCCTGAATTTTTTCCATCTTTTTTCTAGAACATAGGGGAATCTGTGGTGTGTCCACCAGGTTCAGTTGCTCTTGATATGATGAAAATATACACCTCTAATTCTTGACCAATTCAATAGTAAGATTTGTTTTGGCATCTTTCTAATATTACAAACCTGAGGCAACCAAATTTTGATTTGGGTAACTATCTAGTGCAGTCTTTGAAACACCCAGAACTTCAGGTGCCATGGCCATCTCCTTGGGCGATGCATTTTCCTAACCAATTATGGTTTAAGGGGTCTATTCAGAGCTTAAGGTATTCTCCGCATAAGTGTCACAGGTCAAATGTAAACCCCCAAGAGGGTTGTATTTGTTCTACTTAGAATCACTATTCAAAGTCGGCTTGGTCTGGACATCTTGTCTGTCATGTAGTCTGCCAACCTGTTTTGATTCACATCCCAAAGAAGAAGAAGTGTATGAAGATTGACCATTGTCAATATTCATACAATTAAAAATATCATTATAAATGTGATGTGATTTATTATCTTTAGAGGGGTCCAAAAGAGTATCCTCTACATCTAAAACTACCAGGGTAGGGTTTGTCGTAATATGCAGGTCTCCAGGAAGTGATGAGCCTATATTATCACCTGCATTCAAAGCCGATTTACTGTCCCTATCCAGACCCAAAGGTGGGTTTGAGTGGCCTTGCATTCTGGGTGAATTGGTAAAAATTATCTATGATATCAACATGTTCTATAAACTATAACCCCATTGAGTAATTTAGTTAGTTGAAGCAAGTTCCATGCCATGAAATTATTGAATTGAAACATATACAACATCGAGATATTAACTGGGAACATCATTGTTAGAAACATCAATAGCATTATGTTCGAAAAGGGAAAAAATTTGATAAAATATTACAGAGAGTGTATCTCTGTCTCTGAGCATCATTTTTATCCGTAGAAATTGATAGAAACAATATAATAGAAATTCATTGAAAAGATATTCTGAAGATATAGATTATACAGTCATAATCTATTCAATTACAATGATCAAATCTTTAACAGTTAAAAAATGAAATATTGACTGCTTCTATAATTAAACCTCAAAAAATGGAAGTTCATAGGCAATCACATAAGAAAAATTAATATTAATAAATCTCCCAAATAAGTGATATGACCTACATAAAAGTATTTTGACTCAACAATAACCCTATTTTTGAAAATCCAAAAGATTGTATCATAAATGATGAAAATATATGTTTGAAAAGAATTTAAAATAATTCAAACAATAACTTCAAATAAATATTATCTACATATAACATCTGAGAAACTAAAATATCTCTTCTAAAAAGTGTTATTGTTAAAAAAAATTCCCCTTAACAACAACTCTCTTCTATTAACAAAAATAAAAACTATTGAAAAGAAAACATATCGACTATAGTTAAATTTCCCACTTTTTCATTTTAAAAAAGAATAACCTAGAGAACTATCATATAAAGAATAAGAATAACTATATATATAGAAGTTAAAACATGAAAGATGATAAACTTACATTAATATTTATTAATCTTATTCCATTTGAGATATGCAATGAATAATAAAAAGTAATTTCTCTAAGTTTAATTTTCTATTTCAACCCATGATATTATATTCTCCACATTATTGAAAAATAATAATTAAAAGAAACTTCTGTTACCCTTTTGGGATTACAAAATAAATGATACTTATTGATATAAGGCAATAATATAAGAAATAAACCTACATGAAGTAATATTTTCGTTCATGAAAATGATATACTTCTCATGAATATAGGTTAAGAAAATGTTTTAAAGAATTTTTCACATCTTATCTATAATTGACTTGAAAACATTAAAACATTTATATAATTATAAGCAAAACAATTATCCCTTACTAAAGGGTTTTATTATAATAATTATCAACTTTATTTAATTGTTAGAAATATTTTGTAAGCATGAGAATTCCTTAAAATGATTAAAATATATATGTAAATTTTTAAAAGATAATTCATAATTAAATTTAACCATCATGGTTAAATTAAATTAAACATTGTTATTAAATAAGTTCATATTACATCTGATACATTATATTAAATTATCTTCTAGAGAATATAATGATCCAGCATTAAAAGTTAGCAAAGTTATATATACTGAATTTACTCCTCATTTCACAATGGTTTTTTCAATTATTGAGGATAATAAAATAATAAGTGAAACATATTATCATTTTTCATTAAACAAGCCTAAAAACCGATTTAATATACCCAAAGAATTTATAATTTCATGATTTATTAGAAATGTATAAAAACTTTTCTTTTGTTTATATATATTGTGGAATAATATCTACTTTTTATTTTTTATCTCTAAGGATGTAGTGTCTTGATCAATATGTTTAGGTTTTAAATTATTTTTTGGGTTCATATATAATTAAATCGGACTAGTTTTATAAAAAATTATCAAATATTGTGTAAAATGAAATGTTAAGTCACTAAGGGTGTGCTATATCTAAAAATATTGAGTGAAAAAACATCCATCATCCACCTATTCAACTTTAGTAGTATAAGGGGAAAATAATTTTACTTATTAATAGACCATGAAGATAAATCATCACTAGTAAAATGAAATATTCAAAAAGAACTATTTTTATCCACTCTATACCCACATAGAGGTATTCATGAAAAAATTAAAGTAAAATTGGGTTTTTAGAGAAAGAAATATCCCCTGTTTTGATCTATATTTAGGAAATAGATGACCCATTTATCTAATTCCAGATTGGCATGAAATAAATAAGTCTAGAAGCTTCTCAAGGGTCTTCTCCACTCGTATCCCCATCGAGGAGACACACTATATTCACTCCATCAAGGAAGATATTTCCATCATTCTAATGTTCTTTGGAATACCATTTGATAAATCATACCAACGTGGTGACTTTTTTTCGGATATGGAATAGTTATTCCAGTTTACTTCCCTTCATTTTCTCACCTCTTTAGAACAAGTTTCACCTTCAATTCCTTTCATTGTATGGCACACTAATAACACAAAAATAATAAATATTTAGGGATTAAGGTGGATGTCATTTCTCATCAATGTGAGCTTTTGGGTTGAGAAAATTTTATCAACCAGTTTGTTATTTACAATTTAGCTCCACGTCTGGATGGACTCTTTATTCATGCACTTCTGGATTTTAAAGCAGCCTTGGGCAGCATGGATTTATTTCTTCCCTCCGCCTGTGAGATTTACTTTTTAACATGATGATAGCGCACATGATGCTCCATGATATGTGCAAGGGATGTGTGGGGAGGGCTGTTGTCTAGTAGGGGGGCTATCCAGGGGGTCCGGCAAGGGGGGGCTTCTATCCAGGGGCGTCTGTCCAGTGGGCTCCTGTCCAGGGGGGTCCAGTAGGGTGTGGGGGGATGCTGTCCAGGGGGTCTAATAGGGGGAAAGTGGTGTGCAAGGGGTGTGCAAGGCGGTGTGTGCAAGGGGTTCAAGGGATGTGGGGGTTGGCTTCTATCCAGTGGGTCCAACAGGTGGTCTAAACTATTCTTGTTTATTGAGTTATATTTTTTGTGAATATTCTAAGATGTTTTGTTTTACCATAATTATAGGGGATGAGCACTACTGTGTTCTATCTTGTGTTTTAGGTACTTTTGAACTAGTTCTATAATTCTTTGATAGTTTTCATTATAGGGAGACTCATGTAAGATTAGTTATGTGTTTTTTTAAATGTGGGGCAAAGCCCTTATATTGAAAATAAAAAAAGTCTAAAAACAAGTAGATGTGTAGGAAAGTTCACATGAGTCATCAAAGGACTCGTCAAGAGGTGCCAAGTTTCATCAGAATTTTTTCTGCAATCTTGCACTCTACATCCCATAAAGCACCCCAACACACTCCTCTACCTCATCCATGCCCGTGCCCCCTAGTGTGCAGATCTTCTAATTTTTTTTCCTGTTGAAGAAGACATTCAATGTATGAGTCATCCGAGCCAGAAGCTTCAATTTGTGACTAATATTTTAAAGTAGACCAGTCCACTCTTCCACACCCACATCCATGACCTCGAGCTTGTCGTCCTCTTTTCCAATTGTCATGTTTCCTGGCGATTTATTGGTCAATATCTTATGCAATAGAAAGTTGTTTCCCCTTTGCATTATCCTCTTCTATTACCTGCTGTGAATGCAACAAGATGGTTCTATCCACTTTGACCTCCTTGTGAGGGTCAATGACTCCTTCTTCAACAATGGTACTTGCATTATTAAAAATGATATCACTAAGGGGGTTAGAGGGTGTCAACTACATCTCACTACTATTATCTGAATCAATCTACATTCTAGGCTTCAAAACAGGGGGACAGTCCTGTGTCTCATTGCTCATAAGAGTAGTTTAAGGATTGCATGACAAAGTACACTTGTACAAGAAGGGAGGATCTATTGGGGAGCTGTCTCCTAAGATAGTCTTGGCATCCACCTTTAAAACAGAAGCAGAACCAATCTGCATTCCATGTTGCAAAGTAGGAGAATAGTCCTGCATTGTGGAAGGAGAATCAGAAGTGGAATGCTCATCCTTGCTAATAATAGAAAAGGTATGTTCATAGTATTTGTTGACATCAGAAAAGGACGGGACTTCAGAAAATCATCTCAAGGAACCTTCCTTACTACCATAGGATTTCCCTAGGGAATATCCTACCATTTTTTGACACATCTTTTGTGCTCTGTTATCCTCAAAGGACTGGACCATAGTAGTTTTACCTTGTTCAAAGATATCACCCCATGATATATTGACATGGTATAAAAAGAAATCATTGGGTTGAATACCTTTTTGAGGTGGAAGCACCAAAGGGTCTGCAGTGTGAGTTTCTTCACCACTACATGCTTTCAGGTCTGTCTGGACATCCACCCTGGCCTGAGTTAGGTTATGGGAATTCACATCCTTCCTAAGTGAATTTATGTTTTTTTTACATTTGGATTTGTTTAATTATTATTATGTAAGTAGTTTTCCTATATAATTTAATTTGGAGGGGACTAGCAGGGGTAGGGGGAAACTGGCAGGGGGGAGGGGGCTGGCAGGTGGTGCAAGTGGGGGCTGGTAGGGGGAGGGGGAAGGGAAACGGACAGGGTGGGGGGGGGGGGGGCAGGACTGGGGGTGTCCAGGTTCTGGGGGGCTTCCAGGGTCTGTCCCGGAGGGTGGGGGTGGTTGTCTAGGGTAGTGGAGATCTGGGCTGTCTAGGGGGATCTGTCCACGGTCTAGGGGGTTCATGGTCTGTCTAGAAGGGTGGGGGTGGCTGTCCAGGGGAGTGGAGGTCTGGGCTGTCCAGGGGGATCTATCCAGGGTCTAGGGGTGTCCTGGGTTTGGGGGGTGTCCTGGGTCTATCTGAGTGCTGTCATGGGTCTGTTCGGGCGGTGTCCAGGGTCTGTCTGGGGGGTGTCCTGGGTCTATCTGGGGGGTGTCATGGGTCTGTCCGAGGGGTGTCTAGGGTCTGTCTGGGGAGTGTCCAGGGTATGTCGGGGGGGTGTCTAGGTTTTGTCTGGGGGGTGTCCAGGGTCTGTCCGGGGGGTGTCCAGGGTCTGTCCAGGGGTGTCCAGGTTCTGTGGGGATGTGTCTAGGGTCTTTATGGGGGAGGTCCAGGGTCTATCCAAGAGGGTGGCTTTGCAGGGGGGTTGTACAGGGTGGGTTATGTATGGTGGGGGTGTCCAGTGTCCAAGAGGGAGGGGTCTGCTGGGGGTGGTCTATAGCAAGAGGGGGTGTAGGGGGTGGGGGCTATTTTTTATGGTTTTCAAGACCATATAGCCACGGTTTTTAACCATGGATATAGGTCTATTGTCATAGTTTCTAACAATGGATATAGGTCTAATTCCATGGTATATAACTGTGGCAATAAATTATGTCCCTCCTCTAGTATGGACATGGTTCTAAACCGTGTATATTAAGATATTACCACGGTTTGAACAGTGGTTGTATACTTAGAGCCACGGTTCGAACCGTGGATTTATACCTAAAGCCACGGTTTGGAATTGTGGCTATAAGTCTAGGCATATAGCCACACCAAACATAGCCACAGTTTCTCAAACCATGGATATTACCTATAGCCACGATTTGAGGACCTATAGCCACAGTTTTATATCGTTTCTATAGCCTGAATTTTCAGTAGTGTGGTGATTTATTTGACCAACTTCATGGAGATCAATATTTTTTAAATATTGACCTTCGATCTGGATATCATAAATTTTATGTGAGGAAGGAAGACATTCCGAAAACAGCTTTTTGAACTAGGGACGAGCATTATGATTTTACAGAAATGCCTTTTGGGATGACTAATACACCCTATATTTTCATGGATCTAATGAATAGAGTTTTCAAGGAATATCTTGATGGTTTTATTGTAGTATTTTTTTGATGATATCTGGTATACTCTAAATGCTCTGTAGGTGATGAAAATCACTTGCCCACCATTATGAAAACCCTAAGAAAAAATGAATTATATGGAAAGTTTAGAATTGGTAAATTTTTCCTACAAGATATTTCTTTTCATGGCCATATTGTCACTAAGGATGGAATCTCTATTGACCTTTCTAAGAGAAAGGCAATCCAAGAATGGTCAGCACCGACAAATATAACTGAGGTACACAGTTTTATTGGTTTAGTAAGTTATTATCAATGTTTCATCAAGAATTTTTCCCGATTGGATAACCCACTAACGAAGCTCACACGTAAAGGGGTTAATTTTTTTTGGACAAAACAGTGTGATGAATGTTTCAAATAACTGAAGAGAATATTAGTCTATGATCATATCTTGACTCTACCATCGGGGAATGATGGGTGTGTATTTTATAGTGATGCATCAATGAAAGGACATGGTTGTGTCCTTATGCAAAATGATAGAGTTATTGCCTATGTATCATGACAACTGAAAATTCATGTGAAAAACTATCCTACTCATGATCTTGAGTTAGAAGATGTAATCTTTTCTTTGAATATTTGGAGACATTATCTTTATGGTAAAAAATTTGAGATTTATAATGATCACAAGATTTTGAAGTATATTTTCTCTCAGAAGGAACTCAACAAAAGGCAAAGAAGATGGCTTGAACTACTCAAGGATTATGATTGCATGATACACTACCACTCGGGGAAGGTAAATAAGGTGGATGATGATTTGATTGGAAAGGATAATGGTTTTTTGAATAAGATGAGAGTTTAAAGGGATCTTATTTCCATGGATCTAGTAAAGATGGATATGGTAATAACCATGGAATGTGAAACATTAATTATTTTTCAAATGATTTTCAAACCATCTTTACTAGAAAGGATAAAAAGTTATCAGGCTGATGAATAGAAATTTCAAAAAATGATTAAATCTGTGAATGATGGGACATTGATTGAATTCTTTTATAAAGATGGAATTTTAAAATTTTGGAAGAGGCTTTGTGATCCTGATATACCTGATCTAAAAAGAGAATTGTTAGATGATGTTCATAGCTCCAATTTCTCAATATATCCTGGGAGCACCATGATGTATAGATATTTGAAGGAACATTTTTGGTGGGACAACTTGAAGAGGGAGATTGCTGAATTGGTGTCAATATGTATGGTTTTTCAATAAGTAAAAGTTGGAAGGCAACAGCCTGGAAGAGTCATGCAACATATTCCCATACCTGAGTGGAAATGGGATAATATTAATATGGACTTTTTCATGGGACTACCAAAGACTCCTAGAAGGAACGATGAAATATGGGTCATTGTTGATCATCTTACCAAGTCATCACAATTTCATGCTATTAGAGAAGATTTACCACTTGAACTTCTAGCAAGACTATATATTAATGAAGTTGTGAGACTTCATGGAGTACCCCTATTGATTGTTTCTGATCGTGATCCACATTTTACATCAAGATTCTAGAAAAGTATTCAGAAAGTCATGGATATTGAACTTCATTTGAGCACTGCCTACCATCCTCAAACTGATGGACAAACATAACAGACTTTTCAAACCTTAAAAGACATGTTGATATCTTTCTCACATGACATTGAAGGTATGTGGGATCAATATTTACCTCTAGTATAGTTTTCCTATAAAAATTGCTTACATTCAAGTATTCAGATGGCACCATATGAAGAGTTATACGGAAATAGATGTTGTACACCAACATGTTGGGATGATGTTGGTGAAAGAAAACTCATAGGACCAACAATTGTTGAGGAAATAATGGAAAAGTTTAAGTTAATCCAAACCCACATGAAAGCATCTCAAAGTAGGCAGAAGATCTATGGTGATAACCGGAGGAAGGATTTGGAATTTTAGGTAGGAGATCATGTGTTCTTGAAGGTATCTCCATGGAAGGGAATTATAGAGTTCGGTAATAAGGGTAAATTGAGTTCTAGGTACATTGGACCTTTTGAAATTCTAGAACGAATTGGGGATATAGATTACAATTTGGAAATGCCTCCAAGTCTCTCCAAAGATCATCATTTCTTCTATGTATCACTGTTGAAAAAACACATGTTAGACCCAACGCATGTACTCACCTATTAGGAATTAGAACTGTAACCCGATATGTCTTATTACGAAGAGTCTGTCAATATTCTTGATACAAGAGAAAAGGTGTTGAGAAACCGAACGACTCGTCTGGTAAAAGTTCTATGGAGAAACCATAAAATAGAAGGGGCCACATGGGAACCTAAGAAACTTATGATGAAGGACCACCAGAATCTATTTATGCATCAATATTTTAGAAATTTCAGGGAAGAAATTATTTTAAGGGAGAATGTAACACCCCAATCTTTTGTGGTACATTTCCCTTTGAATAATGGAATAGCTTGTGTTGTACGCAACATCAAGATTCTAACACATCACGACCAATCAAACTAGCCATTATCAATATTAATACCCACTTTTTGAAATTTTATCAATTATATCTTTTAAAATGGACTTTATTTTTGGGTTCATAATATTCAAAATTAACTTAGGGTTAATTTTTGGTATTTTTTTAAAAAACATTCAGTTTTTAATGAATAGTGAAAATACTAAATTTTAATTAAAAACATCTTTTTTAATCAAAATAATATATAGTGATAAATTATAATATTGAGTGTTTTTAAGTATAATTAGATTATATTTTTACCATTTATTCCAATGTTGTTCATTGGATGAAATTTCACATTTAAATTGGAAATAAGCGAGTGTCAATCTTTAGATAGTTATTATTTCTTATAAACACGTTATTTGTTTTGTCAATAGAAATTAATTTGAACTTAATTGCTTCCACTTCTGTGTTATGAATTTAGAAAAATGGATTCCATATTTGGAATCAAAATTTTTTAATTGTGTAAATAGTTAACTTTT
This sequence comes from Viscum album, assembly GCA_963277665.1. Taxonomy (NCBI): domain Eukaryota; kingdom Viridiplantae; phylum Streptophyta; class Magnoliopsida; order Santalales; family Viscaceae; genus Viscum; species Viscum album. The sequence goes on from OY728165.1 coordinate 294,819,198, forward strand.
ATTTTTATACATTAGGATTTTTTACTTCAGTAAATATTTTATTTACTGTGGTTAAAGGGGTAAATCCAGTAAATAAGGTTAAAAAATAATATTATAATAATATTAAATTACCCTAACACGTATCCTAACCCTATAGGATGATACATGTACATCCATGGGAATCCTTGTGTCCATTTGGGGACCCCATGAAGCCACTTAGAAGTGATAATGGCATTATATATTAAATAATTTAAAGTAAAGACAAAAATAACAAAAGCAAATATCTTTTAGTAAAACGTTTTTTATATGAGTTTGTATAATTTATATATTCGGCTATAAATAATCATTAGAAATAGAAATTAATTTCACACCTCAACATATTTTATTTATAATTTTTTGACATAAAATAAATATTTTTATTTATGACACAATGATGAGGTAGTATTTTCCTTATTAATGAAAGAATCAAATAAATGGTATTATAGATGTTAAAATAAATTTAATTTTAATCTTTTGATGACATCAATGAATTTTATAGTTTAATGTGACATGTTAATAATGATTAAATTAATTTTTAAGTAATAATTATGTTACTAATTTAACTGAAACCATATATCAAATAGTGTCAAAATTGACATAAAAAAGTTTTTAAAGAAAATATTATATTATTAATTGATTTTCTATTTCATAAAAATCTATCGTTAAGAAAAACGTCTTAAATAATATTATATATATCATTAATGAACCACTTTAGGTTCTCTTGGATTTTTATAGTATGTTTATTAACCATATAATATAAAAATAAAAAGAGACATGGTAAATTTCAAACTAATTAACAAAGAGTTAAATCTAAAAGATGAAGCTAATATAGTGACCCAAACCTGTCCAAAACTTATTAGTTGAGTGTTTTTCGACTCATCCACACCTTATCCTCTAAAAAATTCATTTTGGAGCCATTAGAAACCGAAAATTATTTTATTACAAAATAATATTTCAGTCTTTTTCTAAGGTGTCCCTCACCTCTCTTATAGAAGGGAACATCCCCTTCTCAAAAATTCACACCTTCAAAGAAGTTTGTCTCAGCAAAACCCTAGACAAATATCCTTACAACTATCCTCCCTTAATCCCAGAAGGATTACTTTAATCATACATCCAACCTAAGGAGTCTTTTGTTCAAATTAAAAGGAAGAACCCGAAGAAGGGGTAAATATTTCATCACCTCTTTCAAGTTATTTTCTTCTTCCACTTCCACATTATTTGTTGTTTCCATTCTAAAATAATAACTCTAGTATATTATATATACTATGATGTTATTATAAATATGGTACAACCATATTCATTATTCTATCCATCCTTTGAATGACATGTCATCATACGTGTGTACGTACGGCTTACCGTCACCACATCATGGTGTAGTTGTTATTCAATACATTGTTATTTGGATGGATGTAATAATGATGTATAATTTATCTAAATAATAAATATAACATGATAATTATTATGTATATTTAATTTAACATCCAATTATATATTATTTTAATACCAAATAATGAAATTGGCGCTCGTGCGTACGTACGGATTACTATCTCCATGAACACGATGAGATTCATTCCCCATTGTATACATTCAAGACTAATTTTCATTTTATTATTAAAAATAATGTTTAAAGACTTAATATCACTCATAATATGAATAAGATACATCCTATCCATAACAACCATTACTAATGTAATAAATCATATAAAGCAAAATGAATAAGTTAACACCTGAAACGACGATAATATTAAAATATTATTAACAAAGAAATATTAGAAGATCGTATATGATATCAAATTATTGTATATAGTTATTAAATAATTTAATAAAAATTATTTCACCATTATACAACAGTTTAACCTACCATCGACCAAGTAAAAGTACAAGTTAAGGGTTAATTCTATAGTCTCTTTGTTATCCTATGTTGTTTTTACGAAAGTATCTACTGGGACCTCTTTATCATCCACATGAAAGTTTCTTAAAAATGTATTTCAAAACATTTTTAATATTTAATAGACAATGAGTAAATTTCATTTATTCCTTTATCTGAACTTATATGTTCTCAAAGGAATCTTTTAATCATTTTCTACATAAAGTACTTTACGTCCTTTTCGACAAAATTACGGTATGAATGTTTTTCTAACTTATACAGCGGGTGTGGTTATTCTCTGCAATTATAACATCATCAAAGCATATATTAAAATATTTTATGAATATTTTAAAAATAAATGTTTTCTTTTATAATTATGTAACTTTAAATGATTTTAAGAAAATAAAGATTTATTTCTCTCAAATAGTTTTGATTTAATCTATGTCAACATCCATTGATGGATTTTATACTTGTTTGAATTAGATTCATTATGATACAAATCTTCCCTATTGTATTTATGGTTTTGAAATATGTTTGACTGTGGATGTGTTATTTTTATAACATTCATGGTTTAGGGTTAAAGTATTGACATTTCGTATGCAAGATTTAATATGAATGTTTATGTTATATTTCAACATTTTCAAATGATGAATGTATTAGACTTAGTATGTTATGGGTGGAGCCCACTATATCTCCTCAATGCATCGGTAGGTCTCATGAGACAACTAGACATGGATTTGGCTGAGGCCTTTCCCAATTTGATATATGGTTTTCACAGAGTCCTTAATCATTTTTAGACATCTTTGCAGAGGCCTTGACAAAATGTTTCAGAATGTCCAGCATTATACATTCCCTCATTATAAAAATAATATTGATGGTTCATGTGGTAATTAGACTATTATAATACCCATGATTATGTTTTATTATGGCTTTTTTTACTCAGTTCATATTCGTTCCATAAAATTATTCATGTTTATTATTGGTAAAGGCATGTGGTTTCAATTATTCACCATGCTTAATATTTATGTTATCTTCCACTATATTGCTTACCCTTACTAAGTGTTTAAGCTCACCCGTTTCTTATGATTCATTTTCACAAGATATGAAGATGTTAGATATGAGTGACTTTCATGCATAATCTAGGAGCCTTGGATGTTTCTAATTGAATAAATTCATGTTGTATTTAGTTTCAAGTTGTAAAGTTGAACATATGTATGAATCTTGTTTCTAATAATACTAAACTAACCGGTTTTTCGATACATGATTTCTATGTGATCATGCCAATGTTATGTAATAATGCACTGACTCTGGGTATGTAGGGTGGGGGTGTTACATCCTTTCTAGTAAATATAGTTTGGAAACCATTTGAAAAAGTATTTATGTTTCACCTTCCATGGTTATTCCCATATCCATCATTACTATATCCATGAAAATAGGATCCCTTTCAACTCTCATCTTGTTTAAAACTCCATGGTCCTCTATACTCAAAGCATCATCCACTTTATTTGCCTTCTCGATGTGGTAGTGTATAGTGCAATCATAATCCTTGAGTAGTTCAAGCCATCATCTTTGCCACATGTTGAGTTCTTTATATGGGAAAATATATACATAAAACTCTTGTGATTAGTATAAATCTCACATTTTTTACCATAGAGATAGTGTGTCCATATATTTAGAACAATGATTACATTTTCTAACTCAATATCATGAGTTGGATAGTTTTTCTCAAGAATTATTAGTTGTTTTGATTCATAGTCAATAACTCTATTATTATGCAAAACAACACTACCAAGACCTTTCTTTGAGGCATCACTATAAATAACAAACCCATCATTCCCTGATGGTAGAGTCAAGATAAGAGCATTAACTAATAGTCTCTTCAGTTCTTCAAAACATTTTTTCAGTCTTTTGTATAAAAAAATTAATACCTTTTTCATGTGATCTTGGTTAATAGGTTATCCAACCATGAAAATTATGGGTGAAACATTGTTAATAACATTCTAAACCAATAAATCTGCGTAACTCTATTATACTCATCGGTGCGGGTCATTCTTGGATTGACATGGTCTTTGAAGGATCAAAAAAGTTTACATCTTTAGTGAAAATATGGGCAAGAAAATAAATCTTCTGAAGCAAGAATTCACACTTGGTAAACTTCAAATTTAATTTTTTTTCTTTTACGAGTCTTTCGAATAATGCGCAAGTGATTTTCATGATCTTTTAGCTTTTGTAGTATAAAAAGATATCATAAATAAATACCACTAAAAATTCATCAAGATATTCATTGAAAACTCTATTCTGTTAGATCCATGAAGACAGAGAGTGCATTAGTCAATCCAAAAGGCTTTACTAAAAACAAGTAATGCTCGTAATTGGTTGAAAATGTTGTTTTTGGAATGTCTCCCTTCTTTAAACAAAACTAATGATATCTAGATCGATGGTAAATATTTGAAAAATATTGAGCTCTATGATGTTGGTCAAATAAATCATCAATGTGAGGTAGGGGATACCTTTTATTTATTGTTATAGAATTGATCTCCCTATAGTAAATGCACAACCTCATAGATTCATATTTCTTCTTAACAAAATTAACCGAGGCTCTCCATGGAGAAACACTAGGGTGAATAAATCCCTTATTACTCAATTCCTCTAGTTGTTTTTTTGTTCCACTAATTGCATGGTGTCTATTCTATAAGGGGTCTTCAATATGGGCCTTGAACCCATAATTAAATAAATGGAAACCCCAATATCTCGTTATGGGGGATGTTCAGGTAAATCCTCAAGAAACACATCAACATAAACATGCATAATATGAATGTACTCTATTCGGACATTATTTAACTCACCCAAAATTATTTCATTCTCATACTCTCCAATAATTGAATTTAGTAGAGCTACTGGGGGATGATATACATAATAATTAAATGTTGACATTTATTCTCTAAAGGTAAGGTACTCTTTATCATCATCGAGAATTGTAACCACCCTCTTCTTAGAAAGTTTTTAGCATCATTGTCCAAAATCAAATCTTTAACAAGGATTATATCAATTTAAATCATGGGTATGATGATTTGATCATCAGATAAATATCTTTTATATGCCTTAATGGGGACAGATTCACAAAACATTGTTTCTATGATACTTCCCTTAGGTGTTTTGACAAACAACTCCCTAGTTAAATCATATTGTAAATTTCTAATTTTCATAGATAAATTGGATGATATAAAAAAATTTGATGATCCAGAATCAAATAAAGCATTGTCTAAACTTGAGGAAACCTTTAACATACCTTCCAACATGTCTTTAAAAGCTTTAACCTCAGTTGTAGTGATTTCATATTATTTCCCTTGATCCCTTTTCCTTTTCTGATGTAAGTTTTTGTGGCTCTTAAGAAATTCATTTGCAAAATTTCCCGTCTCACTTCAATTATAGCATTGAATAATGGTAGCTTCTTTCCTCCCCTTACAATCACTAGAAAGATATACATTCTGTCAATATTTGTAGCATTCTCCTTTTCCTTTTAGATAGGCACCAGGGTGCTTCTATCCACTATTATCACATGGTGTAAATTAAACTCATCCCTTCTTCCCTATTTCTTTATTTCCTTTCCCTGAGTGTTTAGTTGATCACTTCTTCTCTTCTTTTTCTTTAATTTCAAACGACAAGGAAATCATTTTTTGTCTTGATAGCACATGAGACAATATCTTCATACGATGAGAAGGATTTTGATACTAATTCTTGATGGAGAAATGGTTTTAACCCATCGAAGAAATGATCAATCTTATTTCATTGGTTTCGTATATAATCTAACACATGCCTTGATAACCTTGTAAAGTTAGCCTCATACTTTGATACATTCATATCCTCCTTTTACCTCAAACTCAGAAATTGTCTCTCCAGATCTGCTCGATGGTCCCAATGAATATATTTTTCTGAGAAAATATCTTTAAACTCCCTCCATTCCATGTTTGATACTTCTTCATATTCCTTTGTGTTTTGAATCAATTATCACCATTGATCTGCATCTCCCGTGAGGCAATAAACTGCCATGAAAACATTTTCCCTTTTGGTACTCCCCAAAGAGTGAAATATGTTCTTTAAGGATCTTATCCATTGCTTAGCTACTAATAGATTTTTACTCCCATTGAATGTTGGTGGTTGTTTCCTCATGAAGCGGTCTAACATTGATCTTCCGAGTTGTGGATATGGGTTCTCCATACAGGTAAGGTTATTATTCATAACATGAGTGAGTTGTCCCAGTATGGTGATAAGATGATCAGCACCAGTTGCATCACCAGCTTCACTATAATTATATTTAGAATGAGTAAAATCCCTACATAAATTACATACATTGATAAAGATTACAATCCTTCCACTAGGAGCCATTTCTAAACAATATAATACAATATATTAGTTTAGTAATCGCAATACATAATTCTGAACATGTAAACACTTAACATAAATTGAAAAGTTTATGGATGTGATCCATAATAATAAAAATGTTTTCTTGAAAAGGTATATACAAAAAAATCCATCATAATGGTTTGTAATTAATATGATAATTATCATAAGCATATCCCTTGAGAGTTTCGTAACCAAGAGTGCAGCAAGGCCCATTTTCATGCACCAGTTCTCATTCGATTCTAGCTCAAAGTGATGTTTTCAGGTTTTACCCCTATGTACATCTGTTCCAGAGCCGCCTCTACCTACTGGTATCCATGTAGGGATGTATTTCTGGGAAAAGTCAAATAATCACTACAGTAACAAAATTCTAGGAAGTTGTTCAATACTAATCCTCAAAGAGTATCTTAGGGTAATGTTCTATAATCAGTTTTTTTCTAAATCTAGTTTCCTAAGTTAATACTAAAATATCACTGATACCAACTGTAACGCCCCGACCATAGTTACCCAGAGTCGGTCCTTTATTACATAACATTGGACTGATACATGGAAACATATCTAGAAATAACGATCAGTTTATTATTTTTGGAAACAAGATACATACATAAGTTCAACATTACAACTTGAGAAAAAAATAAAACACTAATTTATTCCATTAGAAACATTGATGCATCTAAGATTATTCCTAGAAGTCCCTCATAACTAACTTCTTCATATCCTAGGAAAATGAAACATAAGAAATGGGTAAGCACAAACGCTTAGTAAGGGTATGAAATATAGTAGAAGAAAACACATACATTAGGCATGGTGAATAATTAAAAACACATGCCTTTACAAATAATAAACATGATCACTTTATGGCAGGAATATGAGCAGGGTAAATAATGCCATAATAAAACATAGTCATGGGTATTCATTTTGTCGAATAAACACATGAATCATCATAATTATATTCATAATGATGGAATGTATAATGTCTAACATTCTGAAGCATCTTGTCATGGTCTCATCCAAGACGTCTAATAATGATTTAGTCCTTAGCCAAAACCATATTTCAAATTGGGAAAGGCCTCAGCAAATTCCATGCCTAATTGTCTCATGAGACCTTCCGATGCACCAAGGAGCTATAACAGGCCCCTCCCGCTACATATTAAGTCTAATACATTCCTCATATGAAAAAGGTTGAAACATAACATAAACATTCATATTAAAACTAGAATACTAAATGTCAATACATTAATAGTAAACCATGAATGGTATAAAAATAACACATCCACGATCAACCATATCACAAAACTGTCAATAAAATATGCATGATTTGTATCATAATAAATCAACTTCAAACTTGTTTAAAATACATCAAAGGATGTTGACATAGATGAAATGAAAACTATTTAAAAGAAATACCTCTTTCTATTTTGAAATCATTTAAGAGTAACAATATTATAAAAGAAAACATTTTTTTTTGAAAATATTCTTATAAGTTTGTAAGGGACTCTTAGATGATGTTATAAGTTTTTAAAATATCTACACACTCCGTATAAGTTAAAAAAACATTCTTACATTAATTTTGTCGAAATGGACATAAAGTACCTTGTTTGGAAAATGATGGAATGATTTTTTTTCAAAACATATAAGGTCAAATAAGGGTATAAATGACTTTAACCAATAGTCTAATAAATATTAAAAAAAATTTCAAATACAATTTTAAGAAAACATGGATGTGGATGATAAAGAGGTCCTCGTAGATACTTATGTAAAAATAACCTCGGATAATAAAGTGATTGTAAAATTAACCCTTACCTTGTAATTTTCCTTGGCCGTTGGTACATTAACCTATTGAATAATATTTAAATAATTGTTATTAAATTATAAAAGTACAATATATATAATTTTTATATCATATATAATCCTATAATATTTCATTGTTAATAATATTTCCGTAGTATCATCGTTTCGGGTGTTAAGTGATTCATTTTCCTTTATATGTTTGGTTAAGTAAGACATATTTGTTATGGATAGGATGTATTTGATTCATATACAGAATGATATTATGTTCATAAACATTATTTTTAGTCATCAAATAAAAATTAATCTTGAATGGTTACGGTGGGGAAATGAATCACATCGTGTTTGTGAAGACGATAATCCGTACGTATGCACGAGCGAAAATATCATTATATTGATGGAGAAATTATATGTAATTGGATGGTGTATCATATATAAAGAATAATAAACATGTTATATTTATTATTTATAATATTTTTACTCATTATTATACCCTTACAAGTAATTAAGTGTTTGAATAACAAACTACACCACGACGTGGAGACGATAAGTCGTACATATGCACGTATGGTGACTTTGCCATTTTTAGGTTTGAGAGAATAACGAATATGGTTGTACCATATTTATAATAACATAAAATTATGTAGAAGGTACTGGAATTTTTATTTTGGTATGGAAACAACACAGAAAGATGATGTGAAAGAAGAAAAGAAATTGAAATAGGTGATGAAATATTTACCTCTTCTTCGGGTTCTTCCTTTTGATTTGATCAAAAGGGCTCCTTAGGTTCGCTTTCTGACAAAAGTAAGGCCTATCGGATTAATGGAGGAATGTTGGGAGGATATTTGTGCTGGGGATGGACAATCCAAATGCCTTTGGAGATGTGATTTTGAGAGATGGGTATGTGACCATTTATAAGAGATGTGAGGGTCACTTTATGAAAAGCATGAAATATTATTTTATAATAAAATCATATTCTATTAATAATGGATCAAAAATGATTTATTTAGATAAAGTGTGGATGGGTCAAAAACCTCTCAACCAATAGGTTTTAGACAGGTTTTGATCACAATATTAACATTATCATTTAGATTTCACTCTTAGATAAATAGTTTGACATTTACCATGTCTCTTTGTATTTTTATATTATATTTTTAATAAACATACTATAAATAGCCAAGAGAACCCCATGATGTTAATTATTAATATATATAACCTTATATATGACTTCTGGATGATACTCAGATTTATATGAATATTATATCAATTAATAATATTGTATTTCTTTTAAAAACTCAATTATGTCAATTTTGACACTATTTTGTATTTGATTTTTTTAAAAGTCATTAAAAAATTATCACTTCCAAAAAAATTTATTTATCCAGCCCTATCATGTCATATTAACCTATAAAATTAGTTTAATTCATCATAAGTCACAATTTACATTTATTTAGATATTTATATTATCAATTATTTAAATATTTCATTAATAAGGTAATTACTGCATCACCATTGTGTCATAAATAAATTAAATTATGTAATGTCTAAAAATTATAAATAAAATACCATTATGTTGGAAATAGTTTAACTTTATAATGAATATTTATATTCTAATTTATATTGTGTTTATCCCAATATTAAAAATGGGTTAGTTATTGAACATTGAATTTAACTATTTTAACTCTTCATTAATAAAATAATAATAAATATCCTAATCTAATCCATGTGGACCAAAGGGGGTCATATTTTATTCATATGGTTGTTTTTGTTCGAATTATACTTATTCAATAGAATTCATACATGTTATAGCATAATGATGATATTATGTTTACCCTTAATTACCTTATTTAATTTTAACCATGGTAAATAAAAGTCAAAAGTTAATATTCACCAAGAAAAATTTGTCATCTTATTGAACCACATTATAAATTTTGATATTAACTGTGTCTCTCGGATTTTTTTAAATTCAACTCATATATGAAGTAAAATTACGTTTTATTCAAATTTGCAAATGCTTCTATGAGGTGGGTAAAAGACGGTAAAAAGTTCAATAAAATTTTTATATATCTAAAGAAATTATAAAATGACTCCAATCAATTAAATTGAAATTATATAGGTATTATGAATCAATTTTTACCTAAAATAAATTTAGATAACAAAAATAATTATTTAAATGAAATGTCAATTTGAACCAATAACGCAGTGTTTTTCACTATTCATAAAAAATTTAATGTTTTCATAAAAATACCAAAAATTCACCCTAAGCTAATCTCGATATTACAAATTCAAAAATGAAGTCAATTTTGGAAAACATAATTTATTAAATTTCAAAATGTGGGTATTAATATTCATAACGGCAAGATTGATTGGTCACAGTGCGTTAGAACCTAGTTGTTGCATACAATTCAAGCTATTGCATTATTCAAAGGGAAACATCCCATGGATGCATGGGGTGTTTCAGTAATGCACCATATGACTTCTTGGATCTAATGAATAGAAATTTTAAGGAATATCTTGATGAATTTTTAGTGGTATTTATTGATGATATCTTGGTATACTCCAAAAGCTACGAAGATCATGAAAATCACTTGCGCATTATTCTGAAGAATCTCTGAAGAAATGAATTATATGGGAAGTTTTGCATGTTTGAATTATGGATTTAAGAGATTTCTTTTCCTGGACATATTATCTCTAAGTATAGATTCTCTATTGATCCTTTAGAGACCAAGGCAATCCAAGAATGTCCAGAACTAACAAGTATAACTAAGGTATACAGTTTTATTGGTTTAACAGGTTATTATGGACCTTTATTCCATAATTTTTCCCATTTGGCTAACCCATTAACCTATATCTCATGTAAAAGGGTTATATTTTTTTGAACAAAATAGTGTAAAGAATTTTTTGAAAAACTGAAGAGAATATTATTTAATGATTCTATTTTGACTCTTCTGTCATAAAATGATGGGTTTGTTATTTATAGTGATTCTTCAAAGAAAGGACTTGGTTCTGTCCTTATGCAGAATCATAGAGTTATTGCATATGCATCACGAAAACTAATAATTCTTGAGCAAAACTATCATATTAATGATCTTGTGTTAGCAGCTGTAATCTTTTGTCTGAAAATATTGAGACACTATCTCTATAGTTAAAAATGTGATATTTATACTGATAACAAGAGTTTAATGTATATTTTTCACATAAATAACTACAAATGAGGAAAATATGATGGCTTAAACTAATCAAGGATTAAGATTCCACTCTACACTATTACCTGGGGATGGAAAATAAAGTGGAAGATCCTTTAAGTATAATAGATCTTGGAGTTTAGAACAACATGAGAGATGAAAGGGATCCTATTTTTATGGATCTAGTAAATATGGATATGGGAATAACCATGGAAGGTGACACATAATGATTTTTTCATATGGTTTCTAAACCAACTTTACAATAAAGGATAATGAGTTCTCAAACTGATGACAAGGAGTTTCGAAAGTAGATCAAAGCTGTGAATGATGGGAGATTGAGTGACTTCATATATAAAGATGGAATTTTGAAATTTGGGAAGAGACTTTGTGTTCCTAACATACCTAATCAAAAAAGATAATTGTGGGATGATGCTCATGGATCCAATATCTCTATACACTCTGGGAGCACCAAGATGAATAGATATTTGAAGGAACATTTTTTGTGGGACAACATGAAGAGGGAGATTGCTGATTTTGTGTTAAGATGTACAGTTTCTCAACATGTGAAAGCTTGAAGGCAACAAACTGGAGGAGTTATGAAACCTCTTCCCATACATAAGTGGAAATGGGATAACATTATGATGGACATTTTCACGGGGAATCAAAAGACTCTTATAAGGAATGATGCAATATGGGTCATTATTGATCATTTTACCATGTCAGCACTGTTTTTTTCTATAAGAAAATATTTACCACTTGAATGTATGGAAATACTATATATTAATGATGTTGTAAGACTTCATGGAGTACCCCAATCTATTGTTTGTTATCGTGATCCTCGTTTTACGTAATTATTCTGGAAATGTCTTCAGAAGGCCTTTGATAATGAACTTCATTTGACCACTTCCTACCACCCTCCAACTGATGGGAAATCAGAATAGACTATTCAAACCTTAAAATACATTTTGAGATCTTTATTACCTGACTTTCAAGGTATGTGGTGTCAATATTTACCTCGGGTAGAATTTTCTTATTACAATAGCTTCCATTCAAGTATTCAGATGTCACCATATGAAGTGTTATACGGATAGAGATATTGCACCCCAACTTGTTGGGATGATGTTGGTGAAAGAAAACTCGCAGGCCCAGAAATTGATAATGAAATAATAGAAAAGGTGAAGGTTATCCAGACCCACATCAATGCAACCCAATGTAGGAAAAAGAGCTATGTCAATAACCAAAGAAGGATTTGGAATTTCAAGTAGAAGACCATGTTTTCTTGAAGGTGTCTCTTTGGAAGGGAGTTATACGTTTTGGTAATAAGGGTAAATTGAGTCCCAGGTATATCATAACTTTTGATATTCTAGAATGAATTGCAGTTGTAGCTAATCATTTGGAAATGCCTCCATGTCTTTTCAATTTTCATGATGTGTTCCATGTGTCACTGTTGATAAAATACATGTCTAACCCGACGCATGTACTCATCTATGAGGAAATTGAACTAGAACCTGATCTGTCTTATTATGAAGAGGTTGTCAAAAAATTTTATACCAGATAACAAGTGTTGAGAAACCGGACGACTCGTCTAGTAAAATTTCTATGGAGAAACCCTAAAATGCAAGAGGTAACGTGGGAACCTAAGGAACTTATGATGAATTACCACCCAAATATATTTATGCAATAATATTCTCGAAATTTCCAAGATGAAATTATTTTAAGGAGGGAAGAATGTAACACCCCAATCTTCCACGATACGTTTCACATTGAATAATGTAGTAGCTTGCGTTATACGCAACTTGGAACTTTAACACACCACGACCAATGAAACTAGCTGTTATGAATAGTAATACCCAGTTTTTGAAATTTTATAAATTTTTATTTTTCACAAAGGAATCCATTTTTGCATTCGGAATATCAGAATTATCTTAGGGTGAATTTTTTTTATTTTTCAGAAAACATTCAATTTTTGATGAATAGTGAAAAACACTATGTTATTGTTTAAAAACGACATTATTTATATAATTAGTTATTTTATTTTAAATTTTTTAGGTAAAAATAGATACATAATATGTATATATGTTCAATGTAATTCATTGGAGTCATTTTATATTATGTTTATATATATAAAATTTTATTGAAATTTTTACCATTTTTTACCCTCCTTGGAGCATTAACAAATTTGCATAAAACATAATTTTTCCACTTCTGTGAGTTGAATATAAAAAATATGGGAGACATGGTTGACATCACTAAGTAAAATTTCGTCCAATAAGATGAAAATAATTTTTGGTGAATAGTAAGTTTTGACTTTTATTTACCACGGTTAAAAGTAAATAGAGTAATTATAGGTAAAAATGATATTATAATTACCCTAAAACATGTCTTAATTCTATTATATAAGATTAATTAGAACAAAAACATTTTTAGGAATAAAATATGATCCTTTTTTACCACGTGGATTTTATTAGGACATTTATTATTATTTTATTTAAAGAAGAATTAAAAGTGTTAAATTCAATGTTTAATTACTAAACCATTTTTAATATAGGGTTACACACAATATAAATTCGACTATAAATATTTATTAGAAATATAAAAATGTTTCCTACATAATGGTATTTTATTTATATTTTTTAGACATTAAATAATATAATTTATTTAAGACACAATGATGATGGAGTAATTACCATATTAATAAAATATTAAAATAATTGGTATTATAAATATCCATACAAATGTAAATTGATACTTTTAATGAATTCCACTAATTTTCAAGGTTAATATGACATATTTTGGTTGATTAAATAATTTTTGTTGGAAGTAATCATGTTGTTATGATTTTCACCAAAAAACAAATACTAAATAGTGTCAAAATTGACATAATTGTGTTTTCAAAACAAATACAATTTTATTAATTGATATAATATTCATAAAAATCAAAGGATCAGACAAACTGATTAGATAAAGTTATATATATTAATAATTAACAACTTGGGTTTCTATTGTCTTATTATAGTAAGTTTATTAACTATATAATTTATAAATACTAAGAGACATGGTAAATGTCAAACTACTTAACAAATAGTTAAATCTTAAATATAAGGTTAATATGGTAAACTAAACCTATATAAAACCTATTGGTTTAGAGTTTTTTGATATAACCCCACCATAGCCTCTAAATAAATCATTTTGGATCCATTAGAAACTAAAAATGATAAAATGAAAAAATAATATTTCAAGCTTTTCCTAAAGTGACCGTCACCTCTCGTATAAAAGGGTACTTCAGATTCTCTTAAATTCACACCTCAAAATCCATTTGGATTAGACACACCCGACCCAAATATCCTCTCAACTATCCTAACTTCTACATAGATTCCTTACACTGAACATAAATATAACCTAAAAATCCATTTTGATCTACTCAAAAGGAAACACCCGAAGAAGAGGAAATAATTTTACCACCCTCTTTCAAGTTATTTTCTTCTTCCACTTCCTCTTTATTTGTTGTTTCCATGCCTAAATAATAAATTCAGTATCTTCTACATACTGTAATGTTATTATAAATATGGTAAAACCATATTTGTTATTCTATCCATCCTATAAATGACAAAGTCTCCAAACGTGCGTACGTACGACTTACCGTCTCCACATTGTGGTGTAGTCTGTTATTCAAACACTTAGTTATTTAGATGGGTATAATAATGAGAATAACACATGTAAATAATAAATTTAATATGTTAATTATTCTTTATATATTATATACAATCCAATTACATACGATTTCTCCATCAATATAATTATATTGTCGCTCGTGTGTGCCTACGGATTACCGTCACCACGAACGTGATAAGATTCATTCCCAATCGTAATCATTCAAGAATAACATTCCTTTTAGGATAAAAAATAATGTTTATGAATATAATATCATTATATATATGAATCAAATACATCCTATCCAGAATAAACATGGCTTACGTAACCAAGCATATAATGGAAAATGAATCAGTTAACACTCGAAACGATGATACTGCTAAAATATTATTAACAAAGAAATATTATAAGATCATATATGATATCATATTTATGTATATTATTCTTGTGTAATTTAATAACAATTTGTAACTATTATACAAGAAGTTTATCATACCATCAACTAAAGGAAATTACAAGGTAAGGGTTAATTATACAATCTCATTACTTATCTGAGGTTATTTATATGTAAGTATCTACTTGGACCTCTTTATCATATACATATATGTTTTGTTAAAAATGTAATTCAAAACATCGTTACTTTTTACTAGACTATGGGTTAAATTCATTTATACCCTTATTTGACCATATATGTTTTGAAATGAATCTTTTCGTCATTTTCCAAACATGGAACATTATAACCTTTTCGACAAAATTAAGGTATGAATGTCTTTTTTACATATATGGCGGGTGTGGCTATTTTCCATCGTTATTATATCGTCAAAGCTTCCTATGCAATCTTATAATAATATTTTCAAAAAAATTATTTTCTTTTATAACTATATAACTCTTAAATGATTTCAAAATAGAAAGAGATATTTATCTAAAAAAGTTTTGATTTCATCTATGCCAACATCCATTGATGGATTATTAGCTTATTTGAAGTTGATTTATTATGATACAGAAAATCCATATTGTATTGAAGGTTTTGTGATATTCATGACTATGGATGTGTAATTTTTACACCACTAATGGTTTATGGATATCATATTGAAATTTTATATGTTAGTTTTAATATGAATGTTTATGTTAGGTTTAAACCTTTTCATATGAGGAATTCATTGCACTTAGTAAGTGATGGGTGGACCCCGCACTGGCTCCTCGATGCATCAGTAGGTCTCATGAGACAACCTACTATCTTGTCACAATTCCATGAAACAATGTTATTTGTAGTCTTTGAACATGGCCTTTATTATTTGGTTATGATGTCTGGCATTATGCATCCCATCATTATAAAATTGGCTATTGATATTGCATGTGATTATTCGACTAGTATAATATCTATGTGACTAATTAAATGGAATTATTTGATTTATATTGGACATATTATGCATAAGTTAATGTTTGAAAATATTATGTTTTATTCTTATACATTTCATTAATTTTTTATTCTTATTTATGAATGTTTCTGCAATATTGGTATCCTTACTAAACATCTGAGCTCACACCTTTCAATGTTTTTTCCCAAGATATGAAGAAATGTTTTATGGTTGGCCTATAGGGATAGGATATGAATATATGTGTGGTAAATGGTGAAAAAAATTTGTTGATGTTTTCATTTCATGATGTAATGTCAGGTTTATGAATGTATCCAGTACTTCTAAGGCTACTAAACTGATCAGTATTTAGAGATTTGATCCCATATGATCATGCCAATGTTATATGATAATGCACCGACTCTGGGTATCTAGGGTCGGGGCATTACAGGAGCTATGCGAGAGCCATATGATATGATTTTGCATATATATGTGACGTCCCTCTGTAGAAGCCATTACAGAACTCCCTCCCACTACGGGGAGGTAATCCTAGAAACATATTTTGAAAGGATGTTCTGGTACTCTAACACTACTATTGGTAAGTGAAAACTCAAAATAACTACTACCATGAGGTTATGGCTGGCCGAATCCAGAGTGATTGGTTGCATCCCCCCCCTCCATATTCATGAGTTTATCCCGTGCAGACCGGGTTTCCTTTTTCATCGACGAATGAAACCCCATTCCAACATGATGGATATACCACATCCTTTTTCCTAAAATAGTCAATATGAGCATGATCTGGGGATGACCTATCCATACCCAAACTAACAATGTAAGGCCTCAACACTACCACCAAGAGGTTACAACCAAAACTCTCACCTCAAGGGTAAGATCACACCATCCGTATAAGTGTGATTTCCAATTCTCCTCCCATAGGTATATCCATACGTAAAGTTATATTAAACGGTTTAACCGGAAACTCTAAGTCTTGATCAAGAATTGTGATAAGGAATAATTAACACCTATGTCTCTAAATATGGAATCTAATATTAGACACATACCATACCTCAAATAATATATGGCTTTTTTTTGTCACACTGCTTAACCACATGAAACTAATCCCTTACCCTATCCTCCAAATCCCTAAGCCGGGTGGGGACCACATTGGGGTGGTGGTTATAACATTTTGAAAAGTATACCACCTCCTTCTGCTCTCGTAGCCCCACATCCAGGTCTGCTACACTATAGATTTACCTAAACCTCTCACATCCTCTTCTCAAAACATTTTCCACATCCATGACTTTATAAATTATGTTAGTTTCCTACTTCCCTGTAGAGACTCGAAGCTTGACATACATGGAAATTACATTACTTATGCAGAATAATTAATACATAAAAAAACAGACACACAAGGACCGTAATAGTTTAATGTCTTTGGAAACTTGGAACGTAATCTTCTAATCGTGGTGAAAGATCTTCAACACCTCCAATAAAGATCTTCCCCTTTTTTCTTACCTAAAAAATTTCTTTATATCCTGGGGAAAATAAAACATAAAAAGGGTGAGCTCAAATGCTCAGTAAGGTTAAGCATGGATAAAATAAAACATACCATATAAATCTGAACATAAAAACATGAACATAATGTTTAGACATCAAAAGCTTGAGCAATGACATAAAACATGGAAGAACGTAAGGAATAGATCATAAAGAAACATTAAGAATGATAAAATAGCATGGGAATAAAAAATGTAATTGTGGAAACCATTAAGAACATGTTATGATTTCCATAGTAGCCAAGGCATTGCTTCCAAGACCATCTTAGTGGACAAAGTCCCTTTCTGAATCGAGTTCACTCCTCGTTTCAGTTATGTAACACTGAACCGTATTAACATACCGTTTCAACCATGTCTATCTCATGAGATATAAATCATTACCTAATGAATTGGAGGTAGATATAGGTCCCACCCATCTCATAGTGAAATCATTCTTACTTGTGCCACAAAATAAACTTAAAACATTCATCATAACCCAAAGAATAAAATGGGTTTCATAAACATCATCCCATAATTTCATTATCCATATAAAACAAATGGACATTTAATCATAAGAAAATTGAACCATGTAAATCATAGAGACATTAAACTTGAATCATAAACATATCAAATAATTTCATCTTAGATGGAAAATGGTTTTGATAAAACATTTGAAATGAATTCTTGAGGAAAATATCCTTTCTTCATCAAAATCATTTTCTTTTCAATAAAAAATGTCATGCACTTTTAAAATAAAATTATTTTTGTTTAAAATAGTCATAAAATAATGTAGATTAAGCATCATGAAAATTAGGCATTATGAAACCGTAAAAATCCGTTCACGCCGTATAAGTTAAAAATAACATTCTCCTCGTACTTTTGTCGGAAAAGTCAAAAAAGTACCTCATAACGTAAACAAAAGAAAGATTCCTTACATACCATGTAGTAAAAGTCAAAAATGCGTAAAAGGGACTTTAAACATAAATGAAAACACTTTTATTAATCATTGACATGGATGATATAAATAACCCTGGTAAATACTTACGAGTAAGCAATCTCGGATAAAAATGAGATTTGCAAAATTATCCATAACCATAGGTTCGATATGCTTCGTACGTATCTGACCCCCCTGTATAATGATTTAAATAATGTTATTGACTTATTAAAGAATCATATTCATTGTTATGATATCATAAATGGTTCACTTATGACATTATATTACTCGTTATTTTGTAAATTCCATGTTAAAGAGCGTTTTGGGTAAAATCGTTTCATTTGTCGTCCGTGTTTTGACTTGTAATTATTCATATGATTACATAGATCATGATTAATTACATATATAATGTAAAACATGATTTATATATAATATATATTCAGAATATACATATATATAATAGAACGATAAATGGAAAAAAATACACCGTTCATGGAGACGGTAGGTCGTACGTACGCAAGAATGCTGTTTTCGTTTCCTTATTGAATTGAATGGAATTGTGTAGATGAAATACATATATATATATATATATAATTCCAGTATCATTATTATGTAATATATTTCACGATTACTTATTATATATACATTATAATCATTCATGAATCGTTAATCATTGAGAATGAATCTCATCGCGTCGTGGTGACGGTAGTCCGTACGTACGCACGAGCGATGATATCATTCCCATGATTGTGGATATGTATTGAAGTGTATGTATAATATTTCAGACTCAATATCACTTTACAATAATCATATATAATCATTATTTACACCATTATACCCATCCAAGTAAGGTGGTGGTGGAAAATAGATTACACCACGGCGTGGAGACAGTATTCTGAACGTACGCACGCATGGTGATTTCGTTTTCTGTAGGATGGATAGATGGTGAAATAGGGTTGTTTCATACTTATAATAACAGATCAGTATATGAATGATACTGATGTTATTACTTCATAATGAAACAAATAAATAAGAATAAGTAGAGGAAGAAATAAAGTTGAAAGAATCGGTAATGGACATTACCTCTTCATTGAACCGCCTCTTTGAGACCTCCTCTTAAGGCACTAAATTTGGTCTTTGAAGAAGACCAGGACCTCTAGGATGTTTCTAGGGAATTGGGGAAGTGAAATGGGCAGGGGTTGGCCGTGCTTGAAGGCTCAAATTGGTGTGAGGAGGAGAGGGAGGAGGTGCCCTTTTATAAGGGAGGAGAGGGGCACCTTTGGAAATATAAGAAATATTAGTTTATATTAAATCCCAAACACAAATAAAAACTTCTAAAATGACTCATATCCAAAGATTTGATGAGATAGGGTTGTAATATCATAATCCAATAAAATTTAGACATGTTAGAAATTTATATTAAACATTATCAACATGATTTATCCTTATTTAATCAATTTAATTTTATTTGTGGTAATAACATTCTAAATTTTAAATTACAACAAATAATTTTTTATTTGTTGTAAATTGTTCGTAATTGGATACTTTATAACTTTTTAGACTATATAAATTTAAATTTAAATTTTTTAAATATTTTTGTGATTTTTAAACAATTTTATAATATGATATTTTTATAAAATAACAATAGTGTCAATTTTGAAACTATTCATTTATTTGAATTTAAATAAAATATATACAGAAGATATGTTCGAAATAAAAGAATTAATAGATTCATAAAAGGTAATATTTGTATTTAAAATTAGTGTAGCACATAAAATAGTTCATATAATATTTATTTTATTATTTTTAAAACCATTTATTTTTTTATCTATTAATAAAATAATTACTACAACATTTTTTGTATAATTATTTAATATACCTATTTGTTGCATAAAAATTAAAAATTAAATCCAATGATAAATATAAATCTATTTCCCTTAACAATAATACTTTTACTAGAATTTATCATCTTAAAATCACAATATTTAAATTGTTATATTTATTAAATTATGGAGGTGACAACTTTGGCATCATTTAAAATAAAATAATATATGTGTCATAATCTCCTTAATAAGGATCAAAATGGTCAACAATTCGGCCTGTGGATTCTTAGGGTTTATATATACACTAATAATATGTTTTGTGCATATTTTTGGGCCTTTTGATATGTATTACTATTTCAATAAAAACTATATTATTTATTTTTTACTAAATAAATAATTTCTGCATCATTAATGAATAATATAATAATGTAATTAAATAACTCTTAAAAATTACAAATAAATTACCATGACAAAGAAAAACATTTTATCTTTCAAATGAGTATTTATAATATAATTTATATTCTGTATAAACTTATATTAAAAATACATTAATTATTAAAGTTGAGTGAGACATATTTCACTTTCTTTTAAATAAAATAAACTAAAGATATTAATCACCTCCAAGTGGGTTCTATTGGATTTCATTTCTTCCCAAATATGACTTAGGACAAATTATAATCATCCAATTGTATTAAGACATGTATTAGGATAAATTTATAATATTATATTTACTCTTAATTACCCAATTTACCTTTTACTATGTTAAATAAACTTTACAGTTATTACTATTCATAAAGCCAAAAATAAAAATTAGTATATTAATATAATTAGGACCCAATGATTCTAAATATGTAATCCATTTTTCCAAATTCAATACACAGATGTTGCTTAAATTAAATTAAATTTAATCCTGTTGTCGAAAGAAAACAGGTTTTTGTTTAAAACATTGCAAATGATTGAATTGATTTAACCTACGAATTCAAAGTAAAATCAAGTCTAATGACATACATTATATTAAATGGTAACAATATATTACATTTATACTTTAAAACCCTTCAATATTATAATTTAATCACATAAGTTATCACGATGAAAAAAGGTGTTTTTAATTTAAATATAGCGTGTTTTTACTATTCATTAAAATATGAAAGTTATCAGAATAATATGAAAAATTTATCCATGGTAAAATTTTATATCCTGATTCCAAATAATAATTTTATTTTCTAAAATTGAACTTATATACATGTCAAAAACTTGATTTAAATTGGGTGCACCATCAAAAGGCGACAAAACTGCATTTTTAAAAAAATACTTATTGTACCTGAAAATTTTATTTTGTTCTTATACCATGTTGTAGAAAATGTGTAAGATGAATAATAATGTTATAAAATTAAAAATGTAATTAATACTATTCATAACGGCTAGTTCATAAAAAAATATAATAATATATCGTTGTTTAGTAAAACTCGGTATTGCATACAACACACGCTATCGAGGAAGGTCGTGATTGCGTGTAACGTAAGCCAAGTCAGGGTTGCGTGTTGTGAAAAAATCCATTATTATTTCGTATAACACAATCCATCCGTATTTCATTTATACATTGAATATATATATATATATATATACTGAATGTTGCATAGAATGAATATTATAAAATGAACTTGAAATTGTGTGTAACACAATCTAAGAATAGTGTTCTGTATACTTCAAGCTAATACAGTGCAGCATATAGAACAAGATAATCATTTTGTATCATAAAACACATGACATCAAATAAATTAAAAAGAATACTTATCATAAAATATCAGGTTGTTACATTCTACCCCCTTAAAATGAATTTCGCCCTCGAAATTTGTCGGGGTTATACATGGTTTTCTAATTGAAAGTTTCTTTAATTTCAACACACATCGTAAAATGAAATACCAAAAAATAACTTTAAACACTAAATTATGAAACGTAACGGTTACCCAAATTAACTAATCGATGGTTTTCCACATAGGAGATCATAGGTGAAAATATGGATATGGAAGAAAAATCTAACCATCATGTTCTGATGGAAAGTGGTAGAGGACATGGCTATGAAAAAGCCAACAATCAAAAAGCCATAAATTTGTGATGATATAAGTTACCATTTGATTCATCGGATATAAGAGCACTAGGAAAACATTTTTGGATTTCAATATCATTTACCTATAGTTGAAAATTTTGAATTAGAAGAAATACTTGCTTGATTTTGGTACAATCTCACTGATGTTCGTGCTTTGAACAATTTTACACTTCATCTATTAAAGAAATGAAGTTGAATTTGTTATTAATGAAGTGTTAACAGATCATGTGATAGAATGATGGGTCATTCCATCTATTTCAAACAAAAGGTTAGAAAAGGTTATCAAATATACATAAGTCCATCTATGGTGAGGTTAATCATATATGATTCCAAAAATGAACTTATACTTCACTATCATACAGCTTAATAAAATAAAACTAGTTTCTACTAACCAGGGACTTCTTGTAGGCCAGTGGTATGTGATAAAGGCCAGTCACACTTCAGTTGTGGGTTCGATTCCCATAGCCCTGTCCGACGCGATGGGCTCTCGCCCGTCCTGCAGGTTGTCCTTTTTGTAAAACTAAATTACTATAACATCCCATCAATAATATCAAAAAAAGTTCTATCCTTAAACAATACTAACATATGACCATCATAATCCATTCCAATCATTAGGCTTATCTAAAATACTTTGGTCCAAGATCATAGTATAAAGAAAATGATTACTTGAAATGTCACATAACAATCATGTGAATGTCATCATTTATCCCCAATATATCATAATATATATCTTGTTGGTCAAATTACAAACATGTCAATACCTTAATCATGTATTCTCTTGAAGAATGAATACCCATTGAACCATATTGAAAACATGAATGTTGTTAAATTTTAACACATTCCACATACCAAAATCCCAAAAATTCTTTATACTCAAACCATAGTAAAACTTAGTCCTTATAGCAGTCATGAGCTCATGAATTCAATCAAACATCTAATCATCTTATTATCCTTTCATTATGTGCATATCATCTACTTTCCAAAAATATCTGAATTAACCTTTCATGGTTACCGGTACCATTGAACATATAATTTAAAATACTTTAGAAAAAAATAGTGTAACAATCCTTAGATGATTCTTTATTCCATAGTACCATACATTATTTTTTATAAACATGCAATCATTCCACTAACTTCTTAAACCACTGACTGAGCTTCATCATTTCTTTCACCTCATATTTCATTTGTAGTCTCTTCATCATCATCCACATAAATACTACTCATATGACCATGATGATTCTCTTCATGAGATTTTCCCTTAGAGAATTTGTTTGCAAAATTCCCAAACATTCCACATTTAAAACATTTAATCATTGTTGATGTCGTAGAAATACCATTATCCTTGTCCATAGTGTTAATTGAACATTTTCCTTTGCGCTTAATGGCTTTGTGTCCTTCTTTTCCACACCTAAAGCATCTTCTAGTTCCTTTGAAACATTCTCCATGCTGCCTCTTCCCACATGATTTACAAGAGGGAAATTGAACTCTCTTTCCTCTATGATCATCATGAAACACCATATTTCTCTAATTATCTGAGTTGGGAAACTTACCAAAGATGATATTATTGATCATAATATGAGATTTCTGATTTGGAATATTAACGATGTTTGGACTTCCTAATCCCGTTTCATTTGGTTTCTCATGAAGAATATCATTCCATTTTCCGTCATATCCTCCATTATCGTGAATATTCCTGTTTCCATCCATTTTCTAAAACCCAAAATGAATAGTGTGAGAGGAAAAAATCATTCTAGGGAAAAAAACATATCAAAGGGGGAGTACCCTCAATATATAACATATTAGGTTAAATTATAAGAACGTTACCATAATTCTAGGACTATATCCTATACGTATACTTATCCTTAGGGACATCCCTAAACATTCCTTAGAAATATCTCTAGGGATCTCACTAATTTTTTCGCATCCTAGTTTCCAAAGGTTAACTAATCCTTTCCTCTGATACCATCTGTAGAGACCCGAAGCTTGAAATACATGGACATTACATTACTTTTCCAGAATACTTAATACATAACAAAAACAGACACACAAGGACTGTAATAGTTTAGTGTCTTTGGAAACATGGAACATAATCTTCTAATCGTGGTGAAATATCTTTAACATCTCCCATAAAGTTCATGACCTTTTTTTCTTACCTAAAACCTTTCTTTATATCTTGGGGAAAAGAAAACATAAAAATGGTGAGCTTAAATTCCCAATAAGGGTAAGAATGTATAATATAAAACATACCATATACATTTGAACTTAAAAACATGAACATAATGTTTAAACATAAAAAGCATTAGCAATGACATAAAACAAGGAAGAACGCAAGGCATAGATCATAAAGAAACAATAAGAATGATAAAATATCATGGGAATAAAACATTTAATTATGGCAACCATTATTCACATGTTATGATTTCCATAGTAGCCAAGTCATTGCTTCCAAGACCATCTTAGTGGAAAAATTCCCTTTCTGAATCGAGTTCACTCCTCGTTTCAATCCTGTACAACTGAACCAGATTAACTTACCGTTCCAGCCATGTCTATCTCATTAGATATAAATCTTTACCCAATGCATCAGAGGGAGATATAGGTCCCACCCATCTCATAGTGAAATCATTCTTAATTGTGCCACAAAATAAACTTAAAACATTCATCATAACCCAAAGAATAAAATGGGTTTCATAAACATCATCCCATCATTTCATAATCCATATAGAACAAATGGACATTTCATCATAAGAAAAGTGAACCATTTAAATCGTAGATACATTAAACTTGAAACATACGCATATCAAATAATTTCATCTTAGATGGAAAATGGTTTTGATAAAACATTTGAAATGAATTCTTCAGGAAAATATCCTTTCTTCGTGAAAATCATTTTTCTTTCAAAAAAATACCATGCACTTTTAAAATAAAAGTATTTTGTTGAAAATAGTCATAAAATCATGTAGAGTAAGCTTCATGAAAATTAGGCGTTATGAAACCGTAAAAATCCGTTCACGTCGTATAAGTTAAAAATAACATTCTCCTCGTACTTTTGTCGAAAAAGTCAAAAAAGTACCTCATAACGTAAACAAAAGAATGATTCCTTACATACCATGTAGTAAAAGACTAAATGGGTAAAAAGGAATTTAAACATACATGAAAACACTTTTACAAAACATGGACATGGATGACATAAATTACCCCAGTAAATACTTACGAATAAGCAATCTCGGATAAAATGAGATTTGTAAAATTATCCCTTACCTTAGGTTTGATATGCTTCGTACACATCTAAGCCCCCTGTATAATTATTTAAATAATGTTATTGACTTAATACAGAATCATATTCATTGTTATGATATCATATATGGTTCACTTATGACTTTAAATTACCAGTTCTTTTGTAAATTCATGTTAAAGAGCGTTTTGGGTAAAATTGTTTCATTTGTCGTCCGTGTTTTGACTTGTAATTATTCATATGATTACTCAGATCATGTTTACATACATCCAGAATTTAAAACATGTTTTATATATAATATATATTCATAATATACATATATATAATAGATCTATAAATGGAAATAAATACACAGTTCATGGAGACGATAGGTCGTACGTTCGCATGAACGTTGTTTTCGTTTCCTTATTTAATTGAATGAAATTCAGTAGATGACATACATATATATATACATAATTCCAGTATCATTATTATTTCATATATTTAATTATTAATTATTATATATACTTTATAGTCATTCATTAATGGTTAATCATTGAAAATGAATCTCATCGCATTGTCGAGACGGTAGTCCGTACGTACGCACGAGCGATGATATCATTCCCATGATCGTGGAATTGGATTGAAGTGTATGTATAATATTTCAGAATCAATATAAATTTACAATAATCATATATAATCATTATTTACACCATTATACCCATCCATGTATGGTGGTGTTGGAAAATAGATTACACCACGATATGGAGACTGTATTCCGTACGTACGCACGCGCGGTGATTTTGTTTTCTGTAGGATGGATAGATTGTGAAATAGGGATGTTTCATACTAATAATAACATATCAGTATATGAGTGATACTGATGCAATTACTTCATAATGAAACAACTAAATAAGAATAATTATAGAAAGAAATAAAGTTGAAAGAATCGGTAACGGACATTACCTCTTTTTTGAAGCGCCTCTTTGAGACCTCCACTTAAGGCAATAAAATTGGACTTTGAAAAAGACCTGAACCTCTATGATATTTCTATGGAAGTGGGTTAGTGAAATGGGCGGGGTTTTGCCGAGCATGAAGGCTCAAATTGCTGTGAGGAGGAGAGGGAGGAGGTGCCCATTTATAAGGGAGGAGAGGCGCACCTTTAGAAATAAAAGAAATATTTGCTTATATTAAATCTCAAACCCACATGAAATCTTCCAAAATGACTCATATCCGAAGAATAGATGTGATAGGGTTGTATTATCATAAAACAATAAAATTTAGATATGTTAGGAATTTATTTTAAACATTATCAACATGATTTATCGTTATATAATCAATTTAATTTTATTTGTGGTAATAACATTCTAAATTTTAAATTACAATAAATAATTACTTATTTGTTGTGAATTGTCCGTAATTAGTTACTTTATAAAATTTTAGAACATATAAATTTAAATTTATAAGTTTTAAATATTTTTGTGATTTTTAAACAATTTTATAATATGATATTTTTATAAAATAATATTAGTGTCAATTTTGATAGTATTCATTTTTTTGAAATTAAATAAAATATATACAGAAGATATGTTCGAACTAAAAGAATTAATATATTAATAAAAGGTCATATGTATATATAAAATTAGTGGAGCACATAAAATAGTTCATATAATATTTATTTTATTATTTTTAAAACCATTTATTTGGTTTATCTCTTAATAAAATAATTACTACAACATTTTTGTATAATTATATAATATTCATATTTGTTTCATAAAAATTAAAACTAAACTACTATGATAATGATAAATCTATTAACCTTCACAATAATACTTTTACTCGAATTTATCATCTTAAAATCACAACATTTAAATTGTTATATTTATTAAATTATGAAGCTGACAACTTTGGCATCATTTAAAATAAAACAATATAAGTGTCATAATCGCCTTAATAAGTATCAAAATGGTCAACAATTTGGCCAGTGGATGATTAGGGTTTATATATACACTAATAATAAGTTTTGTGCAGATTTTTGGGCCTTTTGATATGTATTAATATTTCAATAAAAACTATATTATTGATTTTTCACAAAATAAAGAATTTCTCCATCATTAATGAATAATATAATAATGTAATTAAATAAGTCTTAAAAATTACAAATAAATTACCATGACATAGAAAAACATTTTATCTTTCAAATGAGTATTTATAATAGAATTTATATTCTATATAAACTTATATTAAAAATACTTTAATTTTTAAAGTTGAGTGAGACATATTTCACTTTCCTTTAAATAAAATAAACTAAAGATCTTAATCACCTCCAAGTGGGTTATAATGGATTCGATTTCGACCCTAATATGACATAGGACAAAATATAATCATCCAATTGTATTAAAACAAGTAATAGGATAATTTTATAATAATATATTTACCCTTAATTACCCAATTTACCTTTTACTATTGTAAATAAACATTACCGTTGTTACAATTCATAAAGCCCAAAAATAAAAAGTAGTATATTAATATAATTTGGACCCACTGATTCCAAATATGGAATACATTTTTCCAAATTCAATACACAGAAGTTGCAAAAATTGAATTAATTTATTCCTATTTTCGAAAGAAAATGGGTTTTTGTTTTAAACATTGCAATAGATTGAATTTATTTAACCTTTGAATTCAATGTAAAATCAACGATAATGAAATACATTATATTAAATGGTAAAAATATATTCTATTTATACTTTTAAACCATTCAATATTATAATTTAACCACATAAGTTATTACGATGAAAAAAGTTGTTTTTAATTAAAATATAGCCTGTTTTTACTATTCATTAAAATATGAAAGTTATCAGAATAATATGACAAATTTATCCAAGGTAAAATTTTATATCCTGATTCCAAATAATAATATTATTTTTGTAAAATTGAACTTATATACATTTCAAAAACTAGATATAAATTGGGTACTCCATCAAAAGGCGGCAAAACTACATTTTTTAAAAAATACTTATTTTACCCGAAAAATTTTATTTTGTTCTTATACCATGTTATAGAAAATGGGTAAGATGAATAATAATGTTATAAAATTAAAAATTTAGTTAATAATATTCATAACTTCTAGTTCATAATAATATTATAATAATATATCATAGTTTAGTAAAACCTGGTATTGCGTACAACACACGCTATCGAGGAAGGTCGTGATTGCGTGTAATGTTAGCCATGTCAGGGTTGCGTGTTGTGAGAAAATACTTTATTATTTCGTATAACATAATCCAACCATATTTCATTTGTACATTGAATATACGTTTATATATATATACATTCAATGTTGCGTAGAATGACTATTATAAAACGAACTTGAAATTGTGTGTAACACAATCGAAGAATACTGTTGCGTATACTTCAAGATAATACTGTGTGGTATATATCACAAGATAATCTTGTTGTAGCATAAAACACATGGCATCTAATAAATTAAAAATAATACTTATCATAAAATATCGGGTTGTTACATTCTACCACCCTTAAAATGAATTTCGCCCTCGAAATTCGTCTGGGTTATACATGGTTTTCTAATTGAAAGTTTCTTTAATTGCATCACACATCGTAAAATGAAATACTAAAACATAACATTAAACACTAAAGTATGAAACGTAATGGTTACCCAAATTGACTAATCAATGGGTTTCCACATAAGAGAACATAGGTGAAAATATGGATATGGAAGAAAAATCTAACCATCAAGTTCTGATGGAGAGTTGTAGAGGACATGGCTATGGAAAAGAAAAAAATCACAAAGCCATAAATTTGTGATGATCTATGTTACCATCTGATTCATCGGATATAAGAGCACTAGGACAACATTTTTGGTTTTCATTATCATTTCCCTAAAATTGAAAATTTTGAATTAGAAGAAATACTTGCTTGATTTTGGTACAATCTTACTGTTGTTCATTCTTTGAACAATTTTACACTTCATATCCTAAAGAAATGAAGTTGAATTTGTTATTCGTGAAGTTTTAACAGATCATGTGATAGAATGATGGGTCATTCTGTCAGTTTCAAACAAAAGGTTAGAAAAAGTTATCAAATATACATAAGTCCATCTATGGTGAGGTTAATCATATACGATTCCGAAAATGAACTTATACTTCATATATCATACCGCATAATAAAATAAAACTATTTCCTACTAACCAGGTACTTACTGTAGTCTAGTGGTATGCGATAAAGGCCAGTCACGCTTCAGTTGTGGGTTCGATTCCCACAGCCTTGTGCGACGCGATGGGTTGTCGCCCATCCTGCAGTTTGTCCTTTTTCTAAAACTACATTACTGTAACATGCCATCAATAATATCAAAAAAAAGTTATATCCTTAAAAAATAATAACGTATTTCCAACATAATCCATTCAAATCATTAGGCTTATCTAAAATACTTCCGTCCAAGCACATAGTATAAAGAAAATGATTACTTGAAATGTCACATAACAATCACGTGAATGCCATCATTTATCCCCAATAAATCATATGATATATCGTGTTGGTCAAATTACAAACATTTGAATACCTTAATCATGTATTCTATTGAAGAATGAATACCCATTGAACCTTAGTGAAATCATAAATGTTGTTAAATTTTAACACATTCCACATACCAAAATCCCAAAAATTCTATATTATCAAACCATAGTATCATTTAGTCCTTATAGCAGTCATGAGCTCATGAATACAATCAAACATCTCATTATCTTCTTATCCTTTCACTATTTGCATATCATCTACTTTCCAAAAATATCTCAATTAACCTTTCAGGGTTACCAATACCATTCAACATATACATTCAAATAATTTAGGAAAAAAATAGTATAACATCCCTTAGATGATTCTATATTCTATAGTATCATACATTATTTTTTATAAACATACAATCATTCCACTAATTTCTTAAACCACCGACTGAGCTTCATCATTTATTTCATCTCATATTTCATTTGTAGTCTCTTCATCATCATCCACATAAATACTACCCATATGACCATGCTTATTCTCTTCATGAGATTTTCCCTTAGTGAATTTGTTTTCATAATTCCCATACATTCCACATTTAAAAAATCTAATCATTATTGATGTCATAGAAATACCATTATCCTTTTCCATGGTGTTAACTGATCCTTTTCCTTTGCACTTACTGGATTTGTGTCCTTCTTTTCCACACCCGAAGCATCTTCTAGTTCCTTTGATACTTTCTCCCTGATGCCTCTTCCCAAATGATTTACATTAGGTAAATTGAACTTTCTTTCCTATATGATCATCATGAAACTCCATCTTTCTCTTATTATCTGAGTTGGGAAACTTACCAAAGTTGAGATTATTGATCATATTTTGAGATTTCTGATTAGGGATAATAATGATGTTTGGACTTCCAAACATGGTTTCATTTGGTTTCTCATAATGAATATCATTCCATTGTCTATCATATCCTCCATTATCATGAATATTCCTGAGTCTAGCCATTTTCTAAAACCCAAAAAGAATAGTGTGAGAGGCAAAAATCATGTTAGGGAAAACAACATAGTAAAAGGGCATTACCCTCAATATCTAACAACTTAGGTTAAATTATAAGATCATTACTGTAATTCTAGGACTATATCCTATACATATACTTATCCTTAGGGACATCCCTAGACATACCTCAAAAATATCTCTAGGTATCTCACTAACGTTTTCGCATCCTAATTTCCAATGGTTAACTAATCCTTTACTCTGATACCAACTATAGAGACCCGAATCTTGACATACATGGACATTACATTACTTTTTCGGAATACTTAATACATAACAAAAACAGACACACAAGGACCATAATAGTTTAGTGTGTTTGGAAACATGGAACGTAATCTTCTAATCATGGTGAAAGATCTTCAACATCTCCCATAAAGATCTTCCCCTTTTTTTTCTTAACTAAAAACTTTCTGTATATCCTGGGGAAAAGAAAACATAAAAAGGGTGAGCTAAAATGCTCAGTAAGTGTAAACGTTGATAAAATAAAACATACCGTATACATTTCAACTTAAAAACATGAACATAATGTTTAAACATAAAAAGCTTGAGGAATGACATAAAACATGGAAGCATGTAAGGCATAGATCATAAAGTAACAATAAGAATGATAAAATAGCATGGGAATAAAACATGTAATTGTGGAAACCATTAAGCACATGTTATGATTTCCATAGTACCCAAGGCATTACTGCCAAGACCATCTTAGTGGAAAAAGCCTCTTTCGGAATCGAGTTCACTCCTCATTTCAGTCCTGTAACACTGAACTTGATTAACTTATCATTTCAACCATGTCTATCTCATGAGATATAAAGCATTACCCAATGTATTGTATGGAGATATATGCCCCACCCATCTCATAGTGAAATCATTTTTACTTGTGCCACAAAATAATCTTAAAACATTCATCATAACCCAACGAATAAAATGGGTTTCATAAACATCATCCCATCATTTCATAATCCATGTAAAACAGATAGACATTTCATCAGAAGAAAAGTGAACCATGTAAATCATGGAGACATTAAACTTGAAACATACACATATCAAATAATTTCATCTTAGATGGAAAATGGTTTTGATAAAACATTTGAAATGAAAATTTGAGGAAAATATCCTTTCTTTGTCAAAATCATTTTCTTTTCAAAAAAAATGCCATGCACATTTAAAATAAAAGTATTTTGTTGAAAATAGTCATAAAATCATGTAGAGTAAGCTTCATGAAAATAAGGCGTTATGAAACTGTAAAAATCCGTTCACTTCGTATAAGTTAAAAATAACTTTCTCCTCATACTTTAGTCGGAGAAGTCAAAAAAGTACCTCATAACATAGACAAAATAAAGATTCCTTACATACCATGTAGTAAAAGTAAAAAATGGGTAAAACGTACTTTAAACATACATGAAAACACTTTTCTAAAACATATATATTGATGATATAAATAACCCCAGTAAATACTTACGAATAAGCAATCTCGGATAAAAATGAGATTTGCAAAATTATCCCTTACCTTAGGTTCGATATGCTTCGTACTTATCCATACCCCCTGCATAATGATTTAAATAATGTTATTGACATATTAGAGAATCATATTCATTGTCATGATATCATATATGGTTCACGTATCACATTATATTACCCGTTCTTTTGTAAATTCCATGTTAAAAAGTGTTCTGGGTAAAATCGTTTCATTTGTCATCCGTGTTTTCACTTGTAATTATTCATATGATTACATAGATCTTGTTTACCTACATCCAGAATGTAAAACATGATTTATATATAATATATATTCAGAATATACATATATATAATAGATCGATAAATGGAATGAAATACAATGTTCATGGAGACGGTAGGTCGTACGTACGCATGAACGCTGTTTTTGTTTCCTTATTGAATTGAATGGAATTAAGTAGATGACATAAATATATATATACATAATTACAGTATCATTATTATGTCATATATTTCATGATTACTTATTATATATACTTTATAATCATTCATGAATGGTTAATCATTGAGAATGAATCTCATCGCGTCGTGGAGACTGTAGTCCGTACATACGCACGAGCGATGATATCATTCCCATGATCCGGGAATTGTATTGAAGTGTATGTATAATATTTCAGAATCAATATAACATTACAATAATCATATATTATCATTATTTACACCATTATACCAATCCAAGTAAGGTGGTGGTCAAAAATAGATTACACCATGGCGTAGAGACGGTATTCCGTACGTATGCACACGCGGTGATTTCGTTTTCTGTAGGATGTATAGATTGTGAAATAGTGTTGTTTCATAATTATAATAAAATATAATTATATGAGTGATACTGATGTTATTACTTCATAATGAAACAGCTAAATAAGAAGAAGTAGAGGAAGAAATAAAGTTGAAAGAATCGGTAACAAACATTACATCTTCTTTGAAGCGCCTCTTTGAGACCTCCTCTTAAGGGACTAAAATTGGTCTTTGAAGAAGAAAAATTCCTCTAGGATGTTTCTAGAGAAGTGGGGAAGTGAAATGGTCAGGGGATGGCCGAGCTTGAAGGCTCAAATTGGTGTGAGGAGGAGAGGGAGGAGGTTCCCTTTTATAAGGGAGGAGAGGGGCACCTTTGGAAATATAAGAAATATTAGTTTATATTAAATCCAAAACCCACATAAAAACTTCCAAAATGACTCATATCCGAATATTAGATGAGATAGGGTTGTAATATCACAAAACATTAAAATTTAGACATTTTAAGAATTTTTTTTAAACATTATCAACATGATTCATTCTTATTTAATCAATTTAATTTTATTTGTGCTAATAGCATTCTAAATTTTAAATTATAAAAAATAATTACTTATTTGTTGTGAATTGTCCGTAATTGGATACTTTATAAAATTATAGACCATATAAATTTAAATTTATAATTTTTAAATAATTTTGTGATTTTTAAACAATTTTATAATATGTTATTTTTATAAAATAACAATAGTGTCAATTTTGACACTATTCATTTATTTGAATTTAAATAAAATATATACAGAAGATATGTTCGAACTAAAAGAATTAATAGATTCATAAAAGTTCATATGCATATATAAAATTAGTGGAGAATATATGATAGTTCATATAATATTTATTTTTTTACTTTTAAAACCATTTATTTTTTTTATCTCTTAATAAAATAATTACTACATCATTTTTGTATAATTATTTAATATACTTAATTGTTACATAGAAATTAAAAATAAAATCCTATGATAAAGATAAATCTATTAACCTTCAAAATAATAATTTTACTCGAATTTATCATCTTAAAATTACAATATTTAAATTGTTATATTTATTAAATTATGAAGGTGACAACTTCGGCATCATTTAAAATAAAATAATATAAGTGTCATAATCGTCTTAATAA
This sequence comes from Viscum album, assembly GCA_963277665.1. Lineage (NCBI taxonomy): Eukaryota > Viridiplantae > Streptophyta > Magnoliopsida > Santalales > Viscaceae > Viscum > Viscum album. The sequence goes on from OY728165.1 coordinate 294,854,065, forward strand.
GGATCCAAATGGTCACAAATTCGGCCAATGGATGATTAGGGTTTATATATACACTAATAATAAGTTATGTTCAGATTTTTGGGCCTTTTGATATGTATTACTATTTCAATAAAAACTATATTATTGATTTTTCACTAAATAAATAATTTCTGCATTATTAATGAATAAGATAATAAGGTAATTAAATAACTCTTAAAAATTACAAATAAATTACCATGACAAAGAAAAACATTTTATATTTCAAATTAGTATTTATAATATAATTTATATTCTTTATAAACTTATATTAAAAATACATTAATTATTAAAGTTGAGTGAGGCATATTTCACTTTCTTTAAATAAAATAAACTAAAGATCTTAATCACCTCCAAGTGGGTTATAATGGATTCCATTTCGACCCAAATATGACTTAGGACAAATTATAATCATAAAATTGTATTAAGGAAAGTATTATGATAATTTTATAATATTATATTTACCCTTAATTACACAATTTACCTTTTACTATGGTAAATAAACTTTACCGTTGTTACTATTAATAAAGCCCAAAAATAAAAAGTAGTATATTAATATAATTTGGACTCACTGATTCCAAATATGGAATCCATTTTTCCAAATTCAATACACAGAAGTTTCAGAAATTATATTAAATTTAATCCTCTTGTCGAAAGAAAACAGTTTTTTGTTTAAAACATTGCAAAAGATTGAATTTATTTAACCTACGAATTCAATGTAAAATAAAGGCTAGTGACATACATTATATTAAAAGGTAAAAATACAATCTATTTATACTTTAAAACCATTCAATATTATAATTTATCCACATAAGTTATTATGATGAAAAAAGTTGTTTTTAATTAAAATATTGCGTGTTTTTACTATTCATTAAAATATGAAAGTTATCAGAATAATATGAAAAATTTATCCAAGGTAAAATATTATATCCTGATTCCAAATAATAACTTTATTTTGTACAATTGAACTCATATACATGTAAAAAACTAGATTTAAGGTGGGTGCGCCCTCAAAAGACGACAAAACTGCAATTTTTTAAAAATACTTATTTTACCTGAAATTTTTTTTTTGTTCTTATAACATGTTCTAGAAAATGTGTAAGATGAATAATAATGTTATAAAATTCAATTTTTAGTTAATACTATTCATAACGACTAGTTCATAATAATATTATAATAATATATCTTTGATTAGTAAAACCCGGTATTACGTACAACACACGTTATCGAGGAAGGTTGCGATTGCGTGTAATGTAAGCCAAGTCAGGGTTTTGTGTTGTGAAAAAATCCTTCATTATTTCTTATATCATAATCCAACCATATTTAATTTATACATTGAATATATATATATATACACTCAATTTTTCGTAGCATGACTATTATAAAACGAACATGAAATTTTGTGTAACACAATTTAAGAATAGTGTTGCCTATACTTCAAGATAATACAGTGTGGAATATAGAACAATATAATCTTTTTGTATCATAAAACACATGACATCAAAAAAATTAAAAATAATACTTATCATAAAATATCGGGTTGTTACATTCCCTACTATTGACATTCAATGTATGTATCTACTTAGGAAGAGAATTTTCAACCACACTGGTTATCTCTAGAACCCTAAAATAAGTAGGAATTCACATAGGAATAGTTCTATCTGGGATATCCCTAATCACATCTCACTCATAGGTCTGAGCCCTGAAAAATGCGATTTATCATATTCATAGTGTACTTGGAATGGTCAGTACACCTCGACGAATACTCAATTACCGACTTGTCATCCTATTGAAACAATTGAATCCCTTGGGAACAAAAAAACCCTTTGTATTTTATAAAAATATTCCCCCTTCTCTGAGGAACGTTCTCAAGATTTGTCCATTGAAAAGTCACATCATCGTAAGATAAGGGTAATCTAAACCATGTCATTTCCCTACTGAGCCATGAAAAATGATCACTACAAGGAATACCATCTGATCTAATGGTGTCCAGGATAGATGGAAACTCAATCACCACCTCACTGAGACTATACATTTCCTCTACGAGTATAACCGATTGTAACTACTAACCAGCAGGAAGTGGTATTGTTGGGACACCACCGGAAGGTACCAATTCAAGAAAATGTCCTTGTACTGAAGCCTCATCACTCTGTGGATCATCCTCATGGTCACGCATTGGAATCCAAGATGGATATCTGTGTCAAGGCATCTTGAAAGAGAATCAAGATGATGCACTATCGATAATTTATTCCTCGTTAGACAACTCCAAAGATATCAAGAGAAAAAATAAATTCAAAACACATACAACTAGTGTTTTCGTGTACCGAGTCTAAAAACAGATTACATGGTCTTGGTGTATCGATATTCCATCCGTAGAACAAACACTAGACTCCCTGGAATAAATCCAAACTCTAGACACTTAATACTATTTCCCCATTGAAAATATCATAGTCTTAGTTCTTCAGTATAACCGACCCCTTTGATACCACTTTGTCACGACCCATTCCCTGGGGCTCATGCCTTGACTACCCCATTCCCGCCATCTAAAGGACAGGGGTTGGCAACTAGAACTAGAAAGGAATATCCAAAAAATGGGAAGTCATTGACTTTAATCATATACAACCATAAAATAGGTACATAGAAAAAGTAAACCACATAGTCAAACTGCTGAAGTAAAAGTGTGAACTGAAAGTAAGGGTCCAGAATACAAACCAAACTAATAGAAAATAAAATAAACAGGGAAATCATCTCCAAAGGGAATATGACAAGGATCCTACCTGAAGGGTTGGTAAAGCTCATCAAAACAGCTCTCCATGTTAACTGGTCACCTTCATGCAACGTATGGTACTGACTCCCTAACCTCGGTCAAATTTTTTTGTTGTCTGTACAAGACACAACAAGGTGTGGGTGAATCCCATGTAGGGGTGATTATAACAAAACATAGTACGGACCTCGAGACCCCCGAAGGTCTCCTAGAATTCAACGAAGGATAGAACCACAATTTATGATCCCAATCAAAATGAACAAGTAAAATAATCCTCTAAAACTAGGTATATTACTTAATGAATATGAATAAATATCATTAGTCATAAAACAAAATCATCTTATTATGTTGAGAGGCTTTTTCTACTAAACCAAACTAGGTTTCTAGGTGATAACCCCCAGAGGATGGCTAGGTTCTGACCCATATAGGATCTATAGGTGCGTACCCATAGAGGTACGCTAGGTGCTGACCCACAGAGGATCTCAAGGTGATGACTCACAGTGGAATGTTAGGTGTTGGCCCATGAAGGATCACAGCATGCTGACACACAATGGATCCCTAGGTGCTGACCCAGAGTGGATCGCTAGGTGATGACCAAGAGAGTATCACTATGAATTGAACCATAGAGGGTTTCTACATGCTGAAACACATATGATCGCTACGTGTTGACCTACATAGGATCACTATCGGCTGACTAACTGAGGATCATTATTCCTTCATCACGTCACTACCAGCCACTGGATTCCTGCACTAAGAACGATTGATTTCTAGAGAATCTTCTCCAGAATCCATCTGTCATATCTTAATCACCATAAAATCCCATGAAGATGTATCTCGATGAACCGTAATGTCATATGGTTTCCAATGCAACAGATGACCCATTATTTGGACACCCGACTTGTAAGTTATAGGCATTTTAGTGTCGAGGGCCTGGTTGGTTTCGGGTTCAATCCAACCCTACCATACTCTTACATTCTACATAACATAAGTGGAGTATCTCAAAAGAACCACCTCATCCTAAGGTTTCATGTTCCGAAAAATCTTCGTCAAACTAACAACTGGTTTATAAGATGCTAACATTTAAGAAAAACTGGGCCGTGAAGGGTCTAGGGCAGTTCCGACCCTGTTGGACAGAACCAACCTGGCTTTCTAGGCCCGACCCAAACTGGCTAGGCCCAGTATAACCCCCTAGGATATGGGCTTGGCCGGATATATTTGGGCTAGGCAAGTTCGGTAGTGGGTTCGGCCTAGCCTACATGGCTAGGCGCAGCCCGCTAGGCCACTGCACTAGCCCAACCCAATTGCAGGGGGCGGCCCATGAGCTGGACGCAGGGGTCCACACCCCTTCCGAATAGACTATACTCTGTTCAGTTCTTCAAACATGTAATTTCTGGAGAGTTCCTCCACCCCCAAAAGATCGGTCCATTGGAATGGTCCATGGAGGGACCAGCTATATGGGTCCACCTCCACTATAACGAGAGCTACGAGACTTCCTTCGCGGTGTGCTGTTGTGGTGCGTCGTTCCCTGTCAATGCATCTGATGTCAGCCAGCCACCCCTATCGGATGCGAAACCTCCGATAACCAACAACTCATCGCATCCAACTTGTGCCAGCTCTCGAATCCTCCGGTTGTCGGCGTCACCGCACCGACAGAGCTTCCACAGGCCTCCGGTGAAGTTCTGAAGGTTCATTTTCATTTCATACTATGCCTACGAGCTTTTTGGGATGATTCCATCATAGCATGCCCCCCCGTTTCATCTTTCCCCCATGCTGGTAAATCACCCACGATGAAATGAATCAATACCGAGATCGGCTGAGTGTATGGTACTTGTTCAGTCAGGCCCATGCCCTCCACATTAGCATTATAATATGGGAATATTATTTAACCATAATAACTCCCTTAATGTAACCCCAAATTATCCTCTCACATAAAATAATGAAATGTGGATCAACCCATTGGACGGTTAATCCATGTTCTTCATAATATTCATGAACAAGAAAAAGAGAGGAATTAAGAAAATAACCCCTATCTTGAATTCGTTAGAAGGATCTACAGATGAGGAAGAATGCCTCTAATGGTGTTCATCAGCATTTTCCATCACCCTATTGATTCCTCCAAAAATTGTCTCTCGATCATCATTCTTCATTGAAGTGGAAAGTCTTAGGCATTTCATCACAGCCTCCTCTTGTAGCTCTCCCAAAACCCATGCCCAAGCTTTGATTAAATAAGATAAAAACCGTTCACCCTGTGTTCAATATTATGTCTCATTAATTAACCATGTCTAATGAGTCAATTAAACACAAAATAATTATAGTTAAAAATCAAACTAAACAAGAGGTTTAAGACATTAAAAGGCTCTCATTAAAAGTTTAATGTTGCATTGTGGTCCCACCATCATCACTCAACGGTTATAAGGAAAGAATAAATTTTCTTTGGAGTTATTTTATTATTATTTTTGTAAGGTCCAAAATTTATCTTTTTCTTCCAAACCTTTACTACCGAGGTTAAATTTCCTTTTTGTGAATCTCGGTGTTGTGAATTATATGGTGCACCCAGTTTTTTAATCTGATCTCTAGTTCAAAAGGTAGAAATTCTCTCCTGTAAGTTTACATTATATAACTTAAAAAATGTCAAAATTTATTGACAGTCACCCTCAACAAGCGTCGGTTGAGGTTAGACTTCACCTAATGAAAAAACACCCTCACGAGCTCAACAGTACTCTTAGATTTTAAACTTGAGTTACTATTTATGAGTTATAAGGATTTGACAATAAAATAATAGTTATGTATTTTATTTACGGCCAAAAACTAACATCCATAGTTGGCCTGCGCTGAAAAATATTTGGATCTTTATATGGGAGGAATACACTCATGAGTTCTTCTATGGTCTTGTATTTTTAATCTGAGTCACTATTCATGAGTTATAATCATATGAAAAATAAAACTATTTTATTAAATTATTTTATTTAGGGTTATTTCATTTTCAGGTTTTCCCAGTGGAGGCATGTGCCGACTAAACTTTTTTCGTTCCTATGGTAAACAAGCCATTCTAAACACAATAGTGCCCTCAAATTTCTGATCTAGGAAACTGTTTATGAGTTATTTCACTTTTTCATGAAAACTACTCACACACTCTATTTAAAGCTTAACATTTTCTCAATAGATCATTTCGGGTAATCCAGGCCATAGAATAATGTGCCCTCAATTTTCCCAGTCTCATTATAATTCCAAATAATTAAAAAAATGGAATTTTTGGGTCTTTACATTTTTCTATAAAGAAAAAAATATGCTGAGTTTCATGTATCTAAGAATGTATTACAATTGGGATTTTATGGTCTAAAATGCATAAATTGTTGTAGAGAATGGAATGGAGGGATTACCTTTTATAGGTTGGGTGGGGAGTATGGAATTAGAAAAATTATAAAATTAATTTAAATTAGTAATCCTATAAAATTGATAAATAATATATCATTAGAATATATGACTTGTAGAAGGAAAAATAATCTCTAAAATTAAATTTGGAGAGTATTTGGTTTTTTTTGCATCCTTACCTCTTAAAATTTTCCCAATGTCTACCCTTTTGATAATTAACACAATATTAGTTTTTTTGTACTAATTATGGGTCTATAATGATACCATAATAAGAAATGTTACCCAATAATTGTCCATTTATGATATTATAAAGAATACCCATTCAGTTGGCCTAAGATAAGTTTTTAATTTTTAAATCACTTAATAAAATATTATTTATTTTAAAATAACAATAAAGTTATTTTTATAATTACATGGGATATTATAAAATATTATGTTTATAACTCATGAATATGGTAAAAATTAAATTTATTCAAATATATAGAATAATGTTTTTAATATATTCATCAACTGATATTTTTACAAGTTTAGCTGAAATTTTAATCCACATCATTTAGTTTAACTGCTTAGGTTACTGTTTTTTACCAAAACCATTATAATGAATTTTTTAATATAAATGGTTTATAATTTTACATAAATATTGAAAATTGGATCATAAATGTAATGGGGTTGAAATTTTAGACACTTACCCATCCTAAATTCCACTGGAATGATATTTATGATATATACATAATTTAATAAGTTATAACATGACATACCATTTATTTTACCTCCAAAACTATTCATATACTTTGACTAGGAATGTAACATGAAAAATGGAATTATAATAACAAAAATTATACATATGAATTATTTTATTTTAAAATTTTAATTTCATGGGACATGTTACATTTAACATAAAAAAATACTTTAAGGGTTTTGAAAATAATTTACATGATTTTTTACTACTTGCAGAAGAGCTATATCGGTGTTGCATAAGAATTTAAGGTAATTTTTTATTTAAAAAAAATAAAAGTAAATATTCATGATAAAAAATAATATATATTTCCAATTTACTTTTTTATGAAACATATGTTATTTTTTCCCCATTAGAAAATATCTTAGATATTATAATAATGAAAGTGATATTTTTTACTTTATATTTTACTTAAATATTATAAATTCCAAAATCAATGAAAAATGGAACAATTATTAAATTTAATAATAATATATATTTTCATCGCCTAACAACATTAATAATCCAGGATATATTCCAATTTTTTTTTTAAAAAAAAATTCCTTAAATAAATATTTTTGTTTAGTTTTACAAATTTTACCATTATAGAGGTCACAAAAATTTACTATCATACCTATTATAAATGAAAAAAAATAATATAGCCCAATTTTAAAAAAATGTACCATATTGATTGGAAACATTGAATCCATTTTTAAATATTCAATTAATAGATTTAGATGAATATAATTTAAAAAAATTTCCAATACACATGAATAATGTAGAATATCCATAAAAAAATTTATTCTTCTATGTAATTGTTTTTTATACCAAAACAAAGAATAATATTGAATCAAATGATATAATTTGGTTTTTTACTAGTATAAATAAATAATTTTTATTTCAAAATCATTTAAATAAAAATATATGTTTCTAAATTCATTACGTGTAAATAAATTTTTAAAAAAAAATCAATATTCTCTATTACGAACCGGGACTGTGCAGCGGAAGCCGGTGGGCCCGGATTTTAAAATTTTCTACAACACAAGAGTGACATAACACTGTCAACTCCGCTTATCTTCTCTTGGTTTGGTCCGAGGATCTCGCAAGGTTCATAAGGAACACAAAAAATTAAACTGAACATTTACCTTGTTTAGAATTCACGTGCAAGATGCCAGTGATCGTTGCTTGAAGACTCTGATGTCGAATCCCTCTAGATTGTCCACACACGCCTCAAAAATCTGCTTGTGAACCATTCATCAAGATCCGGGTGCTAGCATGGATCTTCGATGCTCACTTCAGCGTAGCGATGATCACCGCAAAGGATGAAGATTCGATCTGGGATGGATGATCTTGAAGATCCTTCTTTGCTTGAGAGTCTCTCTCTCTATATTCCAGGAGGAGAGATATGCTCTCAATCTTGACACATGAATAGTAATAGTGGGAGAGAATCTCTCTCACTTATATAGGGAGTGTTAAAACACGCGGTATAGGTTCCCGGCCCTTGTGTAATACACGTCCACTATATAAGAGATATAAATAATTATTTATGAAAAATAAAATTATGCCATAAATAATATTTACAATTTATCACATACATGTAATATATTACGTGATAAATTTGACTCTTCAACTCGATTCATTCCTCCTGCTAATATTAAACGAACCTAGGATTTTTAAATCCAGTCGAATAATATTAATACGTGTATTTACTATATAACTTGTAAATACATGTTATAAATAAATTCAACAAATTATTCTAAACTTGAATAAATAATGAATTTATTTATTCTTTGGTGATCCATAGAACTTGTATAGTGCTCAGACCCTTTGGTAGGGCCCACAATGTTCTAAATTCATATTCCTAGAATAGGTCAGATTCTCGAGGCTCTATTGTGTGTGACCATCTAGGCCCTTATCTCAATAGCAGTGAATAATATCACCGACCTAGAGCGGGTTCTAGCAACCCATCGAGGCCCTTATAGAGATAAGGAAAAGTCAAAGCATCTACTACCTTCCTACGAACATGGTCCGTGTAATATAATCTCTTCATCATAAATATCTCAATAAAGCAGAATGCATACTAGTGTAATCGTTATTTATTTTTTTATTTTGTTTTTTGATTTTTCCGGACAGTCTTACCTTCGACTACCATGGCCATGGATTTAATGAAGGTGCAACCATCCTAATTAACCAGGCCCGAGATATCACTTCCTGAACTCAGAAGCGACAAATCCTTTCTTGATCATTCAATCAATGTCATGCCATTAATGACATACCCAATACAAACTACCTCTCCATGACTTTGTCTCCATTGTTTCCACCTTATATCAAATGTACTTAATTAAATGACATTCATTGATAATGATCTCAAGTCAGGATACCATTACACATGTTTGTAGATAGGAATGACCAATGACACCAAAAACATGTGGTGTTACTATTAAGTAGGTTTGTCCTCATTATCTCATTATCTAGAGATCATCAAGTGTGAACTTCATGAGATGAAGTCTCAATGCTTATGATCCCCCAACACCTGATGGTCACACATCATCTGTGTCCTTTAAGAATGATTTAACTGGACCATTGGATCTTACTTTAAGATTACTGTCATGGCATCTCAGGGTTCTCATTATAGCTTGGGACCTGCTATAACCATTTGATACGACAGGTAATATAAGGACATTTCCATTAATATAGTGGATGCAGAAGTATCTACAATATCATTGAAAGATAAACACATGTATAATAACAAACCGAATACATGTAACAGTAATCAATGTACAAAACATGTTGGGTCTAGGTCACCCACTTTTAAATCTCCCACTTGCACTAGAGCCAACTGCTAACAAGTTTCAATCCACTGGCTCTCACATGGGAACCATGATTCTGGTGAGAAATGGCTTTAGTCAGGGGGTCTGCCATGTTGTCCTTAGTGGCTACTCTGCTAACTGTCACTTCACCTCTTTGAGTAAAATCCCTCAAGGGATGAAACTTAGGAAGAATATGCTTCGTCCTCTGGTGAGACCTGGGCTCCGTGGAAAGCACAACTGCAGCAGTATTATCACAATATACTAGAACAGGTTCTGAACTGCTAGGTACCACACCAATATCTAAGATAAAGCCACGTATCCAAACTGCTTCTTTTGCTGCATCGGAAGCTGCAATATATCCGGACTCTGCTATAGAATCAGCAACCACATCTTTCTTTGAGCTTCTCTAGCTCACCACACCACTATTAAGGAAACAATATGTATCCTGACTGCGATTTCATATCATCATGATTTATCTGGAAAATAGCATCAGTGTATCCCCTCACAACTGGTTCCTCATCTCCTCCATACACCAGGAACATATCCTTAGTACACCCCCAAGTACTTAAGGATAGTTTTAACAGCTGTCCAGTGCAGCTCTCCTGGATTGCCTTGATATCTACCCACCATTCTTAAAGAAAAGGAAACATCAAACCTAGTACATAGCAAGACATACATGATAGAACCCACAGACAAAGCATAATGGACTCTACTCATTCTTTCATTCTTTTCCTGTGTTTATGGACACATTTTCTACTTGAGATTTACACCATGGGACATAGGTAACAATCCTCTCTTGGATTGTTCCATATTTTACCTTTTGAGTACCTTGTCAATATATGTACTTTGACATAGGCCAATCATCCTTTGAGATCTATCTCGATAGATCTTGATCCCTAGAATGTAGGCTGCTTTGCCTAATTCATTCATGGAGAAGCATTCATTTACCCAAGTCTTAACTGACTGTAAGACTTGCACCTCATTTCCCATGATTAATATGTCGTCAATATATAAAACTAGGAAAATGATAGCATTCCCTTAAACCTTTTTATAGACACAAGGATCAATTTCATTTTTGACAAAAACAAAATCTCTTATGACCTCATTAAAGAATGAATTCTTTGATATTGATGCATGCATCAATCCATAAATGGATCTTTGCAACTTGAAAATTATATTGGCATTCTTGGACTTAACAAACCCTTCGGATTGAGTCATATAGACATCTTCAACCAACGTCCCATTTATAAAAGAAGTTTGGACATCCATTTTCCAAATTTCATAATCATGAAAGGCTGCTATTACAAGCAATATTCTGATCGATTTAAGCATTTCCACTGGTGATAAGGTTTCATCATAGTCAATACCTTGATGTTGTCTAAAACCATTTGCAACTAGTCTTGATTTAAAGTTATTAACCTTACCATCTATGTCTAGCTTCTTCTTGAATACCCATTTGCATCCAATGGGATTTACATCTGCTGGAGGGTCTACCAAAATCCGAACTTGATTTTGGTACATGGACTCCATCTCAGAATTCATGGCTTCTTTCCATTTGGAAGTTTCTTTTCCTTCTACTGATTCATTTTAGGTTAGAGGTTCATCATCCTCAAGGACTATTGTTTCACCTGACTCAGTGACAAGAAAACCATAACGCTCTGGTTCTCTAACCTCTTGCGTAGACCTACACAGTATCTATGTCTTAAGAACAATTTCTTATTCCACTTTCTCTTGTGGAAATTGTTCCCCTATAAACTCTTCTGAATCTGGAGCATTAAATTCATCGATGTCAATCTTTCTCCCACATTTTATATTAGAAATGTGATCCCTTTCTAGAAATGTGGTGTATCCTTCCACAATGACTTTTCTATCTAAAGGTTTATATATGTAGTATCCTCTAGCTTCCTCAGGATAACCTATAAAGATTAACTTAGTGCTTCTGGAGGCTAATTTGTCACTTGGTAGAGTCTTGACAAATGCCTCGCATTCCCACACACGTATGTGTGTTAGATTGGGTTTCATTCCAAACCATAACTGATATGGAATCCCATCTGCAGATTTAGTTGGTAATCGGATAAGGGTATATGTTGTTGTCTACAAGTCATATCCCCAAAAGGATAATGGAAGGGTTGTATGACTCATCATTGATCTGACCATATCAAGAAAGGTCGTATTCCTCCTATCACTAACACCATTCCATTGTGGTGTATAATGTGGAGTGAGTTGGGATACAATCCCACACTCCTTCAAGTGATCAATGAAATATTGGTTAAGATATTCTACACCTCGGTCTGAGCGAAGTTCTTTTATCTTCTTACCAAGTTGGTTTTCTACATCATTTTGGTATTCCTTAATGAAAAGAAAGGAATTTGTCTTATACCGCATTAAGTGAATATAGCCATACCTACTATAATCATTGGTAAAAGTAATGAAGTATAGAAAACCACCCCTTACCTCTACTAGAAATGGACCACATACATTGGTATTTATTAATTCTAGCACTGCATTTGCTCTTTCTCCCTTTCCTGAGAAAGGTGATTTGGTCATCTTTCCTTGTAAAAAAGATTGAAATATATCTAAGGGTTCTAACTGTACCGATTCTTGATACCCTTCTTTATGTAGTATTCATAGACGCTTCTCGTTTACATGACCTGGCCTGAAGTTCCATAAGTGGGTGTTATTTGAGTCATGTTGGTTGTTTTTTTCATTGATAGTCATTACTGAGTTTTCTAGTTCTAGTATATATAAACCATTGTTAAGATGTGCCATACCATAACATATGTTATCCCAATAAAAAAGACAACTTTTATTTCGAAACATGAAATAAAAACTCACAGTGTCTAAACATGACACCAAGATAATGTTTCGGGTAACAGACGGTACATAATAGCAATTGTTTAAAACAAGAACCAAACCAGTTGGTAAAGTCAAGTGATAGTCTCCCACTACCAAGGCCTCCAGACTTGCACCATTTTCAGCTTGGAGATCCACTTGACCATTTTCAATCTTCTTGAACCTACTTGGTTCTTGTATATGAATACAAATGTGTGAACCACATGCCGTATCCAATACCCAACTTGTAGATAAAGATAGATTGCATTCAATGACAGAAATACCTGAAGAAGAAGCGTTAGCTTGCTTCTTCTTCCCAGCTCTGCAATTCTTCTTCTAGTGGCCTTTCTTGCCACATCCAAAGTAGACACCTTCATTCTCATTACTTTTCCTCTGAATCTTTGGCTTCTTTAAAGGATGATGCATTGGTGTCTTTGGACTTGACTTGGCCCTAGACCCCTTTGCCTTGCCCTTGTTTTTTTTGTTCACCATAAGGATAGATGAATTTGTGTTTTTCATGTCCTTATCATCTTGGTGAACTAAAGCCAAAATATCTGGGAGTGACTTTGTCATATCATTGATATTATAATTGACAATGAAAGTAAAGAATCTTGACGGTAAAGACGCAAGAATGAGATCCACTGCTAGTTCTTGGTTCAATTTGAACCCAAGGGCTTCAAGCCTCATAATATACCCAATCATCTTGAGTACGTGAGGACCGACTTGGTGCCCTTCTTCTATCCTGCACTTATAAAGCGCACTTGAGATCTCATTCCATTCTTGCCTAGCCCTCTCCTCATATAGTTCTTGGAGATGTGAAAGCATCTTGTAGGCGTCCTCTTCCTTATGCATTTATTGCAATTGGCTGGACATGGATGACAACCTGATGCATTGTACATCAAGCGCATTGTCTACATGATTTATCCATTTATCTTTTTCCGTCTTGCTTGCTCCCTGAGGAGGCTCAGCGGTAATTGGGGATTCCAACACATATATCTTCCTTTCTTGGCATATTACTATGCGCAAGTTCCTGTACCACTCCTGGAAGTTATTGCCAGTCAGGTTATTTTCTTTATCCTAGATCGATTATAGTGAAAAACTACTTTCGGTGTTGGTGATTTCCATTTTGAATCTACATCAGATAAAAATTTAGCAGTTAGTACTTTGTCTTGATTAACATTTGGCATTTTATGATTAATAAATAATCATATCATTTAATGTATCCCACTATTTTAACGAACATTAATAGCCCTCTCTATTAGATTCAGAATACTCTATCGCTTGATCATTCTAGTGGCAATGATCCTTAAAACCTCCTTCGTAGTCTACAAGATAGTGCTACGACAATACTTAGAGGGTTTCAAGGTAAGCGCTATGCTTGCCAACCAATTATTCACGTGGTTCCTTATGTAGCTGAGCAAAGTCCCAGCTTTTGGAATCTGAACTTGATTCCCTCACCCTCTTGCCTCTAAATTGATAATAATTTAGCTAAGGCTAATCCTTAATTACTCACTTTAGTTAAGTCGACCCATTTCACTCATTGAAATTCCCTCGTAGTAAGAGGCACTATCAACTGAGGTTGATGAGCACCTAAATAGTCAGTTTTGTTTGAATGTGAGAAATGGAAAGCATTTTGACATAATATATCTTTGATGTATTTTTTTTAATATTAATTGAATAATATAATCCTTTTTTATTTATTATGTTCAAACTGGGTTGTCGTTCCCACAACTGAACATTCAATAGAAAATTTATTCGTCACAACTTTATACAGTTTATCTTGTTTACTATCCTATGTGATCATGCAATAATCATGCAGACACATAGAATAATAAACTATGCATAAAGTAAATCATGCATTCTGACTTGAATTGAGCATTCTATAATGATCGATCAGTAACTGATCAATCATCACCTAAGGTCATCCATACCTAAGTTGATACCTAAATCATGTCGCTGCTTCCCCCAGTTCAAAGCGTCTAACTCCTTGTCTGGACTACTGCCTCAACATGGCGAGGTCTTCATCTCGGATCGTCACCATATAAATACAAATATACTCGCACGTAGGTGAGGGGGTATAAGGTAAAAAATACAAATTGTGAAATAGAGGTTCATGCCCTTATACATATTTGAATTAAAAGGTGATTCGCAGACTATCACTTATCTAATTAAATATTACAATCATCGCACGCATTGAATAAATAATTAAATAAATAAATAAATGCCAGACATACACAGGTCGGTCAATAGGTCAAGACCAGTCAGGGTATAGGTGAAATAAAATTAAATTGCAATAAATTTAAATTATGCAAGTGTGTTATAATAAATTAAATGAATTTTATTAAATTCAAATAATTTATTTTTATCGGTTTCATTTGTTTATTTTAATTTTAATTCCAAAAATTAAATTAAATTAGACCATTAATTAAATTCTAAATTTAAATCAAATTAATATTTTCGGATTAAATTAATTCAAACCCCTAAATTAAATCCAATTAATTTAATTTGAGAAACTAAATTAATTAATATTAATTCAGTGCAGGGTTACCTCTAGTCGTAGAGGAGTCCAGCGGGACTGCGTACCGCTGCAGGATCTCGTCCTGGAACTGTGGCATGACAGCGGCGTTTCCGCGGCGTCCAACGATTCCCGCGACGGCTGAATCTCCCGGCGTGGGCTCGGGGCGGCCGAATGGAGCAGGTTTGGAGGAGGGCGGCAAGGGTCTGGGGTGGCCGGATGGAGCCGGTCTAGAACATCCCAAATGAGGAGGCCTATGAGGGCCCGGGAGCCGGCTGGAGGAGGTCTGGTGAGGGATTGGGGGTGCCGGATAGAGTCAGTGTGGCCCGGTCGTGAAGTGAGAGCCGGCGCGAGGTGGGAGGTCGGCCGGTGGAGGGAGAGGGAGGCCCATATCAGGGCTCTGAGGCCGACGTGGGGATCAGAGGCCATCGGGAAGGGAGGTCCGGTGAATGGGAGGTCGGCGCGGAGGGCGTCGGCCGGCCGGAGGCGGCACGACTTGGGGTCCGGGTGGCTCGTGTGCATGGGGCGGAGGCGAGGAGGCCGACAAGAAGGGAGGAGTCCGGCGCGGGGTGGTCCGGCAAAGGGGAGGTCAGCGCGGAGGGCGGTGGCCGGCTGGAGGTGGCTCGACGTGGAGTTGGTTCGGTAGAGGGGAGGGCTAGGTTTTTTCCCTCCTTTCCCATGCGCCACGTGAGGAGACCCCAAAGGGGTCTTCCTCCCTTTTTTTATTATTTTTGTCATTCAGAAAAAAATCCAGCCCCTTTTTAAAAAAAAAAAAAAATGGAGAAGACCCCATTTTGGGGACTTTTCTTCCCCTTTTTTATACAAAAGCAAGAAGACCCCATTTGGGGTCTTGGTTTTGGTCTCCCTCCCTTATATATTTTATTATTATAAAAATATAATAAAATATTTATTGTAAACCTAATGAAATATTTATTATAAAATTTTATAATAAAAATATTTTTGATGTTAATTCTCAATTTGAGATAAACATCAAATGAACAAAACCTTGTGACGTCAATCCGATTTAAATTTTCAAATGATCATATCTTGATCATTAAAAATCAAAACGACATGCGGTCGATTCCGAATGAATGGTTTTAACACCCCGCAATTAAATTTAATGCATTTTAATGTTTTTGACTTAGAAAAAACCTTGCGCTCCCTCTGATACCACTGTTAGGAACCGGGACTGCGCAGCGTAAACCGGTGGGCCGAGATTTTAAAATTTCCTGCTTCACCAGAGTGACATAACCCTGTCAACTTGGGTGATCTTATCCCGGCTTGGTCTGAGGATCTCGCAAGGTTCATAAGGACCACAAAAATTAAACTGAACATTTACCTTGTTCAAAATTGACGTGCAAGACGCATGTGGTCACTGCTCGAAGACTCCAACATTGAAGCCCTCTTGATCGTCCACACATGCCCCGTAAATCTGCTCTCATGTTGTCCATCATGATCCAGGTACTAGCGCGGATCTTCGACGCTCACTTCAGTGCAGCGATGATCACCACAAAGGAGGAAGCATCAATCTGGGATGGATGATCTTGAAGATCCTTCTTTGCTTGAGAGTCTCTCTCTCTAAATTCTAGGAGGATAGAGATTCTCTCAATCTTGACACATGAATAGTAATGGTGGGAGAGCATCTATCTCACCTATATAGGTACTGTTAAAACACGTGGTATAGGTTCCCGGCCTCCGTGTAATAGACGTTCGCTATATAAGCGATATAAATAATTATTTATGAAAAATAAAATTATCTCATAAATAATATTTACAATTTATCACTTGTAATATGTTACGTGATAAATTTGAGTCTTCAACTCAACTCATTCCTCCTACTAATATTATACAAAACTAGTATATTTAAATACAGTCAAATAATATTAATACGTGTATTTACTATATAACTTGTAAATACATGTTATAAATAAATTCAACGAAATATTCTAAACTCAAATAATTAATGAAATTATTTATTCTTTGGTGATCCATAGAACTTGGATAGTGCTTGGAACCATTGGCGGGGCCCAGCAAGTTCTAAATTCATATTCTCAGAATAGCGCAGATTCTTAAGGTGCTATCATGTGTGACCCTCTAGGCCCTTATCTAAATAGTAGTGAATAATATCACCGACCTAGAGTGGGGTCTAGCAACCCATCGAGGCCCCTATAGAGATAAGGAAAAGTCAAAGCAACGACTGCATTCCTAGAAACACGGTCCGTGTAATATAATCTGTTTGTCATCAATATCTCAATAAAGAGGAATTCATACTAGTGTCATCATTCTTTATTTTATTTATTTTGTTTGTTGATTTGTCTAGACGGTCTTACCTTTGACTACCATGGACATGGATTTAAGGAAGGTGCAACCATCCTAATCAATTGGCCCCGAGATATCTCTTCCTGAACTCAGAAGTGACAAATCCTTTCTCGATCATTCAATCAATGCCATGCCATTAAGGATGTACCCAATACTAACAACCTCTCCGCGAATTTGTCACCATGGTTTTCACCTTATATAAAATTTACGTAATTAAATGACATTCATTGATAATAATATCAAGTTAGGAGACCATTACACATGTCCATATATTGGATTGACCAATGATATCAGAAACATGTGGTGTTCCTATTAAGCGATTCGGTCCTCATGATCTCAATGGTTAGAGATCATCAAGTGAGAACATCATGAGATGAAGTCCCAATGCTTATGATCCCCCATAACCTGATGGTCACAGTTCATCTGTGTCCTTTTAGAATGATGTAACTGGACCATAGGATGTTACTTTATGATTACTGTCATGGAATCTCAGGGTTCTCATTATATCCTCGGATCTGCTATAACCATTTGATGCGACAGGTAGTCTAAGGACATTTCCATTAATAAAGTGGATTCATAAGTATCTACACTATCATGGAAAGACAAAAACATGTATAATAACAAAAGGAATACATGTAACAGTAATCAAAGTACAGAACAATTAGGGTCTAGGGAACCCACTTTCAACATTTTCTAATTTTCATGTAAAAATTATTATTTTCTAAAAGGAATCCCAAATATTTTTCCTAAGATAATTTCTCTATCATGTTTTAAAAAATAATTTAATTTCATAAAAAACTATTTCATAATGTTTTATGTATTAATTATATTTTCAAAGAAAAAAAATGACACAAAAATAATTTCTGAAGAAAATTCAAATTTGAAAACTAAAAAGACAATAAAAAATTAGTTCAAATCTACATAGAATAATTCAACAATTTTTTTAGTATGACCATTATACATATATTTCATAATTAGGTAACTCATATTCATAAATTCTATTTCATTGGAATGGTTATATTTAAATATTAATATTTTATTATGATATCATGATTTTTTTAATCTCAGTGTTGTGTGTAACGAAAAAAATCAATAAAATAAAATTAATTTAAAGTAAAATAAATTATTAAAAACCAGAATATTAAATTATACACTATAAATAAATATCATGGTCTTAATTTTATCTTAGTTTCCAATGGATCAATACTTAAAAACCATTTTCATAAAGCCACATCTTACTAGTGGATAATGAAACATTCTTTGAATATGGAATGTGGTAAATATAATGGTTACATAAAATATAACATAATAGGGTGCCGATATTAGGATAAATATAATTGAATGTTAAACTATAGATATGTTTGGGAAAAATATTCTACTCTCTAATATAGATTAATATATAGTATGTCTATTTGAAAGATGGAAACCAAAAAACCATAAAGCAATTATCATGGAGAGACAATTGATTCATCATAAATAAATATAAAAGGAGAAAAATTTTATTTTAAGATTATTTAATTTTGTCGATGCATTATTTTTCAATAAATATTGATAACATGTTAAAATTTACTCTATTTACCTTTTTTATTTTCATCATATTGTTGTTCATTTATCAATCACAACATCATATCTTACTCAAGAAAATGAATATTGAAAATATATTTTAAAATCATGGAGAGATAAAATTAACTCTCATAATAAAATTATATCTACATGTCATTAATTTAAAATATATATATTTTCCAAAAACAAAATAGAAAATGTTTTTCAATATGGTTAAATATAAAAAATTTATCTATAATACCTCAATTATACAACCCAACAGTTAGCATAAAACATTATATAAGTACATAACCATACGAATCCTCCAAAATATTCTCAACCATATTCATAACCCAAAAATAACATAGATTTTATCAAACACACACTATCATATATATATATATATTAACCTTAACACTTATCCCCAAATAACATAACATAGATTATAATGTAACTTACCAAAAATTTTAATTCCATGATCATAAACTCTATTAAAAATCACTAATCAATTCTCAAATTATTTTGAATAAATAAATATAATTAATAGAAACATACTTGAATATAAAAATTAACATTAACCTTAGTCCTAAAATAAAGTCATTTAATATCCAATAAATTCTATAAATTGAATAAAGCAAAAAAACTTATCAAAGATGACATAAATCAATTTTTCAAAAAATAACTATTTATTTCAAACATTATATATATTATCCAATTTAAATTATCATCATCAATAATATATTTATCAAAAATTTAAATTAAAATCAAAGAATCGATCACATATTAATGTTTATTTAACCCCCTAATAAGTGTTTTCCATAAAATATCAAATTACTACCAAATCACTATTCTAGGTTATTATTACAGTTCAAAACATGCTTTCAAACCCGTAAGGAAATTAATTTTCAAAATAATTATTTATTTTTTGTGATTATTGTAACTATGATATCATAATTCATGAGTCCAAATAACAGGGAACTATAATCATTCAACTTCCATTATTGGAAAAATATTGAACCTTCCTTGCTTTAAGAGACAAGTCTTCGATAAGCGCACTGACTCTGATAATTACATTACCCCACAAACATAATACATGTAATTTCTCCTTAATACATTATTCTATGACCATAATTTTTACATAGAATAAATTTACACATCTTTTCAGACGCATTCCGGGTAACTGCTTCACGCATTATATATATACAAAATATTTGACTTTCATACCTCTATGATTATTTCCCCATATAGTAAAAAATTCCATTTTCATTAGATTGTACATTTTGGGTAACCCACCTAGGTTTATGTTGTTAATTATATATCATGAAATACGATTAAGAAGAATCAAATTATTTTTTATTCTTTTACTCATATTACTTTTTTATTCATGTGGAAAATTAACCCATTTTAATTCACATTCAATGTTAACACTATTACACATTGTTAAATGCAGTGAAAAAAAATTATTTTTATCAATAATAATAATAGTAAAAAATAATAAAATATTTTTCATATGATGTCTAAATCATGACAAATGATTTTTATTATAAGTCTCCTTAGGATTAACCATGATCATCGATGGTCAACATCTATACAAAATCATTTATTATGGTGTATATATATATAATAATATAAAATGAATCCCATCCACCTAGGAGTGCCAATCTTGTTGTCGTCCATCAGAACATTTACTATTCACCAGAATGATATTCAAGATAAAATTGACCAAATCTTTTCTGGGTCACTATCAGAATATGTATCACGGACAAAATCATATTCACTAAGAGTATCGAGACATTGATGCCTTTCAAGAAAAACCACACAATATATGTCTCATAAAAAATGTAGGATGTTATCCCATTAATAGGATTATACATAGGTTATCAATCACTAAATAGATTCCTCTATGATAACATCATTAAAGGCATTATATTTCCATAAATACATATTAAGTCTTATTTGATGAAAATACATTCCATAAACATATGATATATATTGGAATCATAATGGTTTATTGTATTTTGAAAATATATTAAAAACCCCTTTATAATTAAATTATTTATGTTTTATTATAGTATTCCTCTTAATTTTCACTCTTTATGTTATAAAATTCCTAATTTTTTTATTCCATAGGATAGGATATGTAAGAATGGTTGAGGACATATGCTAGGTAAGGGTCAAGAAGGGAGATATCAATGATCAAATAAGTATAAAATTACCATAAAGTTTTAAAAATGTGATCAAAACAATTTAAAACAATAACATATTATTCATAAATAAATATAATGATTTATGACATAAATATTTATCACTTCAAAATAAATTATATATAAGAGTGATAAAAAATCATAAATAATTCATGAATTGTATGTTCATATTATAATAATTCAATAAATGTCTGGAAACATCATAATTATATAAAACATTTCATATATCAATGTAGACTATAGATAATATCAAAATATTTTATATTAAGAATGAAAACATGTTTCCCATATCATTATAGTTCAAATATCATGATCATATTCCCATAATCGATCATAAATCCCTACCTATATCCTATAGTGGTTCAAGAACATCAACATTTTTTGTATAGTGGAATAGTAATATAGTTTTTTTTCAATAGTGAATCAATAGCCTCATAACGGTTCTCATAGTAGGTCAACCATATCTTTTTGGTTCCAATAGTAGATCAATCACATCAACTTGTTCACTATAATTATCTCATGGGATATGAAAATATACCCAATTCATTAGAAAAATATGTAATTTTTTCCAAAACATTACAAAATGAAAACCATCGAAATGCATTTCAAAAAAACCATTAATCATTAATCAAATCATTATTTCAAAATTAATGAAAATAAAATGGGTATCAAAAAACCTTTAATAAATTCATCCTAGAATATCCTTTGAAAAAATGGTTTTATAAATATCTCATCCTCATAATCATATAACATATAGATAAATTATATGGATTCTATTATTAGAAAATTTTAACAATGGAAAAATAATTAATATCATAGGATGTTATCATAGATAAAAAGTGATTTAAAATATCACTATAATATTTCTTTAGGAAAATACTATTTTCCTTATGAAATAACCTATTTTAAATTTTAATATTTGTAAAATATTATGGAAATTATTATATTTTAATATGACCATTCATTATTTTAATAGAATCCAGAAAAACATTAGTTGTCTTTATGGTTGTAGTTACAATTCTTTAAATGTGTGTTAAAAAATTCGTTATATATTTTGATAAACAATAAAAAGTAACCCTTTAAAAAAATTAAGATAATTTTTTTAAAGAAGAATTTTTTGATAAACCAATAATTAATAAAATTGAATTCAATAAATAACATGATAATATTAAAACCATTCTTGATAACAATATTAGTTAATCATTTACAGTAATGAAAAATAATCCCAAGAAAATAAGAGAAATATAGTCATATTTTCTTTAAAAAATGTACCATTTTGAGTTCCATTGAGAGTAACTTCATACAATTATATTAAAATTACATGAATAACCATAAGTGAAAGAAATTAAATTTCTTTATTATATAATGATCATTTAATATTATCAATTTAAATTGATAAATAAATAATCTATATCAATGTAGTGATGAAATATAAATCCCTCACTATATCAGTAAAATTTAAATAGTTACCCAAAAAAAGAATTATATATAATTGAAAATTAAATACGATGAAAATTAGTATAATCATGAAATTAATATTTTAGGGGAAATATATAAAAAAAATCATATATATGTTTAAAAATGAATTCATATCTCAACTAAAAAATGTTGACACGAAGAACCCTTACCTATATAGAAATATTTGAATCGAAGCATCACAAAAGAGAGAAAAATATATAGATTATGAAACCTAGAAAATTATCATCAAAATAATCAGAAATAATATTTGGAACTATGTATAGAAGAAAATGTATATATGTGGTTTCAATGTGTTATATTTCATATAAATAAAATTGGGATGAGATAACCATACATTCTGACCAAATTTTCTAACACATCATAGATACTACAATATAAAAAATATATATTTATTATAAATATATTAAAAACCTAATTATATATATCATACAATATAATATTTAGAAATATTATATTATCTCTTATTTATTAACAATTCTTTATTAAAATCCTTATTCTAATTAATAACAACTTCTTTTTTCAAGTATCTTTTAATACATTAGTTTTTATACTTGAATCATTCTCATGGATCCATCATATAAATATCGTTGAATATGTAAAAAATTATCATATATATTGAATATATATTTATAGAGACTATTCAATAATTTTAATGCATAAAAAATAGAATTACACCATTCATAGAGATGGTGGGTCATACTAATGTATGAATGTAGTTTCCATTTTTGAAAAATGGACATACTGAAATGAAAAAAATATTACAACTTCAAAAAATAATTATTATAACTTAAATATCATATATATTCCTTATATACATATTTATAACCATCCAAATTAAATGGATATGAAAAATGAATTGTATTTTTATGTGGAGACAATAATCCATACATACAAATGAGTGATGTTTTCAATTTATAAAGGATAGAAAATATCTAAAAATGGTTTTTATGTAAACATAAAAAATAAATATATACATTTAAGATAATTAAGTGATTATTTTTTATTGGAATCCATGTAATCTTTGATGGTACAAAAAAAATAAAATTCGAAACTCTTGGTTAATTTTTAATCATATTCATTGAGAAACATCTTTGGGACTACGTCTTATTCCATGAATGGATTTTATTTTAGAATGAAACTAAGATCTTGGATGATTTGAATCAATCGTAGAAGGTATTATAAGAGTTAATGGAAGAATATGTGGCTAAAATTCATGTAATAAATATAATGGAGGGGTTACCACTTATAGTTGGGGGTGGGATCAATTGAAATTACTTAAAGTGTTAAATTAAAATAATTTTTTTTCATCAAAAAATTCATCATATTTATAATTAAAAATATAGTTTAACTAAAGGTCAAAATTACCTCCTAAAATAATATTTGACCATTTTTCGGTTATTTATTCATTTTAATCTCTTAGATCATACCCTCTCTAACTTTTTAGACAATTAATGTGATCTGAATGTTATATCAAAATTTAGGGGCAATAATATTTCCATAAATGAAAATGATACAGATTAATGGACTATGGATTATTTTTTAAACAATATCCCATTCACATTGTAAAATATAATATTTTTTTAATTTCAAATCATTTAAATATATCTTATTCATTGTAAAATATAATTAATGTTTGATTCGGAAATACGTGATCTATTATAATATATAATGTGCCGACCTTTGGTAAAATGGTTCCAAAATGGAACGTATCTGATTATAAGGATTATATGGACTTTATATAATCATATAGTAGAATTATAATTGGTTTATATATCATTTAAAACCATGTCATTTAGTTTAACAACATGGTAAACTAATATTTACCATAATCATGGTAATTACATTTTTTTAATACTAATAGTATATAATAGTTGTTATGGTTGATAATATTTTCATAAATGTACAATGGTTAAAATATTAGAAAATATATCATCATAATTGGCTACTTGAATGATTTCTTTCATTTTTAAATCATTTAACTAAATTTATTAAACATATAATACTATTAATATCATTTTAAGAACTATTCACAAAATCTGACATTGAAAAAACATTTTATCAATGGAATTATAATATAATCTATAAGACAACATTTAAATGTAATAAATCAGTTTATAATTATTTATAATCCTCAAATTTCTTAAATAATGTTACATAATGTATCTATAAAACCTTTTACATTATTTTACTACTACATTCCCATGTGATGTGTCGTTTATTCATAAGCATTTATGGTAATAATTAGATAAAAAAACTAAAAATAAATTACCATTATAAAGAATATATTATATATTAAATTTAAATTTATAAACTAATTTTTTTTAACTCAATCAAAAAATATCATTTATATTGTAAGTATGAAGGTGATATTTTTTAGATTATCTTTTACAGAAATATTATAATTGTTTAAATCAATGAAAAATTTAACAAATTTACCATATTATTTAAATTGTGTGTTAAAGGACCTAATAATTTCATAAAATATAATAAATTCCTATGATATAATAATTTTAAATCAGTATCCCAATGTTTTAACCCTATTTTACATGTTTTCAATTTATTGAGGTGGAAAATATTTACCATGATAACAATTCATAATGAAAAAAAATTAAAATAGGAATATTTTAAAATTTTAATCCTTGTGATTCAAAATATTGAATACAATTTTCTTGATCCATACAAATAATTTTAAAATTATAATTTAATATTAAAACCAAAAGGTGAAAAAATATGTTTTCCACATAAATTATCTATTTTTGTGTAAAAAATGTTTATACAAAAATCAGGAATAAAATTCAATAAATAATCTAAATTGTATTATTGATAATATTAATGATTTAATTTTACATTAAAACCATTTTCCAAAATACATTTAATTTTTAAGCTCTTGATGAAAAAATAAAATTTCCATTCAAAATCATGTTTTCTATTATTCACATAAATATAATTATTTCTAGAAAAATCCCAAAATATCAAAAAAAAAATTTTATATGATGATTTCCAAAATTATTTTCTTTTAATTAAATAACATTTCTTAATTTTTTTAAATTTTTTGTAATTTACATCAAAAAAATACATGAAATATCTGTTTTGTATAAAATGCATTCTGGAAGAATAAAAATATATCACTAAAAATTTAATTATTATCACTTAATAATTAGTCAATACAAATTTTTTTTATTGAAATTATATATATATATATATATATCAGTATGTAGGTAATTATATTAATATTGGATAAATCAATAACTATGCTATATTTAATTAATAATGGTCTAATTTCATATCAAAATTTGTTTAATCTCAGTATATCATGTTACCCATGCTATCAATGAAATGAAATTTAATTATAGATAATTATATAAAAAAATATTTTTTTATATTAGAATTCATATAGGGGATGTAATTATGTTACACAATATCAC
Organism: Viscum album; assembly: GCA_963277665.1. NCBI lineage: Eukaryota > Viridiplantae > Streptophyta > Magnoliopsida > Santalales > Viscaceae > Viscum > Viscum album. The sequence goes on from OY728165.1 coordinate 294,880,057, forward strand.
ATGTCACAAAACCAATTTTCCATTTCGACATCACAAAACTAGTAAGGGTATAGGATATTCAGGATTCATTTTAGCATCCTCTACCAAAAATTTCCAACCAGGAATATCCTCCATCATTAGTATCTTGGGTCCTAGTAAAAACATGATCTTTCCACTAAATCCTTTACAATAGAACATTGGATGATTTTCCCATTCACATAAAAATCTCTTACTAAATCACACACTCATTTGAATATACCCTGAATGGGTCCTCATCCCCAATATAAAAAAGTTATCAACGGGAACATTTTACCTTATAAAAACATATGGTAGATGCTTGATGCCACTGCAGAAATAAATATGTAGTCCAATATTCTATTATCTAAAGATGAGGATCTAGACTATACTGCTAACAAATCTCTGAAAATTCCATTCTAATTAAATGACCCTGAATGAGAATCAATCATTATCAATATCTATTGAAAATCTATTTCTCCACAAACCCATGATAAATATATTTTTATACTACAATTATACTATACAAAACGAACTATAGGTCATACATTATAAGAGAAGTTTGAAAAAAAATTATGATCCCAATAACATGAATTTACAGTAGCGGTGAATATATATACACTTTATTAAGGGGATAATACACATACATATTCATGGAAAAACCTTCTTGTTTTCTATATGAGAACATTTGGACAGACAAGATCTCTATTATACATATCATCCATATTTCATTTATAAAAAATAAAGTTGTCAGGACATAACCATCAACTAAAGGTATGGAACGTTTCCCTCATTGAAAATTTAATCGTTTTGGAAAAAATTCTCAATCACATCCTCAATTCCTTAGTCACGGATTCATTTTATAAGAATGATGAAATCATCTGGTCATGACACTTTCCTAATACTCATATACTCAATGTAATTATCTTATAAAGTACTAAAACACTCCACTAATAAAGGGTTCATACAATAAATAATCTAATGACCTAATGAGATCAACAAAAAAAATACCACTGAGATATTTAATTCACTACATTGAATCTTTAAAATGGTTCTCATCAATTCCAACATATTGGCGATGTGGGAAAAAGGTTCTTGAAAAATTCTAAGTCACATATCTCTCTAATATTTCATCAATTTATTTTTAAATATTCACATGGAGGGAATGTATTCTCCACACTTTTTGTTATTTAATACATATATAAATACATAATATATAGAGACTAAATATAAAATATTATAGCTATATTCATAATGAACTATTGAGGGGTATTTCTCATTATCGATGAAAAAAATCACAATATCAACATTGTTTTTAACTAAATCAGTGTACATGAAACTTGTATCCAGATCATGAAAAATTTGAGACCACCACACCTCTTAATTTTCATGAATGAATTCTTAAAAAATGAACTTCTTACATAAAAATTAAACACAATTTACATGGTGGATGAGTTGGTAACCCTCCAAATCTATGTATTATTTCAGCATAACCATGATCAAGATAAATGTTTTTTGGGTATCCTACTTCTTGGTATATGAAATTAGGTTAATAGAAAGTGAATACACAATAAAAGATCTACTTACATGAAGAGATTGAATGTTTCAAAATATTGTTTAATTTGGATTTTCAATAAGAAAAAACATCTACTATTTGAGTTTTCTATAACTCAAGTCATCAGCCCTCCACATTACTCTCCACTGAAAACCACTTTGAAAACATCATTTTGTATAACAAGAATTTTCCAATATATACCATCAACATTTCTAAATGTATAAAAAAAACTCAAACTGTGTTCAAGTGAAATGTTTACTTTTTCCTATATTTTGGAAGAAGATTATCTAACATTTTATGCCTTTTAAGTATTTTTATGGTGACTTTAACATAGGTGTAATCAAAATATAATTCAATCGCAACACAAATATGATTCATTTAGATTCCTCCTAATTTAGTAAGCTTAAAAAAATACTCCAAATAATATTCATATATAATAACAATAAAACGCTGGGTACTCTAACATATACATAAAAAATGATACACAACCATGTGAATGGTTCAATGTTATCTATATACAAATCCATCCTTGAAGAAACATCAAAATAAAAAACCATAGATAACCCCCCCCACCACCACCACCACCTTTAAATAATTTGAGTAATACATCATGCACGAATGGATATTTTTTAAAAATTGGATGTTTAATGCAAGAATAGACAACTTCTACTATAAATATGAACATGATGAATAAGTGCTTCCATGATTCATATTAATACCATATCACCATTAGGTCATGATTTTCCCCCAAAATCATGATTCATCTATTTTAATGAAAATTTATCATAACCATTCAACATAGTATATCATCTAACTAAGAAGAAAAAATAGTCTCCTACATGGGAACAATAACTGTCATAAAAAATGAAATATATATTTATTAATACTATCGAGTGATTAACCTTGTATACATAGTCCAAAAAACAAAAACACATCACCCCCTATTTAGTGGGAGAGGACTAGCCAGGGGGATGAGCACATCATTGTAATTTCACAACATACTTGTTGGTTTTCAATAGGTGGTAACAAACAATCTAGAAATTTTAACTAAATCATTTGATAATATAAAAATTATACTGAATACGAAGGATATGAAATATCATATCAAATGTCTCTGTTATGCATATATTGACTACATAGATGGAAAAATCAATGATTTTAGATTCTGGGTGTTTAATGAGGTTTTAGTTTCATGGAGAAATGATATGTTAGTGACCACACATACACTGGTTTCATTGATATATTATTCACAATAAAGAGCTCCTTCACACAGTTTCCCAATGATCTAATTCCAATCCTCAATTTACTAATATTATTAATCCCAAATAGAAGGATATACCCCCACTAAAACTAGTATAACATATCAAGGCCTGGACCCCCCTGGTTTGATATTAAACAAAGTTCTCCACACCATGCTTGCATCTAGTTGACTAGTGTTGGGTGAAATTCACAGAATAGAAATATTTCACTTTTAAGATTTCATATCCTACAAAAAATTGTAACATCCCAAATTTTCTTAAGGTATTGTTTGTTTATGTTTTAGTTTGGCCTCTTCTTTTTGAGCTAATTAAGTGTTTCTAAAGTTTGTGTGATGGATCTGGGGAGTCCTGGGGGCAGTCAGGACATGAAAGTGAAAGGATTGGGGATTTCATAGGCATGTGTCAATATTTGTATAAACATAGTGGAAACTGTGTGAAGCATCTTGGGTAATTCAGTAGCCATGGACAGATTTTCACACACGGTCAGCACACAGTTGGGAAAACCATGCAGAATTACCCAAAAACTGTGCAACGGTGGTGATCTTCTCAGTAGCTTTCGTAGAGATTTCACATGGTTTGGAAAACCGTGAGTCTAAAATGTGTGGCCTAGAAAGATTTAAAAAAAATTATAGAAATGCCACCCCATTATTTTAAGACACCCTAGAAATGAACCAATGTGTCCAAGTGCATACAAGGATCAATCACCTTCGTTTTTATGATTGATTGGAGTTCCATATGTTTTGAATTGATGATCCAGTTGAGACTAATATTCTATTCCATTCAATTTTCCGATTTAGGTCTTGTATCTTCAGTAATTTCCATCTGAATATCTCAAACCTCGATTTTTCAGTGAGTTGTAGGTTGAGGGTTCAAGGGGTGTTTGAAACTGGATCAATGGAAACAATTAAGAGTGTGTTCGTCAATAGAATCAAGGTAGGTGGTCTAAATGTTATATGCAGCGAGTTTTATGGAGATTTGTGCACGTAGGGTTTTTAGTTTTACACTCTAGTGATAATTCCTTCGTGCCATTATAGTTATGTGATATTTAGGGAGTCTAAAAAACCTAATGGGACCTCGATGATCTTCATGGGATGCACGGATGAATATGTGACCTATGTTTGGGACACCCATGTGGTGTGCCCATGTTCGCAGACGTAGAGCTTACCTAAGTAAATGTAGGGTCATTGTGAGAAAACATATAGCCTAGGGTGAATGAGATGTTAAGCTTGAATGGCGTGAAAGAGAGACCTAGTAACATGCCATTGTTGGGCGGTGGCCTATGTGTGTGTTTGGTTGGATTAAAAGGGGGTTATATGGGATAAGGGAAAATTCTAAGGTATTATCTTTAAATATGATTATGATAAGTGAGATATGCATGGGAAATGGGCATGAATGTTGTGGGTTAGAAATAAAGGATGTGTTTATGGATTGTGGCATAATGTTAAATTCTCATTTATTGAGGTTGTTGTGGTGTTTTAAATGGTGTTTTCTATGTTATTGTGATATGGTGTTTTGTGGTGAATGCATATGAAATGATAAATGGGTTAAGTGGATAAATGTATGTTAATTGATGAAATTGACTGTGTCATTGGGGTCATGGAATACACCAAATGGGTTAAGGCATGATAATGGGAATTTGGATAAATGGATGTGAATTGTAATTGTAAAAACTTGTTAATGGGTTATGGAACATCATTAAATCCCATGTTTTTTTTATATTCATTGTGAAAGATGATTTCAAACGGTATTGGTAATGATATGTTGTGTTATGGTATGGTTTTGGTGATTGATAAATAAGCATGTACAAATGGATTTGTAGAGTGGGGTATTGACTTGAGGTTCTATGCCCACAAGTCGAGTTAGACTAAGGCTCTAAACTCCACCCCAAAATTCAGGAGTTTGGGAAGGGGATAGTGGCTCTATTTCCCAAATGGTTTCATTCAACCCGAACTATGGATTTGAGGTGAGGATGTTGTATTGATGTAATTCCACCTGAACTGGGGCTTCGTGGTAAGGACAATGGGATTATGTGATTGGAGTATCCCTATTGAGATAGGGACTTGATTTGTTTCTCCTATTCATTCTGATTGATTGCCGTATACCCTTATGTATATGATATTTATACCTAACCCATAGAACATGTGATTAAATGGATTAAGTACTAAACATATTATAAGAAATGGAATTTGGATGAATTGTAGTCATGAATTAAATAAACAATGATAAATAATGGAACCCAAAATATCCCTTTTTTACATACCATTTATATTTTACTTTCATGCACTATATGTTAGGAAGGATATTTTGTAGACACTGTTGGTGGTGGCCTACTGTGTTTTGTACTCTCTCACTGCTCGGGCCTTCATTTGGTACCCGAGAAGATCTCTTCATTGTAGGTATGGACAATGTTGAGGCCCAACACTAATATGTTTAGTTGAGCTCAGTATGAACATGGAGAAAGATCTGGACATAGGTTCAGGGGCCGTTGTGAGTTTTGGACAATTGTTTTATTTTTGGTTTCATTCACTCGCACTACTTGTACGACATGTCATTGTTGTATTGTATTTTTGTTGTATCCAATTTGGGAAACTTTTGGTTATGCATGTGTGTTGGTTGTATCATATTATTTCCATTTTTTATTGACATATGTTGTGGCTTACTCTGGTAAAGAAGGAATAGTCTTCCCATGTGACTTATGATACCATACCCGCTTGTCGGCAACCTTTGTTATATGAGGAGGTGCAATTGAGGTCATGTGATGACATGGCACGGAGCACAGGTTTTGTGGCTTCTAGGTCGAGGATGTTACAATGTGGTATCTGAGCAGTTAATTTCTCTTATTACTATTTGGGTATGGTGGATAGAAGATTAGGAGGTTTCAGGCCTTAGTAATGATATCGTTCTTGAGATTAGATAAAATTTTTTCATGTGAAAACACAGGTCACTCTGGGTGGGAATTATTGTTCTTGAAGTGTGTCACCAATGTTGGAAGATATTTCAACGTTGGGTGATGCACATGTTGTGTGATTTAACTGATTTATGATATTTTTCACATGGGAGTAATGGCATGAGGTTTTTCATTCGTGAATTAATTTAGCCAACTAAGGATATAAGTGGCATGCATAATTATAGGCACGCACATGGGATGTGTGTGTTGGGAATAGTGAGAAGAGTTCATTTTACTCCCTTGATAAATCTGATGAAAATGATACCTAATAATTTTAATGTAACTAAGTGAATGGAAAGAATGAAAACGAGAAAATGTTATTACTAGGTTAAAATTTTTGGTTGTAATAAATTTTAAATGTTTTTTTGGTGTATAGAAGAAAAATGGTAACATAATGATAGTAATATTGTTTATGAATTTTTTATAATGAACGGTGTAAATGAGTTAACATGATAATTTTATCATGTTGTGAGATGGGAAATGTTCCTAAGAGGATGGGATAATGTTGTAAAAGAAAAATTCTATTTAATGAGGTGTTCACGAAATACTCATGATTAAGTAAATTGGTTACCCCATGTTGACCCTAAAATGTGGTAGTCATGGTAGATGGTAGTTATTGATGTTTGATAGAGACTGTTGGGATAGTGTAAATAGAATGGTTTGTTTAAGGTCTGTAGCATGATACCTTTTTTCTGTCTTTGGTTCAATCCTATCGGTCGTTATTTGATGTATTGAGTGAATGATAAGTTTATAATGATAATGTTTGTGTTCAAAGGTGGGTATCCTTTGTTTTGTCTATTTGACCCTATTATGTGAGGGTTGGGGCACTGAGGGTGCCCTAGATGAGACTTAGGGTTTGGAAAATGAATCCTTTCCGATTGTGGTATGGCCAAGGTGGTGTGTTTAAGGAACCCTTGGCGGTGTTTTGGGCATTGGGTTTATAGGAATTGTTTAGTAATGTGAGTGAGGGATCTCTTGTGGAACGTGACTGAATGGAGTACATGCTGGACCATAAGGATGTTGTCTAGGTCTTTGTGTCCATGTGAGTTGAGACCTTGCGAGTTGTGTCTTGAATCCCTGAGAGGATGTTTTTCTTGTAGTGATGATGAATGTTTTCACCATTGGATTGGATCCTAGAGTATATGGTTGTTTTTTCACTAAGAACAGTGTCCACAAGAATGGGAGTGAGAGTTCCATTCATAAGCATTGCTTTGACCGTGTCATGATATTTGGTGTTTGGAGAGAGGATCAATGGATTTTATTGGTTGTGACTCCAGTGTAGGGAGTTGGTATCCCCCAATCATCAGGGTCGCCTATGAGAGTGATTGGATAATATTTCTAGTGCATTTGGGTGTGTTCCACACGTATAGATTTTTTGGACTTTGGTAGTAGGACCCATAGTTCCCCATGGTGCGGGATTGGCATTTAGGGATAAGTGGGAAGGTTGATGGATGGTTGTTCCACTCATGTTGTGGTTATGAGTTTATAGTTTCAGAAAAAAAATGTGGCATCATTGGAGGATAGCCCTAGGATGTTTGTGCCTTGGCATATGAAGCATGAGAGATGTTTCAGAGGCGGTGTTATTTCATGTTTGGGGATGGTGATGTATTTTCGGTTCTCCCATTAGGTCACCCTAGTGCCTATGATGGGATGTAAGTTTTGTTTTAAATTGTTGTACCTTATAGATTCATAACACTCCCTTTTTTTATGACGATAAAAGGGAGCCTTGAGGTTGTCTCTGAGCTGATAACCAATAGTGGCTAGAGTGTGGTTGTATGTAATCTTTTGATGGTGACACCCAAGGTGAGTGTGGTCACGGGGCAAAGCTTGTTTTCTGAATGGTTTGGTTTTTAGGCGAGATGCAGAGGCCCGCTCAGGGTAGATGAGGCTGAATAACCAAGAGACGAGGTTATGTAAGTAAGAACAAAATGGTATATAAACATGTTACGGTTGTTTGGGTGAGAGAATGATGGATTGGATGTTGTGGTAGACCATGTGACGTGATTGTTGGTTGTTAGGAACACATCAGAAGAACTCGGGTGGTGTGGTCGAAATAATGCCACATGAAATGTTGGCTCACATTTTCATCGTGGTTTGGTTGTGGAGTGATGGTTGGATCTAGTTGGTAATCGATCCTGAGTGGTGTTGGTTAAGTTTTTATGAGACATGTTCAATAGGGTGTCTTGAAAACCTTGGCAGGCCATGGTGTCGCATAGTTCGATAAAAAATGGATAAGTTGGTGACGGTGTTCCTAGACTACATCATAGTGTACCTCAATTAGTGACAAGAATTCCCAACATCCTGACATCGTCCTAGGTATGATGAGAAGCTCTGTCTCAAGCTAAGAGACATGGAGATTTTTGGATAGATTAGGGACATCCTGGAGTTACGCCCATGGAAACAGTATATTTAGAGATTGATGGTGAGATGTACACCCCGAATGGCTTGGGGTGAGGTCCTAGTACAGATCAAATTTCGATGAATGTTGTGGGTTCCATTCACAGAAGCTGGGAATAGGCACTGGGTGACATTCATTTTCTTTTTATTGAAATGCTAGTTAAAGATGTGAATGTTTTGGGGTTCTATTTGTGACTAGATATTAGATTTCTTTGTTGGAATACCTCTTGGGAACTATTGTAACAACACTTTTAAGGTTGGTAGTGATATGTTAGACCATGATGTGGAGAGGAGAACATAGAGCTTATATATTGGAACTAGGTTTCCAGTATATAACATGTAAGGTGATTGTCAGGTTCCTCGGAGCGGCATGCAGGGCTTGGATGAGGGGACTGATGAGCCAAGTGTTGTATTTGAGCTCATGGTTGTTCCATGTGAAACTTGAAATGGTTATACTAATGTCATAATAGGGTGTGGTTGGATATGAAAGTAAATTATGGAACGAGATGATGGGTTATATAACTCCAATGAAGATTGGAGTTAGACTTGGGTAATTTTCCCTTATATGGTTTTGGGAACATCGAAAAGTGAGTGGACCTTGGCCATGTGTTGTGGTATCATGCCATGGGTTGTGTATGATGATTTTATGGAGGGATATATTGCAGTGATAATGAAATTCTACTTTAATTCAGGAAACAAACTCAGTGGGTGCGTGGTATGATAATGATAGGCTTGAAGTCAGTAAGCACTTTGGGAATGTGAGAAAGGAGTAGCGGACCATCCGTGGAAGATAGGTGTTCTAGGGAAAGTCAGTCAGGTGTGGTCTGACTTAATATGGTAAACAAGAATAGATGCGGTGAGAGTGATCCCCCTCCAGGTCTATTTTGTGGTAACAAGTGACTTTTGAAATGAAGTGGTACCTCAGTGAGGTCGTGTTGATGTCAGTCCTTGAATGGATAATGTAGGAATTTCCTTCCGAATGGTTTCGATGGTGCATCTTGATGTTAATGTGGTGTAATTACCTATGGATTATTGGGAGCATTGAGTTGGAACATGTTAATAGATAAGAAGTTGGGTTGAGTTCTAGTGGTTATTCATTGATGGAGGAGGTACCCGGTGACAGAAAATGGGGGAAAGAACCATACCGGATAAATGGTTGTCTGATGTCATCATAATTTTGGGTTGGAAGGACTCGAGTGGTCACCATCGAGTAAGTTGGCCCTAGTAGTGATCTTGGGAATAGTTTAACTAAATTAGTAGCTGATAGTTTTGAGTTAGTTGGATGTGTAGTTGTGGAATGAAATCTTTAGGAATGGTGGTTGGAAGGATTGTGTGTTTTCAACCGGGTGATACCAGGTTTTTCACTGTTAGAGTGGGGTGAACTTGAAAATAACGCCATGTGATTTGGGTCATGATTTTTGCAGAGGATCGGGCCGATGAGGTGCCAATTAGTTCCTCCATGTTGATGTAATGATGTGTGTTATGATTCCATGTGTTTTGAGTTAAATTTTTTGCCTATGTTTTTTCCATGAAATTCCTGTGGGGGAATGGTTGATGTAGATGAATGCTTGAGGTGTTCTCTGGATCGTGATGTGGGTTGTGGTGAGGAAGTCTCGAGGAGAAATTATGCGCCCTTGAACCATGTTCGGTGTCCTTGTGATGTGAAAACTAGAACCTTGTAGAGTGGGTGTATAGGCAGGCCCAGTGGAATGAACTTATTTTACAAAAGCATTCTGATGCCGGAAAGAGCGGCTTGAGGAAAAGTCGTTATAAGGTGGGAAGGTTGTGAGTTCCTAGATTTTCTTTAGGTGTGATTTTGTTTATGATTTAGTCTACCCTCTTTTTTTGGGTAATGTAAGTGGTTCCCAAGTTCTTGTGAAGGATTAGGGGTGTCCTGATGGTTTAGGACACGAAAGAGGAAGGACATGAGACCTCCTGAACATGGTGCATGGTTTTCTCACTATTAGTTCAAAATGTGTGCAACATCCCAGGTAACCGTGTGTCCATGAAGATAAGCTCACTCATGGTCGACATGAGGTTGGGAATGCCATGTGAAATTCCCATGAAACTATGCGAAGGTGTGATTTTTAATAGTATCTTTCCCACGTTTTGAGAAAGGTTTGGAAAACTATGCGGGTATCTTGTGTGGCCTAAAAACATGTAAAAAATTACAAAAAATCTACCCTCTGATTTTAAGCCTCAACTTGGGTTTTTTAAACACCTCCTCCCATGCAACCCTATGAATGAACCAAAGGGACCATGCACTTCCGTGGATCAATCTACGTCGATTATTGACCATATGGAGTTTTTTTAGATGCGAATCAAAGATCTGGATGAGTCTAATCTCCCCCTCCTCTCACTTTTCGAGTTTATGTCTTGTATTTTGGAAACTTCCATTCAAATCATTCAAAAATGACTATTTCAGTGAGGTTTACAATGATGAATAAAACATTTTTTTAATTTGGATCAAGGTAATCAATTATGAGTGTTAGTCAATGGATTTGATTTAGGTGGACTACAAGATATATCCCTTGAGTTTTATGGAGATTTGTGCAAAACGGGTTTTGATTTTTACCCTCTTGTGATGAGTGCATCGTGCCATTATTCAAATGTGAAGTTTAAGTTGTCTAAAAAACCTAATGGAACCCTCATGATCCTCGTGGGATGAATTTAAGAATATGTGACTTATGTTAGGGCCACCAATGGATTAAACGATGTGAATGGGAGTCTTAGTAGCACACCTTGGTTAGGACGTGTCCTATGTGGCTGTTTGGTTGTCTTAAAAAGGGGTTAAGTGAGATTAAGGGAAAGGTAGGTGTCAGAGAAAATTAACAGGACCCCAGTAATTCCAAGTCAAAACCTAGAATCGTCCTATATGAGAAACAAAATGTAGGGACTCCCCACTCCAAGCTATTGGATTCGACCCCAAGCAGAACAGAGCACATCAAAACTGCTTTCGCGCCGAGAAGAAGCCGAGGTGGGATATCGGAGCCAGAAGCACCGGGTACGACACCGAGAACACCAAAACAGTGACTAGATCCCAATGTAGAGGATGAGGAGCCATTGTAGCTAGAAACAAGACACCCGAAGCCAACGAAGAGTGTACATAAGCCACGATGAGATCCCGGGGACAAGGGGATGACAAAGTTGACACCAAGAATAGAAAAACAAAGACCAAGCACATGAAGCAACAAAAAATATCCTGGATCTGGAAAGGACAACACTGATTTGGCAACCCAAATCCAGACTACAATAAGCCGTTGCACGCTGAAATCGGACAAGGATCACGAATCTAGGATAGTCGACGCCGCCTCAGCACGAACCAGAGCCAGCAACGAACGTTATAAATCAATACCTAGATCTCAAATCCATAAGTCATTAAGTAGCCACCAACAAGACAGAAAATAAGCTATGAAAAATAGAAAAATCCTCTATCGATGCCAATACATGAAGAAATAGAGGTCCCTGAGGCCGAACCCTGTCATAGAGGGAAGGAAGAAGATCTCGGAGAGAACCCTAGTGGAGCGAGGAGAAAAGAAAAGCCACTGCTCTGAGGCCTCAAGTGAGATGAGGGTAAATTATAAGGGATTAGATTTATACATGATTCACCTGGTGAAGTAGGTATGGGAAATGGGGATGATTTTTGTGGGTTAGAAATGATGAATGTGTTAATGGATTGTGGCATAATGTTAAAATTCCCATTTATTAAGATTGTCGTGGGGTTGTAAATGATGTTGATTATGTTGTTTTGATATGGTGTTTTGTCTTGAATGATTATGAAATGACATATGGGATAAGTGGTTTAATTTATGGGAATTGATGAAACTGATTAAGGCATAGTGGTTGTTGAATATACCTAATGGGTTAAGTAACGAGAATGAGAATTTGGAAAAATGGATTTGAAGTTTTATTTAAAAAATTAGTTAATTAGTTATGTCATAGTATTAATTCACATTTTTTTTGTGATTTGTGAATGATGATTTCCATTGACATTGATTATGTTACATTGTGTTAGGGTACAGTTGTGGTGATTGAAAAATAAGCCTATGAACATGGATTAGTAGATTGCAGTATTGACTTGAGGTCCTTTGCACACGGGTCCGGTTAGAATAAGGCTCTAAACACCCCCCACGAAAATTCATTGGTTAGGGAAGGGGACAGAGGATCTATTCCACTAATAGTTTCATTCCATCCAGACTGAGCCTTCGAGGTGAGGATATTGTATTGATGCCATTCCACCTGAACTAAGGCTTCAAAGATAGGATAATGGGTTGATGTGATTTGTGTGTCCCTAGTGAGATAGAGAGATTATTTTTTTACCTGATGGATTTTGAGTGATTTCCATAGAATATTGTGTATATGATATTTATGCATAACCCATATAACATGTGAAAAAATAGATTATGTAATGAAGATGGTATAAGAAATGGATTTGGGATGAATGCTAGTCATGAAATAAATGAACATTGTAAACTAATGGAAACCGAACTATCTGTTGTTTACATACAATTTATTTTATACTTGCATGCACTATCTGTTAGACTGTATATTTTGTATACACGGTTAGTGGTGACCTACAATGTTTCGTACTCACACACTGCTCAGGTCATTGTTGGGTACCTGAGCAGATCTCATGGTTGTAGGTTTGGACAAGGGCTGATACCCTACAATAAGATGTTGAGTTGGGCTCGAGACGTACATGGAGAAGGATACATATATAGGGTCGAGACCAGTTGAGAGTTTGGTCTATTTGTTTTATTTTGGGTTTCATTCACTTTCACTACTAGTATGGCATGACATTTTTGTATTTGATTTCTGTTGTATCCTGTTTTGGAAACGTTTAGTAATACATATTTGTTAGTTGTTTCATACTATTTCCATTATTTTTACTGTGATCTATTGTGGATTACTCTATTAAAGAGGCTATAGTCTCCCCATATGGCTTATTAGGCCCCCACTACTAGTCGGAAACCTCTCGCGGATGGGGTGGTGCACTTGAGATCATGTGATGACCCGACACAGAGCATCAGTTTAGTGACTTCCGAGTCAGGGACGTTACAATGTGGCATCAGTGGGGTTTTTTTCTCTTCATACTATTTGGGGTTGGTAGATAAGATATTAGGATGTGTCAGGATTCAGTAATGTGCTTGTTCTTGTGAGTATCTAACCCATGTACAAGGGAAAACCCAAGTCACCATGGGTAGTAATTTTTGTTCTTGATGTGTATTGTTAAAGATGGATGATATTTCACCATTGGGTGATGCACATGTTGTTTGATTTAACTAATTTATTATATTTTTCTGATGGACTGAATGACATGAGGTTGTGAATTCATGCATCACTTTAGAAACTTATGGATATAAGTTCCATGCATCATTATAGGCACACACACAGGATGGGTGTGTGGGGCATATAGAGCAGAGTTCATATTACACCCTTGATAAATCTTAAGAAAATGATGCCTACTAATTGTAAGGAAAGTGGGTGAATGAAAATAATGAAAATGATTAAATGTAATAATTAGGATAAAAATTTAGGTTGTAATAAATTGTAATAGTTTTTTTGGTGTCAAAAAGAAAATGGGTTTCATAATGATGGTAAGATTGTAAATGAATTTTTCCTAATAAAAGGTTTAAATGTGTTAAAATGATGATTTTAACATGTTGTGAAATGTGAAATTTTCCTAAGTGGAAGGGATCATGTTGTAAAAGATGAATGTGATTTGAAGAGGCGTTGATGAAAGACTCATGATTAAGTAAATTGGTTACCCCATGATGACCATGACCTGTGGTAGGTATGGTAGAGGTTAGTGTTTCATGTGTGATGGAGACTGTTGGGATAATTTTTACAGAATGGTTTGTTTAATGTTGGTAGCATGAAACCTTTTTTTCCATCTGTGGTTAAATCCTATATTAAAATCTTTGATGTTTCGAGTGAATGAAAATTTTAGAATGAGAATGTTTGGGTTCAATGTTCAGTATCCATTGTGTTGTCGGTATGAACCTAGTATGTGTGGGTTTGGGTAGTGAGAGAGCCCTAGGTGAGACATGGGTTTTATATTTTTAATCCTTTACTATTGTGGAATGGCCTAGGTTGTGTGTTTAGGGAACCCTTGGTGGGTTTGTGGACATTGGGTTGCAAGGCATTGTTCAATAATGTGACTGAGGTAAATCTCATGGTTTGTGAACGTATAGAGTAAATGTTGGAACCTAAGGATGGTTCCTAGGTCTTGGTGACCTTGTGAGTTGATACATTGTGAGTTGTGTCATGAATCCCAGAGAAGATTTTTTTATCTTAATGTCGATGAATGTGCACACCTTTTGTGTGGAACCTAGATAAGATGGTTGATTGTGCACTTGGCATAGTTTGCAACGGAATGGGATTGAGCATTCTATGCACAATCATTGCTTTGATCATGTCATTATCTGTGGGGTTTGAGGAGAGGACCAATGTCATTTCTAGGTTATAACTCAATTATAGGGAGTTAGTATCCGCTAAACATTAGGGTGACCTATGAGAGTTTTCAGACAGAGTTTCTACTACAATTGGGTGTGTTTCACATGTGTAAATGTTTTGGACTTTGGTATTGGGACCCAGAGTTCCAATGGAGTAGGTTTGGCCTTCATGGATAAGTGGAAAAGTTGATGGATGGTTGTGAAAATCGAGTTGTGGTTACATGTCGATTGTTTCAAAAATCAATGATGTCTTCGTGGGATGATAACCTTGTGATTTTGGTGCCTTGGGATATGAAGAATGAGAGATGCTACATAGGCGGTGATAATGCAAGTTTGGGGATGGTCATGTATGTCTGGTTGTCCCATAAGGGAAACCTAGTTATTTTTATGGGATGTACGATTTGTTTTAAAGGGTTATACCATATAGATTACTGAATCTCCCTTTTTGGGATGATGATTTACGGGGTTCTTGATTTTTTACCTGAGAAGAAATAAAAGAGTGGTTGGAGCGTGGTTATATTTCCTTGCATGATGGTAACACTTGAGGTGTGGGTGGTCACATGGTTGGACATGTGTTCTGAATGGTTTGGTTGTTGGGTGAGTTGCGTAGGCCGCCTCAGGGCTGATGAGGCTGGCTAACCAAAAGGCATGGTTTGGTATGTAAATAGGCGATAAGTTATACACAGGTCAAGGTTGTTTTGGAGAGAGACAAATGGTTTGGATAGTGTGGCAGACCATGTACTACGATTTTCGGTAGTCATGGAAAAATCATAAGAACTCAAGTGGTGTGGTGGAAATTGTTCCACATTAATCATTGGTTCACAGTTGCATTGTGGTTTCATTGTGGATTGATGGTTGAATATGGATGGCAATCAAACCTGAGTGGTGGTGGTTATGTTTTGATGTGAAATGATCGATATGGAAGCCCAAAATCCATGGCAGGACATGGTGTCCCACAGATCGACAATAATAATGGATAGGTTTGTGGCGGTGTTCCGTGAAAACATCTTAGCGAACCTTATCAAGTGACGATCATGCCCTAAATCATGAAATAATCCCAGGTATGTTGAAAAGCTCTTGCTCATTATAAGAGATATGGAGTTGTTTGGTTGGATGAGGGACATCCTAGAGTTATGCTCACGGAAATAGTATATTTGGAGCTTGATGGTGGGATATACACACTTAATGGGTTTGGGTGAGGTCCCCAATATGGACAGAATGTTGATGAGCACCATAGGATCCATTCACGGAAGCCTGTAATAGGAATATGGTGACACTTATTTTTAATTTTTTTTTGGAAAAGCTAGTTATCCATTTCAATGTTTTGGAGTCCGGTATGTGACCGGGTATAAGAGTTTGTGGTTGGAATCCCTCTTGTGAGTAGTGGCAATAACACTCCTAAGTTGGGGAGTGATAATTCAGTCCTAGATGTGGAGAGGAGAACATCAATATGATACAATGGCACACAGTTTCCAATAAAGAACCAGTAAGGTGCTAGTCAGGAACCTCAGAGAGGAATTTGCGCCTTGGATGTGGTGACTGATGAGCCATGTGTTGGATTTGAGCTCATTGTGGTTTCAGGTGAATCATGAAATGGTTGTATTGAAGTCATAATTGGGTGTTGATGGATAAGACAACATGTTGTGTCAATAGAGGATGAGTTCTATGACTCCAATAAAGATTGGGGTTAGACTCGGGTAATTTTACCTTGTGTGGTTTTTGGAACGTTATGAAGTGACTGGACCTTGGCAAGGTAGTGTGGTGTCATACCAAGGGTGGAGTTCTATGAAGGTATAGAGGGTGGTAATTACATGATAATGAAATTCTACTGGAATTACAAATACGATATCAATGGGTACGTGGGATGATAATGACATGATTCAAGTCTGTAAGCACTTTGGGAAGGTGAGAAAGGATTAGGGTACCATCAATAGAAGTTGGGTGTTCTAGGGCAAGCTAGTAAGGTGTGGTCTGACCTGAGATGGTAAAATTTAATGGGTGTGGTGAGAGTGACCATCATCCTATTTCATGTTGTGGGCGAAAGTTCCTTTAAATGAAGTGGTACCCGAGTGAGGTCGTGTTGATCTTACCCCTTGAATGGATTGTGCGAGAATGTCCTTCTGAATGGTTTGGACCATGTATATGAATGTTAATGTGGGGTAATTGCCAATAGATGATTGGAAGGGGTGATTTGGAATATGTTAGGGGATGGGAAGTGGGGTGAATTATGGCGGACCATCATTGACGGATGAGGTACAAGGTGACTGAAAATTGTGGAAATAACCATACTAGATAAATGGTTAGTTGATGACGTGATCAGAATTTTTGGATCGAAGGAATCAAGAGGTCATTGTACGGGTGCGTTGGCCCTAGTAGCGGGCTTTGGCATGAATTAACTGATCGTGTATCTGAGAGTATTGAGTTGTGTTCGATGTGTAGTTTTGGACTGAAATTTTATTGAAAAGTGTTTATAAGAATTGTGTATTTTCATCCGAGAGATATTGGGTTGGTCACCGTTAGAGTGGGGTGACTAGGAAAATGATGCCAAGTGATTTGGGTCATGAGTTTTGCGGAGGATCAGACCAATGGGTTCCTAATAGTTCCTCCATGATGATGTAAGGTTGTGTTTTATTTTTCCAGGTGTTGTGAGTTAGGTTTTGTTACGTAAGTTTTTACCATTAAATTCTTGTGGAAGGAAAGGATGAAGTGCATGATGGAGGAGTTTTCTGGTTCGGGATTTCGGTTATGGTGAAGATGTCTCGAGGGGAATTTTTTCTCTCTCTAACTGTGTTCGGTTTCCTTGTGATGTGAAAACCAGAACCTTGTAGAGTGGGTGGATATAGATGCCTTGTGGAATGACCTTAGGTTATGAAATCTTAGTGATTCCAGAAAGTACGGCTCAAGGAACAGTATTTATAAGGTGGGGAGGTTGTATGATCCCAGATTTTCTTAAGGTATTATTTTGTTTATGTTTTAGTTTGGCCTCTTCTTTTCTGGATAAGTAAGTGATTCTCTCTTGTGAAGTCATATGAGTGTCCAAGGGGTTCATGAAGCATAAGAGTATGGAAATGTGAGTTCATAGGCATGCTTCTTGGTTTGAGCATGGTTAGTGAAAACCGTTTTGGGAATCTTGAGTAAACATGTGGCCATGGATAGAATCTAATGCACATTCGGCATACGATTGGGCTAACTAGGTTGAATTTCCGTGAAACCATGCGATGTGGGTAATCTTAGCCTCTAGCTTCTACAATGTTTGTGCATGGTTTGGTAAACCCTATGGGTAATCCATGCGGCCCAGAAACATTAAAAAAATTATAAAATCTCCACCCAGTGATTTTAGGACCCAAATCTCGTTTTCATCCACCTCCCTTGCAACCCTAGGAACAAACCAAATGGGAAAAGAGCTTCCAAGTATTTATCTCCTTCGATTCTTCATAGTTTGGAGTGTCGTTGGATGTGAATAGAATAACATTGTGAGTCTAATCATCCCCTACACAATATTTTCCAATTTACGTCTTGTATATTGGGTGACTTCCATATGAACCTCTCAAACCTCTCTTTTTTCGTGAGGTTTAGGTTGAGGCTTCACAGGGTCTTTGAATCCAGATCAAGCAAAATGATTAAGAGTGTGTTCATAAATGGATTTGTGGTAGGTGGTCTACAAGTTATATCCCATATGTTTTATGGAGGTTTAATCACGTAAGGTGTCTATTTTTATCCTCTTGTGATGATTTCATCGTGCCATTATGATGATTTGATTTTTAGGGAGTATAAAGAACCTAATGGAACCCTCATGATCCCTACAGGATGCACGAAGGAAGATGTTGCCTATGTTAGGGCCACCCATGGGGTGTGCCCACATTCCCAGACATAGGGTTTAGCTATGTAAATGTAGGGTCATCATGCGAGAACATAGATCCCTGGTTGAATAAGATTTTAAGCTTGATGGATGTTAATGGGAGTCGATGTTACACACCTTGGTTAGGAAGTGGCCTATATGGGTGTTTGGTTGGCTTAAAAAGGGGTTAATTTAGATAAGGGGAAATGCTAAGGGATTAGATTTATACATTATTATTCGTACTAAGATAGACAAGGGAAATGGGGGTGAATCGTGTGGGATAGAAACAAATGACGTGTTAATGGATTGTGGAAAAATGTTAAATTTTCATTTATTGAGATTGTTGTGGTGTTCTAAATGATGTTGGCTATGTTGTTGTTATATGGTGTTTAGTGGTGAATGGTTGTAAAATGTTAACTGGTCTTAGTGGGTAAATATATGGGAATTGATGAAATGGACTATGGCATAGGGGCTATTGAATACACCTAATGGGTTAGACACATGAATGGGAATTTGGATCAATGGATATGAATTGTAATTAAAAAAACGTGTTAATGGGTTATGGCATAGTATTAATTCCCATATTGTTTTCTATGATTTGTGGATGATTATTTCCAATGGAATTAGTTATGTTATGTTGTTTTAGTGTATGGATTTGGTGATCGATAAATAATCATGTGCACATGGAATGGTAGAGTGGGGAATTAACTTGAGGTTCTACACCCACGGGTTGAGTTATACTGAAGCTCTAAACTCCACCCCAAAATTCCCAGGTTATGGAAGGGAAACAAATCCTCTATTCCCCTAATTATTTCATTCCTCTTGTACTAAGACTTTTAGGTATGGTTATTTTATTGATTTCATTACACCAAGACTGATTATTCGAGGTGGGGATAATGGGTGATGTGATATGAGTATCCCAAGTGAGATAGGGGATACATTGGTTTCCCCTATGCATTGTGATTGATGGACTTAGACCCTTGTGTATATCATATTTATGATTAACCCATGGAAGTTGTTATTAAACAGATTAAGTAATTCATATGTTATAATAAATGGATTTGGGATGAATGATAGTCATGAATTAAATAATCCTTTTTAAATAATTCACTTGCACATTCCCTTGTTTACATACCATTTATTTTGTACTATCAGGAACTATCTGTTATACAAGATATTTTGTAGATACTGTTGGTGGTTTCCTACTATGTTTTTTATTCCCACCCTGCTTGGACTGCCATTGGGTACCTAAGAATATCTCTTGGTTGATGATCTGGACAAGGGCTCAGGCCCAACACCTAATTATTGAGTTGGGATTGGGACGTAAAGGGACAATGATCCAGACATAGGGTCTAGACCAGTTGGGTGTTTTGGCCATTTTTTTATTTTGGGTTTCTTTCACTTGAATTACTTCTATGGAATAACATTATTGTATTTGATTTATGTTGTATCGTATTTGGGAAACATTCTTTATGCATGTTTTTTGGATGTTTCATTCTTTTTCTGTTATTTTTATTCTGATCTATTGTGGCTTACCCTAGTAAAGAGGGTATAGTCTCCCTATGTGGCTTATTAGGCACTCACCGCTAGTTGGAAACCACTGGCATATGGGAAGGCATGATTGAGGTCATGTGATGACCTGGCACGAAGTGCCAGTTTAGTGGCTTCTAGTTCGGGGAGGTTACAAAACCTATAAAATATACATGTATATATAAATATATATCTCTATAAATAACTAATCCCGTAAATTACTTAATGATACTCAAAAAAATTATTTGATTAGAACATAACAAATGCATAAAAAATATTAAATCCATAAGATAAATACTTAAAATGGAGTATGTTTAATGTGTGAAAATAGACATATAATTTTAATGAATGAATAATTAATAATTATCCTTGGATAAGAGGCCATCATTGCACATTTTATTTGTATAAGAATATATCCTACTACAACTAGTTCCTATTACCACTAAATATATACCCAAAAAACATCATCTAAAGTCACAAGGAGTCAATATTGAATTAACTATATTGACTCCACAACCGAAAATATATAAAACCCATGAATTATTTATATTGAAACATAATTTGTGGGACCAATTACTTCATAGGGTTGAGTATAATCAAAATCTAATGGATGATAAAATCTATAATGGGAGTATAAATAAATATTTATCTTAACTACAATAACTTGAGGGGTCATAGGGTTGAGTATAATCATAGTCTCAACCACATGAGTACTCAGGGACAATGACAAATATCGATCATCATATCTCCAATAATCATAAGCCATCATGCATTGGTAGTTTTTGTTTCCAAAAATACTACGAAATACATGAATATTTATGTCAATTTCCATTTAAAACACATTTTCTCAATGGATACCAAATAATGATATAAGTAATCACAATAATCATAGAATACATCACTTTGCATGTTTCTAATAGTTATTACTCATATAGAAGCCACAAATGGGAGTTTTCATGACATTGAATCACGATCATCTACCATGGAATCAAACAATACATTTGGATATTTTTTTTCAAATATTGTCATATGAAGTACTCATGTACATTATTATTGCCATAAGTAGCCTGCAATGTCATGTCCAGCCATCTTTGGGTCTATAATCCTCGGTAATCCAATATTATCACACTTTCATATGATGTTGGAGGATCCCTTTCATATTTATTTAGGTGAAATAACAAATCCAATGGAGGATCCTTATTTTTTAGGAGTTAGATATATTCTATAAATATCACAATGTATATAATGGACCCATACCCCTTAAATATATGGTAAAAAAAAAAAATTATTCTGTATGTTGAAGATCACTGTCCAGTTCTCGTATGAGTGAAATGTTGTCTCCCAAGGATGATTCTAGTACCAAAATATCTGGTATCAACTCTATATAGGAATTATTAGATGAGAATCTATATAGAAAAAAGTTATTCATTGTAAATATGATGTAAAAAGAGTTTACATGGGGTTCACAATGTGTGTTGCAAAGTCTCCCACTTTTCCCCCTTCATTAATTCCATGTAGAATTTCTCATACCAAATAAACATAGTGTATACTTTAAATGTAGCATATCATGTTTATAGAATTAATAAAAACATATCTAATATGTATGAAAGATATAAATTTTCAGGTATATACAAAATGGACCATCACAATTGATGTGGGGGATGCATAGGTCCCTGGGGGTATTATTATTTTATATGTTGATCCATGCCTTATAATACCACAAGGTGTTTGGGAATGAAAGATGGAAATGTGTTGTAATGCAAAATAGATCCCCTTCATCATTATAATATAGAAGAAATCACATATTATCTTCAAGACTACACATCATGTATTCAATAAAATTCTAGAATATATTATTCATCCCAACTCTTCAACCATTTCACCAACTACAATAATGATATATAATGAAAAATATATAAAACTAGTTGACAACCATAAAAACCCTATCTAAAATAGTATATTTTCCATTATTCATTATAGACGAATATTTTCATTTCATCCCCTAGAACATATATCTTCTTACATTCCCTATATATAGAAAATGGTTACCACAGATAATTCCATGTATATCTGGAATCATCAAATAACCTCCATCATTACTTAATCATTGATGTCATACATATAATAATGAACGGTGGATCCAATGGTTGATTACACAAATAATTGATTCTATTAAAACAATCAAACCATAAGTCAAAATGATCATTAGTTATGAAAAAAGTGATAAATTTTCGAAAGTCAAAATAAATACTAAAATAAGTAATGATAAATATCATAAATTATCAATATTCATATACTTTATAAATATCTACTGGAAATAATAAATTATGTAAAATTTAAATACCAACATTCATTATTCACAAATTAATGTAAAATAATATTGTAGATAGGTTCTTGAGATAATTGAATTCAAATTTAATTGAATGATGAATTAAATAAGGATTAATAAGAATATATGAAATAGTGAAATCTTAAAAAGTATCCAAACCATTATAGAGAATATAATATTTATTGATATATTGTCTCAAACATAGAACATTTTCCATAACCATCTATGTCTTCCTATGATCCATTCAATAAGTTTACTTACACAGGTTGATACATATTCATAGACAATAATTTCATCATATATTCTTTACAATCTATTTTTTGTAAATGAAAATGTAGTTTACCATATTGAGGCTTCATATGGAGGAAAAAATATATGTTCTATATTTTTTTAATACATTCGAATAATTAATAAAAAAATATTTTTAAATTAATTACTCAAATTGGGGAAACAAACACATGTGAATTCATATATGAAACAATCTAGTGGTGTACCTAGGAAAAAGAACATATCCTTGACATAATAGTAGTATACATTCTATTAAATGAGCTCTAGTTCAATATATATATGTTTTCATTAATAATATACTTGTACCCCTTAAAACAATTAAATATTGTTGTTTTATTATTTTTAGTGCTCCAAAACACTCTCTTTCATATTCTAAATTAAATATAATGTATAGAATATACTCAGGAAGAAAATAAAGAGTATAAATATTAATGTTTAATTGCAGGGTTATAATGGTGTTTTACCCTTGATATTATCATTTTACTTCAAAACTCACAATCGAGTTGAGTCAAACATTGGTACAATTCGAGATCACTACAACCCCCTATTATAACCATACTATAAAATACAACTACTACAGTGCCTTCTATATTTCCACCGTAAATTCACTAATGGATACAACAATAATTTGAACATGGGTTAGATGAAAATTTCAAGTGTGATTTTATTACTCTGGGAAACCGCCAACAATATATATTTTTATCTATATTTTTAATTTAATTTAATATTATTTGGATTTCTACTATTAACGATGTTGTTAATTATGATATTAATTTCATTATTAATAAGTATTATATAATATTTAAAAAATTATATGATTATTTACATTATCAATTTTTATTAACGGCCTTTTAAATTATGTTACTCTAATTATTTATTATTAAATTCATTATTAAAGATATTTTTTTAAAAAGGTGTTTTTAAATACATTAATTCTAGAAATTACTGGGCTAGAGATGTTGGATAATATGAATGTATGGGGGTAGTGGTGGCATTACATAGTAGTTTGATGGGTGATGGGTGAGTATTCATCTATGGTGTCTCTGATAGAGGGTCAACATGAAAAGAAAATGCTCGAGGGATAAGGGTGTAAGATGTTTCATGAGATATAGATCCTAATCACGATAGGATCAGGTCGGGCTCATTGAATCCATGCGGCATTTTAATTTCGCCAATGTGTAATGGGTCCATTAGATCATTTATTTGGGATATGAGTCTTAGGCCTTCAAAGGACATTAAATGTGATCCTTCAACCTAGATAAAACAAAACATTGTTTTCATTTAATGCATAAAATAGGGGTTTCACCATTAATTATATATATATATATAATGGTTGTTACAATTTAATTAATTTTTTACTATTAATTTTAAAATTTTTTATTCACTTCATTATTACATACAAAAAAATAATTATTAACAAAAAATCATTTTATTATATTTATTTATTAATCACAATAATAATGTTAATTAAAATTTTAATTAGAAATTATTAGGAAATAAATTTTTATATACAAATATAATTAAATAATTAATTAAATTCTTATTATTCAATATTAGAAATTATTTTTAAATATTAATAATCACATTTTTAATTTGCATGAAATTATTTATAAATATTTCACTATTTATGAAATGTAAATAACATTGATACTATTGAATATAAATAACTATGTTTATAATTAGTATTATTATTCTTAGAAATGATTGTATTGTTTATTTATTAACTGTACATGTGTTTTTATATAAATAAAAATTATATTACATATATAATGTTTTTAATAATAAAACATTGTTATTTTAATGTTCTCATAAGGGGGAACCCAAATCTGTCAGTGAAAAGAAGGAATGGATTGAAATGTTCAATCATATATAAAAGGAGAGCTTCTTTCAGGTTCCATGGGGTTAAATAAAAAAACACTTTTAAAGTAATTCTAATAATAAAAATTACTTTAATATTTTGTTTTATATGATTTGATATATATATAACCTTTAATAAAACAACATTCTCTAAATAATATATTATCATTTTTGAAATGGCTTGTAAAATAGTAATAATTGGAAATTACTATTTTTTTATTTTGAAAAGGTTTTACTGGTGTTGTGTATATATATATATATCCTTCTTTAAAAACATCTTTTTTTAAATAGTTTTCCAAATCCTTTTTATGTGTAATATTTTTTCTATTTCTATTAAAAATTAAAATTTTATATATTAATAAAAAAATAAGAAATTTTAAAAATACTCAAATCATGAAAATATTTCACAATATATGGATGGTTTGGTTTATAATGATGGGTGACATATTAAAAAATATACTATAAATATATTTTTTCAAATATGTTGTTTCATCTACTTGTAATCGTTTAACCGTAAAAATAGGTTATCTTAAGAAAAACATTTTTTTCTGTACAATTACTTGTTTACTATTTTTATGAATATTTTGTTAATATATATTATTATTAAAGTGCATATTCAATTAAAAAATATTTATATATATATATATATTCGATTTAGAGTTTTAATTTTATTATTATTAAAAATATCCTAAATGGATAATTATTTTATATTATTTACATTTTGGGGTTTTTTCATTACTTTTGGAGAATTCTTTTTATTTTAATGGTTGGGGTCGAAGCCTCATTTATTATTAAATAAAAGCAAATACCTCTTTCAACTGGGTAGAGGGAGACCCATTACATAGCTTGAAGACCTAGTGGACATTTAGCCCATTACGTGGCCCGTAGGCCCAAAGTTTTTGGCCCAAAGCCCATTTTGTGAATATTACTGCTACAGTACCACACAATCCCCAGCTGCCGCTATAGTACCCCATCGGCTCTACAGTACCCTACCACCGCTATAGTGACATGTCACCGCTACAGTCCCTACTATTTCTAAAGTGCCACCACCTCTACAGTGCATTACAGCATTGATACAATACCTACGACCAATTGGTTTTGATCCCCTATTTTCATGTAGAATTACGGGGTACTTACATTCAATTATTTTTTATGTGTATTTAAACTTATTGATTAAACCTTATAAATAAAATATTAATTTTATTTGAAACAATGATAATGAATATAAAAAATAATTAATAATTAATGTAATATAAAAACATTCATCAAAACATATTTTATGGAAAAAACATTAAAATTTCAATATATTAAAATTAAACTAATAATTTTCTTTATAAATAACATATCTATGTCATTTTAATATTTTTTGTGTATATATTTTTTAAAATTTATTAATTTCAATTTATTATATACATTAATATTTATTTTATATATTTTCTATTATATTTTACATATACTATATTTTATAATCATTCAAACTCAAATAATTAAAACAATATTTTGTTTCACATTGGTTAATAAATACAATTATAAATTTTATAATATAAATAAAATTTAAATTAATCATTTAACATTAACTGTATAGATAAAAAAAATTCAAGTGTAAAATATATCATGAAAGAAATTAATAATATAATATTGTAATCAAACGAAAAATGATCTTTCAAAAATTAACATTTATACGATAATAAATTTATATCTCAAAAATTTGTATATGAATGAATACATATTTATGATTAAAGTCAATATTTGTTAAATAATTAGTATATTTTAATAAATTTATAAATAAATAGATTATTTTTATTGATATTTATAATTACCTCATTTTAATTCACTATTAGTTATATGTGTGTTTATCATAAATTATTAATTATTACTAATTACATATGAATAAGATAATATATTACAATTTAATTTTAAATATTTTTTCATTATGGTAGATTTTAGTTTCATATTTCATTATTAATAATTATTAGTACAAATATTAATACAAATTATTAATGAAAACTACTATAAAAATAACATTTTCATATTTCAAATAAGAATTAATTATTTTTTATCTGTTTTTTATTTTTAATGACTTGTATTTTTTACACTTAGTGGTTTCCAAAGTGGTAAAGTTAGTTTATAATTATACACATGACTGCATTTTTAATCTTAAATGCCTACCTTGGGTGGATTTTGAGGCCATTTATGGCCCATGCAATAGGAAAGGGTCTCAACCCTAGTACATGCTTGAGCGAGATAGGATGATGGAAGGTGGCCTTTAGGTAGTGGGAAAGGGGCCTTCAGGCTTTCAAATTGTTAGTATTAAGTCCATCTAATGTGGGAATTCATGATATAAAATTGTGTTGTGCTAACTATGGTGTGATTCAGCCCTTAGGAAGATATGTGATCCATCTATGATTTCATATTGGTGTGTTTTTTAGTTTCATTTAAACTACATGATCATAAATAATTTTTTATTAATTTTTTATTTAATTTTTATAATATTAGTGATTATTGTTTATTTTTTAATGAAACATTATATACTGTCTTATTTATATAATGATTATTAATTATTTATTAATATTTTAATTAATATTTAATATAATTTTTCCTTATATTATTATTATAATCATGATTTAATATGATTAATTACATAAATGTTTTAAAAAAATATATGATTAATTATATTATCAGTTATTATTAATGACCTTATAAATTCAGTTTCTATAATAATTGAATAAAATTTATTATTAAAGATACAATTGTTTTAAAATGTGTGTTTAAATAAATTAAATCCTCAAATTAGTGGGCAAGTGATGTTGGTTAATATGAATGCATGGGAATGGTGGTGGCATTAGATAGTAGGATGATGAGTGATGGGTGAGTCTTTATCTACGAAATCTCTGATAAAGGGTCAACATGAAAAGGAGAGAATCGAGGGATAATGGAGGATGATTTTACATGAGACACAGATCCTGACCATGATAGGCCCATGTTGGGAAAGGTGAAACCATTTCTCATTTTTATTAAGCCTATATTTCATAGTCCCATTATGTAATGCCCCAAACATTTTATGGTATGCTTCTCTTGTTTACATTCTATTCACAACCTATAAATCACTATGTTCCTTTGAAACAACACCATGTTATTTAGGAGATAGTCAAAACCTATCCATTAAATATAAATTTTCCTCTTCTATGTTTTGAATTTCGAGAAATAGTCAACTAGAGTTGTGTTCAGTAAGCCATTTGGAGTCTGATGGAAAAAACATAATTTATTGTGAATAGTAACATACCAATATGAATAGTAATATGAATTGTAATATGAATAGTAACATACCCTTATGAAAAGTAAATAATATTATTATTTTATTTTCTTAAGGCAATAAGATAATGATATCTTAATTAGTTTTTCAATGAGAAATAAAACTAATTGCACTTTAAGATTGTTATTTTTCGAATTAACTATGGGCTTATTTCAAAATTAACTTAATAATATTTAGAAAATTATTTTTGAAAAATGGATTTCACTTTTGAAATCCTCACGTCGATAAATGGTTAGGGTGAATTTTGGGAATTTTTCTGAAACAGTTGATTTTTCAGTGAATAGTAAAAAATACTATTTTGAGTTTTAGTGTGTAAATGACATCATTAATGATATAATAATGATTTCATAAATCTGGTCGACTTGTTTACAGTTAAATAAGATGTGAGGTGTCCCAAGTGGCTTATACCATGGGCAAATACCATGGGAAAGCCCATGGTTTTGCAAAAAACCACTCATGAGGTGTCCGTTGAAAATTATAAAAATAATCCCTCCCTTTTCCTATAAATACCAACTCTTCCATTCATTGAATTCATTCCCAATTATCCCTCAACAATTCTCTGGCCTCCTTACTACCATATTAGTCCTCCCAAGGTTTCCCCAAGTCTATAAGGTCGCAACCTTCATGTTCTAAGAGTTAATCTATAAGGTAAGAAAATTCTCAATTTCTTTCTTTTTTCCTTTCACGTTCTCTTTTATGTGTTATATCATTCAAGTTTCCATACCATGTTCTTATTTTTCTTTTTATTCTTGATCTACTCTATATTATGATTCATTTCTGGATAGGTGACTCTTGTCCCCTATCTTTTTAATATTTTCTAAAACCATTTTCCGTAGCCGTTAGGCTGTCGATTTTTTGTAAGCGATTTCAAAATTATTCTTTTATTTTGAGTTATTTATTTATTCTTTCTTCATCTCATATTACCCAAGAAGAATGAAATCTCAAGAATATTTTATATTCTGAATTTCTAATGTTCATGATAAATTAATCATCAATCTTCTTCTTTCCCCCACATGTTTAAGGAATTAAAAACATTGTCGATGACGTGTTGAATTACTGACATCGTAGACGATGTGATTTCAATTTGCAATAATTATTTCAAGTCTTTTCCTGAAACCATTTATATGGTTGAACCAGGTTATAATATATGTATAATTACTCACCCATGGTTCTATAATTATTTGGTACTCATGGTTCTAATTTATAAAACAACATGAGGTTGTTATTATCAAAGAACCACTAAAACGATCTAAACGAACATCAATAATGTTTTAACTAATGAATCATCATCATGGTATATAACCCAAAATAATTATAAGATCATTTATATCTCCATAATTTATTTAATAATATGTATTAACAATTCTGTATGTTTAACCATGTTTCAAATTAAGTTCCATTCATCGAAATAAGTAACGAACCATGAAAATCAAGGGAGAAAATGCTTCCAAAACATAAAAATTTATCCAATTGAACCCATAAAAGGGCCATGAATGAACCTGATAAGTTTATAATGAATCCATTACATTTATAGGAGGTTCTGGAAATATTAATTAATGAAGATAAATTTAATTATTCATGTCATTACAATAAACGAAGAACACACTCGAGCACAAGGTAAGGGGTTTCTCATCTCAATTTCATTTCTATGAGATTTCCACTATTCACTAATTATTCCTTATATTTGGTATATGTGTACTTCCATTTGATATATAATAACATTATTCGATTTATATTCATGTTATTAAATTATTCACTCGATGTTCATTAAGTTATGGTCATTTCATTCGACTAATTACATTTTGGTAATGGAGTTTGTCTCAACTACCTTTTCGTTGTGACTAACTTTGTATTGTGCACCTAATAACCCTTATGTGGTGTACCTACTTCCCATTTGAGATAAATTTTTATTTTAAATGATATTTATATTAGATTTCCATAATCTCATGTCATGGATATATTTTTTGTCTAAATCGTATACCATTTTACATAAGGTGTTTATTTGGAAGGATATTTTAATTATTGAAATTTTGATGAATCTGTATAATCTACTCTATAAAGATATTGAAAAGGCATATTGAACTTGTATTGAATCAATGTATAAAGAATTATTTGGAAATGTAGTGGTGGGTGGGGCCCGCTATAGACCCTCGATGCATCGGTAGGTCTCATTAGACAAAATAGTTTGCGACAAACCCTTCGAGTTTGTTTCCAAAAATCAGATGGGTTTCTACCCACAGAACTAAACCGTTTTTACGGTATTGTGGTTTCATGTGCTAGATATATGAAATCCCATTTAATAAGCATTATCTATATTAATTATCAGTTATTATTATTATCCATGAGGTTTTCACTATGAAAAAATCTATGGATGCAGTATCATTTTCAATTTATTAATGGCATTAGTTTTCCATTTACTAACTATGCCGTATTGATTATGTCAGATTGATTATGATTCACTTATTATTGTTCTCGTGATTCCACTATTTGTAACCCTTACTAATCATTTGAGAACACCCATTTCATTGTCTACCTTCGACAGGTGATGAGGAGAAGGTCTTCTTTTATGTTTCTATGGATACAGTTTTGAGTTTTTTGTTATGTATTGTATTTTGTAACCTTTTCCAGTGTAATTTGAGTTATGCCTATATATCTAGTTTCTTCAATACTACTAAACTGATCATTCCATTAGGATATTCATTCCTTCTAACCATTCCAATATCACAAGTAATTCAGTAGCTCCAGCCTAGAGGGTTTGAGTTGTAACAATTGGTATTAGAGGAAGTTTAGTAGAAAACCTGGAAACTAGAGTAGAAAATGTATAGTAGGGAACAAAGCCCTAAGGTAGTATCAGAGGATTAACATACAGGAACGTCCTGGTATTTTGGTAAGGAATAGATTATGTGGATATTTTAAGAATTACATCCCTGTCTGGATACGAACAGGTAGAGGCGGCCTTGGCACATATGTATCTAGAGGTAAAACATGAAAACACCACTTTGATCTAGACTCAAATGGGAACTGGTTCATGAAAACGGGCCTTGCTGCACTATTGGTTACGAAAATACCAGGGGATATTCTTAGGATAATTCATATTTCTTTACAATCCATTATGAAGGAGTTAATGTAAATTTTTCCTCATAGGAACCTTGTTTATAAGATTAGTTATGCATATAATTTCAATCTATGTTGAGTTATTTTCTATTTTAGATTCATAAATTAATATAGTGTATGGAATTATTTAGAAATGGAATATAATGCAAGAAGTTGAATCAATACTCATGGGAAATGTAGGGATCTCCCTATTGATCAAGTCAACATAGTCAACGTTGGAGCAAATCAGATCATGACCATATTGGGACAACTTACTCAAGTTGTAATGAACAACCATTCAACACCTGTGTTGGATCATTTCATGCGGTAGAAGTCCCCATCTATTAGTGGGACTACTAATCCAGTGGTTGCTGAGAAATGGATCAAGTCCCTTGAAAAGATATTCATGGCGTTAATATGTAATGAAAATGAAAAGGTGGTATTGGCGTTATATTTTCTCAAGGGTGACACTGATCAATGGGGGTCTCTTGTTCAAAATACCATGGCGGAAGAAGAGATAGAGGATATGTAATAGAAGTATTTTAAGGAAATATTCTTTGAAAAATATTTCCCCTGTGAGCAACGATCTGAAATGAAGTGGAAATTCCTTGGCTTGAAACAAAGGAAAGAAGACAGTGTTGAAGAGTATGAGGCTACTATCAAAAGGTTAGCTAGGTATGCTATGGATTACATACATGACTCGGCGGACAAGATTGATCATTTCTTTGAAGGACATAAGCCAAGTCTCTGAAGGGCACTGGCTTCTCAAACATTATCATTATATGATGATATTGTATCATGTGCCATCAAAACAGAGAGGGAATTTTCTAGATCAAATATTTTCAAGGGAAACCAAGATAAGAAGTGGTACTCTAATAAAAAAGTTAAAGGAGAAGCACCAAAGAAGAGAAAGGGAACAAAGCTATTCTGATTATGTGAGAACTGTGGAAATAATCATCTCGGTAAATGCTTGAATGGCATGGAAGTCTTCTATAACTGTGGAGAAAAGGGTCATCGATCTGATGAATGAATGGGGAATAAGTAATTCAATGATATTCAATGCTAAAACTATATAGAGATGGGACACTTTGAAAATAAGTTTCCTAAGTGCCAAGGAAACATTCCTCAGAAAAAGCCATGAGATCAAGGGAGAGCCTACGCGATTACAACTTTGGAGGTTGAAATTAATAATGACGTGGTGGCAGGTACTTCAATTGATTCCTCAAACTTTTCCAAAACATTATTTAATTCTGGATCATTGTATTCATTTATATCTCCCCAGTGTTCGAAGAAAATTAGATATGTCCAATTTGATTTAACAAAGGAGTTTTCAGTCAAAAATCCTAGGGGGTGTATCATTGCAACCAATGCATGTCGACTAGTCCCCCTCCAGACACTAAAACGTGATCTAGTTGCTAACCTTATCATCATACCAATGACAGAATTTGATATAATTATCGGTATTGATTGGCTGTCAAATTATGATGTGAAGATTTATTTTAAGAAGAAGGAAGTTACAATTTTTGAAAATGGTGTAGAATTCCTTATCTTTAAGGAAGAAACTTTTCCACCTGATTGTTATCTAGAACCACCCCCAGTAGCTCTATTGAGTGAAATACATGAAGAGGAAGATAAACCAATATCTATGGGAGAGGAAATATATCTTCAAATTGAAGATGTGCACATAGTGAAAGAGTTCATTGATGTATTTCTAGAGGATTTACCTGGACATCCTCCAGAGTGGGAAGTTGATTTCTCTATTGATTTAATTCCTGATGCAAGACCTATATCAAAGAATCCCAATATAATGGACACTATGGAATTAGTAGAGCCAAAGAAACAACTAGAGGATTTGAGTGAAAAAGGATTTAATCGACCTAGTGTTTCTCCATGGGGATCCCATGTCCTCTTTGTCAAGAAGAAAGATGTATCCATGAGGCATTGCATTGATTACAGGGAAATCAATGCTATTATAATAAAGAATTAGTATCCTCCACCCCAGATTGATGATTTATTTGTCAAACTTCCTGGAGATCAATACTTTTCAAAGATTGACCTTCAATCCAGATATCATCAACTGCATGTGAGGAAGGAAGATATTCCAAAGACTACATTTCGTACCAGGTATGGGCATTATGAGTTTACCATAATGCCTTTTGGAGTGACAAATGCACCCTCTTTTTTCATGGATTTAATGAATAGAGTTGTCAAGGAATATCTTGATAACATTGTTGGATATTCATTTATGATATCCCGGTATACTAAAAAATCTATGAAGACCATGAGTATCATTTGCGAACTATTCTGAAAACTCTTAGAAGAAATAAATTATATGGGAAGTTTAGCAAGTGAAAATTATGGCTCCAGTCAATTTTTTTCTGGCCATATTGTCTCGAAGGATGGAATCCCTGTCGATCATGCAAAGACAAAGTCAATCCATGAATGGCCCATTCCAACAAACATAACTGAGGTACACAACTTTATTGGCTTAGTAGGTTATTATCGGTGTTTCGAGCAGAATTTTGCCTGAGTGGAAAACCAGCTAACGAAGCTCACACTTAAAGAGGTTAAATTTGTTTGGGAAAAAGATTGTGAATAATGTTTCCAAGAACTGAAGAGAATATTAGTGAATGCTCCTATATTGACTCTACCATCGGGGAATGATAGGTTTTTTATTTATAGTGATACTTCAAAGAAAGGACTTGGTTGTGTTCTTATGAAAAATGATATGGTTATTTCTTATGCATCACGAAAGCTAAATGTTCATGAGAAAAACTATCCTACTCATGATCTTGAGTTAGCAGTTGTGATCTTTGCTCTGAAAATATGGAGGAATTATCTCTACGGAGAGAGATGGAAGATTTATACGGACCACAAGAGTTTGAAATATATTTTCACAGAAAAATAACTCAACTTGAGGAAAAGAAGATGGCTCGAGTTACTCAAAGATTACGATTGTTAAATACACTACCACCATGGAAAGGTGAATAAGGTGGCAGATGCATTAAGCAGGAAAGATCATGGACTTCTGATTCAAATGATGATTGAGAGAGATCCTATATTTTTGGATCTACTAAAGATGGATATGGGAATTGTTAAGAAAGGGGAAACATATTTTCTCTTTCAAATAATTTCTAAACCATCTTTATTAAAGAGGATAAAAAGCTCTCAATCTGATGATGAGAATCTGCACAAGAAAATTAATGCTGTCAAGGATGGGAGGCTGGATGAATTCATGTATGAAGAAGGAGTTCTAAAATTTGGGAAGAGGTTATGCATTCCATTAGTACCTGAGCTAAAAAGGGAACTATAGATGATGCCCATAGCTCAAATTTCTATGTATACCAGGGTAGCACCAAGATGTATAGATATTTGGAGGAATATTTTTGGTGGGATAATATGAAGTGGAAAATTGCTGACTACGTGTCAAGATGTCTAGTTTTTCAAAAAGTGAAGGTAGAGAGACAACATCCCAAAGGAGTGATGAAACCTCTAACTATTCCTATGTGGAAGTGGGATAACATTACGATGGATTTTTTCACTAGACTACCGAGGACACCTAGGAGGAATCGTGTAATAAGGTTAACTATAGATCATCTCACTAAATCAGCACATTTACTTCTTATAAGAGAGGATTTACCACTTGGGTGCCTGGAAAGACGTTATATAAATGAAGCTGTGAGACTTAATGGTGCACCTCTTTCAATTGCCTCTGATCAAGATCGCCAGTTTACATCAAAATTCATGAAAAGTCTCAATAAGGCTTTGAATACTGAGCTTTGTATGAGTACTTCATATCACCCTCAAACTGACGGACAGTCTGAAAGGACTATTCAAACTCTGGAAGATATGCTGAGATCATGCTCTCTTGACTTTCAAGGTATGTGGGATCAATACATACCTTTGGTGGAATTTTCCTACAACAATAGTTTCCATTCTAATATTCAAATGTCTCCATATGGAGCATTATATGGAAAGAGATGTCGAACTCTAACTTGGTGGGATGACGTTTGTGAGAGGAAACTTATAGGCCCATCACTAATTCAAGAGACCATGACAAATGTAATGAAAATAAAATCCCATATTAAATCATCCCAAAGTAGGCAGAAGAGTTATGCTGACATCTGGAGAAAGGACTTGGAATTCCAAGTGGGGGATCATCTATTTATGAATGTATCTCCATGGAAGGGTGTCTTGAGGTTTGGTAAGAAAGGGAAACTGAGCCCCAGGTACATTGGACCATTTGAAATTTTGGAAAGAATAAAAGATGTAGATTATCGTTTAGAAATGATGCCAAATCTCTCTAGATTTCATGATGTTTTCCACATTTCATTGTTAAAGAAATACATGCCAGACCCAACACATGTACTCACATATGATGAAATTGAACTAGAATTGAATATGTCATACTGTGAAGATCCTAACAAGATTCTTGATACAAGGGAAAAAGTATTGAGAAATCGGACAACTTGTCTAGTCAAGGATCTTTGGAGAACCCATAACACGGAGGAAGCAACAAGGAAACCTGATGATATTATGAAGAAGAGACGCCCACATATTTTTTGTGGATTTATACATGAAATTTCGATGATGAAATTTCTGAATGAGGGAATAATGTAATGCCCTGAACATTTTATGGTATGCTTCTCCTGTTTACATTCTATTCACAACCTATAAATCATTATGTTACTTTGAAACAACACTAGGTTATTTAGGAGATAGTCAAAACATAGACATGAAATATAAATTTTCCTCTTCTATGTTATGTATTTCAAGAAATAGTCATCTAGAGTTGTGTTCAGTAAGACATTTGGAGTCTGATAGAAAAAACTTAATTTGTGGTGAATAGTAACATACCCATATGAATAGTAATATGCATAGTAACATACCCTTATGAATAGTAAATAATAATATTATTTTATATTCTTAAGGCAATAATAAAATGATATCTTAATTAGTTTATCAATGAGAAATAAAACTAATTACACTTTACGATTGTCCTTTTTCGAAATAACTATGAATTTATTTAAAAATTAAATAAATAATATTCAGATTTTTTTTTGAAAAATTGATTTCACTTTTGAAATCCACAATTTGATAAATGGTTAGGGTTAATTTTGGAAATTTTTCTGAAACAGTTGATTTTTTAGTGAATAGTAAAAAATACAATTTTTAGTTTCGGTGTGTTAATGAAATCATTAATGATATAATAATGATTTCATAAATCTTGTAGACTTGTGTATAGTTAAATAAGATTTGAAGTGATTCAAGTGGCTTATACCATGGGAATATTCCAGGGCCAAGCCCATGGTTTTGAAAAAAAACCACTCATGATGTGTCCCTTGAAATTTATTAAAATAATCCCTCACTTTTCCTATAAATACCAACTCTTCCCTTCATTGAATTCATTCCCAATTCTCCCTCAACGAAGTTATGGTCACCATAACTCCATATTAGTCCTCCCAAGGTTTCCTCAAGTCCCCAAGGTCCCAACCTTCTTGTTCTAAGGGTTACTCTACAAGGTAAGAAAATTCTCAAATTCATTCTTTTTTTCCTTTCATGTTCTGTTTTATGTGGTATATCATTCATGTTTCCATACCCTGCTCTTAATTTTATTCTTATTCGTGATCTAATATATATTATGATTCATTACTAGATAGGTGAACCTTGTCCTCTGTCTTTTTTAATATTTTCTAAAACCATGTTGCGTAGCAGTTAGGCTGCAGAATTTTTGTAAGCGATTTCAAAATTATTCTTTTATTTTGAGTTCTTTATTTATTCTTTCTTCATATCTTCTTACCCAAGAATAATTAAATCTCGAGAATGTTTTATATTCTGGTTTTTCTAATGTTATTGAGAAATTAATCATCAATCTTATTCTTTTCCCCACTTGTTCAAGTAATTAAAAACATTGACTGTGACATGTCGAATTACCGACATCGTAGACGATGTGATTTCAATTTGCAATAATTCTTTAAAGTATGGCCATGAAACCATTTATATGATTGAACCAGGTTATAATATATGTTTTATAATTTACCCAAGGTTCTATAATTCTTTAGTAATAATGGTTCTAATTTATAAAACAAAACGAGGTTGTTATTATCAAAGAACCACTAAAACAATCTAAATGAACATCATTAATGTTTTAACTAATGAATCATCATCATGGTATATAACCCAAAATCAATATAAGATCATTTATATCTCTATAATTTCTCTAATAATATATACTAACAATTCTGGATGTTTAACCATGTTTCAAATGAACTTCCATTCATGGAAAAAAGTAACGAACCATGAAAATCATGGGAGAAAATGCAACCAAAACATGAAAATTGAACCAATTGAACCCATAGAAAGGTCCATGAATGAACCTAATAAGGTTATAATGAATCAATTACATGTATAAGAGTTTCTGGATATATTAATTAATGATGATAAATTTTATTATTCCGGTCATTAGAACAAACGAATAACACACTCGAGCATAAGGTAAGGGGTTTCTCATCTCACTTTCATTTTTGTGAGATTTCCATTGTTCACCAATTATTCCTTATATCTGGTATATGTGTACTTATAGTTGATATATAATAACATGATTCTGTTTATATTCATGTAATTAAATGATTCAATTGATGTTGATTAAGTTCTGGTCATTCGATTCGACTGATTACATTGTGGTAAGGGAGTTTGTCTCAACTACCTTTTCGTTGTGACTAACATTGTATTGTGCACCTAATAATCCTTATGTGGTGTACCTACTGACCATTTGAGATAAATTTTAATTTTAAATTATATTTATATTATATATCCATAATCTCATGTTGTGGATATGTTTGTTGTCTAAATCGTATACCATTTTCATATAATGTTTATTTGGAATGATGTTTTAATTATGGAAATTCTGATGAATATGTATACACTACTCTATACGGA
The DNA here is from genome assembly GCA_963277665.1 of Viscum album. Lineage (NCBI taxonomy): Eukaryota > Viridiplantae > Streptophyta > Magnoliopsida > Santalales > Viscaceae > Viscum > Viscum album. The sequence goes on from OY728165.1 coordinate 294,917,851, forward strand.
TATTGAAAATTAATATTTCCCATATAATGAATCAATTTATAAATAATTATTTGGACAAGCAGTGGCGGGTGGGGCCCACTATATCCCCTTGATGCATCGATAGGTCTCATGAGACAAAACAGCTGGCGACAAACCCTTCGAGTTTGTTTCCAAAAATCAGACGGGTTTCTACCCACAGAACTAAACCATTTTTACGGTATTATGGTTTCATGTGCTAGATACATGATGTCCAATTTAATAAGCATACTTTTTATTCATTATTAGTTATTATTATTATCCATGAGGTTTTCACTATGTCAAAATCTATGGATGTAGTTTCATTTTCAGTTTATTAATGGCATTGGTTTTTCATTTACTAACTATGCCATATTGATTATATCATATTGATTATGATTCACTTAATATTTTACTCATGATTACACTATTTTTAACCCTTACTAATCATTTGATCTCACCCCTTTCATTGTCTACCTTTGACAGGTGATGAAGAGAAGGTCTTCTTTTGAGTTCCTATGGATGCCCTTTTGAGTTTTTTGTTATGTATTGAATTTTGAAACCATTTCCAATGTAATTTGAGTTATGTCTATATATCTAGTATCTTCAAGACTACTAAACTGATCGTTCCTTTGGGATATTCAATCCTTCTAACTATGCCATTATCACAAGTAATGCACTGGCTCCAGCCTAGAGGGGTTGGGTTGTTACACATTAGATCATGTATATTGGAATACATGTCATAGGCCTTCTAAGGTCATGTAATGTGATCCTTCCATGTAGATAAAACAAAACATAGTTTTCATTTGATAAATAAAATAGGGGTTTCACCATTACTTTTTAATATATATATATATATATAATGTTTTTTAAAATTTAATTAATCTTTTACTATTTATTTTAAATTATATTATCCACTACATTATTAAATACAATGACAATAATTATTAAAAACAATGAATTTTATCATATTTTATAACTAATTACATTAATAATAATAATTTCAATATTAATTATTAGTTATTAGGAAATTATTTTTTATATATAGATATTACCAAATCAATAATTATTGTCTTATTAATTATTATTAAAAATTAATTTATAATATTATTAATTACATTTTAAATCAATTAGTATTTATTAATAATTACTTCATGATTAATTTAATATAAATTACATTGTTATAATTTAATATAATTAACTATGTTTATAATTTGAATTAATTTCCTTATAAATTAATGTATTTATAATTATTAATTGTAAAAAAAATTTATATAAATAAAAATTATATTAATACTATTAGGTTATTAACCACAAATTATTTTTATTTTAATGTTCTCATAACGGGGAACCGAAATCTAATAATGATAAAATAGAATGGATTTAAATGTACAATCAAATATAAAAGGCAGGCTTCTGTGAGGATCCATGGGGTTAAAAATTTTCAATAATAATACATTTGAAGTAAATTAAATTATAAAAAATACTTTAATATTTTGTGTCACTTGATATTATATATATATATAATATTTTATAAAACAACCTTCTCTAAATAATCTATTTTCATTTGTGAAATGGCTGGTATAGACAATAATAATTGGAAATTGTTGTATTTAATTCCTAACAGGTTTTACTCATTTTTAATATATATATATATATATATCCTTCTTCAAAAAATCATCCATTTTTTTGGAAAGAGTTTACCAAAACCTTTATATGTTTAATCTTTTTTCTATTTCCATTAATTTTTTATATAATAACAATAAAAAAAATTTTAAAATTACTCAAATTTGGAAAATATTTCACGATATATAAATGGTTTGGTGTAGAAGAATGGGTGCTACATTAGAAAATATACTGTAATTTTTTTTTAAAATAAGGCGTTGTCATACTTTTAATCATTTAACAGAATAAATTTTTTATTTTGATGAAATACATTTTTTTCATTCCTGTTTTTTGTTTACAATTTGTATGATTTTTTGTGAATTTCAATTATTTTTAAATGCATATTCATTTAATAAATATTTATATATATTGTATTTATAGTTTCAATTTTATAATAATTACAAATATCCTACATGAATTATTATTTTATGTTATTTACATTATTGGGGTTTTTTATTACATTTGGACAATTATTTATACATTCAATTATTTGTTATATGTTTTTATTCTTATTAATTAGACATTATCAATAAAATATTAAATTTATTTACAACAACAATAGATAATATAATAAATAAATAAAAATAAAAACAATATACAAATGTAAGAAAAAAAATTTATTAACAAAATAAAATATAATTTACAAATATTTAAATTATTCTATGAATTTTTTTTATAAATAACAATATTGTGTCATTTTAATATTTTATTTATTAATATATATCTGATATTTAAATAATTTTAAATTATTTTATGCATGCATAGTTCATGTATTCACTTTCATTTATATTTTATATATTCTATATTTTATAATCATTCAAAATCACATAATTAAAATATTACTATGTTTCACATTGGTGAATGAATATGATTATAAATTTTAAAATATAAATAAATTATAAATTATTCACTAAAAAATAACATTATAGATAAATAATTTCAAGTGAAAATTATTTCATAATAAAAATTAATTATAATTTTTTTAAATAAATAAAAAATTAGGTTTCAAATAATAATATTTATACATTAATAAGTTTGTCTCTCATAAACTTTTATATGAATGATTAAATATTTATGATTAATAAAATTATTTATTAAACAATTATTATATATTAATAAATTTATAAATAATAAGATTATTTTTATTGATATTTATCTTTACCTCTTTGAAATGTACTATTAGTTATATGTGTGTTTTTCATAAATTATTAATTATTACTAATTATATTTGAATAAGATCATACCTTCCAATTTAAATATATATATTTATTCATTTTTCATATCATTTAGGAATATATTAAATTATTAATAATTATTAGTTACATTATTAATACAATTTATTATTGATAACTACAACTATAAGAAATAAAAACTTCATATTTCCAATAAGTTTTATTTATTGTTATCTATTTTTTTTTGTTTTATACACATAGTGGTTTCTAAATTGGTAAAGTCGCATTACAATGATACATATTTCAACAATTTAAATCCTATATTCCAACCATGGTTGGATTTGGAGGCCATATATTGCCCATGCAATAGGAAAGGGTCAAAACCATAGAACATGATTGTGCGAGATAGGATGATGGATGGTGGCCTTTAGGTAATGGTGAAGGGGCCTTCAGGATATCAAATGGTTTGTATTAAGGCAATAAAATGGGGTAATTCATGATTTATAATTAATTTGTGCTAACTATTGTCATGACCCGTCCCCCGGGGCCCGTATCGTGAATACCCCAAGCCCGCCTTCCATAGGCCATGGGCTGGCGACTAGCACCAAAGGCGTAATTCCCTAAAACTGGGAAGGCATTGCCTTTATAAAACGTAAACACACACAACCAGAGTACAAGAGGAAGGAAACACTAAGTAAAGCTGTATAACAAGTGTACTGAAAGGAAAGGGAGCCAGAATACAAGCCCAACTATAAAGTACAAATACAACTGAAAGAAAGTACAACTAGAAAGGGAAAAATAGATGAAAGGGGAAAGAAGCTCATGGATCGCCCTCTGGGGTTCCTACCTGAAGGGTAGGTATAGATGGCCTCTTCACCACTCCACGCCTTTCAGAATACACCATGTACCAATACGTTGTAAGGTCCTCCTCTGGGTACCATCCAGTCCTGGCGCTCTCGGCCTCCGTCAGCGCTGTCTAACTTCTGCATCCAACACAACGAGGTGCGGGAATAGCCCGTGCAGGGGTGAGTATAATGATACGTAGTAGGGACCCTGAGACCCTCAAGGTCTCACAAAATCCAACAAGGAAAAACCACAAAAGTATGATTTCAACGGATAACCATTAATTAGGTATATTCCCATACATATACCTAAGATATCAAATAAGCCATCTCAATCAGGAAGAAAACAAAAAGGTCATTGACTCAGCTCAAACTAGGATTTTTCATTATCGAAACCACGACTGCTGGAGATCTCTTCCTCTGTCGAGTATAGTGGACCTATCACAAATCTATAGAACGACTCACTAACCTTAGACTGCTGAGGTACTCCTCCTGTCGAGTACCGCGGGTCTGCTGCCAAACCGGGAGCTCCGTCCGCTGTGGGTCTACTGCCAATCCGAACACTCCCCATAATAGCCGTTAGAGGTACTCCTCCTGTCGAGTACTACACATCTGCTGCAAAACCAGGCACTCAGTCCGCCATTTTTCTGCCGCCAAACCAGGTGCTCCATCCACTGGGCTAGTCGAATCACTCCGAGTTGAATCGGTCAGGCAGTCGTCTGGTCTACAACTACTAGGTCTATGCACGCTGTATGCTCATCTCTGGGAGGATCCGCTCCATGAGCTATTGGTCAATACTCCAAGTGTCACTAAGTCTCACATGGAAGAATCTCAAAGGACCGCTATGTCATAGGGGTCTCAACGCAATAGATGACGCGTCAATCTGACGCTCGGTCTGTGAGTTATTAGCATTTCAGTCCCGGGGGCCCATTTGGATTTGTGTACGAACCAACATGACTGTGACTCAACTATACACATAACTCTAGTGGGGTATGCTCAAATGGACGACTATTCTCTAAGAATATCGGCTCCATTGATGGTTCCTCAAATGGACGTACGGTGCTAATGATATAGCCTAAGAATGTAAAGGGAGTGGTATGGGCCCTGGTCCGGTCCGACCCAGTCAGACTGACTCGGACCAACCCAGTCTAGGTCAACCTGGTCTGGGTCGACCCGGAATGACTTCCTGGGTTTGACCCGGCCCATTGGGTTGGTTAGTCTATTCAGTTCGGCCCTGTCCGCTGGGCCTGGCCCAACAGACAGCGTGGACTATTCAGGCTAAAAGTCGCCACGTGGGCGACTCGGCCTGAAGGCCAGTGGCAGGTCCGGTCGGAGCAGCAAGGGGCGCGGCTCGGGCAGTTCTACCTGAGAAGCTAGTGTCAGGCCATGGGTAGGCCGCAAGGGTGAAGGCAAGCCGCGGGTAGGCCACTCAGGTGCGGGCAGCGCGCCAGGATGCACTGGGCTGGGCAGCCTAGGGGCGGGGTCGCCGAGGAGGCGGCTGGGGCGCCGGGCAGGGCACCGGCGTGTCGGGCATCCAGCTCCGGCGCCGAGCAGGGAGCCGGGGGGGTACCGGGCAGGCGTCCTGGGCGCCGGGCTGGCAGCCTTGGTGTCGAGAAGGGCGCGAGGTGTGCCGGCAGCGCGCAGGCAGGGTGCTGGCGGGCCGGTCATGCCGCAGTTTCAGCTCGAGGTGTGTGGCAGGCAGCGCGCGGGTAGGCGGTTCGGGCGCTGCTCGGCTGGAGGCATAGTTTACGAAGGCCGTGTGTATCACAACCATTATTCTCCATCATCGTCACCATCGCCTCATTTCCATGCTATCGTTACATTTCCATTGACTCAAGGTTCTAAAACCACAAAGGTTGCGGAGGGGTCGAGTCATGTTCATTCGACCTAATCCCTCCTTGTTAGAATGATAAGAAGTAGTTCATGAAGTTGATTCAACATGAGAGGATATAGCGTTAAACAACTTAAAACACACCCCTACCTCGCTTGTCGTTTGTCGCTGAGGAAGTCGCAGAAAGCGGGCGTCGTTCCATTGACGCCAGAAATGATGATACCAAGGATTACGTCAACATTCTTCATGGATGATGCTTCCCTTTCCTTGTTCCAATAGAAGAAGGAAGATGACGTCCAATGAAGAAGATGAAGAATGGAGGACATCGCCTACGTTATTCGTCGGAAGGAAGAGGCGTTCTTTGTGTTCTTTCTCCAAAACACCAATGCTCCCAAAAGAGAATCACCAACCACAAGAAAATAATAGATTCTCTATTATTTAATTGTTTCCATACATTCCCAATGGAATTCAAAAGATTTCCAAATAAATTAATCCACTTCACTACATTAATGGTTGATGTTGTCTTAGTTAATTAGGGGGAGGAAGGTGAAGAATTTAATTAATCCATTAAATGAATAGGCACATTAAAGAGAGGGAGGTGGAAAGTTAACATCCTCCTTAATTGGGAGTTCATGGAGTTAAAGAGGAGTTTAAGGGAGTTGGTGTTAGTGTGGGCCCCACCACACAATATCCTCCCATGGGAGGTTATGTGGGGGGTGGCCCCTCCTCCAACATCCCTTCGGAGATAATAACCACCACTTTGAATAAAAATGTGTCACACACACTTTTTTATTTAATCGTTAAATTTTAATTAGCAACCCCAATTTATAACTTCCATCCACGATCAAACACAACTGCGGTAAATGTCTCCTTAAGAGAATATCTGTGCTGCGAGTTCAACGGTACCCTCATATTTCAATTCCGACCACTAGTTCAAAAGATAGAAAAACCTACACGCACGTTCACTGAATGCACCCGAACAAAACTTCAGAAGCTGATTCCAGGCACACCGGGCCTCAGAATCAGTCGACGTAAGAAACTGTGGACTTTTAAAACTTACAAAGAATTAAAGAAAAAAAATTCCATGAAATTTCCGGGTCATTACATTAACCTCACCTCAGGGCTTTACATCCCCATAATTCTACAACACACACTAGGGAAACTAAAGGGTGGGGGGGTACTTAGCACGCATCTCAGCCTCCCGCTCCCATGTGCTCTCCTAGAGGTTCCCGTGATGACAGCGAAAGCGCACCAGAGGAATCAACTGTCCATGCAGGACCCACTCCTATCGATCCTCAATCTTCAATGAAACCTCCTTGAAAGTCACCCAATCATTGATGTCTAGCTCCCCGTGGTCGATGAAGTGGGACGGGTCGTGCATGAATCTCCTTACCTGAGATATGTGGAAGACGTTGTGCACCCGGTGAAACTAAGGTGGAAGAGACAGGCGGTAAGCCACCTCACCAACTTTGCTGAATAATAGAGGATTCACTGTAAGAGAATGTAGATAGGCTGCACCATCTCTATCCAGAAATGATCTATTTAAGGTAGCCAGTTGCTCTATCACCACTCCTAGAAGTTGAATACCAGTCCTCCTACTAAGCACATCCGCAACAACGTTCCCCTTCACAGGATTATATACTATCTCGAAGTCATTGTTTCGGAGGAACTCAAGCCATTGCCGCTAACACAGGTTTAGGTCCTTCTAAAAGAAGACACACCTAAGACTATTGAAATTAGTGTAAACCGTAAATCATTCACTCAATGAACTATGGGTGAGACTAGCTAGTTGTAAGAACTTGACTTCACCCTTATTCAACTATGTTCTACAAGAGTTGCTAAGATTTCTCCTTTCCTGAAAAAGGAAATTCGGTCTCATCCCCTAGATGAAACACATAATTTGCCTAATAAAGTCAATCCAAACATGAACAATACTAATTCATGCTATGGATGACGTCGTAAGGCCTTGATGCTACTACCAAGAGATCCAACCATTACACTGGCCTCCAAGGGTTTAGTCACACTATCAGAATCAGTTTGTGGTCAATGGGTCTCTTCCTGTAGAAAACTCGTAAGTGAGGGTCAAGTCAACAGTTTTAACTGGAACCTCTTAGTATTAACCACACAAAAGGCTGGAAAACAAACGTCACAATGTCAAGTGTCTTTTATTACTGCAGATCGAAGTACAAAGACACAAAGAAACCACATACAATGACATCAACGAAGCTAGAAGCATCATGAACAATGGCCTCCATGTCTGGAACTAGTCCCGCTCCTGTCCACCTGCTTCTGAAGCTGCATAGTCGTATTTTTCAGCTGCCTGAAGTTGTGCTCTCCCCTATCCACCTAATCCCTATGGTCGGGGTGGACCTCCTAGTGGTGGTGGTGGAAACACTTCGAAGCGTCTTCCACCACCATTTGCATGACCAGATCCTCTGCCACGGTCACCTTCTCCTTGCGGTCTGCCTTGATCGAACCTCTGCCTCTACCTGGAAGGTCCCTCAATGGCATGTTGATCGTCTATATGGTGGGTTAGATAGTCATGTGCCATGTGACCAAGCCCGCTACAGGAGTAACAATGTCTGCTCTTGGTATGATTGGCTCTGTCTCCACCCTGGGTGCCCCGCACAACCGATCCAGAGTCGTTCCGTCACCCAACTGTAGGTATGGTCCTCTTGGTCCTCTGCGTCATTTGTCTACTACCGGCTGCAGAAGACTCTGCTTCAAGTCGACTAGTGGTGGGTCTCGCTACTGAAGACTGCTCAGCAAGGAAACTCTCTACTATGAGGGATCGCTCCAACACCCCTGTCTGCGTCGGGATGCTGTGGGAGATAACTGAAGCTCTAATCACTCTCATGTGTCCCTGCTCAATATTCTGAGCCCTGAAGAACGGGTCTCATGCCATATAAGTGGAGATACGCGAGAGGATGGTGAACCTCTCTAATTAATGTGCCACTATCATGCTACCCTACTGTAGACGAAGTAGCTCATGTATCTGCACTGCTTGAAGGGTGGCTGGGACAAACTCCACCCGAAACAGGCTCTCGAAGTCTGCCCAGAGAAGCATCGCCTCTTTGTGGACCTGAAGCACCAGGCTCCACCATCTTCCTGCTGCTGCTTGAAGGAGGCTGGCAGCAAGGATCACTATGAAATCTACTGGTGTCCCTAATATCCTGAAGAATCTCACCACAGCCTCTAGCCAATCCTCAGCCACCTGCGGGTCCATCTCTCCCATGAACCTGGGTGTCCTCTGGCACTGGAACTCGTGCAGCACGCTCAAGCGGCGTGCATCGACTGTTGTTGGGGCTTGTGGAATCGGTGGCCCAACGGGGGGTGGTACCGTTGGTGCCTCCGCTGGTGCCTCAACTGGAAGAGGGCCCTATACCGAGGCGTCATTTATTGACGTGATGTTAGTACATACAACTCTCAGAGCTCTAATTGGTCGTCAGCGGGGAGGAATCCTGAAAGGAACAAATGTTACATTGTCAAAATTCTATACCTGGTGATATGACCTGGTTTGAACTGATGTAAAGAAAACTGTTGAAAACACACACACAATCAGTTTTTTTGTGCACTATGTCAAAATCAGAAGTCAGGGTACTGGTGTATGGATACGTCGGCCACCCGCAACAACACTAGACTCCCTAAACTCAAAACCACACTTAGTGCCCTTAAAAATATTTCTTCATATAAAACAAATATCAGAGTCTTAAGTTCTGTGGTAGAACTAACTCCTCTGATACCAATTTATCACCAACCGTCCCCCGGGGCCCGTATCATGACTACCGCAAGCCTGCCTTCCATAGGCCAGTGGCTTGCGACTATCACCAAAGGTGTAATTTTCTAAAACTAGGAAGACATTAACTTTATAAAATGTTAACACACACAACCGGAGTACAAGAAGAAGCAAACACTAAGTAAAACTGTATAAAAACTGCACTGAAAGGATAGGGGGCCAGAATACAAGCCCAACTATAACGTACAAATGAAACTGAAAGCAATTACAACTAAAAAGGTACAAATATATGAAAGGTGAAAGATGCTCTTGGATCGCCCTCTGGGTTTCCTACCTGATGGGGAGGTATTGATGGCGTCCTCAGTACTCCACATCCATCAGAATCCACTGTGTACTGATACGTCATAAGGTCCTCCTCTGAGTACCGTCTAGTCCTGGCGCTCTCGGCCTCCGTCGGCACTGTCTGATTTCTGCATCCAACACAACAAGGTGTGGGCATAGCCTATGCAGGGGTGAGTATAACAATACTCAGTAGGGACCCTGAGACCCTCATGGTATCACAAAATCCAACAAGGATAAATCACAAAAGTATGATTTCAATGGATAACCATTAGTCAGGTATATTCCCATACATAAACCTAAGTCATCAAGTAACCCATCTCAATCATGAGGAAAACACAAAGGTCATTGGATCAGCTCAAACCGGGTTTTTTCATTATCGAAACCATGACTGCCGGAAAACTCCTCCTCTGTCGAGTACAATTGCCCTATTGCGACTTCGAGGTGCTACTCACTAACCTTAGACTACAGAGGTACTCCTCCTGTCGAGTACCGTGGGTATGCTGCCAAACTGGGTGCTCCGTCTGCTGTGGGTCTCCGCCAAACCGGGTGCTCCCCCTAATAGCCATTAGAGGTACTCCTCCTGTCGAGTACTAGAGGTCTTTTGCCAAACCAGGTTCTCCGTCTGCCAAGGGTATGCCGGAAAACCGGGTGCTCCGTCCACTGGGCTTGTCGAATCAATATGAGTTGAAAAGGTCAAGCATTCGTCAGGTCTACAACTACTAGTTCTCTGCACGATGTATGCTCGTCTCTGAAAGGATCCGCTCCACGAGCTACTGGTGGATACACTAGGGGCCATGAATTCTCACGTGGAAGTATCTCAATGAACCAACACGTCATAGGGGTCTGAACATAACAGACGACTCGCCAATCAGATGCTCAGTTTGTGAGTTATTAGAATTTTAGTCCTGGGTGCCCGGTCGGATTCGTGTACGAACCAACCTGGTCGTGACTCAATAATACCCGGAACTCTAGTGCGGTATACTAAAAGGGACGAATATTCTCCAAGAATATAGGCTCTACTGATGGTTCTTCAATCAAACATCTGGTGCCAAAGATATGGCCTAAGAAAGAAAAGGGAGCGGTATGGGCCCGGGTCCGGTCCGACCCAGTCAGACCGACTCAGCCCAACCCAGTCTGGGTCGACGCGGACTGACTTGCTGGGTCTGACCCGGCCCGTTGGGTGGGTCAATCTGTTAACTTGGGCCCAGTTCGCTGGGCCGGGCCGAGAAGACTGCGTGGACTATTCGGGCTGAAAGTCTCCATGTGGGCGATTCGGCCTAAAGGCCAGTGGCAGGTTCGGCCGGAGCCGCGAGGGGCACAGTTTTGACAGCTCGGCCCGAGAAGCCAGCGGCAGGCCGTGCGGGGTGCGGGCAGGCCGTGGGTAGGATGTGGGGGTGTGGGAAGTGCGACAGGATGTGATGGGTAGGGAGGATTGGGTGCGGGGTGTTGGGACGCCGACCGGGGCACCAGATAGGTGGCCGGGTCACCGGGGGGCGCCGGGCGGGGCGCCAGATGGCAGGGCAGCCGGCCGGGGGGCCGGGCAGCCGGCCTGTGCACCGGGCAGGGGCGCCGTTGGGGCCCCAGGCATGCAGCCTGGGCACCGGGCTAGCAGCCTTGGTGATGGGCAGGGCGTGGGGCGTGTCGGTAGTGCACAGGCAGGGTGCCAGTGGGCTGGTCAGGCCACAGTTTCTGCCGGGGGCGCGAGCCGGGCATCGCGCGGGTAGGCGAGTCGGGCGCCGCTTGGCCGATGGCGCAGTTCGTGGAGGCCACGGGTAGCACGACCTTTATTCGCCGTCTTTTTCTCCATCGCCTTATTTCCATGCAATCGTTACATCGCCATTGACTCAAGGTTCTGAAACCACAAAGGTTGCGGAGGGGTCGACCTGTGTTCGTTTGGCCCAAACCCTCCTCGTTATAATGATAGCAAGAGGTTCATGAAGATGATTAAACGTGAGAGGATAATGAGTTAAACAACTTAAAACACACCCCTACCTCTCTTATTGTTTGTCGCTGACGAAGTTGCAGAAAGCGGGCGTTATTCCATTGACGTTGGAAAAGAAGAAGCTGAGGATGATGTCAGTGTTCTTCATGGATGACACTTCCCTTTCCTTGTTCCGATATAAGATGTAAGAAGACGTCTGTAGAAGAAGTCAAAGAATGGATGATGTCGCTGACGTTCTTCATGTTCTTCATTGGAAGGTAGAGTTTTTCGTCGTGTTCTTTCTCCAAAACACCAAAGCTCCGCAAAAAGAATCACCAACCACAATAAAACAATAGCTTCTCTATTATTAAATTGTTTCCATGGATTCGCAATGGAATTAAAAATATTTCAAAATAAATTAAGCCACTTCACTAAATTAATGGGTGAAGTTGTTTTAATTAATTAGGGGGAGGAAGGTGAATAATTTAATTAATCCATTAAGTGAATAGTAACATTAAAGAGAGGGAAGTGGAAAGTTAACATCCTCCTTAATTTGGATCTCATGGAGTTGAAGGGGAGTTTAAGGGGTTTGGTGTTTGTGTGGGCCCCACCACACAATATCCTTCCATGGGAGGTTATGTGGGGGGGGGGACCCACCTCTAACTTCCCTTTGGAGATAATAACCACCACTCTGAATAAAAATGTGTTACACAAACATTTTTATTTAATATTTAAATTTTAATTAGCAACCCCAATTTATAACTTCCATCCATAATGAAACGCAACTGCGGTAAAGGTCTCTTTAAGCAAATACCAGCGCTACAAGTTCAACGGTGCCCTCAGATTTCAATTCCGAGCACCAGTTCAAAATATAGAAAAACCCACACGTGCGTTCACTGAATGTACCTGAACAAAACTTCAGAAGCTGATTCTGGGCACACCAGGCCTCAGAATCCATCGCCATCAGAAACTGCGGACTCGTAAAAATTACCAAAAATTTGAGAAAAAAATTTCCTTAAAATTTCTGGGTCTTTACAACTATGGTATAAGTCAACCATGAGAAAGGTATGTGATCTATCAATGATTGCCTATGGGGGTTTTGTTTTATTTCTTTTAAACTACATGATCATAAATAATTTATTTATAATTTATTTATTATGTTTTTATAGTAATAGTGATTATTATTTATTTTTTAATAAATAAGTAAATAATTTTTTATTTGAAATATGATTATTAATTATTATCAATTCTTTTAAAATAATATTTAAAATAATTTTATATTATATTATTATTAGATTCATGATTTAAAATGATTAATTGGATAATTATTAATAATTTTTATTAAAATATTACATTTAAAATTTAAATCCATTATTATAGAAAATAATATTAATAAATTTAATTACTATTTAATTTCTAGTTATATTTAATAACTAATATTTATTTTTAATCTATAATATAACTAATAATTAAAATTTACTAATTGAGTGATTGATATGCGAGTTGGTAATACCTTTTTTCATGGAAAACAGAAAGGGGGTATAACTGACCCAAAATAGAAAACTAACTCTTCTATATCAATTAATAAAATAAAGATAGTTATTGTTGAGGTATTTTATCTAGGATAAGATAATTCTTCTTAAGATGATGAGATTGGGTTGGATGATCTATTTTCTTCTACTGCTGATGGCATTGACTTCAAATATGTGTAAAACCCTATACGATTCTAGGGAATTAAATTTAGAGACATTATGAATTTTTAATCTAGTTGCATGTTAATTTTAAGAATATGTTATTTGAATAGAATTATAATATGGACAACACTTATACATGTGTTTTTTGAATTGGATTATGTGATGAATGCTGTAGAGGAGTAAATGGATATATCAATAGATAGGTTAGGTGGTTGAGCCTATAGGGGTTGCCCACTATCTATATTGTGGATAGGTATGTTGTGATTATGTCTAGTAGGGTCTAATTGATCTCTAGTTTCATTTTACAATCTTACCATTAGTTGGAATGATCCACCTTTATGATGAATGTATCCACTAGTGAGATTGTGGCCCAATATCGATATTAATGTGGCATTTCTAATAAAGAATATTTGATTTTCCATTTAATTATTAGAGGGGAAAACCATTCGTATCACTATTATTCTCCCAAAAAGGAAAAAGTTGTGAGGTTTTTTTCGCACATATAGACAAGAAAGTGGAATGATTATATATATATATATATATTCTCTTTCTTTGGGTGATTCATCATATAATAAATTAAACACATAAAAGTTCATACGTTAATAACCAATATAGTATAATAGAATGAGTTTTCTAAATGAATATATGTGCAGATGAAGTATAATGCCTCTAGCCTTGAAATGTGGTAAACTAGACTATCAATCCTAATCTCAATAGATGGAATACATTACAATTTAAGAGGTCTTAGTTTCTTCATCGAATTCGACGAACAAGATAAACGATTGAATAGATCATATGGATGATTACATAAATACAGTTATTCCCAACCTGAGGGATATCATCCCATTATATAGCCATCCATGATGTTTTTCATTGAATTAGAAATTACATACAAATATGAAGTATCCATATAAATATATATTGTTCAATTGAAAATAATTATTAAATAGATAGAGGAAGGTCACTTGATATTGAAAGGAAGAGAAAACTGATATTCAATTAGAAGAAGGGAACCCATTACCTAGATTGTAGGTTCTAATTACTGGGTACATCAATTAGACCTAACATATAGCTGGATAAGAGCCCAAAACATGGACTGTAAGACATGAAACATGGGACAGGTTTTCTAGACTGCACCACACCCTCACCTCCAATTTATTGTTGTACATGTGCTATCATAAATGTCGTCATGTGAATCCCTTTTTCCCAGTGTGTGATTGTCCTTATGAGATGGCACCATTAGATCTCTGTGCCACCAGAATCAATTTATCATCATATATTCATATCCTCTATATACATATAACCATCATCCTTGAGCATCACCATCATCGGTCATTTCCCTCCATCCTTAGCCAGTCAACTACCATAGAGGCCCATCATGCATCTTAAGATACCGTCATCACTCCTATTATCCTTCCACTACTATCCACTGATCAATGTAGGATATTGATCGTGAAATTCCTTAAATTTTCATTAATTTAATGAATATTCAATTTATCTTATACATTCATAATGTATTACTATAATTGATACCACGTGGTATATAAATATGCTAATACTTAATATACAATTAGTTTTTTTCTAAACATTATAATATAACCCACATTTAACAAAATATATAATGAATCAATTAAAAACATAAAAAATATTCATGATTCTATCCAAAACAATTTGTTAACATCATATCATCATAATCTCTTCATTTTAGAACATATAATTTATCTAGAAAATAATTTGTATCCATGGTCCTTATTGTGAAACACTGTGGGACTTAGTAGTGTTAATTAAAAATATGAAATCAATATTTTCTAAATGTAATCAAGGAGAAGATTCTAAAAATGAATCATTATTACTCATGTTACTAAGGGTTCTGGAATGATCTCTATCAAACATACTCATATGTCTACATGGACTTTTATACAACAAGATTTAACATATAAAACATATATACTACTAAATGATAATTTCATCCATGTTGTAGGATTCCCACTATTCATGGAACATATCAATCTTGTATATTCGTTTAATCAATTATTTATTCTCTAAAAAAATGACCAATATGAAATTACATCACATGTTATTCATCTTATAGATGAGTGAATCAGATTCCCCTCATCAGTGTTGATGAACACATCATATGTTACTCAACTAAGAAAGGGAATGGTTTTAATTATTCCTATTTCATTAAGGTCCATATTTATTTTACTTCCATAGAATACTAAAAACACCATCTTCGGTCTACCCTAATTGATTTCATAATAAAAAACATTCACTTAAAGCTACTGATTGGAAATGTTTATATTTTGAATTTTTTTGTAGGGTATCATTGTATGAAGGTTCCCATGAAATATCTCTCGCAATACTTATGTATGATGGATTGATAGAATGAATTCAACCTTAACTATATCTATGAATGCATTACATTCAATCAGAAATATATTATATAATCAGTTAATGTCACAATTCTCTATATATAACCCAATGAATATGTTCTTTATTTCTCATATATAGAAATTTTTAATGATTATAAGAATCTATTCATGTTAATCTTAACATATCATCACATCCAGTAATATATTATGAGGGTCAATGGTTAGGGTTAACTCATCATTTTTACATTTAAGGTATATTTATCACTCAATTGTTTATTTAACAAAAATTATATAATGCTTGAATGTATAGTTAATGGAGATTTTATTTGTTATAATTACATTATATTTTAATGACCATTAAAAAACATATGATTTTATACTCTAAATATATTATTCATTATTATCATGTTATTTATGTATTAATAGTATATTAACATTACCACCATGTGTAATTATTGTCTAATCCTTATCTAACTATAAGAAAAATTAATATCACTGACCTCTTAGTTTTTAATATTTACAAAGGATGTATGTTTGGATAATAGTGATAATTACACATCATATTCCTTATGTTCATAAAATTTAACATATATTCATAGTCCATAAAATTTAAAAATAAATTTTAACAATATTATGTTCTATCTATTCAGATATAAATCATAAAAAAATATGATCATCCTATATTATGAATCTTTTCCATCAAATTATCTCTTTGAGTTTGATGTGACCATTTATATTTTGATACAAAATATGAAAAAACACTTTTTGGATAATGGGAAATTCATTGAAATGTGGTCAATACATGTACCCAATTAAATTTCTCCTAAACATTAATCCTGAAAACATTTTGGTAATATTGGAAATTTATCTTTGTAGATAACATGGATTAACAATGATATTCAATTTATTATTGTAACTACAGATAATTGTATATATTTTCATTAGTATAATTATGGAAAACAACATTTAGTGTACCGATTAAAATTAATAGTCCCATAATAAATAAATATAAATAATTTCATTTATTTATGATCACATTTCTTATTTTTTTTTGGATGTTATGTGAAGAATCAATTTTAATTTAATATTGGTAAAATATTTTATTTTATGAAATTATACATATATAATTTAAAAAATACATCAACTATAAACATAGACATTATATTATATTTGGAGTAACTTTGTAATACACAATAGAAACTATTTTTTTTTTAAAATAACTATTGTTTCCTTTTAGGGGTAATACCTAAAACTAAACTATTTTATCCATATGTCGTTATGAATTGTTTTTGTTTT
Source organism: Viscum album (assembly GCA_963277665.1). Classification (NCBI taxonomy): domain Eukaryota; kingdom Viridiplantae; phylum Streptophyta; class Magnoliopsida; order Santalales; family Viscaceae; genus Viscum; species Viscum album. Next base: position 294,934,716 of record OY728165.1, read on the forward strand.
GAGTAATTTTGTAAAACATAAGAGTTTATTCATTACAATTCACTACTATTTGGTGGTAATAAAATTACATTATATTTTAACAAATATCATGATAAAAAATTAATCCAAGATAAAACACTTTTGTTCATATCATCTCCTAAAAACATGTTATATAATACAATGTGATTTAGGCCAATTCTATACAATTTAAATATCTCTTTGTTCAAAACTATTACTTGTTAAAAATTATAATATTTTAGTTTAAAAGAGATAAATAAAAAATTGCGTTACATTGATTCATCCAAGATTAATAAATATTTTTACTTTTTAAATTTTTATTTATAATCTATTTGAATCGTTAAATTAATGAGATTTATAAAATTGTATAATTCTGCCAATGATTTTTCACACCTATATCCTTCTAAAAGATGTTATGAAAAGTCTCTGTGTCACATAAAAATAATAATCAATGATCCTATTTATATAATTGTAATAACAAAAAGGGGTTATTCCATAATGTTTCCAAACCCTGTCTAGTATTCTACACAATCCCATCATATGGAATCATTAATCATTAATATTAATAACCTATTGTTTCATATAACTGTGAATAGGTTCATAAATAAATATTATATGAATTTAAAACTTATATTCTTATAGTTTTGAACTATTAAATCCTTGGACATTATATACAAAACTAAAAGAAAGTCACCATTGGACTAGTTCATTTATTCTAAATATTTCTATAATACAAGTTAAACCATTCTAAATCAAATTTATCATTTTATTACATTTATATCAATGGAAAACAAATACATTTCATAAGAAAAATAATATATAATTCTATAGTATCTCTTGGAATATTCAATAATATTGACTATTATTAACATAGCCAAACATATTTATTTTTTGAGACTATAAATAATTTGGTCAATTGACATCAATTTACATTAAAACCTTAAATGAATCATTCCATGGTTCCATAAAAATTATAATTATAATGTTGAATTACATTAAAAATTCTTTAGTAAAGAAGTACTATTTTGGACCATTGAACATATATCCAATTCAAGATTATTTATTAAGATAATAGTATTAAATTTTTCTTATTACAAGTTTTGTTACTTACAGTGTTAATATCAATGTTTATATTATTTATAATAATTAATTTTTCTATAATAGAATTTTTTGTTAGAGAAAGAACATTTATTATATCAATTCATAAAGAAAATTTAATGATATTTTGTTAATATTATATTTATGGCCTCATATATTATATTAATTTAGTGAGAAAAGATGCATATTTCAAAAAAAAATACCCTTATATTATGCGAAATCCTAAAATAGGTTATATGGGTATGGATTTAACCAAATAAAAATAGTTGTGACTTGTAGATATTTCACTGGAAAAACCTTTATCCAAATCCTTCTTTATGGAAATTATCTATTCGATAAATGTTATATCCTATCTATTGGGGTTTCCTAGCTATGTGTAAACCAAAGATGAAATAAAAATTGATTTATCCTTTGACAGTCTGAAAATTCCCATCTATATTGTAAAACTGTGAGATTTCATAATCCAATGTCTCTCATTTCATTCTTTCCTTAAAAAATAAATAAAATAGTTAACATTCTATATATATAAATCACTTAGTTAGATGATTGTGATCCAATCATGTACTGATTAGAATAGAATCTAACTTATTATTTGTGGGGCTTTCATTTCATGTTTACCTATTTAATATGCACCTTGTGGATATTAAAATCAGAACTGTGAAATATTATGTAATGAATAATGAATCATTTTCTAATTGTTTTTTCTATGTATGTATGTAATGATTTAGCTTTTTTATTTCTTTTCCAACAACCAAATTAACTATGTTCACATGACATTAATGCTTATATATTTTTATAACCTATAACATTGTATTTCTAAACTAATAATAGAATATAAAAATATATATAGTTATTTGAGTGCATCATAATCTTTTGGTATATGATCTATTCATATAACAAAATTGAGTTATATTTGATTAATTATTAATACATGATTATTCCCTATGTGATAGATAGCTGAACCTATTCACCTTTTTAGAGATGATATAATATTCCAGACATGTAGTTGATGTTTACTGTTGTCCCTCAACCCACAGATAAGTTAGGCATGTTAAAACTCAATTCATGATATATTTAATACCTAATAATCAAAAACAATACCCAAAAAATGAATGTCAATATAATTAATTCAATTACAATGTATGGCCAATGTATAAGATATCAAAATCTTATTGAGTCATACCAAGCATATAATTTAAAGATCTACCTCTTAAACACAATTTAGTAGTTAAATAATTCATCAACATTCTTAATATGAACTGTTTATAATTTTAAATTATTCATGCAATAATCTTAAAATAAATGAAAAATTCTAAACCATTAAAATGATCTATCCATTAATCAAATATTCGTAAATAAATTATTATTCTAAATACATTTATAAATTTGAAATAATTATATACATTTCATAATTATTAATATAAATTATCTATTTATAATTTTTTTTATAAATTACCTAAAATTTTAGATATTCCATAATTTTCAATATAAACTCTTATATAATAAATCCAATGACAACTCTTTCATAATATTTATTAAAAATCATTTCATGTAATTATTTAAAACTTTCATTAAATCATTATTGAAATCATTTACTATCTTATTTAATAATATCATTTAATAATACCCCATTATAATTTGAATAAATTTAAATTAATTAATTATGATTTTTTTTCATTTTATCATATTTTATCTTCAGACTAAATTTATGGTATTTATATACTCTTTTATAAATAATTTTAAAATCCCTAAATAGCCTATTGAATAATTTATTATAATGATTTTGTATAATATCAGGCCTAAAAGGTTTAATCACCATTAATTTTATTTATAACATTTATAAATCCTATTAATGTGAAAATGGTATTCGTAATATGAATGAATTAAAATTTAATGAATATTTTTAATAAATGTTTGAAAAACAGTTTATCGATTTACCGTAAACATTTTATAGTCAACTAATTTATAACAAATCATTTTATAAATTTCATTAAAAATAAAATAAAACATTTAATAATTTTTAAAAATTTAAAAATAATTTAATGAAAATACTAATTCAATTATCTATTTAGAAAACATTAATTTATTTTCAAAAACTATTTTGTTAATTATAAAGAACAAGGACCTTGGTAACATGAATTATATCAAATTTATTATCTATGATCAATTCATAATATAATTTGTGATTTTCTTTATATTGTTTATCTACATATATTTTATAACTTTTAAAAACAAGTAAATAATACAACAATTTTTTTTATATTTATTTTTATTCTTCGATTTAATAGTAATATTCATTATGATTTTTTATTCTTAATATTAATAGTTTTATTAAACTAATTTATTATATGAATATATTTTAAATAAAATAATTTCAAAATTATACTGTTTTGATTTGAAAAACTAATGTGTTTTTTAAATACAACATGTATAAATTTTCATAGGATGGATTTTTTAATCATTTTTTGAAAAATTTACTTTTTTTTGAATACTAATGAGTAATATTTTTATAAAATGACGTATCATTTGTGATGTTGTGAAAAAATAATTCGGTTATAAAATTTATTAAATTTATGGACTGAATATATTATGAAATTATAATATAAATATTTTCCATAAATAATTTCCAATATGTAAATTAATATTTATTTCATTATAAATATGAAAATAATTTCTGGTGACGACGCATTTCATACAACGTAATAAAAAATTTATACATTCATCCCTATAGATACTAATTAAGTCCAATGAAGACTTTGAATGAATTTTATAATAAATATTATCTATTTATAATGATTTTTTCTAATTGTTTTTACATTTAGAGTCAAATAAGAGCAATTATATCCACATTCTTGAGAAATGTTTTCGCTAGACAAGAAATTTTAAATTAACAAATTAAATAAGTTATATTGATAAGGACATAAATAAATATGCATAATTAATGAATATAAAATATTTATTTGAAAATAATTTATTTATTGAATTTAAATTTTACAAATGAAATAATGACATTTAGTGTATATGCAATACTGAAAAATCAGTTGTTTATGTATAAGAAAAATAAATAAAATTATTTTAATTAAAATTATCAGAACCATTAAATGACTTTATTTTTTTATAAATATTTATCAGTAATTTTTGTCAACCGTAATTATAGTTTTTTTGAATTTTGGCTTTTTAGGTCCACTTTTTTGACATTAACTCCCCAATTGTATTTTGTTTAAACCAATGTCAAACCGTTAACACTATGGATTCTAATTATTATATATATTTTAATATATAGTTTTATAGAAGAGTGGTTTTATCATAAATAGTACGTATAAATATGGATTATTTATCTTAACAATGGTTATTTCTGTTTAATTCTCAGCGAACATATATATACCTTAAATTCTCTCACAATGATGTTACAATAATTATTAAACTATTGGAAAATCATATAAATGATATAACTTATAATAACATATAATTTTTTGAGATAATTAAGCTAATAAATGAATTCTATAGATAAATATTTTCTTTATTATATATAATAAAATAGTTGGTTTGAATATTACTATTTTTATTATGTTTTTAATGTCATAGTAAATAATACTATTAAATTTGAAAATAATGATATTTCATGAATAAATGATTATATTAAATTATTAAAAAATCATAAAAACCTTTAATAAGGAAAAATTGGTTTTTATCTACTCTAAAATGTAATCCCATATTCATTTAAATGATATTTGGAATTATTTTATCCTAAAATAGCTTTTATATATTTTAATATTTCAACATATTCCTTAACATCCCCTCACCTCATTTATAAAAAGGCACTACTTCCATAACATAATATCATCACCATGATCCTCTACCACAACCATAATATACTTAATTATCCTCTACACATCCCTTATAACTTTATAGATGTGTTCGTCTCACAATAATTCTATTTCATAGAACCTTATGGGGTCCTTGAATGTGGTGATATTCAATATGTAATTTTCTAAAACCACATATCATAATTTCTTTTATTTCAACTATTTTTTACACATGCCCTTCATCAATAAATTAATAATTACTATAGTATCATTTATATTCTATAATGTTTTGTTTCCAATGGAATATCTCATATGATTGTATTTTTTATTTTCTCTTATTCAATGAAACAAAACCATTGTCCAAATTATGGAGATTAACCATCCTTATGGATAAATAGTCTTCATATTTCTCTACCACCTTCATAAATGCACAGAAAAATCCTACGAGGGTCATATAATAATATTATTAGTATATTATAACTTATTCAATTCTCTTAATATATTGTATATATTTATGATATCAAATAAAACGAAACTATTTTGTGATTGTCAAATAAACCATAATAATAAACTAAAAAATTATCCTGATGGTTTTATCTAATGAATCATCCTCATATTAAAATGAAAAATGATATAATAGACCATTAAATCCTTTTAAGTATCATGAATACCTTATAATGTTAATTTTATATTACTATTATCATTTGATGGGAAATATAAAAAAGTTAACTAGTAATGGATCTATTAATTGAATGTTATTAAAACAATTAAATTGACCATTAAAAGTAATAAGAATTGGAATAAAATAACACAATAAAATTATAATTCATAAAATATATCTGGATGATGTTTTATATTAAGTAAATAAGTAATCTAATTTTATTATATAGGACATTAAGTCAATGTGAAGAACACATTCAAACTTAATGTAATGTCGGTTCCTTTAAAATCATCTTTAATGTCTCTTATTAAAAAATTAAATTAGAAACATTTTATAAAATATATATATTGAAGGATTATATTTCCCTACTCTCATGAATATTCAATTTTTTGAATCCTACATTACACAATAACATGGTTATTTTTAATGAAATTTTATTCCGTTGTATGTGCACAATTTTCTATTAAAATAAGTTCATTTCATCATGGAATTGTTTTAATGATGCTTGTATTACTATTTTTTGATAATGTCATGGTTCATAGGAATTCATTTATGATTATATGTGCTGCTTTTATAAATTAAATATGGATTATTTATTGATATCCCTAGAATTCATTAGGTGTGTTGGACGTTTATTATGATGGTTATTACAAGTATAAAAATGATGGTTACGATCATGTATATCCCAATGTGTTATATTATAGTAGTTGTGATGGTTAAAAGTCATATAATATCTATGAGGGTTATATCATAAATAATAATAATAATAAAATAATTCCCCTTATTACCTAAAATATTAATTTTGTAATGTCAAATTTTTACAGAAATATTATGTTTTTAAAAGGTAGTTATATGTTACAATTAATAGGTGATAAGTATATCTTTATGAATATAACATCATGTGTTTATAATTGTTAATATACTAAGGGTGTCTTTACTTGGTTTAATGTCCCATACTGAATTTTTTATACTCATTCCCTGTTTTAAAAATATATTCACATGTTTTAACGATGGGTAGGATAAAAAAATAATCCATGATAAATGTTGTGATATTTTATTCATGAAAATAAATCATTTTTTAATTTTAAAGAATTTTATTAAATAAAAAATAAAAAATTAAAAATAGTTTCCAATTATATTTTTTGGGTTTTTATTATATTTTTATTCCTAATTCTCTCATATTTTAAACATAAATGATATTTAAGAATCAGTTAATGTGAATTAATTTCTAAATTCAAAAGAATATTCAATATGTAAGGCTAGTTCCTTACAGCTGGTATTTGTGAACCGTATAGATAACATTAGAACTGAGTATTATGTCAATAGAGTACCATAAAATATTTAAAATTTATAGTTATATTGAAATTATATAGGATCTAATTATTACCATGTTTATTCGACTCAATAATGTCTGTTTAAAACGTTCTTCTATAAATTAAATAGCAAAGATGAAGTGGGAATATAGTGAGTGGATGCTATTATTTCAAATATACAACAAATAGTAGATGGAATTAGAATCCAATATTTTGTGAGAGTAATTTCTTAGTTGACACATGATATAAATTGAGGTGGAATCAATGCTAGATAACAACTAGAGATATCACAATAAAACATGATAATTGTTGAATATTTTATTAGGAAATACCCTCTATATTTAATTGGATATTTTGAACCAATTTTAACAAAATGATGGATTAAATCTCTTGAAAATATATTCTATATAACTGGGTGTAAATATTACCAACAGGTTAATTGTCTTATTTAACGTTTTGATGGTGACTTGGACCAGTGGTTGTGAATGCTCAGGAATATCAAGGAATGATAAGATAATGATGCCTTGGAATGGGATGAAATAATAAATATTTTCCTGGAAAAATGTTTTTGTATGGAGGAAAAACATAGGTTGAAAATGAAATTATAGTAATTTTAAAAAAATTACAAGATTTTTTGGTCATTCAAGAAGAAACAATAACATGATTTGAGTGTTATAAACAAAATATTATCTAGGATCATGGTAGTAAAATCAGTTTTTTACATAGAACTGAATCTAAAATATCTAAGGTAAATGACATCCTGTTATTTAAAAAAAATTTAAGAAACATATTTGATGATATTAGAGGATATAAATTGTGTTTTTATGATCAATTTTAATTATAAAACAATAATAAGAAATGTTCTAGATGGAAGGAAATGTATAAGAATAAATAAATGATATTTGAAGGTATGAAAAAACTATTTATAGTTTGTTAAAAGTTTCATACAAATAACACTGAGGAACTCCTTAAAATTTCATGGAAGTCCTTAGGATGTTTTAATATTAGAAATATGACCCATTATTTCTGTCAGCACATGTCCCCCGAGGCCCACATCGTGACTACCCCACGCCCACCTTCCATTGGTCAGTGGCTGGCGACTAGCACCAAAGGCATAATTCCCAAAAACGGGGAAGGCGTTGCCTTTAGAAATTGTAAACACACACAACCAGAGTACAGGTGGAAGAAATCAACAAGTAAAAGCTATATAACAACTGTACTGAAAGTAAAGGGGGGCCAGAATACAAGCCTAACTGTAAAGTACAAATACAAATGAAAGCAAGTACAACTAAAAAGGTACAACAAAATGAAAGGTGAAAGCAGCACCCGGATCGTCCTCTAGGGTTCCTACCTGAAGGGTAGGTACAGATGGCCTCCACAGCACTCTATTTCTGTCAGACTCCACCGTGTATCGATATGTCGTAAGGTCCTCCTCCAGGTACCGTCCAGTCCGGGTGCTCTCGGCCTCCGTCAGCGCTGTTTGACGTCTGCATCCAACACAACGAGGTGCGGGCATAGCCCGTGCAGGGGTGATTATAACGATACTCAGTAGTGAGCCCGATAACCTCAAGGACACACAAAATCTAACAAGGATAAACCAAAAGTATGATTTCAATGAATAAACATTACTTAGGTATCTGCCCATACATATACCTAAGTTATCAAGTAACCCATCTCAATCATGAGGAAAACACAATGGTCATTGACTCGCTCAAACTAGGATTTTCATTATCAAAACCACGGGTACTGGATAAATCCTCCTCTGTCGAGTACAGTGGCATTGTCATGACTCTGAGGCACTACTCACTAACCTTAGACTGTTGAGGTACTCCTCCTGTCGAGTACTGTGAGTCTACTGCCAAACCAGGCGCTCCGTCCGTTGTGGGTCTGCTGCCAAACTAGGCGCTCACCCTAATATCCGTCATAGGTACTCCTCCTATCGAGTACCGCAAGTCTACTGCCAAACCAGGTGCATTGTCTGCCTTGGTTCTACCACCAAACTGGGTGCTCCGTCCACTGGGCTAGTCAAAACACTCTGAGTCAAATCAGTCAAGTAGTCTTCATGTCTACTACTACTAGGTCTCTGCACTCCGTCTGCTCATATCCGGGAGGATCTTCTCCACAAGCTACTAATAGATACTTCAAGTGTCACTATGTCTCATGTGGAAGTATCTCAATGTACCACCGCGTCATCGGGGTCTCAACTCAACAGACGACATGTCAATCAGACGCCCGGTCTGTGAGTTATTAGAATTTTAATCCTAGGGGCCTGGTTGGATTCCTGTATGAACCAACCTGACCGTGACTCAATTGTACCTTGAACAGTAGTGGTGTATACTCAAAGGAATGGATATGCTCCAAAAATACCAGCACTGCTGACGATTCTTCAAATGGATGTCAGGTGCCAAAGATATGGCCCAAGAAGGTAAACAGTTAGTAATGTGAGGCTCGGTAACTGGGCTCGAACCAGTGGACTGCGAGGGCAGTTCAACCCGATAGTCCCCATGTAGGAGGCTCGGTAACTCGGACCAGATGACTGGGTCGGTTCGTCCAGCGACACTGCAGGGGCGTGGGCGGGCCGGCTGGGCTCCGGGCAGGCCACGGCTACACCGGGCAGGCCGTGGTAGGGGCTGGGCAGGCGGGTAGCCCGTCGGCAGGGGGCACGGGGCACCGGGTAGCATGACTGCAGGGGTGCAGGGCGCTAGGAGCATGCCGGAAAGGGTGCGGGATGCTGAGAGCGCGCTGAAAGGAGCACGAGGCGTTGGGTGGGCGCCGGCAGGGGCGCGAGGCACCGGGTTCCCACCGGCAGGGGAACGGGGCACCGGGTGCGCACCGGCAGGGGCGCGGGGCACCGTGAGCGCGCCGGGAGGGTAGCGGGGCGCTGGGAGCACGTCGACAGGGGCGCGGGGCACCGGGTGCGCACTGGTAGGGTCGCAGGGTGCCGGGTGCGCGCCAGCAGGGGCGCAGGGCGTCGGGTGTGCGCCTGCAGAGGCACGGTGTGCCGGGAGAATGCCGCAAGGGGCGCGGGGGTGTGGGTAGGGCACCGGGGTGCCTCGGGGGAGGCATTGTTCACGGAGTCCGTGGGTAGTGCGGCCTCTGTTCACTGCGTTTGTCGTCATCTCTTCTTCGTCATGCCGTAGGGCGTCATAAGCAAGTAGAACAATGGATAATGTCGGGCCATTTTAGGTTGGACCACATCCTCCGCATTTAGGGGGAAATCAAAAGGGATCAAAGTGATAAGTAGTTGATTAAAACATGATCGAAAAAACCCTTTCTATCTGATTAAGGGGTTAAGACAAAGTATAAAAAATTCATGAAATAAAAACCCCTACCTTTGATTCGCTGGTAGACATTCGTTGACGTCGCAGAAAGATGGTCGTCGTTTCGAGGTAGAAAATCACGTCCCACATCAAAGAAGCCCATGAAAGTAGGTTGGAGGAGAAGAGCGTCGCCGACATTCTTCGTGTTCTTCGCATTCTTCGTTGGAAGTCTTCTCCCAAGCTACACTCAAAATCTCTCACCAAAGAGAATTATGCCAATGGAAAAATAAGAGTTTCTTAGTGTTTTAATATTGGCATGAAATTCAAATAAGTGAATTAAAACTCGACTCCACAAATTTAATTCCTGTGCAGTGGCACATTAATTGGTGAGGAAGTCAAGAGGCTCTCCCTCATTAATGAGGGTGAGTTGGGAGGTTTTATCCCCCTCCATTAATAGGGGTTGGGTGGTCCCCACCCCTACTATTTAATGGAGAGGTTATGCTCAGGTGGTCCCCGCCATAATTATCCCCCCAAGGGATGTTATGTGTAGGTGGGCCCCACCATCATATACTCTCATGGGTGGTTATGGTGTGGTGGACCTCACCTCCAACCACCACTTGGTGATTTTAACCTCCACCAAATAAAATAAAGTTTACACTTTATTTTATTCAAATTAAGAACCTTCCAAAAAACTTCTTCCACTCACATCAGAACAAAACTGTGGTGAAGGTCTCACTAAGAAAAAATGGGCGCTGCGAGATCAACAGTACCCTCAGAATTTATTTCCAGACACTGATTCGAAATTTATAAAATCCCACATGTACATTTACTGAACATAACAAAACAAAACTTCAGAAATTGATTCTGGGCACACCGTGCCTCAGAATTAGGCACCATCAGAAACTGCAGACTTGTAAAATTCCCATGTATTTTTTTAAAAAACATTCCATGGGAATTACTGGTCTTTAAATTCTCCCCACCTCAGGGATTTATGTCCCCATAAGCTACAACATCCACTAAGGGAACAAAAGGGGGTACAGAGCACGCATCTGAGCCTCCCACTACCATGTTATCTCTTGGAGGTTCCCGTGCTGCCAGTGAACGCGCATCAGAGGAATAAAACATCCACGCATGAACCTCTCCTATCGATCCTCAATCTCCACTGGAACCTCCATGAAATTCGCCCCGTCATCGATGTCCAACTCCCCATGGTCGATGATGTGGGACAGGTCGTGCACGTATCTTCTCAGATAAGATACATGGAAGACGTCATGCACCCGATGCAACTGAGGTGGAACAACCAAGTGGTAAGAAACCTCACCTACTCTGCTAAGGACCTGGAAAGGTCCGATGAAATGCAGAGACAAATTCCCTCCTCGACAAAATCTCCGTAGACCTTGTCATGGTGAGACCCGTAGAAAGACGTGGTCTCCATCCTCAAACATCAGAGGTCTCCGTCTCATGTCCACAGAAGACTTTTATCTGCACTGTGCAGTCTTCATCCACTCCTAGATGATCTGCACCTTCTCCGTGGTAGCCTGTATCATCTCCAGTCCCACTAGTGCTGACTCCCTTGGGTCTGTCCAGCACAGTGGTGATCTGCAAGGTTGGCCATACAAGGCCTCAAAAGGTGTCATCCCTATGGTGGAGTGATAGCTGTTGTTGAAGGAAAACTCCACCAAGGGAAGGTGGTCCTCACAGTTGTGATTGAAGTCAAGGACACATGCACGGAGCATGTCCTCATGGGTCTGGATGGTCCTCTCAGTCTGACCATCATTATGAGGATGGAAGGTGGTGCTCAATAGAAGTTGTGTCCCGAAAGATTCCAGCAAACCCTTCCATAGCCAGGAAGTGAAGTGTGTTTCATGGTCAGAGACAATAGAAGAAGGTACTCCATGAAAATGCACATTCTACTGCACGTATAGGCATCCCAATCTCTCAATATATCCCTTCTCTCTAATCGGTAGGAAGTGTACCGACTTGGTGAGTCAGTCGACAATCACCAAATTTGAGTCGTGACCCATGGATGTACGTGGAAGACCCGTCATGAATTCCATGGATATCCCATCCCAATTCCACTCCGGGACCTCTAAGGGCTGAACTAAGCCTGCTGGTACCTGGTTCTCTGCCTTCACTTGCTGACAAGTGAGGCACCGTTAGACAAACTCTGCTACCGCCTTCTTCATACCTGACCACCAATGATTTCATGGAAGGTCCCGGTACATCTTCGCCACTCTTGGATGTAACGCTAGAGGGGAAGTGTGTAACTCCCTCAACACCTCCCCCTAAAGTGCAACTGGTACCATGGAACATCCTTTGAAGAGAACGACGTGCTCCCCACCTTCAAAAAATCCATCATGTGCATGCCCTGTGGATATATGAGCACATTGCGTCTCGCAGTCAGCGTCCCCAAGCTGCGCCTCCCTAACTCACTGAATAAGTGGGGGAATGACTGTAAGAGACTGTAGATAGGCTGCTCCATCCATATCCACAAATGATATCTGCAATGCGGCCAGCTGCTCCATCGCCTCACCTAGTAGCTGAATGTCCGATCTCCTACTGAGCGCATCTACTACTATGTTCCCCTTCCCAGGAGTATAGACTATCTCGAAGTCATAGTCATAGAAGAACATAATCCATCACTACTATCTCGGGTTCAGCTCCTTCTGAGAGAAGATATACCTGAGACTCATGTGATCAGAGTACATGGTAAAGCGTTCGCCCATAAGGTAGTGCCACCACATCTTCAAGGAAAAGACCACTGGTGCTAACTCCAGGTCATAGGTAGTGTAGTTCTGCTCATGATGTATCAACTTCCAAGAACCATACGTGATCACAGCTCGCTCCTACATCAGGACACACCCGAGTAGGGTACCTGATGCATTGCAGTAGACTACGTACCCTACGCCTTTCTTTGGAAGCCTCAAAATTGGTGCCCTAGTCAGCCTCTGTCTCAGCTCTTGAATGCTCTGATAGAATCTATCCGACCACACGAAGGGTTTCCCCTTCTTTGTCAAGGCATAAAGTGGTGCTTCATCTCTGGAGAAGTCTGAAATGAATCTTCGGTAGTATCCAACCAAACACAGGAAACTCCGTACCTCCGTCACACTCTTAGGTGGCTCCCATGTAAGTACCGCCTAGATCATTGCAAGATCCACTACAAATCCAGCCACTGAGATGTCCTATCCCAAAATTTGAACCTCTCGAATCCAAAACTAGCACTTCATGAGCATTCCATAAAGATGGTGCTCTCAATGTGTGTCCAGTACTACCTAAAAATGGTAGGCATGCTCCTCCTCAGTAGTTGAGTATATCAGTAGGTCGTCGATGAAGACTATGATAAAGAGAATGAGGTATGGCTTGAAGATCCTGTTCATGAGACTCATGAACACAACTAGAGCGTTGGTTATGCCGATGTGCATAACCAAGATCTCGTAGTAGCCATAACGACACCTGAAGATTGTCTTTTGTACATCCTCATCTCGAACTCTGAGCTGGTGATAGCCTGATCTGAGGTCTATCTTCGAGAACCATCGTGTTCCCTTGGGCTGATCAAAGTGGTCGTCAATCCCCGGGAGTGGGTACCTGTTCTTCACAGTCACCTGGTTCAGGCAGTGGTTGTGGACACAGAAACTCAAGCTCTCATCCACCTTCTTGGTGAACAGAATCGGGGATGCCTAGGTAGAAACACTAAGCCAGATGAATCCCTTTCCATACAAGTCCTCTAGTTGTACCCTCAGCTCGCGAAGCTCAGTGAGGGCCATATGATATGCTGGAGTATATATCGGTGTCGTCCCGGGGTACAGGTGAATGTAAAAGTCCACCTCTCTATGAGTAGGTAGTCCTAAAACATCGACAGGGAAAACATCCCTGTATTGGTCCACCACTACAGGAAAAGTCGGACTCTCCACATCTACTACCCCGAGGGTAAGGCAAGCCAACTGGTGAGTGATTTGTTTTACGCACCTTCGAGTAAGTCCGTCATGTGCTGAAAAGGTTCCCTTATCACCGATGATGGTGAAACGGGTCCCATCTGTGCAGACACACCGCACTTTTCGCCTAATACAGTCAATATGAGCATAGACTATAGATAACCAGTCCATACCCAAGTTGACATCATAAGGCCTTGACGCCACTACGAGGAGATCCCTGCCGAAGCTCTCGCCTCCTAGAGACTGATCACACTACCTGCACTAGTGCATAATCATCATGTCTACTCCCATAGAAGTCTCTAGACGTAATAATCGAGCCAATGACTCCATCGTAATCTCTGAGCTCTGAACGAGGGTAGTGGCTATGAAAGAGTGACTGGAACATTTGTCTATAAAAACTACAGCTACGGTGGAGTAGACATAGATCGTACCTCGAATCATCTCCGGAGCACCGTGATCATAGGCCTCAGCTGCGTAAAGCTATGATTTTACCTTTCCACCCACTTCCTGAGGACATGGTGAATCTCATGGTGGTGGTGGTGGAAACACCTTGTAACGTCGGACACTGCCAGCTGCATGGATAGCCCCTCTGCCATGTCTGCTTCCGCCCTACAGACCGCCTTGATTAAACCTCTACCTCTTCCTGGGAGGTCCCTACTAGTCTGAAGAATCTCACCGTAGCCTCCCTCCAATCCTTAGCTACCTGTGGTTCCGTCTCTCCTCAGATCCTGGGTGGCCTCTGGCGCTAGAATTCATAAAATGTGCTCAAGTGGCGTGCATCATCTGCTGCTAGGGCTGGCGGCATCGGTGGCCCAATAGGAAGTACTACCACTGGTGCTTCAACTAGAAGAGGGCCCTGTACTGAGGCCTTGTCTCTTGGCGGGCTGTCAGTACATATAGCTCTCGTGGCTTTAGCTGGTCATCCACGGGGAGGCATCCTAAAAGAAACAGATGTGACATGATCAAAAGTCTATACCTAGTGAGATGACCTGGTTTGAGGTAACTTAAAGAAAAACTTTTAAGAAAACACACACACACAATCAGTGTTTTGTTTCACTTAGTCAAAAATCAGATATCAGGGTCCTGGTGTATGGATACGTTGGCCACCCACACCAAAACTAGACTCCCTGAACTAAAAACCACACTTAGTACCCTTAACACTATTGCTTCATAGAAAAGAAATATTAGAGTCCTAAATTCTGTAGTAGAATCAACATCCTCTGATACCAATTTTTCATGACCCGTCCCCTAGGGCCCGCATCGTTACTACCCCAAGCATGCCTTCCATAGGCCAGGGGCTGGCGACTACCACCAAAGGCGTAATTCCCTAAAACTGGGAAGGTGTTGCCTTTAGAAATCATAAACACACACAACCAGAGTACAAGTGGAAGAAAAAAACAAGTAAAAGATGTATAACAAGTGTACTGAAAGTAAAGGGGGCCAGAATACAAGCCCAACTATAATGTACAATTACAACTAAAAGAAAGTACAACTAAAAGGGACCAACAACTAAAAGGTGAAAGCAACTCATGGATCATCCTCTGTGGTTTCTACATGAAGGGTAGGTACAGATGTCCTCCCCAGCACTCCACGTCCGTCAGACTCCACCATGTACCGATATGTCGTAAGGTCCTCCTTCGGGAACCATCCAGTCCTGGCGCTCTCAGCCTCCTTCATCATTGTCTGTCGTCTACATCTAACATAATGAGGTGCAGGCATAGCCCGTGCAAGGGTGAGTATAAAGATACTCAGTAGGGACCCCGAGACACTCAAGGTCTCACAAAATCCAACAAAGATAAACCAAAAAGTATTATTTCAACGGATAACCATTACTTAGTTATGTTCCCAAACATATACCTAAGTTATCAAGTAACCCATCTTAATCATGAGGAAAAAACAAAGCTCCTTATCTCAGCTCAAACCAGGATTTTCATTATCGAAACCATGTCTACTGGATAAATCCTCTTCTGTCGAGTACAGTGGCCCTATCATGACTCTGAGGCGCTACTCACTATTCTTAGACTGCTGAGGTACTCCTCCTATCAAGTACCGCATGTCTGCTTCCAAACCGGGCGTTTCGTCCGCTGTGGGTCTGTCTCCTAACCGGGAACTCCCCCTAATAGCTTTTAGAGGTACTCCTCCTATCGAGTACAGTGGGTTTGCTGCCAAACCAGGCTCTATGTTCTCTGTGGGTTTGCCTCCAAATCGGGCGCTCTGTCTACTGGGCTAGTCGAATCACTCCGAGTCGAATTAGTCAAGAAGTCGTCAGGTCTACAACTACTAGGTCTCCGCACTTCGTTTGATTGTATCCAGGAATATCTGCTCCACGAGCTACTGGCCGATACTCTAAGTGTCATGAAGTCTCAGGTGGAAGTATCTCAAAGGACCACCATGTCATCGGGGTCTCAACGCAACAGACGATGCGTCAATCAAACGCTCGGTCTTTGAGTTATTAGCATTTCAGTCCCGGGGGCCCGATTGGATTCGTGTACGAACAAAGCTGACCATGACTCAACTGTACCACAAACTCCAGTGGGGTATACTCAAAGAGAAGACAATGCTCCAAGAATACCAGCACCACTGACAGTTCGTCAAACGGATGTTCAGTGCCAAAGATATGGCACAAGAAGGTAAAGGGTTAGTAATGGGCCTGGGTCCAGTCATATCCGGTCGGACCGACTCGGCCCAACCCAGTCTGGCCCGACCCGGTCTAGGCTGACCCAGTCCGACTCATTGGGTCTGACCCGACCCATTGGGTTGGTCATCCTGTTAAATTTTGACCCGGTTCGCTGGGCCCGACCCAGCGGACTGTGAGGGTGGTTCGGCCTGATAGTCGCCACGTAGGCGGCTCGGTAACTCGATCTGAAAGATCGGCCCGGTTCGGCCCGCAACACCGTGGGGGCACCGCGGGTACACCAGGCAGGCCGTGGCAGGAGCCGGGCAGGAAGTAGCGCACCTACAGGGGGTGCGGGGCACCAGGTAGCGCGCCGGCAGGGGCACAGGGTGCCGGGTAGCGACCTAGGAGAGCACTGGCAGGGGCGCGGGGCGCTGGGTGCGCGCCGGCAGGGGCGCGGGGCGCCGGGTGCGCGTTGGCAGGGGCGTGGTGCACCGGGTGCACGCCGGTAGGGTCGCGGGGATCCGGGTGTGTGCCGGCAGAGGAAAGGTGTGCTGGGTGGGCAACGCCAGGGGCGCCGGGCGCCAGGAGTGCACAGGCAGGGGTGCGTTGGTGCAGCTAGCGAACCAGGGCTCCGCGGGGGCAGCGCAGTTCATGGAGGCCACAGGTAGTGTGACCTCTATTCATTGCCCTCATCATTTTATCTTCTTCGCCATGTTGTAGGGAATCATAAGAATGTAGAACGACGAAGAATGTCAGGCCATGTTAGGTTGGCATGCATCCTCCGCGTTTAGGGGGAAATCAAAATGTATCAACGAGATAAGCAGTTGATTAAAGGATTCCCTAAACAAACCCTTTCTTTCTGATGAAGGGGTTAAGAAAAATTATTACAACTTCATGAAATAAAAACCCCTACATTTGATTTGACGGTAGATGTTCATTGACGTCGTAGAAAGATGGTTTTCGTTTCGAGGTTGACGATCACATCACACATCGAAGAATCCCGAAGAAGTAGGTCGGAGGAGAAGAACGTTGTAGACAATCTTCACGTTCATCATTGGAAGTCTTCCCCCAAGCTCCTCTCAAAATCTCTCAGCAAAGAGAATTATTCCAAAGGAAAAATAAGTGTTGCATATTGTTTTAATGTTGGCACGAAATTCAAAATAGTGAATTAAAACCCGGCTCCACCAATTTAATTCCTGTGCGGTGGCACATTAATGGGTGAGGAAGTATAGAGGCTCTCCCTCATTAATGAAGGGGATTTGGGTGGTTTTATCCTCCTCTATTAATAGGTGTCGGGTGGTCCCCACCCCTACTATTTAATAGAGAGGTTATGCTCGAGTGGTCCCCGCCATAATTATCCCCCTGAGAGAGGTTATGTGTAGGTGGGCCCAACCATCATAACCACTCATGGGAGGTTATGGTTTGGTGGCTCCCACATCCAACCACCACCAAATAAAATATAGTTTACACTTTATTTTATTCAAATTAAAAAACTTCCAAAAACCATCTTCCACTCACGTCAGAACTCAACTACTGTGATGGTCTCACAAAGCAAACACCGGTGTTGTGAGATCAATGGTTCCCTCAAAATTTGTTTCTAGGCACCAGTTCAAAATTTATAAAATCTTGCACGTATGTTTACTGAACGTACCCAAACAAAACTTCAGAGATTGATTACGGGCACACCGGTCCTCGGAATCAGGTGCAGTCAGAAACTACATACTCGTAAAATTCCCATGTATTTGTTTTAAAAAATATCCACGGGAATTCTATGTCTTTACAATTTATGTGAAAAAATATCTTAGTATTTATATGTAAACATATAAAAAGACACAAATTATTATTTTTAAAGGTGGTGAGACATGGAATTATGACGAATCCAACCCAATAAATGATCTAATTGAAGAAATCATGAACACTATTAGAAAAATTGTGTAGTGAAATTACTTGAAAATACTTTAGGTGGTGTTTGGCCATAAAATGCAGTGGTTTCAGTTACATTATTTTATTAATCAAATAGTGCTAATGTTTTTTTTGATATGGGGTCTAAACAATCAATTATTTCCTACAGTATTTGCTAGTAAATTTGAAAAATAAACACATGAAATGGAATAAAAAATATTAAAATACTCTACCAGTAAATATTATCGAAGAAAATAATTTTATGAATATTCATATTTCTATCTGTTTAATGAAATTACCTACTAACATTATTATATTTACCCTATATTTATTTTATTTTATAATTTTTATGAATTGGATTTTGGTTTTCCTTTTTAAGATTTATTATAAATTTAAAAATGTAATTTTTTTAATGATAATTATATTGTATACAAGAATGAACCCACTATATTTATAACATATCAAGAAGTTGAGAAACAACAAAAATATGGAATGTAAATTTTATCTTTGACATTGTTTTTTGACAATAGGGGAACTATTCATATTAAGGATATTTTAGTGGAAACCATTTAATTGGATCTTTTTTCTTCTAAGAATTTATGTGTTATAATTTATTAGGTAGATTAATTTACTATTGATTTATATTCTAATTGAAATCAAATTTGTAAAATCCCTCATTAAATGGATCAATTGTAACATCTAAAATTGAAAATTATGTTACATGAGTTTCTTGATATTTGGAAAGATCATTCTAGCACTTCAGCATGGGTTTGCACTATTTGATTTGATAAAATAACAATAGTTTCATGAATCATTAAATTGATTATAGAACTTTTAAAGAAATTATAATTAAGAATGAAAATATATATCATCATATCACCAAAATTTTAGATAAGCTCCAAGGATCTCAATATTTTTCCATTATTGATTTAAGATCATTTCTACATAACTGGAGGTGAAGGGGGATGACATTCAAAATATAACATCCCAGGTAAATAAAAAATAAAACAATTTCATATTTATTAACATTTACGAATTAAAAATTAATTTTACTTTAAAGGTGTTGATATGTTCGATAGCGTACCCAATATGCAATAAAGAGTTTCTTTGAAATCTTACGTTGCACACTAGTAATAAAATAATATTATTTTAAATGGTAGTTAACACGTAGCCGTTGTATTGGCGGGAAGGAATAGAAATAACGAAAATATGATTGTTTATTTTTGTTAAATGTTTTTACATTTATCTAATAAAGGATAAAGGCTTAAAATACGAAAAGAATTCAATTTTAGGCATATATACTCTAATTTTCACTAAAGGTCCACTTATCGCCTTTTGATGGAGAACCGTCATTAAATATATTTTTGGCCACTCTTATACATTCTAAGGGAGAAAATAAAATTCTTCTTTATAATCGGGACATCAAAATTTAATTTGTGTAAATTTTTGGTATTTTTTCGATAAAGATCATTTTTTAATGTATAGTGAAAAATGTTGTATTTTAATTAAAAACCTCTGTTTAATCTAATTTATTTATATGATTAGATTATGTTTTTATTGGTTTAAAATTAAAATTAGAATATATTTTCACCATTTAATCCAATTTTGGTCGTTGGAATTAATTTCACATTGAAATCGGACTTAAACTAGTGTCAATCTTTTGATACTTATTGTTTCATAAAAACACGCTATTTGCTCTAACAGTGGGAATTAATTATTAAATTAATTAATGCATCTTATATGTTTGAATTTTTTCAAATAGACTTCATTTTTGAATTCGGAATATCAAATATAGCTTATGGTGATGTTTTGGTATTTTTCTGAAAAACCTAAATTTTTGATGAATAGTGAAACCACTAATTGGTACTTAAAAAACTGATTTATCGTTTAAATGAAAATTTACCACCTCTGGGTTTTGAATTTAAAAAATCTGACATACATGGTTGTCATTAAGAATTAAAATGTTGTTAAATGGGATTAAAATAATTTTTTTGGTGAATTGTAACTTTTTAGTTTATTAATTGCATTTAGAGGTAATTATAGTAGTTTAAGGTAAAAATAATGTTTTAATAATTTGAAAGGAACATGACACATGTAATACCATATTTTTATGTGTCATGGACGACCAAGACAATACATGGGTTATCTTGGAAACCCCATGGAGCCACCTTGATAGGAAAATGACATTAAAAATGTGTTATTTAATGTTAAAATTAAAATGTCACAAACATGAGTTGTTTTAATAAAACAAATTTTACCTGGGGTTATACAATTCATTTTTTACTATAAATAATAATTATAAATATAAAAATATTTCCTACATCATGATATTTTTTTTATAATTTTTAGACATTAAAACAATTAAATTATTTATGACATCATGATGATGCAGCAATTACCTCATTAATGAATGATTTAAATAAAATGAAAAGATAATGTAAAATATAATACATACAATTGTAAAAGACCTATTGAATGAGTATATTGAGAACCCTTATCATATTATCCTAAAATTATATCAATGTGGGACCTTTAAAATCCGGAAACCATTTTATAATAAAGTAATCTTTTATAACATTCCAAGAGTGCCCCTCCTCTCCTCTTATAAAAGGACCCCACCTCTACCACCTTACCCACACCTCTCAATCCTTTGGTTCGGCCAATATCTTCCTGTTTTGTCTTTCCAAATACCTCTATTACTCCTAGAAGCCTCACTTTGGGCAGAAGCCTTCCCAAGGAAGCCTTTGAGCTCAAATCAAAAAGAGTTACCCGATTTAAAGGTAGTGTCTTCTATTATGTTCTTATGATTTATTTTGCTTCTCCAACCCCCTAAACTCTTTTTATTCATTTATTTTGTTACAAAAAAAGTATCTTCCATATACTAGGATGTTTTTATAACAAGGATTCGAGCTACACTTACACACACCTACATCTAATGGTTAAAGAACATACTGTTTCTGTGGATGTCGAATTTCTGCCTCACGAAACGATGTTTGTTCAATATTCATCTATCATCTTCAAAGGCGGCCATTAATATGTCACTACATTTATATATGATATATAATATGTTTATGTTTTCCTTAAGCTTATTTATTTTTCATTTATGGAATACCTTTATGGCTTCCATTATTGGTATACGCGATATCTTCATTTTAGGAAGTGCAGACTACTGCCCCCTCAATGTGATTTGATTCATTAATACCATATGTGGTACGTATAAAGGATAAATTTAATGATATTATATATGATAACATACTAGAATTATAATACTATTATGTATCATTATGTTTTAATTCCATTAAAGTGTGAGATAGAAATGAAAGTACCGTTCATCCGTACGTACGACTTACCGTCTCCATGAACGGTGCATTTCATTTCTTATCCCCAAATGTAATGTACTATTATAAGTACATATATATAATTGATATATATGATTTATGTTACATATAAATGATTAATATAATTCTGGAATTAAAATATACATATCTCCCATTTTGTTTTAATTCCATTAATATGACATAGAAATGAAAGTAGCATTCATGCGTACGTACGACTTACCATCTCCATGAATGGTAAATTTCATTTCTTACCTCAAAATGATTATGTAATATTATAAATTCATGTATATAATGGATATATATGATATATATGGCATCTAAATCATGAATATAATTATTGAGATAATGGATATTTGACTATGTGAACAACTTGTAAATATAATAAGTTAATTTTTGACTCAAGTACCAATGATCGTTAAAACGACCGTTATAAACTTAAATAATAACACAGTGTTCATGACATGGAAATAAATGATATAAAAGGAATAATGAACTTGAAAAAGGTTCTTAATCAAGTAGAAATTAACTCATGTTTATTATTCAGGAGATTAAAGAATGATCAAGTCAAGTCGGATACGAGGTAAGGGAACTTCTTAACCCAATTTCCATTATTTGGGTTAATCTACTACTTTAAAATTATGTCATGATATTATTATGTCATATCCTGTATTTGTACATTATTTATGTGTACTTATTTTGAATACACATTATAGATATATATTATTTAAAAATGATCTTTGTATGGGACTTCGTCTCAATCTCCTTTCATTGAGTACTTTTTTTTATACAAAACCATATTTTATACGGTGTATAAACCCCTTTGACATTTACGTTTATCCAAAATGAATATTTTTAATACGAATAATCTTACTAAAAGACAAAAGGGAATGTTTTTGTCGTACATATGCGGTGACAACGTCTTCTCCGCCTCCGTGACCATTATTTGAGTTTCGGCTTCCTCTACAAGCCATACCTTTTTTTAAAAGAAAAATAAATACCATGTTTTACTTTTCTTTTATTTTGGTATTGAATATTGTTTTCATAATGTATTTATATCTATGTGTTATATTGATATCTTGTGATTTAAACGTGGAAATTATGTTTCCTTTATGAATGTTTTATGTGATACGATTATGTTATGGTTCTTGGGCATTATTATGAAGACAAGAGGTTCTGTGATAAACTAAGGGCGGGTGAGCCCGATATAGCTCTCCAATGCATTGGGTAACGCAAAGGAGTTAAATGTTAAGGTTTCTCTAAAGATATTTAGGGAATATATTATGATGGGTATTCCAAATGTAACCAAGATGGTTACTCCCTACGTAAAAATGTTATGAATGCCTCATGTTACCTTTATGTCTTATTATTTCTATGATTTATTCATTATTTGATGAGGTATGTTAATGTTATTATGTTTTATGAGTAATGTATGATTTCATACATGGACTAATTTTTTCATTTCATACTTTTATATCCCTCACTGAGCTTTTTATGCTCATCCCATGTTTTTGAAATGTTTTACACATGTCAGGGGAAACGTACATGATGTGATGATAGTGTCAATGAGGTGTCAAGAAAGAATCCATGTTTTATTTTAAATATGTTTCCACTGATGGGAAAAATGAGTACTATATTTTATGTAACCACTTTGTTTAAATGTTGTATGTAATGCATGTTTTATGATCTAATTATCTAAAACTCTAAACCTAAAAATATTCTCAATGTGTAATCCTGTAATAACTCGATATTAAGTATGGTTTAAGGCTAGGGACTTATAGTTGGTATCAGAGGTTGGTTTAGATATCTTTAGGAGTTATAATTCTATTAAATGATTATCCAAAATTATTTTTTATATGGTCAAATTTAAACGATATCGCATTTGAAGATTACCATGTTGCTTCTCCTAAGATATTTTTGTGTTAAGAATGGTTTTTCATAGAGGAAACCGAACAGATTTTTGGGGAAGGAATACATAGGGAAATGACCTTTCAAATCAGTATCCTGAGATGGTCAAAATCATAACTAAATAGTTTGTTGTAGTGATGGCTCAGTTGACTCAGGTGCAAAATTTTGGTCTCTTTTATTGATGATATTTTGGTGTTTTCTAGAAGTAAAGAGGAGAATGAAAGACATTTAATGGTTATTTTTCAAACCATAAAAGAAATGAAATTTTATGGAAAAAATTCAGCATTTGTGAGTTTTGGTTGCAACAAATTTCTTTCCTTGGTCACATTGTTTCAAAATATGGGATAACTGTTTGTACTGCAAGAACAAAAGTTGTTGAATAATGGCCAAGATCCAAAAAAGTAACTGGGATCCTTTATTTTCGTGGGTTGGCAGTTTACTACCGAACGTTTGTTGAAAAAGTTTCACAATTATCTAGTCCAATGACTAAGCTAACTCGGAAGGGTGTTAAGTTTATTTGGACAAAAGAATGTGATGATTGTTTTCAGGATTTGAAAAGATGATTGGTGAATGCTCCAGTTTTGGCCCTTCCTTCCAGGAATGGTGAGTTTGTTATCTATAGTGTTGCTTCATTGGAAGGACTTAGTTGTGTCCTTATGCAGAATGATCAGGTAATTGCTTATTATTCACGTCAGTTGTAAACTCATGACATAAATTACCCTACACATGATTTGGAATTAGCTGCTGTTGTTTTTGATTTAAAAATTTAGAGGCATCATTTTTATGGATTAAAGTGTGAAATATATACTGATCACAAAAGATTAAAGTATATATTCACTCAGAAATAATTGAACATGAGATAGATTAGATGGCTAGAATTAATCAAGGATTGTGATTGTACAATTCATTACCATCCGGGAAAAGCAAATAAAGTGGCTGATGCTTTGAG
Source organism: Viscum album (assembly GCA_963277665.1). Classification (NCBI taxonomy): domain Eukaryota; kingdom Viridiplantae; phylum Streptophyta; class Magnoliopsida; order Santalales; family Viscaceae; genus Viscum; species Viscum album. The sequence continues at coordinate 294,959,494 of OY728165.1, forward strand.
TCGAACAAGTAATGCTTCATTAAAAAAGTTGTGTTTGGAACGTAATCCTTTATTTAAGGATTTGATGAAATTTGGAATTGATGTTTTTTGTGCTAGAAGTTTTGTTTCAGGTATCAGTGAAATATTCTCTATCAGACAGAATTAAGCAAGCACAGAAGTAAGATAGTGAGTTGTAGAAAAAGGTATTGCTGCTCCAGAAGGGTAAGTTTCCTGAATTTAACATTGATAATGATTGTGTTTTGAGGTTTGGGAAGAGAATATGTGTGCCTAGTGATTCATTGTTGAAGAGAGAGTTGGTATGTGAAGCTCAAAGTTCTCCATTTTCAGTTCATCCTAGTAGTACTAAGATTTACCGATATCTGCGGAAGTATTACTAGTGGGATGGAATGAAAAGAGATATTGCTGATTTTTCTGTGAAGTGATTGACATGTCAACAAGTTAAAGTAGAGCGGAAGTAACCGAAAGGGATGCTTCAGCCTTTACCAGTGCCAGAGTGGAAATGGGAGAATATATCCATGGACTTAGTTGTGGGATTACCGTAGACATATCAAGATAATAATGCAATCTGGGTTATTGTTGATCGCTTGACTAAATCTGGTTATTTCCTTGCTAAACGAGATACTTTTTCCCCAGACCAACTTTATTATTTTTATCTTAAAGAGATAGACATGTTACATGGAATTCCTCTATCCATTGTATCTGAACGTGATCCCAGGTTGACTTCTAACTTTTGGAAAGGCCTTCAAAAGTCGTTGGGTACTGAATTAAATTTTAGTATAGCTTTTCATCCTCAATCAGATGGGCAATCTGACTGAACAATTCATACCTTGGAGGATATTCTACGAGCTTGCTCGATGGATTATCAAGGAAGTTGGGACCAACATCTTTCTTTGGTTGAGTTTTCATATAATAATTGTTTTCATTCCAGTATACAGATGGCACCATTTGAGGCGTTATATGGGAAGCAGTGTCGAACTCCAACTTTCTGGGATGAAGTGGGTGAAAGGAAGTTGATGGGGCTAGAAGTGGTAGAAGTGTTGGCAGAAAAAGTTCAGCTGATACAGAAACACATGAGAACAGCTCAATGCAGGCAGAAGAGTTATGCAGACAATAGGAGGAAGGATCTCTGTTTTGAGGTAGGTGATCATGTTTTTATCAATGTATCACCATGGAAAAGTATGATGCGATTTGGTATGAAAGGAAAGATGATTCCAAGGATCATTGGACCATATGAAATTCTGGAGAGAGTTGGATCAGTTGCATTCAGAGTGGAATTACCTCCGAGTTTATCTCAGGTACACAATGTTTTTCATGTTTCGATGTTGAGAAAGTATATGCCAGATCCATCTCATGTTTTGAGCCCATAGGTAGTTCAGTTGGAAGAGAATATCTTATATGAAGAACAACCAATCCATATTCTTGATTGAAGAGAGAAAGTGTTGCGAAATAAGTTAATTCAACTGGTAATGGTTTTGTGGAAAAACCATATGGTTGAAGAGGCAACATGGGAATCTGAAAATGCTATGAGTGATAAATATCCCCACTTATTTTGATAAGTGAATAAAATTCTGAGGACGCAATTCCCAAAAGGGGGAAGGATGTAACATACCAGGTAAATAAAGAATAAAACATTTTCATATTTATTAACATTTACAAATAAAAAATTAATTCTAATTTAAAGGGGTTGCTATGTTCGATAGTATACCCAATACGCAACAAAGATGTTCTTTGAAATCATACGTTGCACACTAGTAATAAAATAATATTATTTTAAACGGTAGTTAACACGTAGCCGTTGTATTGGATGGAAAGAATAGAAAAAAATAAAATATGATTATATATGTTTGTTAAATGATTTTTCATTTATCCAATAAAGGATAAAGGCTTAAAATTCAATTTTAGGCATATATACTCTAATTTTCACTAAAGGTCCACTTATCGCCTTTTGATGGCGAACCGTCATTAAATATATTTTTGGTCACTCTTATACATTCTATTGGACCAAATAAAATTCTTATTTAGAATCGGGACATCAAAATTCAATTTGTGAAAAATTTTCGTATTTTTCCGATAAAGATCATTTTTTAATGAATAATGAAAAATGATGTATTTTAATTAAAAACCACTTTTTAATATAATTTATTGATATGATTATATTATCTTTTGAATTGGTTTTATAGTGAAATTAGAATATATATTTACCATTTAATCCAATTATGGTCGTTGGAATTAATTTCACATTGAAATCGGACTTAAACTAGTGTCAATCTTTTGATACTTATTGTTTCATAAAAACACGCTATTTGCTCTGACAGCGGGAATTAATTATTAAATTAATTAATGCAACTTATATGTTTTTAATTTTGTAAAATATACTTCATTTTTGAATTCAGAATATCAAATATAGCTTTGGGTGATGTTTTGGTAATTTTTTGAAAACCATTAATTTTTGATGAATAGTGAAACCACTAAGTGGTACTTAAAAAACTGATTTTTTGTTTAAATGAAATTTTACCACCTCTGTGTTTTGAATTTTAAAAATCCGACATAAATGGTTTTCATTAAGAAGTAAAATGTGGTTCAATGGGTTTAAAATAATTTTTTGGTGAATAGTAACTTTTAAGTTTTTTAATCGCGATTAGAGGTAATTAGTGTAGTTTAAGGTAAAAATAATGTTTTTATAATATGAAATTAACTTGAAACATGTCCTACCATTATTGGATGTTTCATGGGCGACCCAGACAATCCATGGGTCAACTTCGGGACCCCATGGAGCCACTTCGATAGGAAAATGACATTAAAAACTTTTTATTTAATGTTAAAATTAAAATGTCACAAACATGAGTTGTTTTACTAAAACAATTTTTAGGTGGGGTTATAGAAGTCATATTTTTTTCTATAAATATTAATTAGAAATCTAAAACGATTTCCTACATCATTATATATATTTTATAATTTTTAGACGTTAAAAAGATTAAATTATTTATGACATCATGATGATGCAGTGATTACCTCATTAATGAACGATTTAAATAAAATGAAAAGATAATTTAAAATATAATACTTAAACTTGTCAAATACCTATTGGATGAGAATATTTAGAACCATTATAACCTTATCCTACAATTATATCAATGTGGGACCTTTAAAATCCTAAAATCATTTTATAATAAAGTAAACTTTTATAACTTTCCAAGAGTGCCCCTCCTCTACTCTTGTAAAAGGCCCCCACCTCCACCACCTTACCCACACCTATCAAGCCTTTGGTTCGGCCATTTTCTGCCCATTATGTCTCTCCACATCCGTCTCTTACTCCTAAAAGCCTCACTTTTTGTAGAAGTCTTCCCAAGGAAGCCTTTGGGCTCAAATAAAAAAGAGTTACCCGATTTAAAGGTAGTGTCTTCAATTGTGTTCATATGTTTTATTTTGCTTCTCCAACCCCATAAACTCTCTTTATTAATTTCATTTGTAACAAAAAAAGTATCTACCATATACTAGGATTTTTTTATAATAATTATTAGATCTACACTTACACACACCTACATCTAATGGTTAAAGAACACACTGTTTCTGTTGATGGCGAATTTCTGCCTCACGAAATTATGTTTGTTCAATATTCTTCTAACACATTCAAAGGTGGCCATTAAGATGTCACTATATTTATATATGATATATAATATGTTTATGTTTTCTTTAATCTTCTGTATTTTTAATTTATGGAATACCTTTATGGCTTCCATTATGGGTATACGTGATATCTTCATTTTAGGAAGTGCGGACTACCACCACCTCAAAGTGATTTGATTCGTTAATACCATATGTGGTAGGTATAGAGGATAGATTTAATTATATTATATATGACACCATACTGTAATTATAATACTATTATGTATCATTATGTTTTAATTCCATTAAAGTATGAGATAGAAATGAAAGTAGTGTTCATGCGTACGTACGGCTTACCGTCTCCATGAACGGTGCATTTCATTTCTTATCCCCAAATGTAATGTACTATTATAATATATAATGGATATATATTATTTATGTTACATCTAAATGATGAATATAATTATGGAATTAAAATATACATATCTCTCATTTAGTTTTAATTCCATTAATATAAAATAGAAATGAAAGTAGCATTCATGTGTACGCACGACTTACCGTCTCCATGAACGGTGCATTTCATTTCTTACATATAAATGATTATGTAATATTATAAATGCATGTATATAATAGATATATATGATATATATTTTATCTAAATCATGAATATAATTCTTGAGATAATGTATATTTTACTATGTGAAAAACTTGTAAATATAAGAAGTTCATTTTTGACTCAAGTACAAATGATCGTTAAAACAACCGTTATAAACTTAAATAAAAACATAGTGTTCATGACATGGTAATAAATGATATAAATGGAATAATGAAATTGAAAAATGTGCATAAGCAAGTAGAAATTAACTCAAGTTTATTATTCAGGAGATTAAATAACGATCAAGTCAAGTCGGATACAAGGTAAGGGAACTTCTTAACCCAATTTCCATTCTTTGTGTTAATATACTACTTTAAAATCATGTCATGATATTATTATGTAATATCTTGTATTTGTACATTATTTATGTGTAATTATAGTGAATACACATTATATATCTATATTATTTAAAAATGATCTTTGTATGGGACTTCGTCTCAATCTCCTTTCATTGAGGCATATTTTGTTTTATACACAAACTTCTTTTATTCGGTGTATAATCCCCTTGGACTTTTACGTTTATCCAAAAAGAAATATTTTTTATACGAAGTGTTTTACTAAATGAAAAAAGGGAATGTTTTTGTTGTTCGTATGTGGTGACAACGCCTTCTCCGCCGCCGTGACCATTATTTGAGTTCCGTCTTCTTCTACAAGCCATACCTTTTTTTAATGAAAAATAAATACCATGTTTTACTTTTCTTTTATTTTGGTATTGAAAGTGGTTTTCATAATGTTTTAATATCTATGTGTTGTATTGATATCTTGTGATTGAAAAGTATAAATGTTTTGTTTCCTTTATGCATGTTTTATGTGATACGATTTTGTTATGGTTCTTGGGAATTATTATGAAGACAGGTGGTTCTGTGATAAACTAAGGGCGGGTGAGCCCAATATAACTCTCCAATGCATTAGTTAATGTGAAGGAGTTAAACGTTATGGTTTCTCCTAATATATTTAGGGAATATACTTTTATGGGTATTCAAAACGTAACCAAGAGGGTTACTCCATACGTAAGAATGTTATGAATGCCTCAAGTTACCTTTATGTCTTATGATTTCTATGATTTATTCATTATATGATTAGGTATGTTAATGTTTCATGTTTCATGAGTAAATTATGATTTCATACATGGACTAATGTTTTCATTTCATACATTTATATCACTTACTGTGCTTTTTATGCTCATCAAACGTTTTTGAAAAGTTTTTCACAGGTCAAGGGAAAGGTACATGATGGGATTATAGTGTCAATGAATTGTCAAGAAAGAATCTATTTTTTATTTTAAATATGTTCCACTGATAGAAAAAATGAGTACTATATTTTATGTAACCACATTGTTTAAATGTGGTATGTAATGCATATTTTATGATCTAATTCTCTAAAAATCTAAACCTGAAAAGATCCTCAAGGTGTATTCTTGAAATATTTCAAGATTAAGTAATTTTTAAGGATGGGGCCTTATACAAAAAATAGAATTCAGTATTAGATATTAGAATTATGAGTGTTTAGTTATTACATTTTTTTTAAAATTTAACATGCTATATTTATAATTATTATGAATTTAATATTTCATGAATATTTGTATTTTTTATTGGTTTATTTTTTATGTACGATATTTTGGCATTCCAAAAAAAACTTGAGGATCATGTAGAATTATAAAGAATGTTATAAAACCCATCTTAGAAAATAATTTATACATGGTACATATCAAATGAGACATTTTGTTATAAATGAATTTTATCCATGGGAACGTTGATAATAAATATGTAATTATATTTGATCATGCTAAAAAATTCAATGATAAATGTCGAAGAATTACAATCGAACATATGATTAAATGTTTTCTTGGATTAAAAATCTACTACAAGTTGTTCTATTGAAAATATTGAATTATTATCTATCACACTAACTATGTTAACCATTAATGCAGTTATTTATTAATGGACTAAATATGAGGATGATTTATTAGGAATTAAAAAATGATTGGTGAATCCACTAGTTTTGTTCATACCCTGAGAAATTGTGATTTTTCATATAAAGTGATTCTTTATTAAAGGGGTATTGTTTCATTATGATTCATAATGATCATGTAATTGGTTATTATTTAATAAATTTAACAACTCATGGTTTAAGTTAACATACACATGATTTGGTAATTTTTATTGTTCTTTTTTATTTGAAAATTTGGAGACATCATTTAAATGTATCAATGATATAATATAAACATATATATCATAAATGTTTAAAGTATATATTACTTAAAAATAAGGGAATATAGTGTAGAAAAGTTCTCTAGAACTAATAATGGATTATAATTTCATAATGAATTACCAAATAGTGAATTTTTTTTGTGGATGACATGATTTGAAAAAATCATGCATCAATAACCATGTTATTTTTAAAACATGTCCCGTTGATTAATATATTTACAAATTTATGAGAGGGTGTTATTGTGGAATGAAATTATTCTATTTTTTTGTGTAACTGAAATTGTATCTTTAATATATAATTATTAATGATTAGTAGGAGGATTATAAATTATAGAAAATGTTTTAATTTGAAATGAAGGGTATGTTTCCTTTATGCATTGTTGAGAATGATTGTGTTTTTAGATCTGGAAGGATATTCTGTGTTCTATATGATTCCAATCTTAAGGAATAGTTGTTTTGTTAGTCTCATATCTCATTATTTTTTATTAATTATGGAGGTATTAATATATAATGATAATGTTGAGAGTATTAATGGTTGGAGGGAATGAAAAAGGATATTGGTAACATCAAAAGGAAATGTTTGACATATCAACAGGAAATGTTTGGCATGTCAACATGTTAAACTAAGATTACAACTACCATGTGGTATGCTTCAGTCATTTCTAATTCCAGAGTATAAATTAGAGAATATATCAATGGATTTCATGGTGGTACTACCAAAGACATGTCATGGTAGTAATGAAATTTGGGTCATTATTGATCGACTGAATAAATTTGATCATTTCATTCCAATTAGGTATACTTTCACATTAGATCAAAATTATGGACTATATCATAAGAACATAGATATCGTACATTGATTTATTCTCTACATTATATCTATCCATGATACCTGGATTACATTTATATTTTAGAGTGGCCTTCAAAAGACACTGGGAACTGAAATAATTTCAGAACAACATTTCATCCTCATTCTGATGGAAAGCCATAAAAAAATAAAACTCTGGAATAAAAGCTACGTGCTGGTACAATTTTCTACTAGGTATGTTGGGATAATAATATTTATTTAGTCGATATTTCTTATATTAATATTTTTTAATTGAGTATACATATGGATACATTTTAGGATTTTTTTGGAATGAGGTTTAAAACTTATATATTTTGAGATGATGTGGGTGAAAAGGATATTAATATGACCGGAATTAGTATAGGAAGTGGACGAGAATGTGAAAATGAATCAACAACATATGAGGATAGCTTAATGTAGGTAGAAACATAATATGGATAATATGATTAAAGAACATTATTTTTTAGGTTGGTGATCATGTTTTACATATTATATATTTAATGAAAATTGTTATTTGTTTGGTAATATGATATGTCTAAGTCCACATTTCAATGGACCTTTTGAAATCATTGATAATTTTCAAATAGTTTCAAACTGAGTAAACTTTCCTCATATTTCATCCCATGTACATATCATTATTCATGTTTTGATGATATGAATGTATGTTCTATACTAATCTCTGATGTCATGCACTAAGGTAGTTCATTTGAAACAAAATAAAATCATATCTGGAGAAAAAATATTTAGAGTGTTGATCATAGAGAGAAATTATTGCGGATCAGGGTATTTCACAATGTTAATCATTTTCAGATAAACCACCCTTTATATGAAGAAATAAGGGAATCTAAAAAAATAAAAGAGGGAATGGTACCCAATTTGTTTAATATGTGAATACATTGAGGAAATGAAATATTGAAAAGGTGAGAATTATTTACTAACCCATACATTGAAAGAATAATTTTTTTATATTTAATATTATTATTTAATTAAATCATTATGCTCATTATAATAAGTAATTATCAATATAAATAGTATAATTACAAAATATCTTTATATATATACATTTAAAAGATTAATTATGAATTTATATAATTTTAATTTTTAAGTAATTTTTTCAATTCATCGGGTCGAAATTATCTAATTATGAATTTTTTATAATTCTCTGAAGAAGATAAATTTTCCATTACTATTAAAAATTCATTTTTATTGAATACTGCATCTTTTTTATATCATCAAAATTTAATGATATATAATTTTTTAGACATCTAAAATATAGAAATTATTATAATAAAATGAAAATATTGAAAAAAATAAATTATAAAATGATAATTATAATTTATTCATGATAAATATGAACATCACTTTCAGTGCCAACAAATTGCCAACACATAATTGTAAAAGTCAAATTTGGAACCTTATGGATCATAATTTAGTTCTAAAAAGTCATTATATGAATTTTTTACTAACTATTATCCATTTCGGATGATTATATCAGATAATTTGAAATCGAATAGTTATATAGAAATTATCATATACAAATGATTGTGTAATTATTGTGAAATGAATGAAAAGTCAAATTAATGAAATAACTATATTTTCTTGACATGAATATGACTAAATATTATTAATGAATTAAAATAAAATATTATATCAAGCATATTTAATTTATTTTTATTATTTTAAATAATTTTCAATTATATGTCTTGAATAATTACCATTATTTCTTATGCTACATTAACATAGTTCTTGTGCAATCAGAAAAAAATCAATAAAATGATTATATTTAAAATTATAAGAACCATAAAAAGATCTAATATTTCATGGAAATTTTAATTTATGATTATTTATCAACCAAAATGATATTTTTTTAAATTTAGGACCTTTTGGATTCACATGTTTTTCATTAAGCCTCTTATATTATTTTATTTAAAATAAAGTGAAACTCATCACATTATTTTTTTTCTAATTACAATAAATTTTATAATATATTGTTTTAAACAAGAGTTTTTCCACCATAAATAGTATATGGAATGAAAAAAAATTAATCATTATAATTCATTTTTAAATTTTATGGATGAAATAAAAACATTATTTGATTTACCAACAATGATGCAATAATAATTAAATTAATGGAGTAATAAAATATATTTGAAAATTATGATAAAATATGTTTTTATATAATTGTGATGATATATTAATTATATAGAAACATATAATATTAATATGAAATAATTATAGGGATTTTTAGTATATTAATATTTGTTTTGGTGATTTTAAATTTATAGTACTAAATAGTATTATATTTAACAATATTGATATTTAATGAATATAATATTTTATTAAATTTTTAAAATATCATTAAAATTTAATGTAAGTACAAATGGGATAATAAATAATTGAAAACATAATATACTATGAATTTGAATTATATTTGTAATTCTTTGACCAATAAATTTATTTATTATATTTTAATGTTTTATGAAATTCTGAAAGTTTCCCTCACCTACATTATAAATGTGAACTCCATACTTCCATTAATTACATAACCAAGATAATTATACATCAAACATACATTTTAAAATTATATTATTCACTTCTAAAGACATAATCTAGTGGTGTGAGTCTCACTAAAAGATTGATTCCATCTTCTTTAAGGGTTTTTTTAAAGAGGTGATATTCAAGAGGTAATTTTCTAAAAATAATATCTCTTAGTTTCTTTCTTTCTTCTCTTTCACTCTCATCCAAGTCAACCATATTTTAATAAATAATAGATTATCATTAATATTGATAAAATTTATTTTTATAGTGGAATATCTCAGATCTTTTCATTTTCTCATTTTCTATTATCCACTAAAACAAACCCATTGTCAAAATTATTATGATTCCCCATTCTCATCGATAATGAGTTTTTTATTTTTATTACCATCATCATTTATGGTCATAAAAAATTTTATGGTTAAATAATAATTTAATAAGTATATTTTTTACTATTTCATGTAATGTAACTAATATATACTGTAATTATATAAAATAAAATGAAATTATTTTTTGATGGATCGAAATACAACCATAATGAAAAAAATTATCTCCAATAATTTTTGATCAAATGAATCTTAATCATGAAAAAAAATTAAATTATATATACAAAAAATTAAACTAATAATGATTCATGAATACCATATATGTTTACATCTATATTATTATTCCCATTTTAAATTTAATAATCATAAGTTAGCCAACCATGGAACTAAGAAACAAACACTCCTGAGACTATGAAATTTATGCAAATTACTCATCATAATTACCATAAATAATCATAATAAATTTAAAATAAATATAATACTTGTGGGGGAGGTTTTATATTAATTAATAAATGTAACTAATTGTCTTATATATGATGTTAAATCAATATGATGAACACATTAAAATATAAAGATAAATAATTTCCATTAAAAATACACCTTAATATATATGTTTATAATATTTAAATAGAATGTTTTTTAAAACAAATATGGAATGAGTGAAAATTTTATTTTTATGATGCATTAATGTTTCAAAGCTTGCATTATAAACTACATTGTTATTAACAAAAAAATTTCTCCCCTTTTCTAGTTCACACTATTATTTTAAAATAAGTATTTTTCCACAATGAAATTTTTTATGTTTCAATTATTCTTTTTTAATGTTTTTTTTCTTGTTATTGGGAATTATATATGATTATTATTAGTTCCATTAAAAATCAATGATTGTTGTGTCCATGATCCACCTAAAATGAATTGGTTATGTTGTATGTTGACAATAATGGTTATTACAAATGTAAATGTAATGGTTTTATTCAAGTATAACCATAAGGGTTATTTTATGGTTTTCATGATTGTTAAAAATAATATGGTAGTTTTTATGGTTACATCATAAGTATTTATGATTTTAAAATTATTCCCCATGTTACCTAAATGGTTTATTTAATTCTATATTTGTTAAATGGAAATATTTTTATTTTATAATGTAAATATATGGTACCTTTATGAGGTGAAAAATATATATTTTTTAAAATTTATTCACTTATTTATAAGAATTCAGGTGAAAATGATTTAATTATTTATTTTTATGTCCCAAAATTATATTTTTTTCTCGTAATGAGTATTGAATTTTTTTTTTGAAGGGTATATGGATGGTTAAGGAGAAATAAGAATCAAAGATGAATGTTGTAATGTTTTTTACTTAAAAAAATAATGTTTTTTAATAATTTTTATTAAATAAATTGATACTATTTAGAAGTGTACACATTTATTGATTTGGTTTTCATTTTAATAATATATCCGAATTCTCTACAATTCTGAAACAAAAATATCACTAGGAATCCCAAAAATTGAAATCTTTTATAAATTAACTATAATATGTATTATGTTATTCTATCTCTATATAATAACCCATTATAAATTACCACATATGATTCCTAAATACTTATCTTAACATTAGTTCACATGAAATTACAAATAATTTACTGAAATTAATTAAAATGATGACATAAAATATTTTCAACATTTCTTGATTGATGTTTATTAATCATTAATAGAATTGACAAAAAACCATTTAAAACTATTTCATTTATAATAATTTTATACATTAAATTATTCCAATAATATATTCTAATGTGATTCATAAAAAATTTTAAACCAATGTTATTTTGAAAAAATATTTATCAATTAACTGTACAAATTTTAATGTTAATTATTATATAAGACTTTTTTTTGTATTTCCAAATATAATTTTTTGTATTTATAAAAAATATAAGTAATATAATACAATTCATTAATTAAATTTGTATTTTAAAATAAATACATTCATTATTTACAAAAAATATTTATAAATTTGATCCTTTCACATTTGGAAAAGGCTAATAGTTTTTTTCAATTATATAAAGATATAAGTTTTTATTACAATATTTTTTAATATTTTGGAATCCTTAATTACATAAATAATTAAATAAAATATTTTTATTTATTTAATATAAATCTGAAATTTTCTATTTATTTCAAGGATTAAAATTTCCCATTACATAGTTTTTAAAATGCGGTATTCATTAAATAATGAAATGAAAACATTGATTAATTAATGAAACATAGATCTGATATAAAAACTTGTATTTCATTATCAATAAAATGGACATGGAATAAAATGAAAGTTCATAATATATAAATATGATATATATTTTTTAACTTATAAATGTGTAATAAATGATGATAAAAATGTGTGCGACTCCCTAGTAGATCTATTAATGAATAGTGATTCTACTCGATGAACATCATTAGATTGATAATCGAAAGACTCCAACCATAGATGGAGGTACATAATATTTTACATCCCAATCACAATTTGTGGACTCATGTACACATGGAGAGGTGATATGATTTTCAGTGAAGGTGAAGATCATGGTCAGAAAAGGAAGACAGATAAATGATGCTTGCATAAAGGAAGATATCCATAACATGAGTATCTCATCCCTATATACTTATTATCATTACATGTTTCATTTATGTAAAAATTTTATCCATATTCCAAGTATCATTATAAATTTATCAGTATTTTCATAAATTATTTAAGTACTATTCAATGAATATTCATTCCATTTAATCCATTAAAATTTGTTTATTTTCAATTATAAATGTGGGGAAGATAAATAAAATTTAATTATGTATTCCATTAAGTATATTAGATAATATTGAACAATGATTCCCCTCCTCCCATCGTAAATGAACAATTGTATAATGGTTATTTTATATTTTTTTTGTAGAAATTCATGTTGACTAATTCCTGGTAATGATATCATCACATTATCTCCTACTTTTATTAAAATTTATTCATTCCCAGTCATGGTTTCATGAGAATATTCCACTAGATCATGGTGGAATTGGAAATGCATGATGGAATTTAAATTTTAAATTTGATGATGGAGTATTTTACCATTATCTACACCCTATGGGTCATCGATCCAGTTTGTCTATGTCACACTATGGAAATTTTTAGTTGAATTAAATTAAATTAAATTTATTTATTATTTAATGATCTTCTCATTATTTGGTATTTCTCAGTTTTGAATGTCAGCAGTTTGTTTGGAACATATTACAAGTGACTTGTTAATGTTTTAGTGTAATGTAATGTTTTGATGAGTTTAATGGTTACTATTTGAATTTAAATTTGGTAATTTATTTGATTATAAGGGTTTTAAATAATTTTTTTGTGATTATTGATTGAATTTAGAACCCCATGTTTTTTGGATTTGGCCGGTTGAGATGAGGTGAGTCATAAATTAGATTCAGTAGAAGATATTTAGTGTCGTGTTAAAAGTGATAGAATTCTGAGAGATATGTGTTTTCGTTGGATAATTCTGTATGGTTTTCATTAATGTTTTCATGTGTTATGTTATGTTTCTAACTACCCAGGGTGATGACATATATTTTATTAGAGTTTTTAAATAAAATCAAATACCCTATTTAACTGAAAAATGTTCCAAAGCCACAAGGGACCTCAAAATAATCATGAATTCTTCAGCAGCCATAGGTCTATGATTTACTATTAAATTTTATTCCATTAACACTGAGACCTAATTAGGGATGTTATAATTATGTTTATTTATTTCATGTATAGTCTCCATTGTAAGACATAATATCCATGAAACATCCAAAGAAGGTAAAGTCTATATATTAGATTGCCAAAATCTATGGAGACCTTATTGAAGAATCTATTTAATAGTTTAGTTTTTAAATATTAAAAATTATATTAAATAAAATAATTATCAATTTTATGTCATCATATAAAAAGAATCATTTTATGTTTTTATGTACTTCTTCTAGAAATATTTATTTTTACATAGAAATTCAATATTCACAAAAGTATTAATTTAAAAAAATTTATAATTATTTTAAAGTTACCTACAAGTTTAAAAAATTATTTAATAAAAAATTATTTATTAAATAAAATATTTAAATGAAAATGTTCTTTAAATTTGCAAATCCTATATCCAATAACATCAGACCCAAATAAATTTTTTTAAAAAAATTGTTTTTTGTCTTTTCATTGAATAATGTATTGTTAATGGAGATTTAATTTAGAATTTACATGAAAGATTCATACCATATATATTATTATAATAAATCAATTTATTTCATTAAATTTTTAATCCATGATAATTTTATCTAATATACAAAATTTATGTTTAAAAAAATTATTTTCTAAATAATGATTGAATGTGATTTAGTGTGTTTAATTTAAAAAATACATTTTTCAGATGTTAATTTTTATAATAAAAAATTATATTTAAATTTAAAATAAAATAGATTAATGCAGTTAAAATTGGATATAATAATTTTTTATTACAATTTCTACTATGGTAAAACATTAATTACCATGGAAAAAGTAAATTATTGAAAATATTGTAAATGATAAACATAAAGCCCTAAAATAACAGTTTTTTTAAAAAAAACTATTGTTTGAGGTTAATTTCAATAATAAATCAATATAAAATCCTTTTTTTCAATTTTTCCATTTATCTTTTATTAATAACATTAAATTGCTTAAAATTTAAGGGTTACTCAAATATTACACTTCCATTTAGTTTAAAAAGTGTAACAGCACCACTGCTTAAAGACTCTCCACATCATGAAATTTTCCATTAAAAATTTCTATTTTGTTAACTTAGAACCCTATTACACATTTAAATTCTTCTAGTCATGATTATTCAGTATAAGGAATTACATTCAAAGGATACATCCATGGAATACTTATGTCCCAAATGTTGGAATTATTAACTAGAATGTTTTATATAAGAAATATCATTATCAGAATATATTTATCACACAATAATATAATTAGATTATTATAATCTTTATACTATAATGCTACATTATTTAGGGTATAATAATTTTTATTCATTTATCTAATCTATTAAGAAAAATGAAATCTTCATTTGTGCATACATGCAAACTATTACCACCAAGAGAAATGAAATTCATATTTCATAACCACCCATATTGGATGGTTACATTAATGTTCTAAAGAAAAAATATAAATCATTTGACATTATTTAGGATTTATTATGTAATATTTTAAATCCTATTATTGAAATAATTAGTAATCTATCATCATTAAATCAATAAATTTATACAAGCATGCTAATTTTATTTAATTCAAATAATGTAATATTTTAATTACCATATATTATTATTCATAGTTACAATTCTGAGATATCAAAGTAATATTTATAAATATTATCCTTAAGATGTTTATATATATATTACAGCAAAACCATCTCATATTCATTCATTAAATCTTGGTATGCTCATGCTTGGGTCTGATTATCCACTTACATGATAATTACTAT
This sequence comes from Viscum album, assembly GCA_963277665.1. Taxonomy (NCBI): domain Eukaryota; kingdom Viridiplantae; phylum Streptophyta; class Magnoliopsida; order Santalales; family Viscaceae; genus Viscum; species Viscum album. The sequence goes on from OY728165.1 coordinate 294,975,192, forward strand.
GGATTTTTATCATAATTGAAAATAGTAATATATTTACCATTATAAGATAAAATAAATGTTTAAATTAATATTATTTTATTCTAAATATATTTTATCAATACTTAATTCATAATCTTATATAGCACCGTTCGATCGACAAGAATCACCAAAACAATATAGTAATTGATTTCATCATTAATGATAAAGAGTAAACTAGAAATAGAAGAAATTCTAATCATAAAAAATAATTATAAATAAAACATTTTTGTATATTTAAAAAATTTTAATAATAAAATATTTAATAATAATTAATACATAAAATTATATAATAAAACCAGTACAGATGAACAAAACTACAAACTTCTGTTGTGGAAAATAAGAAGAATCCATATTGGAACTAACTATTTATGAAATGTATAGATGAAAAATGATATGGATAATGTAATAAATTATATTATTATGATATATATATACATACCTTTTTATGCGTTTTAAATATAAATTTAATTTAAATTCATGGAATTAAAAATAAGTGGTAATATTTTTTCATCTCAAATTTCTATATTTAGAACGTGTTCTGTATTATGCACCTAATTTCTTTATATAGTGTATATTTTTTTTTTGTATTTGAGATGTTATTTCTTGAAATTAATTCATTAATAATGTTTGATGAAAAATTTTAATCCTCCTATTTCAATAGTTTAGGATTCAGTATCCACCCTCACCATCAGTGGGTATTTCTATCTCAGTTTTCAGCCTTTAGGGATTATGTTGTACACATCACCTATTTCTTCTTGTGTGTTGAATAATGGCCATATAATAATATTAACCATATTAGAAATTATATTTAAGTTATTTAATTTTATATATTATTTCCATTCTCTATATTTATTTTGGTCAATAGTTTCCAAAAACATTGTAAAACACAATATTTTCCATGGTTGAAAACCCATACAATCTCGATGTAATGAAATAGTGTGTGTAGTTTCATAAAAAACCCCTATATGGATTCTAGTTACTATATGGGGTATGCATTTTTTATAATAGGGTTAATCGCACCAAAAATGTTGTCTGATCATTGAGTCAATTATAAACCTAGCGCATGATGAATGTTCCTATGATTACATGCATGGATAAAAACAGATGGATGATATTTTCTATAATATTCACGTGCTCTAAATGAGCTATGATGATAGATTTTTTTACCATTCTTTTCTCTAACAAATGAATAATATTTAACCCAATTACTATCTTCCATGGATAACCTAGCACATTGAATTTACCCTCACAGTTTTATTTAATTGATAACAGTACATCAAGATATATTAATGAATACCACATGAAATAAATATTTATTATGGGATATTATCCTATTAATACATATTATTAAATTCAATGGGGATGCATTTTTTTTTATATTTCACATTTTAAAGATATATATTTTAGTTATGGGTTACTTAGTTAATTGTATAATATGTCTTGATGAATCTTATGATTAGTACATTTGAATTAATCAGATGATGGGTGCAGTTCAGAATTATATTCCCCCTTGATGTGCCCATATTTTTTATGATATAAAACAACTTTGTTTTTGGTGTCTACCTCTACGTATAACATAAAAGTTTCTTCGAAAATGGCCTTCACCAAAATTTTTTATATATTTTTTTATGAATTTCATTAGAATTGAATTTGTGATTATTATTATCCATGTTTTCATTATAGTCATTGATGTGACTTGACCTCACTTTTAGTTGAATATGTATTCAAGTAGTTCATTTATTCCTACCATATAACATATTCAATTGTGATGTTATGATTTCATCCAAAGTATGATACTTCTTATTAAGCTTATGTGGCCACCCTTATTTTTCTTCCCTTTCCAAAGAAACCCAGAGGATAATTATATGTAATTTTAATGTATATGTGGTAATGGATAATATCTTTCTTGTGACATGTTAACAATGTATACTTTGTTTTGAAATTTAATGATTTTATGTATTTATCCTGTCATCGATTAATAATAAGGTGTTTGATCCTATGGAAACACTAAAATTATTTACCAATAATTTAATAAAACAGCAAGATATAGGTTTTTGAACTCTAGGATGTTACATTTGGTATCAATATAATATTAGTAGTAACCTTGGTGATATATTTTGAAGATACTATCCAGATTACAAATATAATAAAAAACAGTCATTATTTATTGTGAACACTTAATATAAAAGAATAATAATTATATTTCACAATAAATTATGATGTGATAAATAATTATTTTTTTATAAAAAATATATAGTGAATAATGATAGGAATGAATACCACATCCACAATCAAAATAAATTTAGTGATGTTTTAAATGGGTATTTCATTGAATCTGGAGTTGTGAATTATCTGATTAAATACATATTAATAAATTTTTAATAGATTATGAATAATGTCACATGCATATAGTAACCTACTAATCCACAACATGGAGTAACTATAATGGACCACTTAATATGATAACAATTCATATAACTTCATGGAACTACTATTCATTACTATAAGAACAATGGATCAAGCCCATAGTGATCAACATTCAGTCTTCAGGATTCAGTGAAGTTGAATTATTCAACACGGTATTATTCCATATAAATGGTGACAAATATCAGTTATGGGCTCAAAATAAAAGCACTATATATGTAGTTTAATCTCAATATATGAATATAAAATATGTCCTAATAATAGAATAAGTACACATTGAAAAAAATCAATTATTTTCTTCCCTAATTATTACCCTGTCATCAATTTTTTGTTGAAGTTGATTTTTAAATAGGTTCCATTTCAGAGGAAATATATATATTTATGAATCCATATTGAATTATACCAATGTAATATTTTTAGTTGGAGGAAAAAATTCTGGATTTTTTGATATTTTTTTATACACCGTTGTGTTTTTCATATGGATCCCATGTTATTTAATAAAAAATAAGGATATGTCTATTAGACTATGCTTCTATTGTAGGGGGTTAATTCAATTACTATAATGAATATGTAATAGTTACCATGAAATGATGATTTAATTAATCAACATAATAGAGCTCAATAAGTTAAAACGATATATAATAAATTTGGTTATCATTAGTTAGTAGTAAATAGGAATAATAGAACAAATATACCATTTGGAATATGTTATGGACATTATATGTTTACATTAATTTCCCTTGGAAATGAGAAATACACCTTTTATCTTTATAGATATAATGAATAGAGTAATCACAGAGTATATTGATAGTTTTTGTTATTATTTATTTATAATATATATATATATATATATAATATTTTATATATAAAATCATGAGTGTAATATAAATATAACTCTGGAGACCCTTATAATAACAGAGTTATTTGGAAAACAGTGTATGTGTGATTTTTTATTCAACAAATATTCATTTTGTGGACATATTTCCAAAAAATGAATTATTATTTAACCCATTAAAAGAAAATATAGTAAATGAATTTTCTAACATGATTAATATAGGTTATATTTGATATATTCTAGGTTTATAAGTTTACCATATGTGACTTGATCATGATTTTTCTCGATTTTCAATGTAATTGATCTTGTTAACATGTAATGATGTAAAACTTACATAGTAAATAGAATGTGATAAATGATTTGATGATCTAAATTGGAAATTGATTAATGATATATTTTAACTGTATCATTAGGAAATGATGGATTTGTGATATATACTTATATATCATTGATAATACTTGGTTGTTAAATTATACAGATTGATAGAGCGATTTCCTATGTATCATATAAATTGAAAATCCATGAAAAAATAATGAAATCATGAAATAATGTTAGAGTTAATAGTATTTTATAATAAAATTATATGATACATATATTATGAATTAAGTACACATAAATATAGACCATAATAGTTTGTAGTATATGCTATCCTAAAAGTATGTCAACATGATGAAAAGGAGATTGTTGGAACTACTTATGGATGAAAACTACATGATACACCACAACACTTAGAAGAAAACAATGAGCACGATTCATTGAGAATTTTGGACTATTTTTTATAACAATTGTTAGGAGTAACATTGTAATAACCCAGGTTTGGAGCCTGCAAGACTTTGAAATTTTCGTAATGTGATTCCAGAGTAGAGCGTTCAGACGGTGTGTGATTCCGAGCCCTGTTGTGGACGCAATTAAATTTTAAGTGCGTTCACACTAGACATGAAAAATAAATAGATTAAATTCTAAACAGTTACTCAGATGGGAAAACCGAGGGCACCGTTGAGTCCGGAGCATATCGTTTACCCTAGGAGGGGTATAACTTTCACGGGCACGACCCTTCTGTGGAAAACACCACCAGGGTATTTTCGTAATTTAGCGGCCCTGAGCGTGAACTTATAACTTCACAACGGAGGCTCAGATTAATATTTCGAGACTACCTTTTCACTCAGAACGTGGTTTTTAACCTAGGGATGACTTAACCTCGACCCCGTTGAAATTTTGAGTATGGGGCCTACGGGCGGGTGGTTTAAGTGTATTTTTATTTATGCACATCCACCTCCACCCTTATTCTTCCCCTTCATTCCTCCCTGGTAGATCCCTCTCAAAAAGATCCTCAGATATCCTCCACCTCTCCAAGGTGGTGTGACGCTCCGGCGGACCATTCATGAAGCTATGGGCTATGCCCAACGAGGTAGGAGGTTACATTTTTCGTTTTTGATTTTTGCATTGTCTATGAATAAAATTTCTTGAGTCAAATTGTTGTCTAATTCTTGAACGAGGTACATTTTTTAGTAGGGATATACTTGAGCTTCCCAACGATCCTTTCAGATTGAATTTTCGAGTCCCGGGGCGTCCGAGGTGGCCCCGGGAAGTTTTCCAACCATTACCCTTAGATTCCAGCGGGCTCCTAGTGGCGTCGGTGGTTTTCGCGATGATGGCGCGGAGGCAGGATCCTCATCATGGCGGCGGGCTCCTCAGCAGCAGCATCTTTGTGCGGCACAGTGGGCTATAGGCGATGGTGGTTTTTCGTGGCGTGCTGGGCTCTAGGCGGCGGCGGGCAGAGGTCGTCAGCGAGGGTGGACCGGGGGTCACGACGCGCGAACCCTTGAGGGATACCGAGACCTACATTCGGTGGGTCTTCGCACATACTAGAGACTGGCCACGAGGTTTAGTCAGTGGGTGTGGACCACGGGGCCACGGCCGGGATGCACGGTAGGGCCGTGGGTTGGACCCGGCCGGGAGGAGCGACCGGTCCGTGCCGGTCCGGCCCATGGGGGTTTGTCCCCTGTCTTTGGACATCCATAACTTCCACTATAGGTGTCTATTTTGCGTGCCATCTGTGGAAGATAAATCCTTAGCTTGAGGCAAGGATTTTTAGATGGTCTCAGGAATGTTTAATTCTCGAGACAGGGCTCGGTGGTGCATCATGCTCGTTAAGTACCTCACCGGGATTCTCCTTTCGGATTGTGTGAACAAATACATAGTCTGTTTAAGGCACTGTCAGTGGCATTGAGACCCTGGAGCCATGAAGAAGTGGTCTAGTATGGTTTCAGGTGTTGAAGTCAAAGTTGAGGCGTGGCCCCCATGGGCCGTCTTTTAAGCTGTGAGTAGTGTTTTGCGGCTTTTCTATTAGAGGTCTATTTGGGGTGAATGAGAAGTCTTTTCAGCCTGTTTTTTCATTAGCATCGCGGTGGAATAGTTTTACCGGCCTCTTTTGGTACCGAGGTGTGGGTCCAACGAGGCACCGTATGGGCATAAAGTGGCGTTGAACATCATTTTCGTCGGTAGTCTGTTTCTAGAGAGTAAGTAGTCTATCTCGCGTGTTTTTCTATGAGGATTGCAATAGTGTAATCTTTTTGGGTGTGAAGAGCCTCTATAGAGATCTCATTAAATATGGAAACATGAAAGAGCATTTTTTGGAGGTTCCATTGACCCAATCTGAACCATCGCACAATAGCAATGTTAGCGACACCCAGTGATGGAACGGGTAGCTTGAATTTATTAGACCAGTTTAGGGTTAACCCTCTAGCGGGGCTGGGTAGTGGGTTACCCAGTAGCATATCATGGTTTACCCTCCAACAATGCTGGGCAGTGGGTTACCAATTGACCTTATGGTTTACCCTCTAGTGGGGCTAGGTAGTGGGTTTCCCATTGACTTTAGGGTTTACCCTCCAACAGGGATGGACAGTGGGTTACCCGATTACCTTTTAGGGTTTACCCTCTAACAGGACTGGGCAGTGGGTCACCCAATGACCTTTTGGGGTTTACCCTCTAGTAGGGCTGGGCATTTGGTCGCCCAATGACTTCTTTCAGACTCATCCCTTTCGATGAGGCTAGTCAATGGTTTTTCTCTATGATTATCGGAGTAAGACTTTTGGGGGTATAGTTTAGCGATGAGAAAGCTTTGACGTGCGAGACTATTAGGCATCATTGATGGATACCCTTAGAACTGTTGGAGACATGTCGTGGGCTCACCTTGGAGATGGAGATCCCCTTACACACTCATTCAGGTTTCTTATTAAGCATATATATATATACACCTTGCTTTTTTTTACCACTACATGGGTCCAGTTACTCTCCATCTGGGAGGGGCGAAGACACGCAGGGTATGCCACATGCTTTCCATGTCTAGATCCTCCTGGTTGGGACAAGTCTACTTTCTTTCTTTTGTTGGGTTGAGCTTCACTCTCTCTATTGTACTCTTACTTTGTTCTGTTTATTGTTTACTATTTAGTACCTCCTTTGTTACTCCCTCGAGCATTCAGGGCATCTTACTGAGTATCTTTATACTCAATTCTGCTTGGGATTTTCCCACACATGGTGTGCCCCTGCAGACGATGGACTGGTCGATCAAGACTACGGAGGAGCGTAGAGGACACATGGGCTTGGGCTGCGTTCAGTGGTCATAGTAGGACTTTCAGGTCTGAGACTCACCAGCTATTTACTTTTGATACATATTTCCGGGTTGTGGCACCTTTCGGGTTAGGAACGTTTTCCCCTTTTTCTGTTCATTATATATCAGTACATTTCATCACTTTACTTTTTTCTATTTAGAGGTTGATTCATAACTGTGGGGGGGGGGGGGTTATAGTTGTTTGTCCTTTGGTTTTTTTATTCTGAACTTCTGCATTGGGTGGGCTATGTGTGTCTGTATAGGTACTTAGGCAAAGGCCTCCTTGAGATTTTTATGCCTTCAGTGCATGTTGCCAGGCCCTGACCTATGGAGGCAGGCTTGGGGTAGTTGTGGATCGAGACTGGTAGGGTCGGGTCGTGACAAAGTGGTATCAGAGGTGGTTCGTTACTTGGGGCATTGTTTCAGAAGACCCTAAAAAGGAATTGGTTGGGATTTAATGAAATAGTGTCGACTTGTCTCGAGATAGGCTTTCAGACTAGGGAGTCTAGTAATGGTATGGGCGGCCGACGTTTCCATTCACCAGGACCTTGATAACCCGCTTGTCGACTCGGCACGCTGAGACACTTGTTGCAGGGAACTTTGGAACATGCATCCCATAGGATTTAGTCTTTGACTGCCTTTTTGAGTTATCTCCCCTTGTTATTGCTATTATATATATATATATATATATTCTCATCTAATCACGATAATCATTGATAATTTTCAGGATGCCTCCATGACAGCCGCCAGCTAGGTTACCCTCTCCAGTTCGTGATGATGACCTGGCGAGCGATGATGCATCATTTCATGGAAACTCACATGATCCCATTCTGCCCAATGCTTCAGTAGTGGCCCCTATACCTAGAGATTGGCAGTAATTACTGGAAGAACATGCCAAGGTTGAGCGCAGGCTGAGTGCTCTATGAGACTTTCAGTTTCCGTGACCGCAGAATTTCCACAGGGACCCGGATCCGCAGGCAGCGGAAGACTAGCTAGAGTCCGTGGACAGACTTTTCAGGCTTGTTTGAACACCAGCAAACCAGATGGTTTCTCTAGCTTCATTTCTTTTCCATGGGACGTCCAGGTGTTTGTGGAGGTTAGTCACATAGACCCATGACGAGTCGTCCCTCACATGGGATAACTTCAAGCAGCTCTTTCGAGAAGAGTACTCCCCCTCTTGTTTACGCTCCGTTCAGATTCAAGAGCTTCTGGAGCTGAAGCTGGGGGGATGACTGTGGTGCAGTACATGGATCTGTTTACCTATCTAACATGCTAGTGGCAGGATATGATCTGCGACAGTTACTTCTTGGTATGGAATTTTGAGCAGGGTCTTCGCAGGGAGATCCGTGCTAGTGTAGTACCCCCGTGCATCCCTACTTATTCTGGGGTGCTAGAGAGGGCTCTCTTGACTGAGTGATTCTTGGATGAGGGATGCCAGCTGATAAGGCCTAGAAGTGGCCGCTTCAGAGGAGAGTCTTCAGTGACAATAAGGCGGCAGAGAGCAAAGCATTGATCAAGGAGGCCTTTTCATGAGTAGACTCAGGGGTAGGGTTGTACACCATAGTGCCTCCGTGTAGCACTGGGGTAGGCAGGAGATATCTGGTGCTATGCCTATGACGGACATGGTCACCTAGCACGGGACTGCCCGACCACGCGTACCAAGCTGTCGTGGTAGGAAGTGGGTGCACCGTAGTGGAAGAGGAAACACCATGACCAGGGATCTCCCAGGCCAGGACAAGGTGGTCCTCATGGAGGTGGCGCTGGCAGAGCAGCATGACCTGGAGGTCCGGGACGACATTTTGAGGTTCTTCCACTGCCACCACTGGGCGACCCACGTTAGGCTCAGGGAGTTGGCAGTAGGAGCCGTGGGCAACGTTAGGCTATGGGTGTTCGTGACCCTCCAATGCACGAGCTGGTTGGAGGTATGCTTTTTGTTTTCTCTACACTTGCTTCGGTACTAGTAGACACATGTCCTGACCACTCCTTTATATCGCTATTGTTGGTACGGGAGTTGGAGCTTCTAGTAGAATTGCGGACACATGCAGTTAGCCTCAAGGATCCTACCGGAAGTGCCTCGTCAGTGACCTTTATTTGAATACGGTGTCAACTGTCATTCGAAGGAGGGTGTTTCACGTGGGACCTATTCTTCATCATGATGAAAACCTACGACATCATCCTGGGCATGAATTTGCTTTCTATGGTTCACACCCAGATCGACTGTCAAGACAGACGAGTCATAGGCGTGTTTTCCGATGGGATGAGGTTCACCATCCTTGGTGAACGAGACCTCGTGGTAGAGCAGATGTGTACTCTGAGCAGGAGACCCCGACCTTTTTCGCACTAGTTGGAGAGAATGGATCTCAGAGCATCAAGGACTACAGTCACCTGGATCCCTACCACTGTAGAGGACTACATGGACGTCGTTCCCGAGACTATCCCGAGACTACCTCTGAGGTGAGGGATGGAGTTATGCATTGACTTGCAGGTGGGGACTGCCCTGATATCATGTGAGGCTTATCGGATGGCACCCACAAAGCTTCAGGAACTACGACTTCAGCTGGACGACCTTCGTGAGAAGGGATTCATCAAGCCCAGTGTGTCCCCCCTAGGCAGTTCCAGTTTTGTTTGTGAAAAAGGTAGATGGGATTCTGCGGCTTTGTGTGGATTATCATTGCCTGAATCAGGCCACAATAAAGAAAATGTACTATTTTCCAAGGATCAATGACCTCTTCGACTAGTTGAGAGGTGCAAAGTGGTTCTCAAATATTGATCTTCTATCCAACTACCACTAGTTGTGGGTTCATGAGGCTGACATCCTAAAGTTGGCTTTCTGTTGTCGATAAGGGAATTACGAGTTTCAGGTGATGCTCTTTGGCTTGTCGAATTCCCCCCCCCCCTCCGTTTTCATGAATTTGATGAACTAGATCTTCTAGCTGTACTTGGACCAGTTTGGGGTTGTCTTTATTGATGACATACTCATCTACTCTACGACAGAGGAGGAGCATGCAGAGCATTTGAGGATGGTCTTAGACTCACTCCAAGAGCACCAGTTGTATGGGAAGCTCTTGATATGTTAGTTATGGATTAATTAGGTTCACTTTCTGGGGAATTTCATTACGAAGCAAGTATTGTTCATAGATCCTTCAAATGAAGAAGTAGTTATTTCTTGGGAGCCATCCAAGAATGCATCAGAGGTGCAGAGATTCCTTGGTTTGGCAGGGTACTACAGGAGGTTTGTGGAATATTTCTCCAGGACGGATGCCCCATTGACCGCATTGACGTGCAAGGGATGACCGTTCACCTAGACTGATCAGTGCCAGAAGGCCTTTGAGGAGTTGAGATAGAGGCTGACTAGTGATCTATTGTTGAGTCTTCCAGAGGAGGGCGTTGAGTTCGTAGTGTACTATGACACTTCATGAGCTGGGCTTGGGTGCGTGTTGATGCAACAATTGGATGTGATTGTATATGTTTTGAGGCAGTTGAGACCCATGAGCAGAGTTATGCGACTCACTATTGGGAGCTGGTAGCGGTGGTCTTCTCCTTGAGGCTATAGAGACACTACCTTATGGGTGAGCATTTTGTGGTCCACTCAGACCACCAGAGCCTCAAGTACATCTTCACTCAGAGGGATCTGAATTTTAGGCTGAGGCGCTGATTGGAGTTCCAACAGGACTATGATTTCGAGGTAGTCTACACTCCAGGGAAGGGTAATGTAGTAGAATATTCCCTTATCAGGAAGTCCTAGACTCGTTTAGTATAGGAAGCTTCAGAGCAGTTGGCTTCCATATGGCTGACCATGGTGGAGCAGGAGGGTATAACTTGTCTGCTGTAGATGGTGTTGACTCTTTCGTTCCTTTAGAATTTGAGAGAGTCGCAGCTGGGGGATGTCGACATCACGGTACTTCGTGATCAGATATCCACGAGAGACGCACCATATGGGTATTCTGAAGGAGGGAATCATGAGCTCTTGTTCCAGGGGCAAGCTGTAGTACAATTGGAGATGTGGGAGGAGGTGATGCAGGAGTTCCAAAGTTCTCTCTTGGATGTACATCCTAGTGTGGTGAAGTTGTACCGAGACCTTCAATTGTAGTTTTGGTGGTCTGGCATGAAGTGGAGTGTAGCTGAGTTCGTTTCTCGGTGTCTCACTTATCAGTAGGTGAAGGCAGAGCATCAGGATCCTGCAGAGTTGTTGCAGCCCCTTAATATCCCAGAGTGGAAGTGGGATGACATATCTATGGAATTTTTCATAAGACTCCACGCACAGCGAAGGTCCATGATTAAATTTGGGTGACAGTGGAACGAGTCACTAAGTCGGCGTACTTCCTTACCATCCAGGAGCAGATCTCGGTGGAGAGCCTTGGGAAGCTGTATGTTCTGGAGATCATCCACCTACATGGAGTACCCTCGACGATTGTCTCTGAATGTGACATGCAGTTTACGTCGAGATTATGGTGAGCCCTACGGGAGGCATTCGGGACTCAGTTGAGGATGAGTACAGCTTGTCACCCCCAGACGGATGGGCAGACCGAGCGCACTATCCAGGTGTTGGAGGATATGCTTAGGGTGTATGTTAGATTTTGGCATAAGCTGGGAGGATCACCTTTCCTTGGTGGATTTCACATATAACAACAGTTACCACTATACTATCAGCATGGAACCTTTTGAGGCCCTCTACGGGAGGACCTGCAGGTCACCGTTGTGCTGGACAGAGGTTTGGGATACCTCCCTCGTGGTCCTAGAGTTTGTGCGGGTGATGACAAAGAAGGTGAAGGTCATTCGTGAGCAGATGAGGATGGCTCAGAGCATACAGAAGTCCTACATAGTCCATCATCACAGGAATTTGGAGTTCGAGCAGGGGACCATGTCTTTTTGAGAGTCTCTCTACGGCATGGTACACAGAGGTTCGGCCGGGGTGGCAAGCTATCCCCTAGGTTCATTAGGCCCTTTGAGATCGTGTGCAGCGTCGGCGAGGTTGCCTACCATCTTGTTCTACCCCCACAGCTGGAGAGGGTGCACGACGTCTTCCACATGTCACAGATTAAGAAATATGTGCATGATCCCACGCACGTTATCGATTGGGGAGAGCTGGACATTGAGGATGGAGCCACCTTTGCGGAGCACCCGGTGGTGATTGAGGACCGACATGAGCATACACTGTGTGGATGGACCATTCCTCTAGTTTGGGTGCTGTGGCAGCATGAGAGGGTGCAGGAGAGAACCTGGGAATGGGAGTTCTAGATGCGGAATCAGTATCCCAAGTTGTTTTGGTAGTTTTGTTTTTTGGTGATGAAAAACATGAAGGAGTGAATTATGCAAGAACTCGAGTTTTGAGCCTGTAAGACATTGAAATTTTCTTAATGTTATTCCAGAGCAGGGAGTTCAGATGGCGTGTGATTACGAGCCCTGGTGTGGCAGTAATTAAATTTTAAGTGCCTTCACACTAATCATGACAAATAAATAGAATAACTCATAAATGGTTGCTTGTATGGGAATAATAAGGGCATTGTTGAGTCCGGAGTGTGCCGTTTACCCTAGGAGTGGTATAACTTTCGTGGGCACGAACCTTCTGTGGAAAACACCACAAGGGGAATTTTCGTAATTTAGCAGCCCTAAGTGTGATCATATAAATTCTGAAAGGAGGCTCAGATTAAAATTTTGAGACCACCGTTTCATTCAGAATGTGGTTTTTACCCTAGTGACGGCTTAACCTTGAACCAATCGAATGTTCGGGTACAGGGCCTAAGGGTGGGGGTTTATGTGTTTTTCTATTTAAACACATCCAACCACTCCCTCCTTCTTTCCCACCATTCCTCCATGGAGGATCCCTATCAATAATATTCTCTCCTCTCCTCCACCTCTCCATGGTGGCACGACCATCCAACGGATGGTTCGTGAAGCTACGGGCTACGCCCAATGAGGTAGGAGGTTACATTTTTCGTTTTTGATTTCCTCATCATCCATGAATTAAATTTCTTGCATAAAATTGATATCCAATTCTTGAGAGAGGGCCATTTTGTTATAGGGCTCGATTTGAGCTTCCCAATGATTCTTTCGGATCAAATTTTCAAGTCTCGAGGTGTTCGGGGTGGCCCTGAGAAGTTTTCCGGCCATTTCCATTGGTTTATGGCGGGCTCCTAGCGGTGGCAGTGGTTTCAAGGACAGTGGCCCGGCAGTGGGATCCTCAGCACGGTGGTGGGATCCTCAGTGGAGGCATCTTCGCGTGGCATGGCAGGATCTAAGTTGTGGTGGCTTCATCCGATGCGGCGTGCTTCATGCGGCGGCAGGCGGAGGTTGTCGGTGAGGGTGGACTGGGGGTCGCGGCGCGCGACCCCATGAGGGAGACCGAGACCCGCCTTCTGTAGTTCTCCGCATGGACCAGAGACTAGCCAAAAGGGTTGGTAGACGGGTGTGGACCATGGGTCCGTGGCTGGGTGGTGTGGTAGGGCCGCGGGCCGGCCCAAGCCGGGTGGACTGGCCGGACCGGGCTGGTCCAACCAAAGGGGGTTTGTCCCCTGGCTTCGGACACCCGTAACATCAACTACGGGTGTCCATTTAGAATTCTGTATGCGGAAGTAAAATCCTCAGCTCGAGGAATGGATTTTGAGATGGTCTCGGGAATTTTTAATTTACAAGACGGGGGCTCGGTGGCACGTCACGCTCGTTAAGTACCTTGCAGGGATTCTTCTTTCAGAGGGTGCGGACACATCAAGAGTCCGTTTAAGGCACCGTCAGTGGAGTTGTGGCCCTGGCGTCATGAAGAGGTGGTCCATGGTGGTTTCAGGTGTTGATGTCAGAGTTGAGGTGTGGGCCCCACGGGCCATATTTTAAGCTTTGAGTAGTGTTTTGTAGCTTTTCTATCAAACATCCGTTCGGGGCGAATGAATAGTCATTTCGGTGTGTTTTTTCGAAGGCATTGCGATGGATGAGTTTTCCCGACCTGTTTCGAGGCTGAGGTGTGGGACAAATGAGGCTCTGTATGGGAATAAATTGGTGTTGAGAAACTTTTTCATTGGGAGTCCGTTTCCAGCGAGTAAGTAGTCTATCTCGCGTGTTTTTTCACAAGGATTGAAATAGTGTAATCTGTTTGGGTGTGTAGATCCTATTTCATGATCAAATTAAATGTGGAAACATGAAAGGGAGTTTTTCGGAGGTTCCTTTGATGCACTCTGAACCATCGCATGATAGAAATGTTTGTGACACCCAGTGATGGCGCGAGCATCGCAGAGTTATCGGACCAGTTAAGGTTTACCCTTCCGTGGGGCTGGGTAGTGGGTTACCCACCTGCGTATTAGGGTTTACCCTCCATCAAAGCTGGGCAGTGGGTTACCTGTTGACCTTAGGGTTTACCCTCCAGTGGGGTTAGGTAGTTGGTTACACATTGAATTTAGGGTTTACCCTCCAGTAGGGCTGGACAGTGGGTCACTCAACAACCTTTTGGGGTTTAACCTCTAGCAGGGCTGGGTAGTGGGTGACTCGATGGACTTTTGGGGTTTACCCTCCAATAGCGATGGGTAGTGGGTCACCCGACGACCTTTGGGGGTTCTCCCTCCAGTAGGGCTGGGCAGTGGGTTACCCGATGACTTCTTTTAGAGTAATCCCTTTTAATGAGTCTAGTCACTAGTTTTTCTCCGTGATTACTGGAGCTGGAATTTTGGAGGTATGGTTTAGTTATGAGGATGCATTAACATGCAAGACTATTGGGAATCAGTGATGGCTACCCTTAGAACCGTTGGCGACTTATCCTGGGATGATCTTGGATATGATGATCCCCTTATGCACTCGTTCGGGTTTCTTGTTGGGCATATATATATACACCCTGATTTTGTTGCCACTCCTTGGGTCCAGTTACTGTTCATTTGGGAGGGGCGAAGACACGTGTGGTATACCACATGCTTTCTGTGTCTAGATCCTCCTGGATTGGACAAGTCTACTTGCTTTCTTTTCTTGGGATCAGCTGCACTCTCTCTATTGTACTCTTACTTTGTTCTATCTATCGTTTACCGTTTAGTACCTCCTTTGTTGCTCCCTCAAGATTTCAGGGCATCCTACTGAGTATATTTATACTCACCCCTGCTTGGGATTTTCCCACACTTGGTGTTTCCTTGGAGATGACGAACAAGTTGATCGAGCCTACGGAGGAGTGTATAGGAGACATGAGCTTGGGATGTGTTCAGTGGTCGTAGTAGGACATTCAGGTGTGAGACTCACCGGCTGTTTACTTTTATTACCTGTTGCCGGGTTGTGGCACCTTTCAGGTTGGGTGCGTGTTTTGCCCCTTTTTTGTTCAATATTTGTCAGTATATTTTAGTACTGTACTTTTTCTTATTTTTAGGTTGATGCCTGACTATGGTTGGGTTATATTTGTTTGTCCTTTGGTTTTCTTTTTACTCTGCACTTCTGTATTGAGTGGTCCATGTGTGTGTATATGTACTTAGGTAAAGGACACCCCGAGATTGTTACGCCTTCGATGCTTGTAGATATCCCCTGGACAATGGAGACGGTCTTGGGGAAGTTTCGGCTCAATACTAGTAGGTTCGTGTCATGAAAAACAACTATAAAATATAAATATGTTTTGAAAAGATAGATATTTTATTTTCTACCTCGGGGATCTATGTTTGTTTAAAAAAATTATTAAAAATTTCTCACTATAAATGATATATAAGACCCCCAGTAAAAAATGATAACATAAAAAAGTAATATTATAGTATTAAATGATGGAAAATTTATTTACTAAATCTATATAGATGGATTACTGATGTTTTGGAAGAGTTTATGTGTTCCACCATTACTCGATATGAAGCATAAACTTCTATATGAACCTCTAATGAGTAAACTGTTATACCCAAGCCATTAAATTTGAGATTATGAATAAAAATTAATAATATTTGACAAAATTTTATAATGGGTTTTTATTAAATAATTAATTTTACTATTTCTTAATGAAAAAAAATCAATTTTTAGTAAATTCATTTTCAGCTTCGAATTTGTTTTCTTCAGAAATGTGATGTATCACATTTTACTAAAATACTATATAATTAATTTATTAAATTTTAAATAATTTTTTATATTAAAATAATATTAATTTATCATTTAAAATGATAATATTTTTAAATAGTGATTTTTATTACTTTTCAGAAATGATATATTTTTTAGTAAATATGGAAACATAAAAATTCATATAAAATTTGTATTTATTTTTAATTAAATATACCATTTTGTTTTGATTTTGACCATAATTTATCCTATATATGATTTAATTATAAATTTTATAATTGTTTCCATAAAAACCATTATAATAGTTAATTTTGGTAAAAGATAATTTTTGGACATAAAACAAAATTATTCTGAAAGATATTTTTATGTGAATAATTTGTTTTCAAAATAATAGATTAATTAAATAACTAATGATTAATGGTTTTAACAAAATTAATATATTATAAATTATTAAATATTTTTAAGCATTAATTTTATGGTTTTTTCTCTAATGAAATGTATTGAAATTATGTTCTATTTTTAAAAATTAAATTTGATGTTATTGGTATTAATTCTGGTTTTTATGATACATTATAATTTTATATTGAAAACTAATAAAATATAATATAGTAAAATTAGTTGTATATTTTGAATTATAATAACTAATGTACATTAATAGATATTAATTTATTGATGATCCTAGTCAATAGAAATAATATTGTTATATTTTTACAATAGTAAAGATAAAAAAATGTTTATCAGAGGTTAAACATTTATAAAGGGTATTCATTTCACTCAAACCAATGAAATTATTGATTTTTTTAAGATATTTACGGTTATTGAATCCAGAATGAGAATAAATTTCTAACTATAGTTAAATTCCCCAGAAAATGATGGGAAATAATTAATATATTTTAATAAATTCTATGTGCATCTCTATGTTGAATTATAAAATGGAACTCATTATCCTTTCTTATTTTTTTTAAATGTTTTTATCCTTTTAGATTGCATAATCACATTTCAAAAGAATTATTTTACCCATACCCTAATACTAGATCATTTTAACCTCCTATGACCAATCCATCAGGTTCTAATGAGTATTCCAAATGAGGTGTCTCAAATGAAGAAGTATGATCTGAACCAATATCATTGAATTTTATTTCATATTATACTATATATAAACATATTTTATATATAAAAATTGATGAATAAAATATCAATAATATAAAATTATGTTATTATTATGATTTATCAACCATTTACCAAAACTTCTTAATCAAACTGGAGATTAAATTATCCCATATTTTTGAATGGGGACTACCTCCTCCACATAAAGATACCACTAATTTTCAACCACCATCATGAATGGTTTTTGATTATGATGAATTTGATGTTTTTATATTATAATTATTTTTTATAATTTATCTTGGAATGGATAATTAATATTTACCTTTATTTCACTGCATCTATTTAAAAATGGAATCATCACTCATGTGTACCTACAATCTCATATCATCGCATAGTAATATACATTTTTTCCTCACAACATTATATTAATGTTTAACAAATTATAAATTATTATTATATTTTATAATTATATCATTCTTAATTTTTTTTGATATAGATAATGCATGATTAAAATACAAGGGACATTACTGACAAACTATAACATAAATACAACAAGAAGTAATTAACACCAAATATGATAAATTTAATAGAGAATTTTTGATAAAATAGTATTTAAATGATATAAGTATATAATATATTACATTATACTTATGAATAATATTGTTTAATATAAATATAGTAATTATGAATTTATTATATATGAGGTTAGATGATGTATAAATCATGAATGATATATGATAGGGTTTATTTGTCTTAATTTTAAATTCATGAGACTAGTCTAACATTGAGAATAATCATTTCATTTATGTTGTTTGATATTTGTATAATAAATTTATAAAATAATATACATGATATGAATTGGGTTTGAATATCTATATCATGTTCATTCTTTTTTTGAAATTATGTTCAAACTGTACCAATGTTGTAAGGGATTTCTCTATATTTTTATTCATTACGACTTTTTTTATGTTTTCAACTAATATATTATCTCTATGTTTCACAGACTAAAAATAATACTTTATTTCATAATCCATGAAAATATATTTGGGATTTTTTGATATGTATATTTTTGTGATTCCAATGTATTTTGTTTCCAAAAATTAGTAATTTCCTAAGTGTTCCTTGTCTTAATTTTATATTTGTTTTAGTGAACATTGATGTTATGAAACAACAGTCATTTATAAGGATTATCTAATTCCCAATTGCTATGTTTTATGAAGAATGCGATGTTATAATGTGAACATTTCTATTAATTATATAATTATATATTTTTATAGTTCTCTATTTCCTCAGAATTAAAATCATTAAATTGTTTTAATTTTAATCAATCATTTTGTGTATGTAATAAATTATTAAATGAGTATTTATAAATTAATAAATAAAATTATTTTATATTTTCTTTATTTATCATTTCCTTAAGTAAATTTAGTAAATAAAGATATTTTTTATTAAAATTATTTTTTACAATTATAAAATTCATTTTTAATATTTTCTTTATTATAGAGTTTTAAAATAAATGTTTAATTTCATATATATTTATAATAGAATATATATTATTTTTTAAAAAAAAAATACTAAATATTTAAATATATTTTCATCATTTTGATTATCATCTGAACATGATTCATTGAACAATAAATCCATGGATGATCCACTAACAATGTATGCATTTATTGTCCATGCACTCTACATATACATAGTATCTAGTCAATATCTCTTCACAAAATCAATACCTATTTTCTGCAACAACTATCCATGCATTCACTAAAACCCCCAGAGAGCATCCATGGAAACTCATCCATGTGGCCTCCCGATCAACTTATACCACGATTTAACCAGTGAATCATATCCCCTACCTTAATTTCACACATCATCATGCACCATTCCAATTTCTCTCTCTTTATACATGAATCATTGAATTCTCCACTCAGCTAGTTTTTCATGGTGATATACTATATTTAGCATACATGTTCAGTGATACCAGTCTTACCATTACATCCGTTATCATATGTTTGGGTGATATTATCTCAGCTTGAATTGACTCCCTTTCTTAACCAGCTTCAACATCAACAACATTTAGTGAAACCTACTCTATAATTATGCAATAAAATATATCTAGCTATATATTTGGTTCATTGTAACATTTTCAAAATCAACCAGTAGTGGAAGCTCACTAACAGAAGGTAGAACCATGTCTCCCCTACTTCTCATATAAAAATATGAAACGGTAGTTCATTAAATGTTGTGTGATGGTACCACACAACTCGTAAACAATATTAGATTCTATATAAATTTGAAAATGAAAAATCATTATCAAAAAACATAAATGAACCATTAAACTTTATTCCTATCAAAATTTTTATCCCCCATAAATGGTTCCTACTTCATTTGAGTCCTTCAATGTGGTGGTATCACCAACCACAATATGAAAATAGTAATACAAGACTCCTTCTCATGAAAATATCTCATCCACACATTTATGGTAGCTTGATCCTTATAATTACAGATCAAAACAGTTTACCACTCCCCTTAGGCTATAATAGATTAGTGTAATAACATATTATCAGTTATAGCATTACAATGTTACTTATTGTTATTTATTTTGTCAACTATTAGTTCAATTATTTTTTTAAAAATATATTTAATTTTTAAGAGTGATAATTCATATAAATATTTTTGTAACTATTCTTTATATTTTTGTAATAATTATTTATTGAAAGTTATGTGAATATAAATTTAAACATATAATATCTATTTTCACACAAGCATTATGTTTAAAACATTCATTATTAGATTCTATTTTTATAACACATTTAACTATTTTATAAATGTGACTATATATTATTGGTCTTCTAATCATATTTTAAGTTTTATATTGTCATTTAAAATAAAAATATATAATATGAATGATCATTGATACTCATCAAGGTATTTTCTAACAAAGGAATTGGTATGATTTTAAATTTTTAGGCACCAACACATCGAACATAATAATTAGTCATTCTGATTCCCCTAGAATATTTTTATTTATTTATTAATGTTAAAATAATATTTCATAGATGTTATCAAAGGATACAAAAACTACCTAAAACATACTATATAATAACTCTTTCCAGGACTATTTTACCATATTCATTTTTATTATTTGATCAAGATGGTCTAGGATATATCTTTCACTATAGAGATCAGAATGTGACTTCTATTATACCATCAACTACTATTGTTTTGATCAATACCATCATAATTCATCATTTATATCATCATTCATATCATATTACTATTATTGTAGGTTATATATGTTTTTATTTCGTTTTATTAATAATTTAATTATATCTTTGTAATCTGTTTTTGTCATGTTTATTATTTTACCAATAAATTTCAGGTTCTTCCTCTTTTGTTCTTCCACCAACTACAAGGATGTTGTATCTTGAGAATCCAAAATAATTCTGGTCAATGACCAGGATTAGTACTCCAATACAAATTATTGGTTATTCCACCATGTATTAGTAAACGGTGGGGTATGATTCATGTTCACACAATTCAAATTGTGATCTTCATAGTGTGTAACATTTTTATCCATAAGAATTCGACTTTCAAGTGTAGAGTAGGGTCATTATGATCCATATTAAAATAAAACACTATTTGATCTTTTTTTATTTAAACTTCATTAAACATCATCAACTCATCACTTACTAATATTCCTCTAATTATGAATACTCTAATTGGTTGGTCTATAAATTTTTTATAATAACTATTCACCCCCAATTGTATTTTTTAAATATTTTATGATACCTAATATTTATAATATCATGATTTCTAATAATTAATATTAATTAATTTTCTTCATAGGGAATATGATTTAAAACCCACCACATTAATAAGGGTTTTATGTTATAATCTCATTTTATCTATAATTTATATGAATAAATTTTATTATGATCATATATTAAGATATACCTCTCCCAAATAATATATAATATTATATCCTCTTGTTATATATTATCATTTAAATTATTCCATTCAATTTTTTCCATTTCAGATCCAATGATATGGATTGTCCTTTTCAAAGGACAACCGACCATATTTTTTCAGTTGGGAATAATTTATTCTATATCCATGTTTTGATAAAAAACTATTAATAAATGTTTGTAGTTTTTTCTAAAAATGATATATATTAATTTCAACTATAATTAACATTCCTCACTCTAATTTTGAAATGAATATCCTTTTCACTTCACTAAATATTTATATTTGAATTTTTACAAAAAATGTGAATGGAATTTTTGTTTTAACATAGTTGAATGAATGAATTTACACAACAACATGAGTGCTTATTTATATAAAATTCTATATGATGTTTAATTTTAATTTTCCAGGAATTTTTTTAGATTCTAAATAAATGTATTAAAATTAAAATTCTATATTTAGTATGTATTTTTTCATTCATATTTTAATGTATTTTTCATCTATAATAAAATCCATTGATGTTTCATATGATTTGAAGATATTATGAGTATTTCATTAGTGTGTTAAACACACATGCATGATTTTCATGATGTAATGGGTAGGAACATGATTTTAAATAAATCCATTGCATTTGGATAATAAGGATATTAAATTTCATAATAAATAATATGAGGTTTAGTGAACCGGACTTATTCAATGATGTTTTCCAAAATGATATTATTGGTGGTGAACGATGACAATTAAATGATGGAATAATATGTGAACCAACAAAATAAGATAGTGTTGGAACAGAGCCTTGGCTTTGGTCTTTGTTTTATTTTCTTATATGTATATGAAAATAATATGTCTTATGCTTATGTTATGTTCTCATGGATCATGATTTATTTTTCACAATGCTACACTCTTTTCTATATTGTTATTTCTATGAGAAACATTATTCCATGATTCATGATTACAAATCCGTTCCTAATTGGGTATGACTATTTTTAGTCATAATTATTTTTCAAACCCATATGTTTATATTATTATCATCGTGATCCTTCATTGATAACAGTTATATTTACCCTCTAACATCTTCTGATAATTTTTTTTTATTTTTCCCTAACCAATTTTATGAAGTATGGTTTTATGTATTCTATGTATAATAAGGGTGGTTATTTTTTAGAAAAAACCGAGAAATAATTTATATACTATAAAGACCAGTATGATATGTATCCATGTAATGCCGAATGTTTTTTAATATGAACATGACCAACAAACATCATATTTTCCATTGGATTCTCATGGAAATAAAATTTTATTTTCCACTACTACATGACTATATATAATTTGAATTACCACTATATTGGTCCCAAAATATGGTGTGTAACCGAGTATTGAAATATTGTTGATTTCGTGTTTTTTTTTCAAATTCCCACAAAAAAATAGTATTTACTAATAATTATTTTTTGAAATAGTTGACGGTTAACCCCTTAACATAAAATAAAAAACAGGATAACATATTTTTACAAATGGGTTAAGAGGAAAAACATTATAAGTAACATGGAAAAATAAAAAAACAAATGGAAAAAAAGACCATAAAATTCATTAAGAGAGTGATATGCTGATAGGAAAAGGATAAGTCATCATCCCACCTACCTCAAAAAATGAAACAATGGAGTCAGTAAAAGATAAATGTCACCCATTCCAGAAATTGTACTATTCTGAAATATAAACATGATAGAGAACCCCTCCAACACTAAAATTTAAAGGATGTATTGAATGATAAATAGAAGCTCACCCTACTAAATGTGAGGGGGTTCAAACTAAGAATTTAATTAAGATTTGATATCATTGGTTGACTATATAATGTGGTATTTCCTAGATAATTCATAATCTCATGTATGGTAGTAGGACTTAGGCCCCATTTTTACTTGTTTTTTCTTCAATTTCTTGTTTCATTCCATTTATCATTTAATAATCACCTCTTCTCACATGGATTATCTCATACACAACATAGGTATGGCAATTCACCTCTAGGAAATCCATGAGAGAGGGATAGAGAGATTAATATATATAGGGTAATACAATATCAACATAAGCTACTAGGAGGATTCATATTGTCATGTGAAAAATGTATCTTGTGGATATAAGTGGTTCTTATGTTTATTCCACCATATATTAGTCTATTTTTTCATGTTTTTCAAAAATTTGTACATATATACTCAATATATTATTTAATTCCAATTATTAATATTGGGGATCGATGGGGTTCAATTTATGAATTTTCAAAGGAAAAGAATAGTATTGAACTGATAATAGGAGTTTCTGATTCAGAAAACCAAATTACATGGAATGTGGTTTCAAGGAAACACGTCTGGAGTTATTATTGTTTGGGGGAAAAGAGTTTTATTCAAATACATGGTGTGTATTATACATTAAAAACCATGTAGAGTCTCTTGGATCACGTCGATGTGTATTTTCATTTTGACAAATACAATACATAGCCATCCCCCATGTGGGATGAATGACATGTAAGAGTACATTATTAATTGAAATATATGGAAAGGTATTGTGTGGAAAATGGGAAGGTTCCCCATATATTATACACATAATTTATAGTTTTAACATAGTGTGTATTGGGGTTTTACAACCCATTATTTGTGGAAACACATTCCCTAGTGGATCATTGAGAGTACAAACCCTAGACTTGTTTATATACACAGTGCATTACTACCTTGATACACTTTTGAGGGATTTGTTTAACTAGATGTTATAATTTTACATAGAATATATATATTTTGTGAATTTATACATTTACAACAACAATTATGACCCCTTGGGTCAGTATAAGGGTAATATTGATGTGTTTTGGATGAGTGAGAATTTATGGAGTTGTTGTTACTTATGTAAATCGATGTTAGTATGTCCTAAGAGTGATTCATAATATGGTAATTGTATGAGATTCGTTTTAATATTTAGAGGACATAAAATGGTATTTACAGGGCCCTTTTCTAGAGTAACATGAGTTAGTTCTTAGTAAGGGTTATAGTTTTTACACTCAATGTAGCATATAGAATGAGTGTTTTGGAAAACCTATAGGTGAATGCTAAAATTGAGATGTGCAATGAAATGTATCCCTAAACTGATGATGTAGTTGATTTTCCCACGAGGAAACATGTATATATTTTTCTTTAAAACTGCCATAATTAATTCATACAATGATACATTGGTGAATTATCATGGTAAGTTTTTATAACATAGGATCATAAAATGGAAGACAATTCTCATTATTTGACTTATAGGATCCCATGTTGAATACATACAAATACGTACAATTTTCAAGGGTCCAATATTGGATGTCTCTTCTTATATTGTGATACAAGGGATCCAAATAAATATTCATTTTCATAAATACTATATCTAAATATCATAATATTCTTAAATCCAGTAATGTGGGGACCTTGAAGATCCCGAATGTGATGCCACTTCAATATTATATCCTAGGGAATAATAGTTGGATTCTCATTTGTTGAAAACATAGAGATACTATGTTATGGTCTTGGGTGTATAATATATTATGTGTATCCCTAGAACCTGTACCAAAAATTTTATCTTAATGGGATTTTTTAGTAGTGATTATTCTAAGTACTCAAAAAATTCCAATATTTTATTTTGTATTTCATTTTGTTACTATTGATATTGTAATGGGATCCTATACACAATTCAGATAAATTTGAATATTGTCCAGATGTGATGCGATAGAATGGTATGTATTCCCTGAATTACAACATGATAGTCAAATTATAAGACTTATTTATATTGGTTATACCTTTGATGAAGTATTATATAAATATGATATTCCACCATGTAAATATGTAGATCCCTAGTGATCTCATGATTCAAAATATTGTGACACCAATATCATAATTCCTAGTTTCACTAGAATTCCTAAATATATGATATAAATAGATGAGTTTTACTAGTACTTATTAAAAACCCCACATAGTTGTTGTGTCATCCAAGATACCGACAATGGAATAATCATTGTGATGTCATAGGGTTCCTAGTGGTCATTTATCCATAAAGGACTATATTGTTGTAATATTCATTAAAAATAATGATTGTATCCTTGATTAAGACTTACGATACTCCCCATGGACTGGATAAACACACAAGGACTTAATTTTCGATAGGATTCATGTAATAGTTTTTTAAGCCAGCGATTGGAAGTTTTTGAGTTGTTATATCATATCCATGGAGTATTCCTTATATATTCCCTTAGGTTATTTCTATTATGTATTCATTATAGTGTCCAATTATTCAATTTAATATAGATCAAGACCGAAAAATCTATCATTCTACTGAAATTGGGAATGCTGAAACATTTTCTTGGTCATATTGGTTTCTGATGTATTGTGTTGTATTCTAAGGATTCAATGAATAATTCAATATACCTTATGTAATAAGTTTAATGCTTATAGATATAAGTTGAAATTGTTTTTATTAGAGAAAATAATGGGTGACCCAAGGACTTGGACATGTTTGACCATGTTGTTACACTTATTTCTCAAAAACCTTTTCGTGGTGGGTGAAGTAGGTATAGTTGATCTGGATCATGTACCAATGATAAACATAAGTATTATTTTATTTATTTATTTTCATGTTGTTATCTCAACTTTGTTGGAATATCAGATTAACATTTCCTTTTGATATATGATTTTAGGTTCACCAACGGGGGTGGCCTATTGATATTTATTTTTCACCCTACGTATGTGCACCTCAATGTGAATATAGACCCAATATTTTTTTGATTGAGTAATGATTCATATTAGATATGGTGACGATTGTTTTTCAATATTGAGTGGGGATTCTCATTTTGATTCTTCTGATTAGGATGGTTTAGCTCAATAGTAATTAAGTCTTGTAATTTGAAATGAATTATATAATAATTTGGATCATGATGTATTTTCTGTATTGATATTTATATTGTATACGTGATTTTCCCCATGGGTGATCTATTTTTGTATGTATGAAATGGTTTTTCAATCCTTTACTACATTTTTTTCATTATTACAACATATATTTTATGTATTTATTATGTATTAATCTTAATTTAAGTATGGATTATGTTTGGTTATTTCAAAAATTATTTTCTTTGATAAGAGGAAAAAATATCCACATAGCCCAAATTGGACCTCATTGGTTTAAAACAATATCTATCATATGGGGAGGAATGCATGAGGTCTTGTGGACAACCTATCTGACTACTATTTATTTAGCAAGTCAAGGGGGGTTATGACCGTGTCGTATAACATGAATTAATATCCCATTGTCTTAAAATATTTGTATATGGCATATATGAATATTATGAATCTATAAAATCTTGTGATGTATATCATACTAGTTAATCAATAACACTTTTTTAGTTTGATGTATTTGGGTCCTTTGATATGGGATTGATGTTATTGATTCGGTATGTTACCATTTTCTAGGATGTTTGTTTTGAGAAATGAACATGTTAGTTTGAGATTGATTATTTATCATGTACTTTTAGCACTCTCACTATTAAAAATGTCCATGTAATTGATTTTTAATCATCTTCTCAATGGAAAGAGGAATCATATGCATCATATTTTTCATATACTATCCACCAATTATAGAAATTCTAGTGACCAGATTATATTATTAATGGTTTTGATAACCATGTATTGATATAATAACAACCTATGTGGTTTTCCACATATAATTTCTTAGAGGAATTCTGATAATTTTGACCCCCTTGTTTTCATTCATTAAGGAAAAGTTGCACGGACTATGTGAGGATGTAACATAACAATGGTGATACTGATACCATCCATTTTTTAAAAAATATAAAATTAATCTTTTTTGATATAATACATACTCATTTCCTCATTATTACTATTATAGGTAATGGGGGGAATATAATTCCTAATAGAAGGAATATTAGAAGAACCAAAATGACATGTTCAATAAATTCACATCTAGGTAACTCTTTGTGGTATTTATCCATTTTAGGTGTGGTTATATAAAAAATAATTAAAAGCTACATGTTGTAGTCCCAAATATATTTCTATGATATATTACATAATAGGATGTTGATTATGGTTAGGTAGATCTAACATGATACATAATTATGATAGGTAGTTGAATATTTTTAGTGCTATGATCCCATGAAGTGTTATTAGCATATAATGATACTGAGTGAGGTTCTATTCATTATCGTTTTACATTAACATCGTGAAACTCCAAGGAGTTGTCCCTTATGAGGATGGTATTAATAGATAGTGTCTTTATAGGATAATTCATTATAGGTGATGCGTTAAATGATTATTTAATTAGAATTCCATCTTATGGTGATATTATATTAATGGTTTTTGCTTAAATGGATTTCCAATTACATCATATAGGGTGTTTTACACTATATCATGGAAATGAAAAACTGTATTAAAAAATATATATATGTTGTTTTTATCCACATTCTTAAAATATATCATTACATTAATTTAGTAAATACCTTCTTCGTGTTAGTTTTTATGTTTTATATATTTCATGTAATAGGAAAAGACGGATCAAGTATACCACATGTTCATTGTAAATAAATTGGGATACAATACTTATTTTAGAGGATAACATTATTTTTGGTAAGACCTTTTAACCCTTATTGATACTCGAGTGGTAGAGTCTCGTGGGAGTTTATTATTCACTGAGTTGTAAATAATAAATTAGGTAGATGTTTCCTCATGTTATGAGGTCACATGTTAAGGTATTATACAATGTTGATTTAAAGCATTGTGGGGTATAACACATTATGATAATTGCATTTAGACTTATTCACGTGAGTATCTAGAATGTTGTAATGAATTCAGGGATAACATTGGTTCATATTATTAGAAACACTATGAAAATTTATGCTTATAGAGGTATTTATCATAAGTATTTGGGGAATTGGTTTTTTCAATTTGCGTCTTAGGAGAGAGAGGAGAGCATGTTGATACGTTATTTTCATACAAGGAATTGGAAGAAGGAGTTCATATGATGAAACCTTGTAGGTCTGGACAACCCAATTTTGATTTTAGTTCCTAGGGTGCTCTTATTATGTTAAAAATCACATCCCATGGATTACAATAATCATGGCCTTGGTGTCATGTGGTTCATGGAAACAATAGTCATGTGGTGTTACATGGTGGTGTGGGATTGTATACCCAATGAGTTGGTCATGATAAGAATGGTATATGCTATTTTTTGGAACCATTATATTATTAAATTAGTGAGTGTTTTGTGTGAGATGATGACTAATAGTTTCATATAATATTTACTGGAATGGATTTCTATGTGTTATGGTGAAATGAGAAACTCCACTATGTGAGGGATGAGATATTGATAATGAATCAGTCGCATTTTCTTGACCGATATAGCTCAATAATGGTTAGGTATTGATAGTATAGATAACATGTCTTAAGAGGAGTTACATGAACAATGTTTTTGAACAGTATAAGTTTATGTTGTAAAGGAGGTATATTTTTAGTCACATGGTATGTAGTAATTGGTTTTTCATAGGGTTTCATTCATCGTTATGAGTTGAAATACATCATTTTATATGGAAACCATTCTCAATATGTGAGAACTTGAAATGAATCATTGTATATTTTTTGGAAATGATATAAAAACTCTTATGGTGTGGATTATTGTATTATTTATAGTGATTAAACCTATATATGTGTAGGTTCAAGGATTATTCTGTAATAGCATCATGTTGTTGAGAAAATGGCTAAGGATGTGTTCAGATATTAGATTTCGATAGTGGTAGGCATGATGTATCATAATCTGATGTTGTATCTTGATTTCAACAATAAGGAGAACCATGAATTAGATGTCTAAATTTGGGTGATGTTATGGAATATTGGGTTGGAAATGTGTATTCATACATGATCATGGTTGTTTTATAATTGTAAAATGTTTAGCCTTGTCCATTGAATTTTATTAAACCTTATACTTACTGTTGTGTAGTGAAAAAAAATTATAATTTTGAAGGATAAAAAAATGAATTATTTATGAAATTATTTATAAGGATTGTATTTTAGTTATGTTTGATAAAAATTTTAGGTTTCTCCATTCCATTATGTTCTATTGTGGGGATGTTGTAATGTACCATGTTTTTCAGACTATTAAATTCAATATAAATTTTAATTTTTTCTTTGTGATGCTATTATGGGGAAAATTTTCATTTCCCTAAATAATTTTTTTAATTATTTACTACTGTTTTTATCCCAAAATATGGTGTAATGACTATAATATATATTTGGTGGAATTAGAGATTTAATTTTTCATAGAAAAAATAGTTATTAAATTTTATTAATATAAATTTTATTTTTAATTTGTTTTTGAATGGTTGAATTGATTTAAAAATTCGTTATATTTTTATTTTTCATCCTTGGATGACTCTTGATGTTTTGGTTTTCCTAGTGTAGGGAATTAACTAATGATAGACATCCGGGTCAGTCTCGGGCCACCTTTTCATTTTACCTCACCCTTTTATTTTCTTTTTTCATATTTACAATTTATTGTCTCCTCTTATCATAGGTATTATCACAAATTCAACTTTAGGGGAATACTTATTCATCAGATAACATAGTTAGGTATAGGGATGAGGTAAATTAATAGGAGAGTGAAGCATCTTCATGATGTTCAAAAAGAGCTGGATCACCATACATTATCTATGGAGCATGGAAATGGATGAAAAATCAGTGGATTACTCATTGAGTTAAGAATTGTTTATATTTTTATCAAAACTAATTTTAAATTTTTACACATTTTTTTGGTAACATCCAATTATGATGTTTGGGTGCATTATTATTTCCATTCTAATACATTTATTGGATAATAGATATTTTATGAAATTTTAAGGGTTTCCCATTCAGGAATTTCAATCACATAATTTGTAGTATCATGAACATAGACTCCCAATTAAATTTTTTTATGAAGTGATAAGGCCACTATTTTTGTATATTCCAAATAATAATCTATGTAGGGTCTTATCATGCATGGTACGTGTATGGATGGAGAAATTTTATTTCACACATGGCTATGAAACATATATAACCGGACCCAATTTGGGATGGACACCATGTAAATGTATCCTTATAGGTTAAACACATGATATTGACATGTTTGGTACATGGGATGGTTTCCCAAGTTGGATACAAATCATTAAATATACAAATATTTATTGTACATGGGTTTTACATTCCATCTCCATTTTGAGTAAAATTCTTAATGGGCCTTTGGGTTTACACAATGTGTACTCGGGTATACAAGTTGTGCACTATTCCATTGAAATGATTTTGAGTGTTCTAATTTTGAAAAAAAATAATACATAATTTTATACATTAGGTTCCATTTTTATGGTTTTCAATTTAAAAAATGATTTCTAAGGCCTAGAGAATTTTATGGAAATTATTTAGTATTTTTTTGTGAAAGTGAGATTTGATGGATATGTAATTCATTCAATAAAGGGATAAAACTATATCATTAGATCAATACATGATATGGGAAACATATGAGTGTCATTTGAAATGATGGAAGATATAGTATGGTATTGTCATGGTAATTATTTTTTATAATATGGTACAATCCATCATCAGTAGGATAGTGGTGGATTGGCTAGGTATTCCAGACACCTTACAGTGGAACCTAGTATCAATTATTTCCCATGATCTATCCCCATAGATCAATTAATAAGGGTTTATTACTTTGATTACTTGAATATTATTTATGTTTTGACCCTATATAAGGTGGTTATACCCTATGATATAGGCATTAGCTCTAGATACACAATTGCAATTGAATACCCCAAGAGGTATGCCTCCCCCTATGATGTGAACTAGAGGACCCCATCTAGGATTCCACCCCTTGAAAATTTTTTCTTATTGTACCAACATGGATTCCTCAATTTAGGTAATGATTTTTATGATCCAATGATGGTTTTCTATTAAAATGTATTCACTTAGATTATTTCACCTGAGATATAATTTTTTATGTGAAGACCATAAAGATTTATATGTGATTAATCTCTTATGTTTTTTAATCGGGGATTGTATTTGGTGACTTACTTTTTAAATGACACCAAGAGAGTCTATTATTATGTTAGGCAGAGATGGTAGGGGGTGTCACCAAATAACCCATACTAAATTTTTCTGGTAGACTGGTAGTGATTGTGGAGATGATATTAGGAATTAAACTAACCTAATAATTTATTTATTTATTCAATTATTGACTGTTGATGTAACAATGGATTCCTAGGTGAGATTTCTATAAATCCGATAATGGGACTACCCTAATGTTATGGCATTGAATGGAATCCTATAAGAAATTTGTGACATTATTATAACATTCTAGACATTAATTGATGTGACCGTTATAGGAAGGCTTAATAACTCTATGAATCTTACATTTAATTCTGTGGATGTCTAGTGATCATTACATTAAATATATGGTTCCATAAACACTTGAATGCATATTTTCTCAAGGATTCCTATTAATTTCCAAAAATATAGGTTGTTTCCTTGTGTATCATGGGAATATCACATAATGTTCATATCTCGAAGGATTAAAAGTATTGTAGAATACATGTCATGTGAGAGGTTTTTTAGTGTCCACATTTCTTACAAGAATTAGATTATGATGAAAACCCAATGGTTTTATGATGATCTACCAATTTAATCAATGGGATACTTTATAAAATCATGGGAACAAACCATGAATACATTTCCTAGATGTATCAGGGAATATGATGTTGAGAACGTTATAAGATGATTCCATGTTATTATCATGGATTGGGAGAGTATACATTACATATTATCTATTATTCAGCCAATTATAAATTAAATAATGTTTTTATATTTTAGATATCCTATAGAATGAGATATTGGAATAAGGCATTGATTTGGAATAGTGAATTCCAATATGTTTTTTTGGGTTCGACTAGTTTCTTATTTTGGATAGTATACTTAAGAGACATAGGATACTACTAGATTAAATACATCTATAATGTCTAGTTATTACCTAGACTTATGAATTATATATAGTGTGGGGAGTATTAGTGTGCCTACGGATAAGAAATATAACCCCCTATTGTGACATTTTTTACTTAGGGAATCTTACATAATAGGTTGTTGAAGGTGTATATGAGCGTGAGAAAAATAAAAAATGGTAAATGTTCATTTTCATTTATTTATTTTTATTTTAGTTGTGGCTCGACTAGGATGGGCATATATCATGAGAAAAACATTTCAAAAAATGTTATTTGGTAACTATTTGTAGTTTCCTACTAATATTTTTTTCTCACATGATGTATGTCTACCTCAGAGTATGTTAAAAAATATTTCCTTATTTATTTGAACATATATTCATGAGAGATATGGTGATTTCCAAGGATTTATGATTGATTGGAGTTTATTATATGTTAATATGATCAATATGGTGAATCTAGAGAGTCCTTGAGGCTTGGAACATGACCTAGATCATAGTTGGTAGTGTAACTTGATGTAATTTCTTTTCAACTATTTATAATTTATATGTCATTTACCTAGTTTGAAATATGTTATTATATGTATGTTATGGTTTTTTGGGAATTTTCGTCATTTCCATCATTATTGAAACCTTAATTTTATTTATGTATTCCTCACTATGGTTACATAGTAATATATATGATGATTTTTATTTATTATATTTCACATAATTTGAATCAAGCAAATAATCTACACATTAGAACACCTTAGGCCCATACTACTAATTAGATAAATCTTGAATATGGGGAGGTACTTTTTAGTTTATCTAAAATTACAAGTCCAATAACTATTCACTGAGTGAGAAGATTTCTGATTTAAAAAACATTATTCTATTTTGATTATCTCAAACATAACAACATGAATGAGAATAATAACTAAACATTATAGTATATTGATAATTTTTTTGATCAATTATAATGAGCTCTATATTTTTAAAAAAAATTAATCTATATAAATAATATATGTTGATGGTCAAAAGTGAATACATACCCAAAAAATTCAATTTCATTCATAGACATTGTATATATATAGTTATGACATTTTTTTATAGTATTTTGTTGTGATATCATGATTGATTAAATGGAATAATGCCTTAAAAGAATACATTGACTAGTTTCTAGAAGACCTTAATAACTTTATTCATATATATTATTTGTTCACAATAAAAGGGAAAAATCAATTGATGAATCCTCTAAAGAACGTATGGAAAGACATGTTTTATGAAAAGTTTACCACATATGAATTTTTACTACATAATGTTTCAATTTTGGGTCAAATAATCCCAACATATGATATATTAGTGAATCCGTACATGATTAAAGTTCATAAGAATTTTCCTTGATAAACCACTATGACTAAAATACAAATCTTTTGTGGATTTTATGGATACTAAAGATATATTGTGAATAATTTATCATGGATATCTATTCATATCTCTATCATAACTCATAATTGAATTATTATCCTTTAATAATATAAATGTGATTTATATTTCAATGAATTATAGTGTAGGTTAATTAATAAGACTACTGTCACACTACCTTACATTGGAGATGTTATAATAATATTTCAATGGATGGTATTGGTTAAGTTCTTATATAGAATAATATTTTAATATCAAATTCTATACCCCAATTGACTGTTAATGGGTAATATTTCTTGACCCGTGATTTTGAGTTAATAGATATATTAACTTGATTAATGATATGGATGCGATATATTTATGGAAAAATGTGTTAAATACATATTGGAACTAAAATACTAATGAATATATTCAACAAAAAAGTTTTGAATATTATGTAAATAATATTTGTTGGAGTTCATTAATGATTTAAACTACTCAATACAGTAAATCAATTATAAAGAAAACGGGATGGATAATTCATTGAGTTAAAAGATCACAATTTCTTATCTAAGAATAGGGTATCAAATGAAATACCTTAATGTACTTTAAATGTGTGGTCCTTAAATTTAAGGACGTAGGTAATTCCAATCTTTCTCAATTGTGTGTTCAACCATTTTTCCATATTTATATTTAGTTGTCACATTATTTATATATATATCTACAAAAAACAATATAAAAAAATCCTTTGCTCAAAATTTTTTGTGGTGGAATGATAAGGTTTAGGATCTATGAATGTGTCATGTAAATCCTAGGTATGAATAAGGAACCATTGGAATAAATACATATACCATAATTGAATATTCATCGTTAATGTAAGAATATGTATAGAGATCCAAATGAGTAAATATGGAGGGAGAACATAAATAGAAATATTGTGTATCATGTATCTCAGTGTTTATTACATCATCAATTTGAGGCTATGTGAATAATAATAAAAGGATATAGAAACTATTTTTCGTACCATAATGGAAATTGGAAAACATAACTGAGGAAAGTATAAGTCTGGATAACATTGTCAGACTGCCCGGAAACATGTAAAACAATAATGATATTTTGATTATAGTAGATAATTTTACTATGATAGTGAAATTAATTATTGTTTGAGAAGATATTTTTTCCATATGACAATTATAGTATATACAATAAAATAATGGTAATGGTATATGGGTGAAAAATTCTGTTTCATTTTTTTAGGAAATTAGGTTTTCCTAAATGTTGTATAGATGTTTAAAACAAGCTCTAAATATTGAGATAGTTTTTAGTGTAGAAAATCATCCTTATTCATGTGGTCTATATAATATTTCCATTAAAACTCTAGAGGATATTTTGTTATTTTCTATATATTTTAGTGGTGTTGGGGAAAAACCATCCTATGGTTTAGTTTTC
This sequence comes from Viscum album, assembly GCA_963277665.1. Taxonomy (NCBI): domain Eukaryota; kingdom Viridiplantae; phylum Streptophyta; class Magnoliopsida; order Santalales; family Viscaceae; genus Viscum; species Viscum album. The sequence continues at coordinate 295,010,006 of OY728165.1, forward strand.
AAATAATAATATCTTCTACTAGAGAAATAAGATGCCTATTTATAAAGCTCTATTTTAAAATAATTATATAAATATAACATAATATGATAAATTATGAGAATAAAATAATTTTAAAACATCTATATATTAAGAAAAAGTATTTAATGTTAGATAAATACAACATCATATCATAGAATCATGGAGATGAAATATGATTTTTTTTTCTAATATTCATTGATGTGATATGGAATTCAATGTTATTGGGAAGGTTTTTCAATGACTTCTAAATTGTTTTTGGTTTTCATATTAAAAATTAATGTAATTTTGATCCGAATATATATTTCACATTTAGAAATCTTTGATTGTGAAGGGACTATATATTATCATGTAGAGATCCCATCAAACCACTTTTATGTAAATGATGTGTTCTATATGTTAAACATATGGATGTAAATTTTAGATCATTTCTATGAACTGAAAACATTTTTTAAATTGATATAGCATGATATTTATGGGCAATAACATCTACTGGAAATACTATATCATCAATATAATACTTTCTGAATCTATATTACTTTAATTGTAAAAATTCAATGGAATAATTAGAAATTTTATGCAAATTCATGGGAACATGGGGATGGGATAAATAAGATATATCATTATTTTTATACCATTTTTATAGAATTTGGAGGGAAATTCATTTCAAATGTTTTATAAAGTAACACCTTGCTATTTTATTTATATTTTATTCAAAAAAAATTATGTATTTAATATCCTTCCTTACACACAACCTAAATTCCATATGATCCTTGAAATATTAAACTATTATAAACTGGACATTAAATTACATGGTATGGAAAGTAATTAACCACATTATAAAACTATATACATAGAGGATTTTATTATTTTAAATTTATATATTATAAAAAAAGACACAAGTTCACAGTATTCTATAATGTCATTATACTATTATTAATTTTGTGTTCATTAGAAAGATTTTTATAACATTTTTCATATGAAAATTATAAGTAATTTTTATTATTATTAGAAATCATATTTTAGGAAATTATTTTTTAAATTTCAAATTTTAATAATCATATTTGCATGGGATTAATTTTTATGATTTTTATTCAATGTTTTTTTATGTAAATAGATAATAAATTCATTTTTTTCTAAAATTTTCAATTATATTCAATTAAATGTACCTCTATATTTCTAATTTGATCATCAATTTAACATGTTATAATTTCATTATTTATAATCATATTAATAACAATGTAAACATTATTATACATGATATTTTTTATGTTAATTTTATTGCTTAAAAATCATTACAAAAAAATATTTTTATACAAAAACTATGTTTTTTTCATAATAAATTAATTTTATATAAATTTATTAATATTATTAACAAAATTTATAGATTATTTGTGGAATAAAATATTTTATAATTCATATTATTGTTTTCAAAATCATTTTATTTATGTAAAATATGTCTTATCATCAAAATTAAATATTCAAAAATTGGTGTTCATTAATGGATGTGTGCTTAATAAAAAATAAATTCAGACTCATATATAATGTGATTTAGAAAAAATGATTTCAGTATTAGTAATATTAAAATTTTATATAATTTAATTGCCTTAACTGAATTTTTATTATAGTGAATAGTAAATATAATAATGTTTTGTTCTAATGGTAGTGCCCAAAATATGATTAATAGGGGTTTAAACCATGATATAAGGGTTGTATTTCTAGTTTAACCTATAAAATTATTATTTGATGCTGGTATATCAACTATATAATATCATAAATGAAAATACCAATCCATTTGGGTCAATATTATCATGATAATGACCATAATCATTGTAATCTTTTAACAAATTCCATGTGTTTCCCTCCACTCACTAATTACGTGGAACCACATATCCTTAATTATTCACATAATATGTGACTTCTTTATTGATAAATACTTGTTGGAAAACCTTTCTGTAATCCTTACCTTAATCCTAGATATTTTTTCACTTCTGTAAAAATCCATTTAAGCTTAAGGGGTTATGAAACATATCCCACTCAATGAAGATATATATATTAAATATCATTCAATTTTATTTATTCCTGACATTCATATGAATTATTTTTATAAGTAAAAAATTAATATTATATCATAAATATAATGATGTGATCTTAATATGATTAAACAACCACGTAGTAGCATTTCTCTATAAAATGGTATATTAAAGCATAACACTTGCATATATGTGGACCATAAACTCCATATAGATATAAAATTACTTTTCCATCAGAATAATTCAATATTAATTATTATATAAAAATAATTTCCATATATTTTTTTTGTTATAATAATTATTTTTGAATGTTGACAAAATATTTACATTCCTTCCATATATCTATTAATAAATATAAATGTAACTTTGACATACGTATAGACAAGTATCTCAATACAATGATTTAATTCAATTCTAATTTACAAATTATAATAAGGTTTATATTTATTTCTATAATGATTATATACTATAGTTATATCACTTTTAAAATATTTATACAGACGAACCAGAACAAATTTTAAGGAACCTAATTGATGAACTAAAACACACAGAAAAATTACTGAAATTTCTAAATGAAATTATTACATTAATATATAATTTTGGATAAAGAACTATTGAAATGGAATAAGTAGATAATAATTGATATTATATGTATTAATTTGATTACATTATGGAATTATAATAAATTGAATATTATTACAAAATAATTTAGGTCAGTAATGAATCAAATTGGGTATAAGGTAATGGTTTCGTTGTCCCATTTTCTAATTCACACGATGTGTATTATATTATGAACCATTATTTATTTTATGTGGTGCTCTTATTTACTAATGAATGTATTATTTACCTATAAGTGAAAATAATGCAGCTATATGATAAATAACAAGTTCATTATGTGTATGAATTTTGATTCAAAATATATGAATGTTGTCAGAGTTTTTTATAAATATATCCTCATTTTTGAATGTTTTAATGTGATGAATCTATTTATTGTTTCTATGGTGTATATAAAACCCATTAAAGTGTATTGAAATAATCACTGATTCAATATATGTGATTTTTATAACAATATTATTTTAAATATTTCAATGAAATTCATTTCAACCATATCAATAGATATATGGGTTCTAGGTCTAATTTTTTTTCATTGAGACTTGTTTATTTCTATACACGTTATACAAATTATGATACGTATCTACATCCCCAATGATATTATATGTCAATAACATCTTTATTTTCATTATTTGTAATGTTTCATTTGATTTTATTTGTATCATGGGGGTTATTATACAAAAATTACCATAGCAATAATGGTTTTATATAAAACATCATTTTACTTGTATTGGTTATGTCATAACCTGAAAATATTTGGGGATAGAGGTGCAACTACACCAAACCTACATCCATATTCTAGGGGGTAGAGAGAATTTATGAAGGAATAACTAAAAATGGGGAGGTTTTATCCTTATGAACATGTACAAAAAACCCCAAAAATACCTTGATGTGCCGGTGTGGAGATATAAAAACATTAAATAAAAAAATGAACAAAAAACTATCCTAGACAAGAGTATAACATAAGTAGAAAAGATTAAAATGGTATAACAGAAACCCACCAATATAAAACTATTAATTATCCAACCTTATTAGGATAAGGGGATAACTATCAAAAGAAAATACCAAAGTTCCCCTCGGTCCATCTATAGTAAACACCTTAGTAGGTCTTGCTCACTAATCTCTGTCATCCTTAGATAGTACAGGATCTTCATAAAATGTCATTTGGTTTCCATAGTGGTGATTATAAAAATACTTAGTAGGCACACAAAAAAACTATTTGAAAAGGGTCCAACTGAAATGAAACAGTATAATCAACCTTTCCAGAGAGAACCCAATTGAGAGATAAACTCCATCTCACCACTAATACCAAAATTAACTAACTTATCCCATTAATATAGGGTTCAACACGGTGTATTGATTAACTAAATGTTGAATATTTTTCACACCTAGTAATATAGTGACCACATCTAACCATGATAAACAAAACATATAAATCATGAGGGATCCCCACATGTATTCACCTCTGATTGAAATATAGCAACCAAAACTATGTTGTGGGCATGGAATTTATACTCATTCAACAAGGCAGTTTCAACCTAGAACATGAAAACCATGAAAGGTATCCCAAAATCACCCAGATATATTTAACTGAAACTCCAGGACTCATGAGGTTCAGACTATGTAGCTATAAATATGATTCAATTCAATTCCATGAAATATAAAACCAAAACTAGGGAAAAATATTCCATGACCTCGGTCATCATTGATGGAACATATCAAATATATAATCCCCAATAGGAACATCTCAAAAATTCATAATAGTATGTTCGAGTTAATGTGCTTCATCAGAAAAAAACTACTATTTCAAGATATAGTACTCAGTACCATTGCCCTACCATAATTAACATCTTCCAAGAGAAAAAATATAAGTACGTATGTAAAGCAACATTAGACTCACCAATGAAAATAGTAGATGGATAAAATCCCAATTCTAATCCCCACATGCATCCTCTCTAAAAAGAGGGAGAATGTAGGGTCCCACAGCTCATCACTTCCTAACTATCGATGGAGTACTAACACATAACTCAAAGAGAAAACCTATTTCCCTCCTTATAGATTTAACCCACATCAATCCATCAATTTAGAATTAACTCTTATCCATGATTTTCACATATCTAGTGTTGTGGAACACACCACATTACCATAATCAATATATGAGGTCACAATAACTTCAATGAAGGACCTTTTCCTCTCTCCTACTCCATGATGAGGGAGTGCTACTCTATAGGTTATAACCCATGGGCTGTTACGACAGGGGAGTACTTGTCCATAGATATAGGAAATTCACCCTAGTACTTTAGGGGATTATAACACTATTTCTGGTCTACCCACAACTTTTTTGGAAATTGGAGTTTTGACTCTGCAAGCCCAATTATTATTGGGTGCCTGCACCCTAGCCTGGAATGGAAGGACAAAGCCCCGGTTAGAGGACCCACTTCCTAGTATGATAAGAGAGAATCAAATATTTTATAAGAACACATTTGTATGACCCAGACCATGGAAATCCGGGTTATTTATGGATCAAGGTATAATGTACCTACAACATAACTTATTAGGGTAATACCCACTATTTTTATACATCACATATAGAGAACTCACTCCCTAACACAACATGGGAGTAATTATACTTTCGACAGAGTACTGACACACTGGTCCAAAAGAGAGATTCCTAGTTTATCTATGACACAATTATAAATGTATTTTCCCTTAGCATCGTAAGGGAGCTCTAAATCCAAATACTCAATTAATACAAGGAACCCACGCCCTAATCCATCAGGGGGTACCAACATCAAAAGAACTACCTAATAGTATATAGCATGATCACATGATGTGTTGATTCCCATCTATGTCAAGTCATATAGGTATGGGAAACCCCCCAATAATGAGATATGGGAGTACCAGTGTTAGTTTATCTCACTAATAACCACATAGATTTCCAAAATCAACCATGAAACCCTGAAAGGAGATTCACACTTTTCAAAACTTACATTTTGACAATGTTGTAGGTAGGGGACCCACACCATGATACAATACAGGGTCACCACAGTATTAGCATAAAGTGTCTATGGGACCTTTATCCTAAGAGTATTGGGAAGGATACCAACCCCAAAATTAGTCTAGTGATTTCACCTTATCACTTTCAACATTTAAGCATCACTACAACATGCATCTTCGTATCTTGTAATACCAAACGGTGGCCACCACATCTTTCTATGAGGAAAGAAACATATGGTAGGCTACTAAAAAGGTTAAATCTAGGTTCTATTTAATGATATATGGACAGGTAAAGATTTTGTAAATATTTCAATGGTGTAAACAATATGCACTAGGTCCCACATGGTGTGTGAACCTACCAGAGCAATTGGTCATGTTTACGGTCTATATGGTATTCAAACATATGTATTGGGTACATGGTGTATACTAATATTAAATGTTATGTTCCACTTCACATGACCCTTATCCATGTAGTTTTATCATGTCATTATATTGAACCCTCTACTCATGTACTTTGGATGTATATTTGTACGTGGCTACATACATCCACACGGATTCCCATTCCATGTCCTATGGTTAATGGACATGGGGTCACATGATGGTGTGACACTCAGGTACACTGTGTTTATTCCTAAATTGTATATTTCCCAAAGTATAGGAGCTACATGGTGTCTCTCATTGGTCTACATGCTTTGTAGATGGTAATCTCTATTAGGAATTATGTTGGAAAACACCCAATTCACCCTAGTTCACCACAAACCTATAGATCTACATAGATGGCATCTCTAGAAATAATATTTGGGCTATAAAAAGTAATAAATAATAAATTAGATCATGAAAAAATTCATACATAATACCACTTGGGAGAAACGCAAATGAAACAGGTGTAGAATGATGCCCAAATCATGCTACTACTCGATCTGGTGATGATTTACATCAGAAACTATGATCAGTATATCCTTGTTATGTTGACTCATCCATGAATTCATTGTATCCAAAGGGGGAGAGGGGATAAATGATACACATTTTCCTTTTTTTTTGTGAGTTGATAAAGGGTGGATTAAGATTATTTTATTAACTAAATTCCTATTTAATTATTAAAATAACAACTCAATTCCCCACCAACTCACCTCAGGTTATCTCCTAGTGTAGATATCATTATGTCGAGCCTAGTGTAAAAACCACATTCTATGCTCATCCATGAACATAAAAGTATGATCTGAGAGTACTATAAATATTTATTGTTCATTTCAACCATAATTATGTGCACATGAAAAAATATATTTAGTATTTTTAAAATCACCGCGCTAAGGCTCTCTTTTCCATAGATTCCCTTACCAACTAAGCACCTGAAATATGAAATATTCTCATTAATATTCTGATGGAATACTGTTCAAAACTCAATTCACCACAATATTACCACATTATTTTGTTTCATCCCTGAAAAGAAAAAGTCTAGGAAAAAATAAATGAAATTGATAACAACACTAGAACACACACACGAATGGGCTCACTAGGGCTTCACCTGCAGCTTCCATGCACACACACATGGGAACCACTAAGGCTAAACTACACTTACATAAATCTAAAACAAAGAAAAAATTGTGTAATAGAGAAGCACATCATTCCTCACTTAATAAATATTAAAAGTTAATAAGAAGAACCATGCATCTGTTGTGATATATTATAGCGGTAAACGACCTCACTATACTGACACATATACCCATGTAACCTCATTGTTCACATCCAACCCTGGATGAACTTCCCTACATCCTCATTATGACACTTTATCTCAAGGTTTATGTTGAGTACCATAGGTAAAGAAAAACATGATATGAGAGTAGACTCATCAACCTAACAAATATTAGACACCCAAAAAATGTGAATTACCTCAAGAGACACCCCCTATTCGGGAAAGAGAGAATCCCAGTCCAGAAAAAATATTACAACCACTAGTCATATATAAATTGGGAATGTATTGTATGAAACCAATCCCCGAAAGGAAAAAATAATATTGTGTAACTCTGCCACTATGGAATGATTCTAAGAAAACATCTACCTTCACTAGGGGTTCCAAGAATATGTTTCAGAAGAATAACACCACTAGAATAGCCATGGAATACTCTAAATCTTACCACACAAACCCACCCAAAAAAAAGTCTATATAAATATTACACCACACCTCAATAATATCTTATATGGGAGGCACTGAATCACCCTCATGGTTTTGGTCACATAAAAGTTTTTTATCAATATGGAATGTTAACCTCTTCCAAATTAGTCAAAATCCTGGTCAAATTGTACCTCATCCTCCGTGAGAAGCATGCACATAATGATATAGCCATGGGCAAGATGGTACCTATTAAAAATCATGGACTAATCAAACACATGATCTGAGTTATTGGTCCATCAATTTCAACAACCAACAAGTCACCCAACATCGAAAACACATGTGAGAGGGACTCAAGCACAAAGTCTTGATACACTGAACTTTATAAGGAACAGACACTCCCACACAGTGATTCTCACATCACAAAAAAAGTATATCGATTGTGGAGGTACCCCTCTTTGTCATACATTCGATGCTGATCCAATGAACAGCAACACTATCTTAAACTAACACACTACATAACCCAGAAAATAACTCTACAAATAAATGGGAAAAAACATCACAACAATGTATATTAATTAAAACCATAGTAAGATGAATGTTTATAGAGAGTGCCTATATTATTCCCTATAGATTATGGGTCTGATTCCTCTATGACCTTCATCTCTGCTCTCATATATCTTCCATCACCCTAAACCGTGCATGGGACACCTGTATGTTGTGGTGGAAACACCTTAGACCTCCATGCACATTTCGATTCTATCCCATATCATCAGACATTTGGAACTCTATACACCAATTAATTAATCTTCTAAGGTAGTGTTTTTAATGGATCCATATCGACAATATAGTGGGTCAGATAACCTATAGAAATATGTCCCTGACTATCTCATTCATAACATCACCTCTGATATGGATGACCTGATTCTCAGTGATGCTCCTACTCTATATGCCAACAAGCTTGATTTTAGGAATTGGAATATAAAATTCCCTATGATTCTTTCATCTTCAATGTTATAGATTTTATAGACACCTGAGACCATGCCCACCAATGTGGGTAACATTTTATTACCCATGGATAGGATGCTCTATTAAACTTGTGTTCACTCTACCATCCCCAAATAATTATAAAGTCACTAGGAGACAATAGTTTCTCTAACATGCCATTGGAGGAATTCTTAATGGAATGAATTTTGATGAATGGGTATCGATCCATATGCATGGAGTAATGGGATAGGTCTATAACCTCTACCATGTAATCCTCCATAGTCATGATACACAGTCAAAGATGAAGATGCTCCTCATTATGAACTAACCAAAATGTTGATGGGTATCAATATTCCATGAAGAGTAACTCAAACTCCAGAAAATTTATTTTAACCACTTCATCGGGTAGTGTCACAAACCTCCACCATCTCCCAACCGAAAAATGAATAAGGCACACTACTTGGACCAATATCTGATCGGATTCTTTCATCATGAACAAAAAAATGTGACTACCTCAAGAATGTAATCTGATTGCTAGGTGTCTGGATCACCCTGTTACCTCTGTGGTCAATTTCTCTTGAACACAACTAGAATAATTATCTTTTGTGCATCCCCATCCTAAACATCAAGCACAACCATCTACTTATCAGGCGGTGGATAAACTAGAGGACCACCAGAGGAACCACCACATTACAAGTGACATTAACTGAATCCTTATCACGGGTAGGATTGATATCAAAATCAAACCATATAATACTATGTATTTTTCATCAGAGAGGAATCCTAAAACAAAATACATATGTTACAAGGTCAAAGAGCATATTTACATAGTTGACTCAAAAAGGATATGTAATGATAGTCTGAGACAATGTCTTATATGATGTATGCACCATTGATCATTTTAGACCAGTTTCCTAATTTACCAAGTTATGAACAAGTATGTTAGAGTCCATGTGAATGGATACATTGGCCTTTGTACCAACAATGGATCCTCTAGACAAGTATATGTACTCAAAACAACCTAACACTATTTCTTTGCATCCTAGACGAAATCCACCTAAGAGGAAATGTGTGAACAACATACAAGGGAATGAACTTTCTCTGGAAAAAATCTGTTTGGACTTGACCCATGTTGGGATAAATCTGCAACCACCACAAGATAGCCTGTATAGGCTAGGGGATATAGAGAATCGTCAAAGGAACAACTAAAATTAGGGAGGTCTTTTACTTACATACTTGTCCACACCAAGCCAGAAACAACTCGATGAAACTGTGCTGAGATAAAACAATGGAACGAAAAATTATTGTATACATATATCCAAAAAAAATATGATAATTCAAGCATTTATGATATGAAAAAGGGAAAACACACCCACTAAAAATAAATTGTATTGCATCATACAATCTCAGAAGGAGGGGATCATCGTTAAAGAACAAAACTAGATATATCCTCCAACCAAATCTGGTAAAAACCTCTGTCATTCTAGCTCACTATGCTCTATCTTCCTCCGGTCATCCATGGACTCCATCGAATTCATATGTTCTACACAAGAAACAAGACATGTTGGAAAATCCCACCCAGGAGTGTGTATAAAATTAGAATGTTAGTGCCCCAAAAACATAAAAAAGGGATAAACAGAATGGAAGAAATTCTGATTGACATATCTATATGTAACCCCATCATGAGAGAACATCCATATAAAATCATAATGGGTTATATTTAAATAGTAATCTATGTAAAATGAACATAAATTAGAGTTACTCGGACACCCCAACCTCAAATACACTTTTTTTATCCATTCATTGGTCTTGGGACTTTTTCTTTCTTTTCTGGGTTTGAGTCTTTGTAAAAATTATCAGTTTTTGGAGTTTTTTAGGGTTTTCCAGGGGAAGCGTGATTACCACGTGATTAGTAGTAATGGCGTATCCTAGTCATGAAAAATGTTAAATTTGTACAGAATTGACCCCATAGTCATTTGATATGTCCCAAGAAAGTGTGTGGCCTCTTCTTCTTAGGCATAGGGAGACACATGTTCACCAAACAGTTTCACAAACCATGCAGCCAAACTATGTGGTCGGCATAGAATTTTTAAAAGTTGATTTTCCAATTCTACCCCTCCCTCTACATTACCCTATTTTGGACACCACCTCATAGTTTGGTTTTAACACATCATAGGGTTCTAAAACCCCTCCATCATTTTCCTCCACTCCTCTATTTATTCTCCCTCTTTGATCTAATGTGTGTTTTAGGGTTTTTGGGATATTTTTCTTCCTTTCTCTCTTCTTCCTCTTTTTACTTGTTTTTTCATCGAGGTTTCCTCATGAGGCCAAAACACATCTGGTAGGTTTTTATTGTTATATTATATTTTGAATTAGGGAATTAAGATCATCTTCAAGACCACAATCTTCCTTCCATTAAAGAATTATTCCAAACGTACTTGTTTTGAGGTAGGCATTATCATCATTTTCTTTTATGTATAATTCTATGAGAACTAGAATGTTTCAATTAAATTTTTAAATTTCATTTTCCCCTCTAATATATCTATTTATTGATGTAAATGGTGTTTTTATGTTGGTTGATGTTTCTAATAATGTTTTTCAATGTGATTAATGTGACATCCCAGGTTTAGGGCACCTAGGATGCTTATTTTTAATTCCATAGTTATTTGAATGTGGAATTGGGGTTTTATGTGAAATGTTTAGCATATATGATTTTGTGATAGTTTTATTGATTGGGAAATTGGTTTGGCTGTGTATGTTATGGAAATTTTATAGCATTCTAAATGTGTTGAATGTTTTTAGAAATGGTTTTATGTTGTTAAAGGGATTGTTTTATGTTCTTCAAATAACATGGATGGATGGATATAATCTTATTTAATAAAAATGGTGTTTTATGGAAAACAATCATGGAATTTTCTCATGGGTGTGTGTTGTTACATTAGATGTTGGCACATACATGGGTGCACTAGACACACACATGGATGGGCCCCCAAATGTATGATGGTACTTGAAAATTGTTTTCTCTCTAAACCATAGTTTTTAAACTGACTTTTGGTTTTCAAATAAAGTTATATTCATTGAGACAAATCTAAAGAAGGTTTTGACTGATATTGTGATAGAGTGTTTCCTCATATGTTCTAGAATACATGGGATTAAATGGGTTCTTTATGGTTAATTTGTTTTATTTTGAAACATGTTTGGACATTAGTTTGAAAAGGGTAAATGTTTTTTTGGTAATTGTGATGTTATTTGGCGTGTGTTTTCAAACATAAAGGCCTTTTTTCATATCCAACCCATATACTTTTCTTCTATTAATTATTGTAAAGGATAGTGTTTTTGGAAACTACGTGTTCATACATGGAAGCCCGAAGTTCATTTATTAAATGATTCGAACATCTCTATGGTATAGCGACACGGGTGGCACATTATTATGTGAAATGTATTAATATATATATATAGATACATTATAAGAGGGATTTACCTTTATGGGTTGTGGTATATTATTGTCTATTATAGGGGTAATAAAAGGAAGTTGTGAGAGCCAGACTGAGTCACTTGTATATTGGAATCCTACTAACACAATATTATCATTACAAACATGGGTTCATGAGCATCTTATTGTTGATAAAGTGATGTTATCACACTGAAACCAATTAGATGGGTTGGTACCCTTATTGAGTTTTAGATAGTCTAGTTGTATGAGCCAATACATAGGCTATGATAGAGTAACCATTTTGTTATTGACATAGGGGATTCACTATAGGTCGGTAGGTGGTTCCAAACCAAGCACATATATGGATCTTCTAGGGATGTTTTGAATCACCCGTGGTTATTATTTGTATTATATGATTAATTTATTTTATACTTGTTCTAGCTTTCAATTTTATTTATTATTATTTTTGAATAGAACTGGTTTTTCATGTATATTATTTTAAATATAAAATGGAAATTATTTTTGGAAGTGTTATATGGCATGTACTATTTGGTAAAATGTGAAAACCACTTTTTTAATTAAAGTATTTCAAAATTATGTTAATGTTATATTTTTTGAAAGAAACTATATAGAATCTATGATTATATTTGGCATTCCTACTGAGCATCTCGATGCCCATTCCTATACAATCATTTCACTTACAGGTCACATTTCTCGTTCCGGTTCCTGGTTTAGCTGGTCGATAGTGGAGTAGATTTGGTCGGGATGTTGGTGGTAACCAGGAGGTCCCATAGAGTCGGAGTGCAAGAGGTTTAGACATACTTCTTTAGTTATTTGGACTACTTATTTCTACTTTGTTCCTAGATTAGCTGTGTAATTAATTATGATCAGTTGTTTTATTTTGTGGCTTTTTTGGTACTTTAATATATTCCTAGTTATTTCTTATGGCCTAAAATCATTACCTCATGTGTTTTATATGATGTTCGACACCGGTTTCTAGCATGTGGTAACTGGAAATTCCCATCAGACCATGTAGTGGACAAGGTCAGTGACAGGTTCATGGTCGACTAAGGTTGGTTCAAGAAAAAATGGAATCAGAGGTGGCCCTTGATATTTGTGTGTGTCTCGTCAAAGGATATTTGTATGTCATGGCTCAAGAGGTTGATTATAGGATAGTGCCTAATCACCACCACTGATGATGAAACCTGAGTATCTCGGGGTAGTACGGTATCTGAATAAATGTCTTGAATTATTTTTGTATTGATGGATGATAATAGAGGGGATCTCGTATCACGTTGTGACCTAGAATGGAGTAGTGAACCATGTGGAGTCCACATGATTAGTTCAATGTCCTCATAGAGTTATGGAATATGTGGGATTTGGCCCACTACGATGTCACCTATTTTTTTTCATAACCACTAGTCCCTCATTCTAGGTTGGATTGGTGTATTTTGATCACTCTTTTGTTTTTGGTGGTGTGAGTGGTTTTAAAATAGAAAGGTATTTCATTCAAATTGTTTTGAAATGAATTTTGTTTCTCTAACGTGGGTTTTAATTGGTAAATAGAGTTCTAAAAATAGTATTTATTGGGATTGAAAATATTTTAAATGATTGGATTTGATGAGGATGAAAGAATGTGATCCACAGTATTTCTTATAGAGTATCACATGTGTTTGTAGGTTTTGTGGGGCACGTGTCCATGGAATATGTGGATAGAAATGGATGGACACACATTTGATGATTTATAGGATTCTATGGATGTGTTTTTGAGATAAAAATTGTTTGGAAAGTATTTTTCCTTGAGGGGTGGCTTTTTTGATTGTGAAAATTTATTTTTCTATTTAAAAATATACCTTAGGATAAGTTATTTTTTCAATTTTAATGAAAAATAGTGATTTTGAATAACAAGGATTTTTGTGGTGTAAATGCTAGTTTAAATTCTAGTCTGGTTGTCTCAGGTTGGGGTGTGCTATTCCATTGTGTTTGGATTACATCCAATTTTGGATTATGTTCATTTTGGTGTTCGGTGTATGCCACAAAGAAAGGTCCCTAATGTTTCCCATGTGTCATACATGTTTTATAGTTCTTTTCTGGATGTTATTATTGGTTGATGATATAGAGGACTGTTAGAGGCAATTAAGTGGTTTGAAGGAAGTGAAGTGTGTCTTTGGGTTGTTGGTAACTCCCAAGGTCGTTAGAATCTATGTCATCTTGGGTTTGTATGAGGTTCCATTTTTTGGACCAGGGGAGGTTGGAAGTCTCATCATTGTTGGAATTTGAGGCATAGTTGGTGGTGGTCGGCTTCACTGAGGGTTCCCCATCTGGAAATGAGTATTTTCTGGTGGAATCTGTTCCTAGGAAGTCTTCATTGGTTCTGACCATTAGTTCGTTAGACCATATGTGTTTGTTCTATATTTGCGAATGTTTTGGTTAATAGACGATGTAGTGTTTCTTGAATAGTAAGTCACAAACGGGAGATGATAGTGCCTGACTATGAGGTTAGAGATGCTTTATCCATAAAGGCTATAGGAACATGTCTTATGGTGAAGCTCTCCCACAGTTTTCAGTTTTATTGGGTACGAGAATCTTGAATTAGTTTTCTATTTTCCATTTTTTGTTATTTTTTCCTATATTTTGATTATATATCATTGTAATAGTGTGATGGAAGTTATATTCTAAAATATATGAATCATTTTTTATTCTAAATATAGATTTTAAAATTATACATTTTTTTGAAAGTTGTTTGTGTATCTTATTTGTGGCCAGGTTTTGGTGATGGATGTGCTTGTTTGTTGATGAGAGTGATTTGGTTGTATGGAGGAAAGGAATAGTGACTGTAGTTTTTTGTTGAATTCACTTTTTTATATTTTAACATGTTTTGGGAGTCTTAGTTTTGATTAAAAAGTCATACATTGAGCCAGTGTTGAGGGTTATAATTCTGGTTTGCTGTGTTCCCCCATGTACAGAGGGATGTTGGTTTTTTTAGGAAGTATTCCGATTTCAGTACCACAGTATGTCGGGTTTGGTCATCATGGTGGAGTATCATTACCCAGGTTAAGGAAGTTGGTTTTGTTCAATATGAGGAGATAATTAGTTTCCAGTAGTGGTGAGGATACTTTTTGGTTAGTGTGAAAGGTTTTGTATGTTCATGGGGGGAGTTCCTACGTTTCACCCCCCCCCCAATCGAGGTTGTGTGTCTGGGTTTTGAGGTTTTCAATCTATTGGAGTTCATATGGTGGGGAAATACATCTCGTGTACCCACTTGATCTTGGGTTACAGTATATTTTTTAATAAGATGGGTGTGACATGTGGAGAATGAGGTCATACAATGATTCATGGTTTTCCTTAGTTTTTTTGTGCATGGACTCGAGTTTTGGTCAATGTTTGACATTGTGATTTTATGGGGTAATAATGTCTCTTTTGTGGGGATAATTTACACATCCCAAAATCGGATACTCCTTTTTTATCTTCTTATTAGTCTTGGGTATTTTGGTAGAGTTCCTAGTGTGAGTTATGGATGAATGTTTTAGATTTTTTATTTTTTTTTGAGTGTTTTCCAGCAGAAACACAATTACCTCCCAATTAGGAGAAACTGTGTGGTCCGACATTGTGACTGGAGAATGTTGGATAGAACTGACCACAAATATTCTGCATGAAAATTTGATAGGTTCCTTATAAGCATGAGACCTCTTCTTTATAGGCATTTGGATCCACACTGATACCACACAGTTTTGAATACAGTGCGGTCGGACCTGAATTTTTAAAACATGATTTTATATTATTCCCCACCCTTTAATTTAGCATAAGTTAGACCCCTCCCCACTTGTTTATTTTTTGGCACACTAGGGGGTTCTAAAACCCCTCCTACTATGTTCCCTTATCCTCTATGGATTCTCCCTCTTTGATCCAATGATTGTTTTTAGGTTTTGTTGCATATTTTCCATCATTTCTCTCATCCTCCTATCATTCCTTGGTTTTTTATTTGGGGTTTCTTCCTTAGGCCGAACCCTAAGGTAATTGTTTTTTACTTGGTTCCATTTTCTATTGATTCAGGGAATGTAGATCATCACCAAGAACATAATATTATTTCTTTTGTTTCTTCATTCAATTCACACTTTTTTTGAGGTAGGCTTTTCCATAATTTTATTTTCTAAAACATTCTATGAGAACATCTATGTGTCCATTTAATATCAAAATGTCATTTTTACATCCAATATATATATATATATATGGATTGATGAGAATCTTTTTTTTATGTTGACAGAAGTTAATAAAAATAATTTTTCATTGTGATTAATTTGAACTACCTAAGATTGTTTCACCTAGGATTTTTATTTGTAATGTATTCATTATTTGAAAGTGAACATGGGGATTTATGTGAACTATTTATCCCATAGGATGTTTTGTTGGGATTTTTTTATGAACTTAGTTTGGTTGTGTATGGTTGGATATTTCTATAGAATGATAAATGTGTTGAATATTTTGGAAAGGGGTTTAAGGTATCAAGAGGGTTATTTTTTGTTCTTCAAATTACAGGGATGGTTGGTAATGGTTATTAAGAAAATAGTGTTTAATGTAATGGGGTATTTTAGTGAATTCTTGGGTGTGTGATGTGTAATTGTATTTTTTCACAACCATGGGTGCATTAGGTGCACACATGGATGTTTCCTCAAATTAATATTGTACATTAAAAATTCATTTCTCACTAATCCTCAGTTTCAAAAATGGATTTTGGTTTTCAAATAAATTTATATACCTTCAAAGACATATAAATATGGGTTTAAATGATATTTTGAATATGTGTTTCTTGAAGTGTTTTAGAGAAAATGGTTTTAAATCTATTCATTAAGTTTTACATATTTATATTTAAAAGATGTTTTGACATGAATTTGAAAAGGTTAAAGTCATTTTTGTCAAATGTGATGTTATTTGGTGTGTGTTTTGGAACACAAGGTACCATTTGGAACCTCCAAATCATTGATGGTTTTTGTGTTTAATATTCAAAAGCATTGCGTTTTGTTATCTATGTGTGCTTGGTTGGCAATCCAAACTGATTTTATGAAAAATATGAACATATATGTGGTATAGCATCCCGATTATAACCATGTGCTGTAAATTGTATTTTTCATTATATGGGTCATATTTATTTGAGTGATTTTCCTTTACGAGTCATCATATATTTTTTTCCGTGTTTGGGGTAGGAATGTGCAGTGGCGATATACGGGCTGATTCACATGTCTATTGGCCTCTACTAACACAGTATTTTCATTACTAAAATGGGTTACTATGGGACTTATAGGTGATCAAGTAAGGTTACCTCACCATACACGATTAGATGGGTTGAGTACATACTATAGTTGTAGATAATTCAAATGGGATGTGCCACTTATGAGGCTATGATAGAGAATCCAGTTTTTATTGACTTGTGGGCTTCAATGTACAATGGAAGGTGGTTCCAAAATGAATTTGTCTAGGTGTCTTCTAGGGATTCCTAGGATTTACCATGGTCATTCTTTTTATTTATTGTTTAGTTTATGCTATTATTGTTATAGATTTCACTTTTATCTATTTATATTTAGCAGAACACATGTTTTCCTTTTTTTAAATTTTAAATATAAAATGGAAATTTGTATTTTATATACTATGTGGCATATGTTGTTTTATAAAATTTCCAAAATATTTTTTCATAACTATATATCAAACCTATATTAATGGTCTGTTATGGAAATATAATACATGGAATCATTTATTATCTTTGGAATTCCTGTTAAGAATATCAATGTTCTTTCATATTCTATCATTTGATTTGTTGGACCCTTTTCTTGTTCAGGTTATGGTTCAGTTGCTCAGTGGTGTAGTAGGTTTTTTTTCGATAGGTTGGTGGTGACCAAGGGGTCACATGGAGATGACTTTCCAGTGGTTTAGATATTCTTGTTTAGGATTTATGTCTTCTTAGTTGTACATTGTACATGTATCCGTTTTGTAATTATTTATGTGTAGTTGTTAGCTGTTGTGTCCTGTCTTGTTATTTTATTTGGTCTTAGTTATTTATTTTATGCTAAAATCATTCCCTATTATGTTGTATCTAATGTCCAACACTACTTTCTAGCCCATGGGGATCCTAAATTTCTTTCAGGCCATGACGCATATCAGATCGGGTGACTGGTTTAGGTTCGACCAGTGTTGGTTCATGACATTGACTATGGAAAACTCTATCTCACATCTTAACAAGAAATTAAGTAACATCATCCGAGCATATGGGGTCAACATAGTGAGTAGGTGAATAAAATATTGAGGAATTCCCACACCTTGAAGTAGAATGAATTTATTGAAACAGACAAAACTAAACAAAGAAACCATGTGGCATACACTATCCGTATTCTCTCCCCTTAGAATGAAGGTGACCAAAATTAAGGTGCAGGAAAAAAGGTTGTATGTATACTCAACATATTAAAGGTTATTATACAAGAATGTGGAAACACCAAATGGGATCCTAGAATGACACTAATATACTCATATCAAACTCAATGTCTCATGTGGTTCTATCCTCATTTGCTAATGATAGGATTCTAATCAAAGATCCAAAATGTAAACACAAAATCAGGATAACACACGCCACATGATCAGAAATCCATGATGTAACCCTTCAATGAGAAACAATCTATCTAGAATAGAACATAAATTCATAATGGTATTCTTGAGGGAAAATTCTTCATATTGAACAGCATTCTTAGTTTATCTCTATTGCCCAGCACTAGATATCCTTATATCTATAACCTACACCCTACATAGGGATGCAATATACCATGTGGCTTGGCCAACTCCTCACCACTGCATGCAATTGAGGTTACATTACTATAGATGAAGAACTGTGTCAATCAACTCTATGGATAGAGAGAGAGAGAGAGAGCATGGGGGTCCAGCATAATGCCACTATTTGGCAGTATAGGGATTACTCATTCATAAAATGAACCATGAATCCTATATCACTTCTATATGGAATGTCCCACACTTGGATCCATCTTGAGACCCCTAACTCATATCCATACATCACTCATATCAAGTGGAGTGTCCAGGAACCTCATAATTATACTCAATATATATTGTAGAAATATGTACAATGGAGGAACCTTTCACCCACACTACTCAAATATGGGAATGTACTACTCTGTAGGTGAGGGATGTGGCTTGGTAATATAGGGGAATACTAATCAATAGACAGAGGGCCCACACACTAACACGATTGGGTAGTTCCACTATATGGATAGTTGTCTTCCACCCTTGTATGACAGGGGATTACAAACTCTTCCAGCACATTTTCTATGGTGGAACCACTCCTGGACATGATTGTGGAGTGTTGAACTCATTATATTTGACACACACCATAGAACAATAGGGTAATTTTGACTCCAAGGATTGAGGACCCGTACCCTAAAATGATATGGGAGTACCCACTGTACCTATACATCCATATTGAGGACACTCACACTAACACTGCAGGGGTGTACCGACTCCAGGGATATAGGAACCAGAAATTTGTCCCTTATGGAACATGGAACCCTATCTAGCCAATATATATAGAGATCTACACACTAGCACAACATGGGAGTGCTAACTCTGACAACGTGAACAAAACTGGGAATCCACATCCTAACCCATCAGGAGTGTACCAACCCCAGAATAACCACCCAATAGAGTAGAGGTCATACTCATGAGGGGGGTATTATCTATACCAAGGAATATAGGAATAACAAATGCACACTCAAAATAATCATGGGAATACTAGTCCTAGCATCTCTCAGTATGGACAACATTTATTTCCAACATTAGTCAAGAACCACAGAAATGAGACTCATGGTTATCAATCCATACATTGTAATACAGTCGTGGGTAGGGGACCCATTCCCTAATATAATAGTGGAGATCTAAAATACCATCCTATTGTTCCTAGGTGACCCACATCCTAAGAAGATAATTATTGATATTATCCCTGACATAATCTCATTGATCCATCCTAATCATATTCAAAGGATAAGAACCACTATAATAGATTCCTTCCCAAAAATGCCTCATCATATCTTATAGGTCAGAATAGAGGCCCCAATTGCATTCTATGTTGACAACTACATATAATAGGCTATTCAAAATTCTGAATTTTAGTTTCATATTAGGTTATATATTTTTGAAGGATCTTAGGAAGACATCCAAGGAGTAAAATATGTGCACTAGGGCCCACACAATGGGTGACCTTTCTCGAGTACCTAACCATGTGTCTAGTTTATAAATGATTCCAACCCATGTAGGGTTTCACTGCATGTATAGATAGTATAACAATTTTTCTATTTCACCCATACCCTATCCATGTCATTTTCCAGTGTTCTTTTTGTAGACACCATGTCTGTGAACATTGGTTGTGTACATGTATGTGGCCATTTTCATTCACACTACTTCCCAATCCATGTCACATGCCAACATTACATAGGGTCACTACATGGTGTGTAACTATAGTACATAGTGTATTGTCAACAAAAGTTGTCATCATCAAATAAGAAGATATACAATTCATGTCTCACATGAATACACACCAATTAGACAATAATTCCTTTTAGGTATTAAAATAATAATTGAATGATTTTCATAGATTCACCATGATAACTACAGATCTCAATAAAAGGGATCTCTAGAAATTGTATTTGGGATCTATATCAATATGGAAATGAGAAATAAAAGTCTTCAAGACAGAAAATAAAATTTCCTACCTCAATAATGAAATTTCAAAGCTTCGGGTGTAAAATGATGCTTGTATCATACATCTCCTTGATCATATGATTATCATAATCACATACTGATATCAGTAAAACCACATATTATAAGAACATCCATGATTTTTTCTTCACCAATGGAAGATATGATATGAGTAGTTCTCATTTTAATTTTCATCACAAAATATAGAGGGGGATTAGGTTTATTTTATTAATTAAAATATCATTTAATTAATAATTTAACCACTCAATTCCCAGGCAACATGCCTTAGTCCAAACACTTAGCGAAACCAACATTATATAACTTTTAGGTAAACATAATGTTCTAGACCTAATAAGGGCCTCATATTTTTTTATCTAAGATGTATATCATGAGTAATTACAATTTTTAGGAGAAACGCCTCACATGTGATCAAATATATTTAATAATTTTAGAATCACCACACTATGGTTCTCAATTCCTCAGATTCACCTACTGCCATAGCTCCAAGTTTGATAAATATTCTTAATTATAATCAAAAGTATAACAGGTCATAACATGAGTCACTATAGGTTCTCCTTATAATTTACAATGATGAAATTATATGATATATATCTCCCATTTCGTATATTTTCATTTCTCAAGTTAATTTTTTATGATATTATTATTATTATATAATTATCTATTCTTAATATAAATATGAGACTGAAATAATTTTTTAATGAATGTCGACCATATTATTATCTTTGATAAAGAATCATTCCATTAATGTACATGTATTATGTTTAAATGTTTTCATGATGTTATTTGTTATCATCCAGATATTATTTAATAATATTTATTAAACTATCATGTTATTCCATTCAACGTTTTAAAAGGAAATTAATAATCATTTTCCAAATAATGTTTTTTATAATTTTTATCAATAATGAGAATTTTTTTTCCAAACACCTCATGAATGACATTATTCACATTTATAAAAAATATTTTTATAAATATTCCTTCATATTATTCCATTACTCAGTTAATTGGTTATGTTTTCATATTATAAAATAATTTTTTATGTTGTAAATATGTGTATTTAAATAAAATGGTTCATTTCCTCATGAATTGTTCTAGGGATCTCTA
The DNA here is from genome assembly GCA_963277665.1 of Viscum album. Lineage (NCBI taxonomy): Eukaryota > Viridiplantae > Streptophyta > Magnoliopsida > Santalales > Viscaceae > Viscum > Viscum album. The sequence goes on from OY728165.1 coordinate 295,032,063, forward strand.
AATTATGTTTTCATCTATAACAACATCCCTTGATGTAACTTGTGCCCAAATTTATTTTTTATTAAACAATTTTAAAGAAAAAGTGAGAAACCATAAGTTCAAGCCAAAATAAATGTTACAAAGCCCTTAAAATAAAAGTGAATTCTACCAGTTTTTGTCTCCAAAGATAATTTACAATACATAGTGTTCACATGAGTATCTTATTCCCTCGTTAAGAGATGTTCGAACTGAAAATATAGCTTTTCATAAGACTGCAGGTACTCCTCTAAACTTATTATCCCATTGTTGAATCCTTGTAGTAGGAAAAGATATTGTATATCAATCCAGTTGTACTGATACTTATTTCCAGGAACCCTTATAACCCTTTCCATCATTCATTCAGCCTCTTCAGCATTAGCATTAATTGTCAGAACAATTTCAGCCTCATCCTCTTCCGAGCTCATAAGCAGTTCCAAAGGGTGTTCAATCATAGAATCAGACCTCCGATGATGGAATGCAAATATGGATAGGTCAGGGACATAGTCAATATGCATGGCCTTCATCTTTTTCGCAGACCTGTTCTCCATAGGTAAAGGTAAATATGAGTAGTCTTTCCTTACTTTATGATTCCCCCTTCTGCTTTTACATCTCTGTGGGCTTGGATTCCAACTTCCCTAATTCCTATCCTCTGTATCACCTGCAAAATAGGTATAACATTCATCACTAGACCTATTCACCTCCTACTCATCCATGGAGATTTAGACCAAATCGGTAGAGACGTGGACCAGACCATCATAGGATAGAAGCTCAAAACGATTACCCAGCACATGGCCTTCCACCTAACTTGACCTGAACAAGGTCTCGTAGTTATTTATTTCACTAGAATCCCAATGTCCTCATGAAATAATTATTTCATGAGGGTCCTGATTAATGGTTTTATAATAATATGAAATTTAAAAGAATTAAGTCAAGATTTACCCCTTGAATAGAACTCATGGAACTATATCAATTAAATAATAAGTCCTTATGGTGTCCCTCTATTAATTATATCTATTTTAACCCTCTATTCAAAAAAACATTTTTGACGATTATTTAAAGAGATGATGATGTTGAGATATATTTAATAACCAATTATCATTCTTAAACTAATGAGAAGAATAACTATACTATCCATAAATTGGAAGACATGTTGATATTATGTTAAAATGATATACAAGTCATATGTGATTTATATATACTTGAAGTGTAATTTTCATAATATTGTAGCTATTATTCGATAATACTTATGGTACCATATAATTCATTTATGGGAACATATTTTTACTCTAAAATATAATAATGAAGTTAGAAAAAGAATGTTAGTTGGACCATAAAATTTTGAGGATGCAATTGTTAATAAACAAACTATCCAACATCATTTTTTAAGTCACAGAAGGAAAAACATATATGTATATAATAAAATAAATTACATGGAATTAAATTATGGGGTTATTCTATTCCTAAAGGATTATACAAGTAAGGGATTTAAAAAATTAGATATAAAGGATAAGTTAATCATCAGGAACATTAGGCCTTTAGAAGTTGTTGATTGTTATAGGGCAATAATATATCAATAAGCTATATCTCCTCTAAATTATAATGTACCCCATGTATCCCATATTTCATTACTTGGGAATGATCACATATTAGGGAATAGAATTAGATCCTAACATATCTTATAATGATGTCACTGTCTTGACTATTGATACCAGAGAGAGAGTCTTGAAAAAATAAAAAAATAGATTATTGAATGGAAATTATAGATATTAAAAGATACAAGAGGATAAATAATAACATGAATACTCTATGAAGAAAGAGAATTCACATTTATTAAATATCTGATTTATACACAAATTTTTATGATGAAACAATTTATTGGGGGGAATTTAATACATGTGAAATTACTATATTAGGTTAAAACAAAAACTTTCACTATAACACTGTACAATGATTTCATTGTTGGGTATAATTAATATTTTAATTATTGAATGTTATAATTTAATTTTATAAAAATAAAAATAGTTCTTTTAATTAATAAATACAAACATAGAATTGTATTAATTTCTTATATTTTTCTGAAAATGAAGATTTCAGTCAATACATATGGGTACAATGATACTATTAATTAATAAAAATTTATTAATAAAGAAGAATAACCTAATGTTTTTTTATAAAAAAAGTAACTCAAAAAATATTAATATAATGCATACATATACTAATTTTATAAAATATATAATATCTTATAAATAATATTACATCCATTTTTTATATAATTATAATGTTATGTTAATGGCTAAATTGTTTTTGGTATTTTAATTGAATCATATATTGTTGAGGGAGAATCTATATTATCATTACATGAATGAATTATAACATGTGTATTTTTATTATAAATCAATTTTTTTCATCTAAATTAGTATCCATGAATAATTTAACATATATATTAGATTAAAAAATAGAAAAATTATATTTTAAAATCTTAATGATAAAATAAGTTTATTTTATAATTAAAATTTCACAATTTTATAAGTATTATTTTAAAAAATCGATAATTTATAAAAAACTGATAAAATTATTACAATTTCGTAATCAAATTCATTTATTCAACAGTGAATAAAATGATTAAAAATTAGTTACCAAGGTAAAAGTAAAATAGTGAAATATTAATAATGTTAAAACAAAAACTCCAAAATAAACTCCAATTTACCTAAAAAGAGTTATTGAGATAATATTCAACAAAAAATCAATATACCTTCTCTATTATTATATGTTTTGTTCATTTAACCCTTAATAGTTATTTACATAATTAAAAAAGTAATGGATACTCCTAAAACTACACCTTCTATAACATAAAATATGGTAACACTCCCATAACCTCAAGATTCGACTTTTATTCTAATATATCATTCATTGTAATAATATTGACTATAATAACTTATATTTTGGGTCTACATTATTATATTATAATTAAAACATAGGTTATATTTTCTATAGATTGATCAGTTTAGTATTCATAGATAGAAAAATACATACATGATAAAAAATTTACATTGGGAAGAATATATATAATATAAAAATGGAAAACATTCATTGATAGAGATATCATTCAATGTAATCATATCCATATCATGGTGAATGGAAATAAAATAATGGTTTAATAAAATATAAAAAAATTATTTCATACAAAATAATATATCATGTGTAAATAAGTCATTATCAAAATTAATGTTAAATTAAAAGAAAGACATAGCATTTAATCAATAACTTGAGAATGAGATATATTCGTTAGTAATATCAAAGTAATAATATCATGTATAATAAAAAATGATTCGAAATAAATAAAAAGAGTAATATTGGAATTCTAGATCTCTTACATCATGATACATATACCATTATATCCATGTTCCATTACAATTTAACTGAGTTTTAGTTATACACAAGAAAGATTTTTAATTTTGGATAATTAATTTTTTTATCTGACCTATCTATGAATTGAGAGTGTCTATATAATATAAACCAACTCATTACATCATGTCCAATGAATTCATCATATATTGAATCATCAATTAAATTATTAATAAATATTTGATATTAATAAATATCCATATTGTCTAAATATTAATAATTTATCAATATTTTTTGAAGTCAAACCAATTAAAATGATAGTAATAATCAATATGAAATGTTGGTGTATTGTTTATGAAGAAATAAAATCTATGAAAAAAAGAAAATTGTTATTTAAGATAGATGAAATTTTCAACAGATCATATGAAATTGAATTTTTTATAAAAAAAATATAACAACTAAAAAAATAATAAAATATAAGAGATGACAATAAGTTCATCAAGAATATAGGATTGGTAAGAAAATAAGGTCTTTTTAAAAAAATAGTTGTATGTGAAATAATAATATAATATTTCATTAATGATATTTTTTCTCATAATAAAAATAAAAATATGAATATTATGATAAATATCATAATATGGTTTTAACGGAAGGGATGTATGTGAACGTTGCATACATTAAAAATATTTCTTTTGATTTTTTAATGAATTTCAAAAATGACACTTTCATAAAACATTATAAACACTCATTTAATTCCACTTAATATGTCTAAGGAATAATAATATTATATTGATATATTATTTGAGTAATAAAATGTTCGTCCGTAATATAATGTTGAAAAATATTGGCAACGTAAAAATATATACAATTAAAAGATAAATAAATTCTATTTTATTATGAAAAATTAATTATCATGATTCAATTAACAAATATATGATTTCATGGAAGAAAGTTTCCAAAATTCATAAATATAAATAGGATAATAAAATAGAATTATTTTGTGAAGGATTGATTATAATATTCTTGTAATGAAAATTAAGGCAGTCCTCAATAATAAGTGATTGTAAAATAAATCATTACCGATTTGGTAACTTTTAAAATTTAAACCTTGGAATAAATAAAATCTAATTGACACAATATTAATCATAAAAAATGGTATTCATGTTAAATATAAGAGATTGATAGTATATGAAACCCAAATTAGTAAGTTGGTTCATAATATCAAATATGTCTCAATGGAATGAAAATTGGGACCAAATATCTTGCAAAGATATTATCATTGAACTAAAAATTAATAAACTAAAATCATAATTGCATAAATTTTTTAATTAACAATAAACATGTGAAAATAAAACATAAAATTATAAATGGTCATTATATAGATACTCTTAGCATATCGATGAAATGGATAAGTAATATTCACCAATGAAAATAATTTCAGTTCTGACAACCCATACCACATAGTAACATTTACTTCAATTCCCCTTGGATGAAATAATTATAATTTAAATTTAAAATTCCATTTATTATGAAAGATTGGTGATTTAAAATTTAATCGGTTTTTATATTAATTATATAATGAAAAGTTGTGTATAATAATAAAATATGATTTAATTAATGAAAAAGTGAGATAACAACCCATACCTCATGCTTCCCATTATTTTAACATGATTTAAACTCATTTGTATTGGTTATAAAAATGTTATTACATTATACAAATATTATGTTAATATTTTTAATATTATATATTATCCTCTTATAACATGTTATCACATGTTTCATAATAATTTTTATTATTTCCATATTTTGGTTGTTACATGCTCATTTTCTCATTCATTGCTTTTCATGGTTGATTTAGTTTTAATTAATAATATGTATTTACATCACATGAATAATTATATGAATGTGATAAATATAATATTTATTCATGACATTCTTTTTTATATTCATTTAAAATATTTTGAAATGGAAAATGAATCACATCAATTAGTAGAGTTGGAATGTCATACATAAACACAAGCAGTGTTATAATTTATTTAATGGATGAAAATTTAAGGAAAAACGATTATATATTAAATTTAAAAATTCAATATTTTGACATATTTATTATATATATTCTTATTTTCCTTCATTATGACACTCTATAATTGATTGTAATGGAAATAAAATTTCATCATTTTGTGATGTGGTAGTCGAACATACACATAAGCGATGGATTTGAATTTCATTTAATAGAGGAAATTATGAATAATTATTTTTTCAATATAAATAATTGTATCATACTATATGTTAGATACTATTCTTATTTTATAATAATTATTGGATAAAATTTATTTCATTAAAAAATGATTCTAAAAAAGGATCTTGGAATACACATTGTCCCACACATAGAAACTACAATTTTTGATATCTTATTAATAACCCTATGGTATGTTTTTGGGAATAAAATCTGTTATATAAGGTTTCTATTTATTTAATGTAGATATTTTTAAAGGACGGGTTTGATAAAAATTTATTTAGTGGTGTGAATATGTGAGAGGAGGAGGTTAAATCTTTTAATTGAAGTGAGGGAAAACATATGAATTTTCCAATATTTAAAATAATATCATTTAGAATTAATGAAAATTCACTCCAAATCGCTCATATTAAATTTTAATAAGATTAATGTAAAAATAAAATCTAAATTTGGGTATTTTGATAGTGTTTGGGTCATTTGTAACATTACTATTATTGAGTAATCATCATTAAACCATATTTAAAATTAGACATAGTAATGAATTTTTATATTATATAATATTTAATATGATAAAAATTTATTTTTACCTTATTATATGGTGTTAATTTTTTATATTTCAATTAATGAATACATATTATAGAATTAAATTCAAATAAGTTATAGAATTTAATTTAATCATAATCATGAAAACATGTTGAAAAAAGGTTTTCAAGATATGGATTTTTGAATAATAATAAGATCTTACATTTACTATACATATAGCTGTAAAAATAATATGGATTCAAATACATTTTTTTAAATATAAAAAATAAATATACAATTAAAATCATTAATCATTAATGAATGTTTTGATAAATTAAAATGAAGTGACCTTATACATTTAAAAATAGTTTTTTGAAAACATATTATTGTATACATTCAAATGAATTAACAAATTTAAATAAATTTATTAATAAAAACATGATTTATTTTAAATAATATATAAATTTATTATATATAAAATTAAGAAGTAAAAAATTAATAATTTTCAATTATTCATAAATGTTATTTATATTTAAAAAATTGAAAAAGTCATTATCATCTTATTTTTACAATGTACATTAAAAATTAATAATCATTATATTAAATTAGAATTATTTTTCCATGAACTATTAAAATATTATCTTTATTATATATTTATATAAATAGAATATTAAAATACTATAATTTATTACCTTGTGCAACATTCATCCCTCTTACAAAAATTTATTCATCAAAATTTTCATGGATTTTATTATCCAGTCAAATGAGGGGTTTTCTTTTTCACATTATACTTTAATTTTCAAGTATCTTCCACAAATTTATGATTTCTACATGTTAAAATTTCAATTAGAATCTAAAAATACCTAATAAATTCTCTCTCTTATAAATTATTTTTAAATGCTCTTAGTAGTAAAGAAGATCATCATCAAATTTAACTTCATGAGTCATGAGAAATTTTATTGGTTTTAGAATTTAGTTTCTAAAAATTGATATATGTAACAAATCATGTATTTTATAATGACATTTCATAATTTCCAAATAGAAATCAATAAGGCCAATTATTTTCAAGATTTTAAAAATTGTTATCTACATCATGTTCAATTTAAAATTCAAATAACAATATAACAAATTTTTATGAGGTAATTACAATATAATGAGATTTATTACATGAAATGAAAAATCATTCCTTTGGTAAAATAATAAAAACCACGATATCACTCTCAAATTGATTTCCATTAATGTAAATCAATGGAAACCATGATTTCATTTTTAAATTGTTGTACATTGATGTAATCTATAAATTTTTCTATATATTCCTATGAAATAGCTACATCCTCAATTTTATTATTACCCATTCCTCTATAGATTGTTTCATCTATTCTTCACTATGAACATCATTCAAAAGGGAAGTAGGAGTAGATCTAAACATGAACCATATGTTAATCTATCTTCTATATAAATAAGAAATTCCACATCATCGACAGGAATCATAATTTCATTATCTTTAAAATAAATGTTTCAATTATATAGTGAAATCCAATCCATACTAGGGATTATTTATATATCAACCATAGGTATAGTAATAAATGTATAAACAGATGATGTTTATTTCTAATAAAAGATTCTTTCTGACAAATGTGTTTTTTTGGAATTTTAATTATGTGTTATCACAATCAAATACATTATTACTATAATATGGAAATATCTAGTGTTCCTAGATATTATTTAATCTAAAAATGAGTGTTTGGATCCAAAGATAAATAAATAATTATAAATATTTGATTCTATGGTTATTGTACCTCATACCACATCATTTGGATATTCAACGTCGTCATTAGTGATCAAATAATCATAGACTTCTCCACATGGCCACATATAAGATATATTCCATTTACACATGTGAAATTGAATTGAATAATTACTCGTATAATTATATTTACCGAAATATATGGCAGTGGTATCATTTATTCAATTACACTAGCAAGCTAGATGATCAATTTCTAGCCACTTGTAAAAAACACCCCATCCCTTCAAGAATTTTCCATTATTTTTCATTCCATAAATTCAACAACATTGAAATTAAATAATTTTAACATTTTTCATTTATGATCCCTCCTTTTCATAGTTCTCAATATACCTTTTATTCTATTGATATTCTACATATATATAATATCTAGAAAACCCCATCTCAATTTTGAATGTGAATAAAACTATTTCATCATATGTTTTAAATTTGACAAACATGTTTCCTTTAGTGAGGTGTAATAATCCATTTAATTAAATATTATATGATGAAATATGTATTACATTTTTAATACAATTAATGATTGGATTGTCTTGTAATAGTATATATATACTACATAAAACTTCCTTCATACGTTTTCATTATGCTTATGAATATCATCTTAATTTTAGTTCCTTTCTCTATAGGGAAATATCTATTGATGAATGATACATTAAAAGCACCCAATTTTAAGTTATATATTTCTTTTTTTACTTCCTAGAAATATAGAACACTAACAACCAATGAAAATAATCACATTTGATAAAAACATAATACTTGTATAACCTTTTATATTCTATCAAATCCCAAGGAAATTAATAACTTTTTATTTGGATTAATCTATTATAACTCTATAATAATATTAATATTACTCCTAATATATGGGTCCTTATGTTTCATAAAATAATAAAATATTGGTATACCATTTTTGGAATCATCATTTTTATCTATATGTTAATGATTATTAGTTATAATATGGGTCAACATTCATAGTATTTAAATGATATACTCAAATCCAATGGTAGTTGTATATGCTATCTCTATAGGAAAATTTATAATTTTCCCATAACTATCGATGCCATTTTTTTCCTGGTTCCATTTATAAAAAATGGAAAATTCCTGATTCAATCATGAAAATAATGATTTTATGTCATGAAATATAATTGTTAATCTAATATAACAATGTACATAAATATAAAATTTATGCATTCTTAATCTCAAAATAAAAAATAGGGTTTCTTATAGATTAACATTGATAATTATCAAAAATATTTTATAATGGTTTGTAAAATAAATGTGTAATAACCCATGAATATTCTTAAGAGTGTTAAACAAGGTGCACTATAGGGTCTCACTCAACGTTCACATGGATTATGACCAAGATATAATCAATCGTCTCTTTTTGGAGTTAATACCCCCGGATGCATCTTTTGAAAACCCATGACTAATTGTATTATCCAAATAAAGATTCATTTCTATGAAAATAATATAATATAAACTTTACCAAACCATTAGTATGTTGTCCTATTCTTATAATATTCATTAAAAATATAATATAGGACTATATTATGAAATCTATGTTTCCCAAAATGTAGTTTCCATGGATTCTACTAATCTTGCTATGACACGACCTATAATTTCACAAACACTAGTAACCCAAAGTCTGTGTCTAAATTATTAAATTTAAATATATATTAGGGTTATTATTCAGAAGGATCATGTTTTTTTCATTTTGGATAGATATATACTTACATGATAAACATTTTAAATCGGAAATAAAATATAAAAAATATTAATGGAATTATTTCTTCATCCTTGAACTCATTCAAGGAATTATTACTCATACCACTTGGATATGAGACTAGATAAAGATGTTCTAAAATACACATTATGAGATACATACAACATAATCAATCTTTAGTATATAATGAATAATAAACATTCCAATGTAAGTAACTATAAATACATTCAAATTTTATCAATAACTTGAGTATATATATATATATAATATAAGTAAATTATTTTCATGCATAATATTAAATTAATTATGAAATATATAAGTGATAATTATTGGACATCATGATCTCATAAATCACGATATTTCTAACATAAAATACACGTGGAAAGGTAGTTAAATCAATGTGAATGAATACACTAGAATCCATTTATAATTTTCACTCGTATTTGATTAATTAGAGATGACTATTCTTGATGGGGATATATATTATAAGGACCCTCCTTTTATTTCATGTCAAATGAATTACTTATATATTTATTGACCATTTTAAATAATTAAAAACCATACTTATAAGTAAATAACCTTAATGAGTAATGAATACATATTTATGAATACTTTCAAGAGTTAATCAAATAACATCCATAGTATAACAACATATGTATAAATTATATATGGTTCAGGGAATTATGATTTCTATGTTATAAATAATATATATATTTAACATATTTTTAATGTCCAATGATCAAAAAAATTATTTTTTTTAATATATGTAGAATGAAAAATAAATTAATAATAGATAATAGAGGAAAATATATACATCAATAATATAGGTTTTTAAAAAAAATTCTTAGGGTAAAATAAAGAAAAACGTACATGAATATTAATATAATAATAAAATAAATCTTATTAATTATAAAAAAAATTATATGTAGAATTATATTAATTTCAAAAAATGATTATGGTTGTGAAGATGTTTGTTAGTTCACTATATTGTAAAACATTTCTTTTTTTACATATTGAAATGAATTTCAAAAAATTTCCTTTGTGAAATATTATAAAGATTATTTTTAACCCTTTTAAAAATCCAATGATAAATAAATGTATTTATCAAATAATTTGAGAAATAAAAAGGACTTTTATAAAAATGTTTTGAAATATATTAACTCGAAATATTATATATCAAATTTAATTTGAATTTAATCAGTTTTTCTTCTAAAAATTTCACTTCCAGATTCAAAGGCTATAGTGAGGAAGAGTTGAAATTAAATATTAAAAATCAAAAAAAAAATAAGATACGAAAATAATTTAATTTTTTGATGGATGGATTATAATGTTGTTTTAAAGAAAATTATTGCATTTCAATAAAATGATGAGATTGTAAAATAATTCCTCACCTCTCTAGTGGCTTTAAAATTTTTAACAATGAATGAAAATAATTAAATGATAAAATTAATCATAATTAATAAATAGTAATTCATTTTAAATATATCAATGGGGTATAATTTAAACCAAAAAAATATTAATAGGTCCATACTATAAATATACCTCAATGTAAAGTAAATTGTGATGAAAAATCTAATATAAATCATAAAATTGAAGTGATAAATAATATAATAAGTTATTATCTTAATCATATGGGAGTTGAAATAAAAAAATTGGATATAATAAATAAAATAATAAATGGGCTTTAGACACATATTATTTTTAATGTCCTGAATTTTTTATCAATGTATTTAAAATAAATTCTACAATTATATTCGGAGTTATATGGTTGAAAATAGTTAAATTTTTGGGCCCAATGAGCTTAGAATTAAAATTTGAAATATAATATATATATTAAGATCACTTGGTCATATTTCTATATAAATTTTTTAATAAATATTAAATTGTGTATCGTGTGGGAAATATGAAATTGTTATTGATTCCAAAATGGGGTCTTCACCCTTGGTGTGACTTAATCTATGTTAGGGTTGTTCATCTATGAATACATATTCCCAATAACAAATAATAAATGTGATTATTTATTTTTATATTTTATTATAATTATATAATGATCTAATACCCCCTCTATAAATACATAATAATGTGAAAATCACAAGCTTAGAAGCATAAATTGGGAGTTCTAGAGAGGGCACATTGATGAAATATAGGCCGAAGACAACATATTCTTAAATATGATAAATACAGAAGGGATTTTATATAAAAAAAGGATTTCAAATATCTCTCCAATGACAATTAAAAATGACTTTTCTTCAAAACTGAGTGATCCAATATTTTGGTAGCACGTTTTCAGCCAAATTTTTCTTCAAATTATTTCTCCCATGAAAATCATGAAGTAGTCAACCAATTGATTGATACATAGGATGATAATATAGCAAGATTATGTTTGATTAATGTCACATATGACGATCTTTATTATTGAATAATTATTTATATTTTTTCATCATTCCAAAAAAAGTAATTGAGTCAATAAAAAATTTATAGTATATTCCAAATGTTTTATTCACTTCATTACATTCCCCTTTCATGAATTTTCTAATGAGGAGATATCGATTGACAAGTGGTTCACCAAAATTCATGATAATCAATCACTGTGCACTTATTCATTAGTGAAATTGATTTCTAATATGGATCTGAATACAATATTGATCATTTAGTGATATTCAACTATAGTGGTGATGAATTAGAACTAGATCAAGATTTTGGGATGCTTTTGGGAATGAAAATATGTTATGGATATAAGATGATCCTTAATCAAGATGGATGGCTAGAATCTTTTTTCTGGTGATGAACAAGATTAGTTGACCCATATCCACAATCCATGGGTGGTATTTTAATGGATTTTGCATCTATGGGTATTTGAATGGATGATATGGGTGACAACTATGGGTTCCAAAAATTTCATCACAAATAGGTGTTTCATCATGGGATACATATCGAATGGAGTCTATGATATGGTTCCATTGTTTCCATGGATGATAATAATAGAATCACACGCCTTATGGAATGAGGCACACTCTCTATAACCCCCCACCAATAATCATATCTTGTATCTCATATGATACATAGGAACTAAAATTGCTATAGTATATAGACTAATCCATGTACTCAGACATGGGAATGACATGTAGTACAACATAATGGGATGGGGCACATTGGTAGACTCATGATTAGAAATAAGCTCCATATACTAAAAGTACACACTATGTGATTTTCCTAGAGTGGTATGAATCCCCTTTTCTCCTCATCATGGACATGATTTTTTTAGGTGGTTTACCTTTATCCATTCCATCAGTATTACATCATTAAAGTAATATCTAGCCACCTCATTGGGAATTAATCTTGCATATAGTTTTTAGAATCCCACACGGACCAAGGAAGAAATATTTATAATCATATGTTCTGATTGGGGTTCTTAGAATCAAAATGAACAACCTTTCATGATTATTAATCTGCTAAATAGTTAGTTAATCCAAATTGTCTTGTTTATATATATCTTGGAACTATGTGAGATCATCAACTTTGTATCAATGTCTTATTACATCTACATTACACTTTATTATTGATAGGTTTAATGAAATGGACATATATGATATATTTGATTATTAATATTAGGATCGTGGAGTGAGTATTACTAGGCGAGTGTTACTATGGACTCTCGAGTATAATTTATGTCTAGAAAAGAGGTTGTGATATTGACTTCAAACTTAATATCTACCATATGTATATTTGGATGATTTTATTTGTCTCACATTGTATTTGTCGTGTCCCTATAAAGATATAACTATTACATTGATTGTTTTATTCCTAGTGATTTGTCAGTTTCTAATTGGGTATTTTATACTTCAATCTACATGGTTTTTATCTACACATGTTGTGTCATATGTAGATGAATATATTCTTGGTAGGGTTTTTAATGGACCAAGAACATACCTAGATTATATTGGAATATATAGAATGTGATTCTGACCAAGACTCTCATGTGACTGTATACCCATATCTCAAGAAGGTTTGACTTCAATTTATTTTTGTGGCTTGTCCTGTAATTGTTTCCTTTATGATTTATAGTATTAATTTTGTACTCTAATTGTAGAATTTATATTCATTCTAACATTTGGAATTAGTTTTATTAAATTTCAGTATTTTATGGGCATTGTGTTGTATCTATGTGAATAGTTACCATTGGTTATGGCTTCCCGTGTGTTTCCTATTCCCATTCATCAGTAGTCCCTAGTTCTTCAATTATTGGAGGCTATAATTGAGTAGTCACACATGGATTTGCTTCATCAATGCAGGCCCTAGTGGGATGGTTCATGAAATTTTGGTATTAGAGTTGTCCCATTTTAGGATTGGAGTATTGATTTTTATACTACCTTGGATATTGGTTTGAGTTTTATCAAAATATAGTTTATTGTATCATGTTTGAATTTTAGTCTAGGGACTATAGTCCAGGTGCAGTGGCTAATGTATCCATGAACATGGACTCTGACTTCCTACCTTTTGAATTAGTACATGTAGATATTCGTTATTTATAAAACATTAGTACATAGATCAGATATGAATGAGTTATGTTCTATTTACATAATGTTATATTTTCCCAGATATACTCATTAATGAATGCACATCATGTCTATTTTTGGATGGATCAATGATAATTTCTATCGAGGATTCTACAATACGATCCTAATAGTGATCACATTCATAATGATACTACGATGAATGAACCAAATTAGTTGGTAGTTCCCCTAGGTGGGTATACATCCATACCTTCACCTGTCAAGTAGTAGATGGTAGGTGTTTTCCCTATAGATTTAATGTGTAAGATAAGTGTGTTTCATGATTTTCGGTATCGTTGACCCCATGGGTTCAGGGTTAACCAAGAACTCTTGGTAGAAGAGGATTTCCATGAGGTGGTAATTTAGTTCATTAATGTCGGATAAATACTGGTCCTAGATATTTTTCTTCTTCATGAATATATAAAGAATCTCTAGAACATAGTGGTTCATTAACATGATGAGATTAAATTTCCTTTTAATGTGTTTTAGGGACTCTTTAGGGTGGTGTAGCCCCTATCTATGATTATTGAAGTGTGAATTCATGAGATTTTATAGCTACATTAAGGAATTATATCTATTGTTTAGTATTCATTGTAGTTTAACATTATATAACTATAAATTATCGATATGGTTTGGTATTAGTTATTTTTAGCACATGCCCTAAAGTGAGGTAATCATTGAGACATCTGGTCTACTATGATACCTCAATGCATTCATACCCATGATGGGGTTCTATATTGTTCTACAGTGATAGATATTGTTTTTGTCAAGCAAATAACTATATCAGATTACATTGGTTGGCACATAGGGGATTATCCTTTAATATCTAGTAGAAAATGGAATAAATAGTGATTAAAACATGTGATATGTTTTCAATGTTGATCTCATTATATATATTTCTCACATAAAATCGGTCATGTTGGTTTTATTACTTATAAAGAGAGACAGTTGTAATTTGGTAACCGTATGGGACATATCTTGTGAAATTGTTTATGAATTTGAAAAAATAGATATAGGTTATGGACTACCATGGATGTGGGAAAGGTATGAATATAGAGTTATTTAGGGTAGTGGGCATGGTAGAGGAGTAGTTTGAGTAGATATAGGTGATATATAGTTTTACTTGTTTCCAAAACATCCTATTAGTGGTCCATGAAAGACTCATAGAGATGGTGGATAGAGTATTGGGAAACTACAAGACATAATGGATTATGATTCAGAGGCACCACAAATGATATGATATATGCTATGTGTCTTTCTTATCTATGCTATATTTTATAAATCACTTGATATATCCACTCATTTCATACAACATCACTATTTAAATTCCTAAAGGTTATGATTGATCTCTCTATGTGAACCTTACTCTTTGAAACTCATATTGATGATGAATCCTCAATCACAATATTTTTATTTAGTGTGATATGATTCTTGAAAAAAGATAGATTCACATGTTACCTGTTTATGAATGCATTGAGGTCTTTCAAACTAATCATAGGCATGTACTTTCTATATATAGTTCGTACACAAATTTCATTTTAATGTAGATTATGAGGTGTTTCATCATTTATTGGATGAGTTCTTCAATCATAGGAATGATAGATACCTAGGTAAACTATGATGGAATCATAAATTGGATGGTGCATCATATTACTCGATAGTTTCCTAAAATTTTACATTGATAAGTGGATATTATTGGTGATCAGTTTCCTACTATGGTGGTTGAGTATAATGACGCCTTTTTAGAGGACATCCCAAACACATATTATGGATGATAGAGAGTATTGTACATATAAATACACCCAGATATAGCCTCTCTTTGTATTCCATCATATCGAATGGATCCTTTATATCATTGCAAGATAACATTTTCATTGGAGTACTTATAGAGGAAGGTATTTGTTGTACCTTGTCTTTTCACCTAGAAATCCCCAGTGTTGTTCACTAGAAAGGCCTGTGTGATCATGAGGTTGTGAGTGAACTGTTTTTTTCCCAAAATATGAGAATTTTTAAAATACATATTCACTTCAAAGGATTTATGACTCACTCTATCATTTGATAAGGGAACAATGGTTCTCGATGATTTACTTTAGCTTATCTTATCACTAGATGTGAATAAGGGATAATGAAATATAGAATTTGGAATTTAGATGTCACTATAGTTACTGTGATTATTTTCTCAATGCATTTTTTATAGATTATAATTATATGGGTATTCTAGAGACTTATGAAAATGTTTTTTTAACCTTTCATAATCTTGTTTTTGGGATCCTTCAATGACAATATTCTACTATACATGGCTTTTTTCGAGGATCATGAGTGACACATGTGCATTTCGATAAACAAACTATGAGATAACCAAATATATAGGAATATATATTTGTTTTAGTTCATGATCCACGAGGTCCAATTTATTGAAAATTTCATCTTAGTATAGAAATTAAAAGTTGACCAATAAAATGGTGATGTAATACTAGATTGGGATCCGCAAAAGAGAATAAAAGAGGATAAATTATTCTTAGGATTGCAGGTTAATACATGATATTCATCCCTGAATCATTCTGGATATCAGAACCATTGACTTCACTGAATTTTAATGTGAATCCATTTGTGTAAATTGATGTAGGACAAAATTATTTTCTAGAGTTGAGTTTAATATTGATAGGTTCTTCTATCTTGATGTTACCATAAGATGGTGTGGGTTGTGTAGTGTTCTAATATTATTCAAGTGATAGAAATGGTTGTGTTCTAATGAAGATGTCAGTGGTTAGTATCTATGGTTCTAAGCGTATAATAATTCATCAGTAAAACTACACAACAAAAAATACTGTGTTTGTAGTGGTTGTCGTCATGATATTTTATAATTTTAAAAAAACTATATTAATTATATCTTCTATCAAAAAATTAATAATTTAAGATCGAGTTGATGGATATAGACCCTGTGACACTATTAATTAGAGATAGTTTACACTCTTGTGAATGGGGAAATTGTAACATATTCTCTATGCATGAGATCATGTTCTCAGTTATTGACTGAGGATTTAGAAAATTTATCATCATTGTAGTTGTCCATATTGTGAAAGGATGGTTCGTCATATCTATATTTTACTGTTATTACCCCACCACTTCTACATCATGTTTGGGAGACTTGAAAGAGAGATATAGATTTTGAGACTATGTGTACTATGATATCTATTGAATGCACTCATAATGTATTGTAAGAGTGTGGTGATAAAATTATACATTATATTCGTATGTATGTCATACATGTATTGTTCCTGGAGGATATGATGTATTATTTTAATATATCCCCATTAGTAGTACATCAATATGTACTATAATTTATGGAATCATTTTTTGTGTTTATACATGATAATGTAAGTAGAATATTTTGTCTCTCAATGTATCACATGTTAGTGGGTGAAGGAAGAACCCTGATTACCCATTGGTTTAGCTCAACCTCATAAGGATCCAATGTATAAGTGGTCTAGGATATTTATGGTCTTTGTGAAAAGAAATCCATGGGATTAATTCCATTATGGTGATCATAGAAAAACGCTCTATGTAGTCATACTTCGTAGATACATGGGGGAATATTTTAGTAAATAGATTGGGATGAATTTAAAATCATGAGAGATTTCATCTTTTTGGAGATACCTTGAGGATCATTTCAAACCATGATGCATCCATCACATAACAATTTTTCCATGGTTTGGAGGGAACATTGGGAGTTATTTACATTGTATCATGGAGATTCACCCTAAGAATAATGTCTTGAGAAAGAAGATGATTAATTTCTTAGTGGAAATGTTATGTGATTTTATAATGTAATTTGGTAATTGTGGGTATAATAATATACCTTGTTTATTAAATTTCTTGAAATACTGCTATAATTTATCTATCAATATGAATCAATTCAAGGATTCATAAGGTAAACAAAGTAGATCACCACTAAGTTGGACTAGTCTAGGTGATTCTATGATCAGGGTTAAATAGTTGTGTGATCTATTATAGAGATAATGTAGGTCTTTAAATTGAAGAATCATACTATAAAAATCTATAATAAGTATTATGTGCCCTAAAAAAGGAGGCCCTTGGTGTTCAAGTAAGGAAATCAAGTGTCACTGAATGTATCAAATCGATGTAGATTGTGTACATTTGGATAACATGGAATGATATCTCAATGATTCTTTTCCCTGTTTGAGATTCAATATGTAGTTTTATAGGTGGAATTTTTTATCTCTACCTACATAGTTAGAATAGTTACCCATTGGCTTCAACATGATACAATTGAAGATATACATGGAAAACTATCTCATGAAATAATCTTGGGAGAGTTGGATATCAGGAATGGGTTTACCTTTTTATTGTACCCAATGGATATAATGTATTGGAATGATTTGATGTTAAATTGGTTTGTGATATCTTTAGTATGCATCTGGTGGCTGTACCAGAATGTTCAAGAGAAATCCAAATAGTAGATGACACATATGGATTTTCAATATAGGGTATTTTTTAAATAGTCTATTATAGTTTTCACGATTAAAGGATGGAGGATGAAACTCTTCGAGATTATTCAATAAAAGGAATTGAAATATATGTAGTAATATTTTTAAAGACATGATATGAGATGATCTGAGAATAAAAATCCATGATATCCAATAATTTATATTTGAAAAATATTAAATATGTTAATATAATTCATGACTAGTTTTCCTTAAAAAGTGGAATACATAATAAATAGTGAATAGTGTTATAAAATATAAAACCTCTTTTTTTCTAAATGGGGTCTTTAACCAACGAATGTCTTAATATTTTTCTCTAGTTGGCATTTCAGAAAAACATCACGTGGGAAAATAATAAATAGATAAATAAATAAATTTATCTATTTATTTTGTTATCTTGAATCTGTGATAAATTTCTCTTGAAGAAATATCCCATTATTGAAAATAATTGGGTTATCCACATAACCTAGAATATATAGAAAAGATCCATTAGACAGATTTTGGTGGATGAAAATTTATTATTGGATAGAATTGATACATCATGGATCATTTACCACATCACCATTCAAGGATGCCTCTAAAAACTATGATGTTGGATACTTGATTTTCAAAAATTGATTCAAAATCAAATGAGGATGGTTTCTTTATGACCATTAACCACTGTTATATTTCACACATGATGAAAATGAATGAATCAACAAATTTATTGATTCATAGATCAATCATGTTGCAAATATAGGTTTATTTTAAGTAAGATTTAGGGAATATAAATTTTGAATAAATATATATAGTCATTTTTTTCTAATAGAAATTAATTGGGGAAAAATGGTCTATGTCCATTCGTCATATTTTTTTATGAATTTTATTCCACATTCTTCATGCATTCATCGCCGCAATTTCTTTTGAATGGTGAATTGAATGAATACCCAATAATCAATCCTTGCGAAGCCATTTTTCAAGAAACAGATTCATACCACAAATATGAGTTAATTATTGAATATTGTTCAAGAGGCGATGAAAGAGATGATGAATTGAAAATAGATAATATTTCTATATGCTTGATTTGGGTGTGTGGAAACAAGATGGTTTTAAGATGATTCCCAATCATACTTTATGGCTGATATTCAGTATATGGAGACAATAAAAAAATTCTAGATCAATGATCAATATTTTGGGATTGATTCTAATTTAGTAAATGTGGTTGTGATTATTTTCAATACATAGAGAACCTGTGGGTTCTAAAAATCTTCTTATGACATTGTGAGTAATTTTTATATACACATCATGTTGGTCTTTAGTAGCAGTGGTTGGGTTTCAGTATAGATGAAAAGTATCACAAGCCATGTGAAATGTGTGATACACTATTTGTCACCTCTATAGTGGTTGTGTGGTATTGTAAAAGGATACATGGGCACAAAAACCACCAGAGTACATTGGATAATCATTTTACACAAATGTGGGTAGTTGTACAAGGAAATGGCCTGGAGTACATATACATGAGGTGGAGCACTTAGGAATGCCCAATACTAGAAATAAAAATGGTGTTCTACATGTACATGCCATTTTATTTTCCTAATGTATTATGATGTACTTTTCCCCTCATCATTGATATGTTTATTTAGTGTGTGTTCCATTAGTAAATTACATGAGGGTGTAGTACAATATTATATCATGAGTAGTGGATTTTTATCCCCTCTAAAGAAATTAGTCTTATATCGGGTTTCTAAAATCCCCCTATTCCCTATGAATAATTCTCAATCCTCTTATTTCCAAAGCAGGGTTCTAGGAATCAATCTGGCCAAATTTACCCAGGCATAAATCCCCTACATTTTGGGTAATTTTTTATGGGTTTTTGGAATACCTCACTACCCTATGAGTGGTCCCCAAATTTTAATTGATATATTATGACATTTTCATATTAGTTCCTTATGCAAAGACCCTATGCTCATGATATCATCGTCATACTACATAAGTGTGTCACACCCGTTGAGTGAGTTCTTCTAAACTATTATTTCTATGAACTATCAAGATGAATCTTATGTGGGAAATATTTTTTTAACCTTACCTATAAACATATAATCGACCAGGATTATATCTACTTAATTTTTTATGTATCATTTCTAATTATCTTTTCCAATTGATATTATGTCTATAATAAAATTCTTTATGCATAGTAAATTAAATAAATCTTAACATGTATTGTTATACTCACCTATGTATGGGTTCTTCCCACACATGTCATGTCATTTGCTGGTAACCAGCCATTAAACTATATTCTCTATGGATTAGGAGTTGACTGAGTGTATACTGTTCTATAATGAATTTGGTTCTCAACTAGAGTCACATTTATCTTTAAATCCCTATTTATAGAAATATGGACATATTTATATTTTTTGTTATTGTAAAGAGACCATTATACATTTTATAATTTTTATCATAGAATGTTTATGTGATACATTTGTATGCATCCATTTGGTATATATTTTATATAACATTTCAATATTATATGGGAATGGAGATTTGAGTGTGTGTACATGTACCTTAGGCTAAGGATTCCCATGTGAGTGTTATGCCTGCTCGAAACTATTCATCAACCCCTATGATATTATACGTAGGCTTAGGGAAGTCACACTCAGCTTAACAATTGAATGTTAGGACCTAGTGGATCAGGTCGAGACAAGAAAATCACTTCAATGTTAATTAATAGTAAATATAAACCAATGAAAATGAATTTACTTATTAAATCTATTATAACATAGTAACAATCAAGTTAAAAAACCAAGGATAAAATAATTTTTATTGAATCATTAAAAAGAGGAAATGAGGATTAAATATATAACATTTTGACCATTAGTACAAACACCATATAAAATAAATTAGGTTAAGAATAATAAAGTCATCCTTATTGAAAGAAAAATTGAGATGAAATCCATTACATCACACTTTCCTTTAGTCCAATGATCTATAAAATAATTTATAATGATTTTAAATTCATTTATATTTTATAATATAACCATATTTAAATTTATAATATCATATTGAATCTAATTATTTTATCTTATGAAAAATTCATTAATACAATTTCATTATTTTCATTGTTTCGAGTGGAAACTATGTTTTATCATGAATATTTTTAAAAAGATACTAATCTTTTGCATCATATTTTCACCCTTCATCTCTATAAATATAATTAATTTATACAAATAATATTTATTCACTATATATATTTTTTGAATCATTCTTAAAAATTTAACAGTGAAAATGAATCAAATCACATCATGGGTATGAATGGTTGTATGTTAAAAAAAAGAGATATTATCATTTCATTAATTGGTGAGAGGGTAAGAAAATAAATGATATATTAAAGTTTAAATATTGTAATTATTGTATAAATATCATATATATTCATTGGTACCATCATTAGGACTATCCATGTTTGTCGCAAATGTAAAACAAACTATGTTTGATCATAAGGATGTTGTCCTCCATCGAAATGGGTAATGGTTTTGATTCCCATATAAGGAACCAAGAGATAGATAAAATAATATTCCATATATAAAATAAGACCTCGGTATTTGGAAGATAATTATAATTTTATATTTTAATTATTAATATATATTTGTTGTCTTACTAAGGACCCTAGAATTGGAATTTTGGGAATATTTGTATCTATTAAAAATATATATTTATATTTGGGATATATTTTGGTAGGTTTTGGTAATGATAAATGGTTTATGAGGTGTAAGGAATTGAGGGTAAATTGTTCATTATTAATGATGTGTTGATTAGGGTACAGAAAGTTATTAATTGTTTTAAAATAATTTCAGTTCACATTATTTGTAAAATTTATCCAATATATATAATATTCTTAGGCTATAAAATAATGTTAAAAATAAAACCATAAAATTCGATTTCATAAGGTTTTTAGGTAATTTATACCCTCATATTTATATATTAATCCCCCCGGTAAACCTGTCTTGACCTTAACAATATCATTTTATGTATTATGTTTGTATTATTCATTCTGGAAAAAAATATGTTGAAGATATTACCTGATATTATCTATGACCATTAAAAATATAGACACATATTATAAAATTTAATTCACAATATTAATAGAATTTAATTTAAAAAAATACTCTTTAATAATGCCAAAAACAATTTTTTTATACATGAAATTTTCGTGCATATGGTGATATAATTTAATAAACAAATTGTAGTCATAGTTATATGGAATAAAAATAATATATTTATATTTATAATCAATAAATTTTACCTAAATAATTCTTAATTTAATATTTTTTTATATTATTTAAATAGAACGAAATTATGCATTTAAAATTAGTTTATAAAAAAATAACCAGTTTTTACTAAACATGATATTATCATTATTTCTATAAATATGACATTGAATTCATGAATTGTCATATATATTTATTAAAGAATTATTAAAAATAATGTCAGGTAAAGATAAATACTACATTTTCAATTATTTATAAATAATATTTTAAAGGGAATTTTCAAAAACTCATTCCTTTAAAAATTTAACCAACTCACCTCAAAATAATGATTCATCTGAACAAATTATATTTTTTGAAATAAAATATTAAACTGTGAATTGAATTGTTGGTTTATCAAAATATAATGGTTACTTACTATAATTAATTGTTTTGTATTTCCTTGAATCAATTTTATTTTCAGTCCCTCAGAAACCTTCCCATAATAAAATGGTTTTAGTCAATGTTAGTTTCCATAAGACCTTCATTTACAGTGATACATCCAATGAAAATTAAATTCCTCAAAATGATTATTATCAAATACTTATCATTCCTTATTAAATATATTTTATAATATTAAATCAATACAGACTAATATAATGATGTTAATATAATTAATATAATGTAATGTTCTTATACTTAGTTTATTTTCATTGTTTATTAATCTATAAAATCCATTAAGAAAAACAAAATCATTATTCATAAACACATGTGGACTATCTCCAACATAAGAAACAAAATTTATTTTTCATAAGCACAAAAAATTAACATTTCCTATACTATTTTCTATATTAAATTTTATTTTTATGATATCAATGTGGTTCTCATAATATGAATTGGAGAACCTGATATTTATATAATCAATAAATATTCTCATGAGATTAAATCCATTAAAACACTTTTGATTTGAAGAAAATATTTATTTCAAATTTTAAAATTTTACCATTACACTTATGTATTCAACTAATTATTCTAAAATTCATATAAATCAATCTAATGATTACTAAATAAGATAAATATAAACATTGTATAGTGGTATTATAACAAAACAACCTGAAATATTTTATTAAATCATGGAATGTTCATGTTCTATTACTTAATCATCCACTTGAATAATAATATGTATTTATATCATGAATGAGGCAGGGAACATAATTATTTTTATAATATAATATAAATAGGTAAATAAATTTTTCTATTTTTGAGAAATATGTCAATATGTAATTTATTAATTATGGAATCAACATTTTACCAACAACATTTATATCAATTTTATCTTCATGGATAAAGAGAAAAACAAACATTAAATGATTATTAAACCATATAAATAATTTTAAAACTTCTATAAAAATTAACATTATATTATTAATAATATATATCAATGGTAAGGTAAAACCTTCCCTGACGATATGGACGCCTTTATTATGAGAAATAAATCATTTCAACATGCGTTTTAAGGTATGAGGTTTACTTTTTTCATTTTTTAGAATTGAAATTTGATCCATAGGAATATAATTAGATGAAATTAGATCCTTATCGTATGAACCACTCTTTGAAATACCATTGGTATATGAATTTTCCGCCCTATATACATGAGTGAGAATATAATAAACGGGCAAGGGAAAATATATGCAATTTATCCGCATATTAATAAACATCCAAAGGATATGCGAATATCATGTTTTTATGGCATGATCTCCGAAGGTGGTGTCATATTCCAACAAAATAATTGTCCAATATTCCTTCATTCCATTATCAATGATAATGATAACACCAATAATCTTAGATTCAATGGAAGATGCAACTCCATATGATCCATATAGACATCCTAATATATCTTCATTTCTATCTCTGAATACCTTTCCATAGCTCAATGGACTAGGATATCACCTTGATGATCCATCCGTGTTAATTTTATTCAATCCGATAATGGATATGGATCGAAAACCCACATTGTTAAAAATGGAGTACAAATGTTAGCATTTATTATAATATGCATAATACATGAAATATTATGATTGTAATATGACAATAAAACTTTTAGGAAGTATTAAAACATTTGAGAGAATATATTAGATGATACAAAGAAACAAGAGGAGTGAAAGAAACACCATAATATATCCATTTATTCCACACCGTCCTTATAAATTTTACCAATTGTTTTCCACCAACATGAAATACCAAATTTTTTTTTGAAATAATGATAGGATCAGCCATCATTTAATGAAATGTTGAATTTAGATGAATAAAATAAGATGAATTTAAAATATATTTGTAAAAAAATTACACATGGTCAAAGTTGTAACACAGCCTTAAAAAATATTATCTAAATCCATCATATGTTTATGGCATAGGACACAATCTATTCATAATGAAATATAGTAGGCTATAAAAAATCATCATTTTTGATCATTAGATGAGCCTGCATCCAAACAATACTGAATCAAGAAGGGATAATCACATTCAAATTTATATTCGTTATCCATTGTTTTCACACAGTAGAAACCATGTCATGGTAGTATTATAATTTTGAGGCAAGAACACTAGTAAAACCAAGATCTCATGTGCATAAAAAAATATTTGATGATAACTACTAATTTTGATCTACATACCTAACATGGTCTATAATGGACATCATTTCATTGATTTGTTCATTGATCTATACATCCATACCCACATTTTTTTATTCATGAAATTAGGTAATCTGATGATGGAAGGCCCTTCCAATTAGTTAACAATAAAATTTGATCAAAGTACCGAGAGACTAGCCATCATTATTGAAATGTATTTATGGAAAAAATGAACATGGGGGAAGGCCAGATTGATGTGTCAAAATGATTTAAATTTCCAGATTTGATCTTTCTCAGGAACCATATACAAAAAAATAAAATTTATTAGGAATTTATATTAACAAGAATCAATAAAAATTTAGAATCCATGGACTGATTAATGATATAATATTCTTGATTAACAAACCCACCTACCTCCAATGTAATTCTATAGGTATTCTATGGAATAGTGGTCATTAACTTTTCTATGATGATGCCACTACAAATGAAATTTTTGATAGAAATATTAATACACATGATAAAATATGGAGACCATTCATACACCATAAAGTAATAGAAAATATTGAAATTATTAAATATTTAACAAAAAACATGACCTTACATGAAGAGATAGTATTAATTTCTATGAGGAAATATACCATATGATATGACTGGTAATGCCAACAAGATGGCAATATTTTGGTCATCCAGAAATAAATGAAATATTTATGTAGATTAAAGTATATATTTCCAAACTAATACCCAAGTCTCTAATAATATAAAATTTAATGATAGATATAAAATTCCTAAAAAATATTTGTTTCGGCTGACTTATTGACCTGAAAACTACTCATTTTTTAAGAGAGATTTTTTAATATTTATAATGATTATTTTACCTATTTGGATAAAATGAATAATATCCTCATAATAATAATGAACACCAACCTACTGAGATAATCCCCATATATATATAAAATAATATTAAATAGAGGTTCATCCAACATTACACCTCTATAACAATTAAAGTACCCATGTAGGGATCCATAGATAATAAAAAAAGATATGAGTATAGCCCAATATGATTTTAATATAAGTAATGAATCATAAATGAAGAAATAATATAGAAAAAATCATTCAAATAAAATTACAATACTTCATATAAAAATCTTGTTAGATGTCATTTTTGAGAGAAATGTTTCTTCATATTGTGGGGACTTTAATAAGATTGTTAAATTTTTAGGTAACGATAAAGAAATTCTAAATGGATCTCTATTTAATTAAATATAATTGTTGGGATGAAAAACTATTACTCGAAATGGTATCCAACATGTTTTCTAGGATCAGGATGATGATCTTGAAATTGGTATTGACTGATGAAACAAGACCAAACAAATGGATACCACTAAAATTATCCTACATTTAAATTATGGAACAAAACTGATCATTCGACCATTAAAAAAGGCAAAAAAAAACATTAATGAAATGGAGACTGAGACTGCATACAGTTTCTTGAGTGATCACCCTATATGTTTGAATTAATAAGATGATAAATCGAAATAGTCCAGTAGAACTATCTAGAATGAGAATAAAGATATCTCAATTGGTCAATGGTTCAAATGGAATATAATCAGGCATTTATTTTTTATATTGGTTAAATAGAAATAGAATAATAACATCCATATGGTCATTAATAGTGTATGACCCAATAATAATATCCATGTAATAGTAAATAACATGCTTTGACTGGTCATGTCTCTTGTTCATAGTGTGATACCCACTTATGAGTAAATATAAGGGATGGTATATGTTTCTATCTATTATAATAGAACATAAAAACATAGTTTTTCCATCCACATCATTAAACAAATTATCCTTTAATGTGTCTCTTTTCATGGAATCCTTCAAATTAAATATAATATTGTCCATTAAAGTAAACCCAAATCCACTTCAAATTCCATAAAAAAGACACTGCATGTGCATTTCCCCTGAATGTGATGAATAGAGACCATAAGAGTGTATATTTACTAATAAATATGGTTGAATCTATCCATGTTCCACTTAATTGGATTTTATTTCAGACCTTTTAATTTTCAGATTGAAGAAAAAGAATTATTCTTATAATACATTGATCCCCAAACATCACGGAAAAGATTCCCACATTCCAGACGAGTCATCCTATATTATTAATCCTAAAAGGAAAATATTATTTAAATTCCATTCTAAAAATATCAACCATGATTGGATTAAGTTATAGGAAACTCCAATATTTGGTCATGTTGGATATATATTCCTAGTTATTTAAGAAATAATTAACAAAGGCCCCATCATGCTATCTTGACACCAAACCTCATTGGTGTATGCTTATAAAAAGTGAATTTGGAACCTAATAGATTGACTGTAATAAAATCTTTCATTTCTACAAAGTCTCTAATTTCCTTGGAATTATTGCAGTTAGTAACTAAATCCATTTTTCAGCTAAAATGAAAATCTAGACAAAGTCACAAAGAACAATGCATGGACCATCAATGATAATCATGATGGAGTAAATATACATCCAAGGATTCCTATGATCATGATGACTTTTGTGATAAAAGATTAAGGAAATGATTTATCAAATTCACATAAAATTATATCCACAATTGGCTTGTTAATTACTTGAACAAATAATGGAATGATCAATAAAAGAACAATGTTTCATATTCCTTAAATATTTATCCTCTATAAAACTATAATTAGATCCTTGATTTTTATAAACATAGTTTTCATAACATAAAATGTATCTTAATGTGATTCATAGGGGATCGAGGGGTGTCATTATTTTCTATCCACTTTGTATTCTAGAAGAGAATCAAAATTTGGTTATTGATCTAGGTTTATTTACACCATTATTATTCTATGGTACATTTTTTAATTGTTTTAATAGTAATTACTATAATATTTTGGGAGTAATAGAGGCTTGATGTGGACTACTAATTTTAGGGACATCATTCCCCTTAATTTTAGGTCTGTTTTGATGTGCCTCCATGTTCGGAGTCCTTTGAGAATCTGCAAGGAAAACTTATATGATAGTATCCAAAGGGGAACTATTAAGAGGTTCAATAATCTCACTTTATAATCACTTATGATGTGATTTAGTGTCATCAATACTGTATTCATGGTAATCACATTCAGCTACAATACCTTTAAGACTCAATGAATCCATATTCATAGTTTCAGGGTGAAATCTATAAATAGACACATAGTTGGAAGAAGCTATTGGTTCCAACCCATTATAAGGATTAATAATGTTATCATTCATGATATGATATTAAGGAGTGGAATAATACTTCTTTAAATTCAATGATGAATAAAAGAATAAATACTCCCATTTATTATTAACTATGGTGTTAGAGAAGAAATTATTATATCCCTATTCTAATGTGTAATACGAGTGTGATCCCATGATGCATGTTTTTTAGTAGAAGGAAGTCCCAACTAAATAGAATCATTAATCAACGAAGGGATCATAACAGTGAAGTCTGAATTAACTATAATGATAGCATAGTCACATGGAACTAGAAGAACCAACTCCTATTATAACAGAACAACCAATACACTAACATCATATGCAATATCACTAACCAAATCATACTATTTTTTATCAAGATGAATCCTATAATGTATTTCATTAATGCATTGTGATATTTCCAAAGTCAAAACGTGCCTATATGATAAATAACTTCCATAAAACATTCCATAAACTAGTATCATGGGTGAAAAAAGAACATAGAAATTCGTTTCCTCATTTATATAAATCAATCTCCAAAGACATGTTCAATATTCTCATCTGTAGGGAAGGTTCAACATGTTGGTTTTCCACCATTTCCCTTAACAATAACCCCTATTAAAGGAAAACACATTTTTTTGTGGTTCCTACTAACTTCCTTCAAATTATTGGGATTAGGTACATCCCTAAACATCCTATGAAACACTATATTGGTTTGGATAAAATTCCCCAATCTCTTAAAAAGCCACATAACAGAGGAATGAAATGATACTAAATATCAAATTCAATTGTATCATCATGGGAAAATTAGATAATGGAGTCTATAAACATATTGGGGAAATTTACATAGATCATAATTTTCGAACAAAGGATGTTCTTTTCTCGAAAGGTTGTTTTCCAAAATCAAGTCTTCATAAATATGGTAAAAGAGTGGGTTTTGTGATGAATATTATTTTAAAAGGTTATGTTTCATGATTATGTGATGGGTTGATAGTGTTCTACATGAATATGATAATTTGAGCATCATGAATGTGTGATGAGATGATCAAATTCCCTAAGACTATGAAAAACATCACTTTATCATTGAAAATGGAGGAGCTTCGAAATGATGTTTTTTAAGGTTTATGAAAAATGTGTTGGAGTCAAGGGAGCTTCAAAAATTAGCAAGACTATATATATTATTATACCCTCACTTCATTACAGACGTTGATAATCATATAAAATCCATAATTTCTCTATTTTAGAAATTGTTGGGATGTATCACTAATTTCGATTTCATTGTGAGTTTTAGAATCCCGAAAATACTATTTATGTATTGAATAATTACAACTATTTTATGTAATGGGTGCTTTGTGAGGACTATGAATTCTGTGATGAGTCGGTGAGTTTCAAGAAGGTATTTTGTTTCATAATGGTTGTCGTATTCATGAAGTTGTATAGAATTATGAAGAAGATATGCAAAAATTAGCTATAACCATTCAATTTTAGTGAAATATGGTTTCAAAGTGTATCAACTCACTGATATGGTGAAATAATAGTCTCATTTTGGTATATTACAATGGCTTAAATTCCAATCTACCGATGTGATCACCATGTCGTTAAAATGAGAAAAAATTCATCGAAAGCAATATTTTAGGGGGAGTCGACTGAAGTGTTCCAAGGGAGGCAATGTTTTATCTCGAAAATCATATAATGTAGTTTTTTTAATAGAGTTATTATGTAAAAAAATTTATATTACGAGACTAAATAATATTATTGGACTTTTTTATGACTGATACATTGTCGTCGAATGCTCCATGGACTATACCTTAATGGTGAACTAAGTCATATTGTTGTTTTTTCTCTCTATATGTAATTATTTAAATATTTCTTTTTACTATTTATATAGTTTTAAAAGATTCTTAACAACATTGGAGAATGATCCATTAATTTGAATGAAATATTTGACACCATGAATCAACCATAACCCTATCAGGGTATTCCAGGATTCTAGATATGGTATCAGATTCTATAGATTGTTTGAGTTAAATATTTTCTCGGGTATTTCTTATAGAATTTACTAAATCTTATTAGAGGACCACACATTGATCAATATAACATCTAGATATGGTTGAAAATAATGAGATATCATCTATTATTCCTTAGAATTGATGTTATGTTTTCCACTACCTTGGGGATTTGTGTCACTATTACAACAGGATTGTATATGACTAATAAAGACAAAAACATTCATGTTGTATATGTCAACGAACATAATTATCTTAATTAAACTCTATCTGATCAAATTAATATGAAGGGGGTGAGTTTAACTTTATCGAAGTATGTGTGGAATAAATGTAAAAAATATATTATGGTGAAAAAGTAGTGATGGAGAAAAAAATACATATTTTAACAATAGATTCGACTTTCGAAAAATTTATCCTGAAACAAATGAATATACTTATTTTTAAATAGATTAATATTGTTATTGGTGGAATTAGGGGACTTAGTCATGAAAAAAAATACATTAATGTTGTGTAGAAAATATTTAGATGGATTCCATCGATCCACAATCTAAATGTTTCAACCATTGAGGTACGGGATATATATATAAATTCATTTGATGATCTTATGAATTTTTTTGTGGAATATAAAATGATAGTCAACCCAGAAGATAACATAACTTTTATAATCAAGGAAAATGGATTTCAAATACGAGGATATTCTAGAGATTTCATGATATAGTGTTGGTAATGATAATAAATTTTTTGAACTTCTATAACTTTTCCCAAAGAAAATAAATTGTGGAAAAGGAAAATATAATGGGTAGATTTTTATTCCATGTTTTAAAACTAGTAGAGTTAGGATCATTGACTATAGATTCCCAATGATGTTCAATGATGACGAAATTGAATATAAAAACTTGTAGAAATCTTATTAATGTTTTACCCAAAAGGGAGACATAAAATCATGATGTAAATTATAGATAGATTGTTTCTCTTGTAAAGAAGAATAAGATGATAGTTACTTTTATAAGGATTAAGAATAAGGGTTTAAATTGGGAACAAAATATTCAATTATGGAAACTATTTAAAAGTTATAACATATAAAAGAAAGTGAAAAAGATATTTTTTTAATGGGAGATGTTGATTTTATGATCTAGAGTGAGGATATATCTTTATATTATTTAAAATCCATGAAAGAGGATAAAAACATTGAGAGGTGTTATGAAAGAGGTATTAGAGTATATTGATAGTCGTGAAGCTAACATTGATAAATTTGAAGATAGAGAAAATGAAAATTCAACAACAATTGAATGCTCAAATGAAATTGATGATAATATTCTAAATATTGATGTGAAAGAAAATTTTCATTAATGAAATTTCATCAAAATTGGAGGATAAATATAATATATTAGTGATGATTTAAGGATAATTTGTTACTCTGATGAGTAAAATAAAAACAGAATCAGATTCAAGTTAACCAAAGAAGAATTTTCATTTTGGAATCTTATTAAATGGTCAGTGGTTAGAAAGATCTGAACATGGTTTTGAATAAGTAGAGAATGACTGGAATGATCAAATATCAGCATACACGGGATAAAGTGGACATGTATGTGATTATGAATCTTCAATGGATGAAAAAATATGATCTAAGATAATGGGATGAATAAATTAATACATTTCATAATTTTACATGATTTCCAGAAATAAAATAACCAAATCATATAAAATTGAGATTTGAGAATATTATCAAATATCAAGAAATGATATCTTTTGAAACACGTTTTCAAAATAAGGGGACATGAGAAAGAAATGAAGTGATATGTCATTTCCTCTTATGAAATTCTAATTTTGTGGATATTTATTCCATACAATGACAGAATGTGAAAAAGAATGATGAAATATAAATGGGGGAACTTATAGAAACTAAATGAAAAATAATGAGACCACATCTTTAATAATATAGATGTATAGTTTCTAAAGATATTTCTTTTATTTTCAATCATTTCCTATATGGCTATACATTTCATGAATACAAATTATGGTAAGACTACCAATAGAACTCAGAAACAAGTCAATACCTAGAAACCAATAATAATAGCTCTTGAAAAGATAAATTCAAAATTTTAATAACAATATTAGTATAATGAACCTCTATATTTGGAAAGATAGTAGATAGGGATTCCTTTTATGCACTCAATAAAGTGAAACATAGATGGAATAAAAATATATTTATAAATCCATCCTTGCAAAAATTTCTATCAATGCTACACTGAAGTGTAGTAACTATAGTTTTGATAGAGGATTCTTATCACATGTAACATTAAACATGGATTTATTGAAGAATGCTAATAAAAAAGTTTATGGATAAGTGAGTTTTATAAATTATGGTGCATTAATAATCAAATCCAATGAACATGAAAAAATGAAAAATAAATAGCTTAGAAAAATTGAGGTTTTCTATTTGTACATTTTGTATCATATTATCTATAGGGTTAATCAACACTATGATTTGGGAGTTATTGTGACATTCCATCAAATTGGGTGAACAATAAAATGAAATATCAGAAACTTGGTAATAAATGGATACAAAATAGATGATGACTTGTACTAGGTCGATAGTATATAAATCATATATTACATCAATATTAAGGAAAAAACCATCTTATGGAACTGAATTTTGGGGCACATTGATCCGAAATGCATAGAAAAGATATCAAATATTAAGATAATAATGGATATCCTCAATCTAAAATGTGAATAAAATAAGACTGGAGATTTAATTATTTAGGGAATGCTGTTATGTAATTCATATCGGCTAAAGAAAAAAAAACAAATCAAATCTTCTTGATCTTTTCAACATTGATATATGTGGTCAAATAAATGTGTTAGGAACACAAGTAGTGATATACATTATTATTTTTATTGATTATTATATTAAATTGACTAGTGATATGGTTATACATTTAATTAAACAATAAATTGGTTCCATGTAATGTTATCATTGAGTTATTGAGAAAGACATAATCCACATATCCATTATTCTATGATATGATAATAGAGGAAAATAAACATCCATTGAATTGAAAAATTTCCTGTAAATACATGTTAAAAAGAATGAGGTGTATATTGTTATAACCCCACAATAAAAAGATGTTTTGAATACATAAATTGTAAGGTGAACAATAGATCCAGAATAATGTTGATTGATAGTTGTATGAATTTTAATTTAGGAATGATGTGGTTCAATCATCGGTGTACACATAAAATTGAAAAGGGTGATATTCAGAAGAAACTAAGACACCATATGAGTTATGGTATATTAAAAACCCATATTTAATGTATTTTTGTTTTCTTGGAGTATATGATTCATTCGAAACAAAGAGGGATCCCAAGGTAAGTAAGGTGATGCTACTGATGAGGGGTTATTGAATGGGTATTAAATGAAGAGAAATGCTTACATATGTTAATATAATCATCTTAGGCGATCTTTGGAAAGTTGTGATGAAAAAAATTGAATAAAATTCCAAATATAACTATAAGATATCGTATGCTGATATGATAGAATATGAAGAAGATTTTTAAAATAGAATATATTCAAATTATGAAGTTGATGATGGAGTGGAAAATATTCATTGGTCATAAAAAATGTTGATATAAATGAATAATTAGAATATTAATCCATGGGTGAGGAAACAACATCAGAATGTCACAAGAGAAATATATGTGTAGAAATTGATCAATCAAATTTCATTGAGGATTGGATAATAGCCCCATAAATAGAAGGAATGATGAGTGAT
The DNA here is from genome assembly GCA_963277665.1 of Viscum album. Classification (NCBI taxonomy): domain Eukaryota; kingdom Viridiplantae; phylum Streptophyta; class Magnoliopsida; order Santalales; family Viscaceae; genus Viscum; species Viscum album. The sequence continues at coordinate 295,066,639 of OY728165.1, forward strand.
GCACATTATATATTTCATTCTATTTTGTAATGAAGAACCTTTGAATATGAAATGAAATATTAAAAATTTAATAATGTAATGAAAAAAGTACATGATCTGAATGAAAAGAACTGAACATGGGATCCTTTTAAGAGACTAAAAAAATCACAATGATATTGGAAAAATATGGATATTTATAAAAATTTCTATTAGAACTATAATTTAATTAGAAATACAGTGTGATTAGTGTGTAAAGGATATGCATGGATTTAGGATTCTGATGTCAATGAAACAATTTTTCCAGTTTATATGCTGAAGTCAATCATGATTTTTCATGATATGGAAATTAAAATAGGATACAATTTTTATCATATTGATGTCAAAATAGATTTCTTGAATGGAGTTCAAAGAATAAAAATACTAAAATGTTGAATTGAGAGGTTTTCAGATTGGAAATTATGAATCAAAGGTGTTTAGAATAAATAATTCTGTTTATAGTCTAAAATATTCACCACATGAATGTTATTTACAGCTATATGACTATAAGAATAATCTTCAATTAAGAATATGTGATGTCAATAAAAATATGTATGTGAAGAACTTAACCAGAGATCGATTTATAGTGCTGGTGTGCGTAGATTATTTCCCTAAAATGGTTTAAATAACTTATGAATATCTGATCATCCTAATTTTCAAAGAGAATTTTATAAAAAACTATGGATTATTCCAAGAAATATCATGAAACTAATGAAAAGAATTCCATGTTTTATCTATTTGTTTTGGCTCTTTATCATACTCCTAATCCAAAATATCTCAATATTTATTATACTAAACATTCTCTCAATGACGATTCTTCAAAACATTATATTTCTCATTATTATAATGTTCTTCATCAACATATTTAGCATAACTTATAGAAACAAGATTCCCATTTTCTTTATAAAATATATATGATTATTTACCCTTTATTATTTTAACCTTTTTATTTACCAGTTTTTTACACATTGAGTTCTATAGGAAGACTAAAATATTACTATTATCTTTAGACATGTTACTGATTTATCTTTTTATAATAAATAGTGGTTTTTAGTCACCCAATTCTTAGAACCTGTGTTGTATGATCTATCTTCCTTTTTAGACGATGATCCATTAATCTGGAAAACAAATCATGGATATAATCTCTTTTTTTTCATTCTATGAATAATTTTCATGATAATTGGGAATTCTTACAAAAAATTATTAATAATGCACAATGTACAACTATTTAATATTCCACATTCTTCCATTTCATCTACAAGAGTTAAAATGGTGTGTTAGTAAATCTGTAATGTCATGATCTTTTCCTTTGATATATTCAATATTAATGGTATTTTATTTTAATTCAGTACTTCTACATAGTAATCATGCATGGATAAAAACATTAATTTTACATTAATGAAATTATTTATATAAGAAATATTTTTTCATATATAAAAGGGGTTTCCCAAAAATAATATTATTGCAAATTTCCTTAAGTATTGCATGCAATTATCATTATGGGATAAGATAATTGGTTTCATCCCAATTAAATCATCCACCGAATTATTTACTAATACATTCATCATGGATTCTCTTTATCTAGATTATAAATCCCCATGATGGGTCAGATGAATCTTTTTCTAATAAAAGTTGATATACACATCGATCTGGATAATCCAATTATTATAGGTTTTTAATTTCTTTAATTAAAATTCTGATTAAATAAGAATATTTTTCTATCAAAATATAGGGAACCATTATGGAAAAATTTCTCTAAATTATAACTAATATTTTTTCAAAATATCTAGGGTATTATTTTAAATAAATTAATATATCATGAAGCACATGTATCGGCTTATGATAAATAAGATCATTAGGGAATGTTTCTTTCAAATCTAAAATATATAGGCGAGGATTCTCTCAAAATCTTGTGATTTTCTTTACCATGAATATTATATTTTGTTGCATTCAAATGATCATTCATTTTGAATGTATCATCACTTATTTTTTGAACACTACATCAACCTTCTTTTATTTTTTATTATGATCTTTTTTATGTTTTTTAAAAAATACAATCACATCATCAATATAGACTAGAAACAATTATGATAATACCCATAATTCATTTATCATTCTCCTTTGGAGTATTTATGGGGAATACATGAGTCCAAATGTAATAAATAACCATTATAAAAAAAACCACTACAATTTTAAATGATGTTAACTTTATACCCTATACTTTTATATTTATCTCTAAATATCCCAATTTGAGATAAAACATATGATATACCATGGGACTATAATTACTATTCCATCTACCAAAATCCTCCTAATAAGATTATTGTATCTACAATAATTTTTTGAAAAATATGATCATGATAACCAATAATCATTCTGGTTTTACCAAACTATTTCTTAGTAAGATTAATCACCAAATATGGTTCAAATCATTGATGAAAATGACTCTATCTAATTAATCCAAGAATAATTATTTCCAGAATATGTTTCTCAAACACCAGAACCATTTCATCTGGATATGAAATTCCTTTAATTCTAATCACTTTACTCAGATCATTAAGGTGGATTTACAACACATCAATATCCTTATTCTACAATATATAAGTTTTTTTTGTGAAATTATTTCATAAATAATCTTTAATATTAGCCAATTATCTTATTAATAAATCCTCACAAATTTCAATAGAAAAAGTTTTTTCCAATACATAACCTTTTTTTTGATATTCTCTATCATCATTAGCAGATTTTTCTAATAAGATCCAAGATATTCATGATGTATGTTTTTTTTAAGTTTATGTTTGGGCATGGTTTGCACATTTTCAGCGCAAACTGTGTGGGAATCCAAAGTAACAGTGCATCCATGGATAGAGGCTTATGCACGCTATGCACATGGTTATGAAAACCATGTGGAATTATAAGGAAATCATGAAAAGGGGTGTTTTTTTGACAGTGGATCACACACATTTTTTGAATGGTTGGGAAAATCGTGTGGGAACACCGTGAAACCCACCATTTTTGTGAAATTTACAAAAAATCCATCCCATTATTTTAAATCCCAACTTGGGATTCTTATATATTCCACCCCCTACAACCCCTAGTGACTATATTTGATAAACAGAGATTTCCAATGATGGTTCTCCTTAGATTTTTGGCTGTTTGGATCATCATTGGTTGCAGATTAATTCCCCAAGTAAGTCTATTGCACCCTTGGATTCTCTTTTTTAGATTCGGGTATGTAGTTTCTTCCAACTTATTCTAAAGTCTTAAAACCCTAATTTTTCCATTGAATCATTGGTAGGTGATTCATAGGGGTTTTTTAATCTTTATCCAAGGCCATTATTAAGAGTGTTTTCAGCATCAAATTAAAGTTAGGTGGTCTATAAGTATTATCCCATATTTCTATTTCATATTTCATTAAATAATATTATGTTCTTTTTTCCTAATAGTTTATTTTTTTTGGTTGGATTATTTTATAAAAATGGGTGACTATGTGGCCAATTGAAACCCTCATGATCCGATTGGGTTGGGTAGATTTTTAATTGACCATTGTAGGAGAACCCATGGTGTGAGATGGCATTTCCGGACCTAGAAAGTTGTAGGGTTAAATAAATGGTTCTAGAGAGAAAATGTGAATACCATGTAGAGAATGTCTAGATTGTTAACTTAGATGTAAATGGAATGTTGATGTTTGTGCATATATTTTTAAGTTATTTCATAAAGGGATGTTTGGAATGAATTGATTGAGGGTTAATTTTTTCAAATGGTATTGTGTCCAACAGTATATTAATTTTGTTAAAACACCAGTGAAGACTATTACATATGAAATGTAGAACATGTTAAATTGGAAATGGATTGTGAATTAAAAACATGTAAATGGTTATATAAGAGAAGTGATGAATGGAGATTATTTTATACATCTGATATAATGAGGATTACCTAATGGATTTAATTTTTTATTGTGATTGTGCAATGTAGTATAAGAGTCGAACCTGAAATTCATAAGGGGTAAATGCATGTGAAATGGTGAATGTGCTATGTGGGTTATTACATGTTAATTGATGAGTGTTTTCTTTGTATGGTGGTTTTGAACACAGTTAATGTGTCAGGGTATGAAAGTGGTAATATGCATAAATGTATATGACTAGTAATTGGTAAATGTTTTAATATGTTTTGGAATAGAATTAATTCCCCTTTTATTTTTTATGAATTTTGATCTCAAATTACATTGATAATTCTTGTTTTGTTATGGTACTGTTGTAATGAATGTTAAATAATCATGTACACAAGGCTTGGTAGGGTGGGGTATTGACATGAGGTTATATGACCATGGGTCGAGTTAGACTGAGTCTTTAAAATCCACCCCATAAATGCATGGGTTAGGGAAGGGGACTAAGGCTCTATTTCCCTTATGGTTTCATTCAACACAGAATGATGCTTCGAGATGAGGATAATGTGTTGATATGATATTTGTATCCCTATTTAGAGATATACATGACTTATTTCCCCCATTCATAATGATTGATTACCTTATATCCATGTGTTGATGGTGTATATGCCTTACCAAAGGCACATTTTTTTATATGGTTTATGTAGAGAAAATTGAATAAGAAATAGAATTGGGATAAATGCTAGTCATGAATTAAATGATCCTTCTAAACCAATGGAACCTGAAATGTCCCTTGATTACATACCATTTTTTATACTTTCATTTACCATTTATTATAATGGATATGTTATAGACACCTTTGGTGGTAGCCTACTATGTTTTCTACTCACACCCTACCTAGGTCGTCGTTGGATCCCGGAGAAGATTTCATTGATGCAGGTCCAGAAAAGGGTAAAGGGGCTAACCTAGAATGATGAGATGCTCTTGGGATGTACATAGACAAGGATCTAGAATTAATTTCATGACCTATATGTGATTTGTCCATTTTTCTTTTTTTTATTTTTTTAAATTCACTACTATTATGTTATGACATTGTTAATGTTGAGTTATGGTTTATACCCAGTTGGGAGACGTTTTTCTTGTATGTTTTTTGGTTGATTATATATTTCAACTATTTATATTGTGTCTTGTTGTGGATTACTCTGGTAAAGAGGGTATTTTCTACCGATATGACTCATTATACCCTTACTTCTAGTCATAAATATCTAGAAAATAGGGATGCTCACATTAGGTCTAGTGATGACTCGGCTCGGGGTACCCGTTTAGTGGCATCCATGTCAAATATGTAACAAAGTTGTATGAGAGTAGTTATTTTCTGTCTCTTAAAGTTTTGGGGTTGGTAGACATGATATTATGATGTTTCATGTCGTGGTAACGATATCATGCTAGGGTGTAGATGAACCATGAATGAGGGAAAATCCATTTCACCCTAGGTCGGAATTATTTTTCTTATTGTGTGTTGTTAGAGTTGAATGATATTTCTCCATTGGGTGATACACATGTTGTGTGATTTTACCTATTTATGATATTTTTCTCATTTTCAGAATGGCACGAGGCTATGCATTCATGAATCATTTTAGGCACCTAAGTATATAGGTTTCATGCATCAATATAGGCACACAAATGGGATGGGTGTGCAGGGAAAAGAGAGTAGAATATAATTAAAATCCTTGATAGATCTGAAGAAAATAATCCCTAATAATGTTAATGTATGTTGATGAATGAAAATAATGAAAATGAATAGTTATGGAATATCACATAAATTTAATGTTTTTAATGGGATAACATTTTGGGTTTTCATAAATTGTAAAGGATGAATTGTTGTCTAAAAGATAAAAATTTCATAATGACAGAAATTTTTTTATTGTTTTTTTTTTCATTATCAATTACGTAGTCAAATTAAAATGATGATTGTAGAATGTTGTGAAATAGGAAATTTGACTATGAGTAAGGAATCGTGTTGTAAAAAAAGAATTGATTTGATGAGGTGTTGATGAAAGACTTGTCATTATGTAAATTTTTATCCCACATTGATCATGACCTGTGGTTGGTATGAGAGAGGGTAGTGTTCAATGTGTGATGATGATTGTTGGGATAGTGTATGAATAATTGTTTGTTTAGTTTTTATATAAAAAGATCTATTCCATATGTGGATAAACATTGTCGATCATCCTTAGAAGCATTGGGTGAACGATAAGTTTAAAATGACAATGATTGAGTTCAATGGTGGGTATCCATTGTGTTGTCAGTTTGACCTTTTTACGTGTGGGTTAGGTAGTGAGAGTGCCTTAGATTGAGACATTGTATTTTAATTTTGGGGCATTTCCAATTATGATATGTCATAGTTGGTTTGTTTAGGGATCCCATGGTTTGGTTTTGGACATTTGGTTGTGAGGCGTAGTTCGGAAATGCGAGTGTGGAAACTCTCATTGTTAGGGGTCGTACGGAGATCATGCTCGACCCTAAGGATTGTACAAGAGTCTTATAAATCATGTGAGTAGAGAACTTACAAGTTGTGTTATGAATCCCAAAGATTATTTTTTGATCATACATTTAAAGAATGTGTATGCCTTTGTAACGAAACCTGGAGTAAATGGTTGTTTAGTGCACTAGACATGGTGTGCATTGTACATGGGGTGAGAGTTCCATGCAGAAGAATTTCATGTCATGTGTCAGGAAATGTATGGTTTGGGGGGTGGTTCATTGGATTTTATTTCTTGTGACTATAGTCTAGGGAGTTGGTATAATTCAACCTTCATGGTGACATGTGATACATGGATTAATGGGTTCCAAGTTCTTTTGGGTGTGCTTTACACATGTATATGTTTTTGACGTTGATATTGGAACTCATAGTGTTGTATATTGTGGGTTTGACCAAGAGGGATCAATGGAAGGGTTGATGGTTGGTAGTTCTACTCCAGTTGTGGTTACACGACGTTAGTTTCAGAAAATCAATGACGAACTCGTGGGTGGTTATCCCAGAAGTTCATGTACCATGGAATATAAAGCATGGGATATTAATCAAAGGAGCTGTCAAGTCATGTTAAGTACCACTGGGTTTTAGTAAATGGTTTAATTGTGCCTGGATCCTTAATAAGGGAACTATAATATTTGTGATAATAGGTAAGTCTTTTTTCAAAGGGTTGTATTATATGGATGCCTAACTTACTAGTTGGATGATGATTACTGGAGGACTCAACAATTTTTTCGACCAAAAGTGACAAGGGTGATAGATGTGTGGTTATATCCTTTGGTTCGATGGTGAAACTCAAGGAAATGGTGTTCACATGCATGAAATTGATTGTATTAATGGTCTTGTTTGTTGGGTGGGTTGAAGAGGCCTAATAAGGGCTGATGTGTTTGGCTAACCATGATACACAGTTAGGTAAATTAGAGGATGACGTCCTACAAATAGATAATGATTGATTTTTGAGAGACTATTTGGTTGATTGGTGTGGTAGACCATTGTGTTTTGGTTGTTAGATATCAGGGACTCATCAGAAAAACACAAGAGGTGCAGTGAAAGGAGTTCCACCTAAAATGTTGGTTCACATATGCTTTGTGATTTGGTCATGGATCATTGGTGATACTTTTTTGGAAATCACACCTGAGAAGTGGTGATTTATTTTTCATGAGATACATTCAGTAAGGCAGCATATGATCCGTGAAAGGTCATGTTCTCCCATAGTTCAACATTAGAAATGGATATGTTGGTGGTGGTGTTTTTTTGACAAATTCATAGCATACCTTAGCTAGTGAAAATCATGCCCAATATTTTGAAATAACCCCATGTACATTGAGAAGGTCTATATTTTCACTAGTAGAAATTAAGGAGTTTGGTTGAATAAGCGACTTCATGGAGTTTATGAACATGGAAACAATATTTGTGGATCTTGATGATGGGAGGTACAACCTATTTGTCTTTGGGTGAGGTCCTTAGGATGGACCAAATTCCGACAAATGTCATGGGTTCCATTCATGGATTCCTAGAAAAGGAACTGGGCGATGTTCAATTTATTGTTTTTGGAAAAAGATAGATGGTCAAGTATATATTATGGTGTTTGGTTTGTGATCGAGTTCAAGACACGGTGGTTGGAATCCTTCATGGTGATCAATGGTAATGACACTCATAAGGTGGGGAATGATAAGACAGTCCTAGATGAGTAAATGATATCATCGGGTTGATATAATGGCACCAGAGTGCCAATGAGGAACATGTGAGGTGCATTTTATGTTCCATAGGGTGGCAATGTGGATCAAGGATATAGTGAATGTTGATCAATGTTATGGCTTCAAGTATAGAGTGGTTCAATATGAATATTGTGATATCTGTGATGATGTTTTAGAATGGTGTGGTAGGATATGACAATAGCTTAAGGTAAGGTAGGTTGGGTTCTATAACTCCAATTAATACTGAGGTTAGACTAGAGTATTTTCTCCACGGGTGGCTCCAGATCATATTTATGTTCATAGAACATTGTTCATGTGATGTGGTGGCATGCCAATGGTGATTCCAGATTATATTCTAGAGGGTCGTAATGTTGTGATGAGGAGATTCTATAGGAATTTAGGAAACAACCTCAGAGGGTTCGTGGAATGAAAATGATTGGACATAAGTTATTAATATCATTGGGATGGCGAGAAAGGTTTATTAAACCATTAGTGGAAGGTGGGTGTTCTAGGACAAACATGTCAGGTGTTCTCCTACTAGAGATGGTAAACATGAAAAGAGATGGTGAGAGTTACCCGCCTCTGGGTTCATTTTTTGGTAGCCAGTGACTTTTTGTAAATGAAATTGTACCTGAGGGAGATCGTGTTGATCTTAGTCCTTGAATGGGTACTATAGGAATGTCCACCCCTAGTTTTTACGGTCCGAACAAATTCCAATTCAGGGTAATGCCCATATGGATGTTTGGGCATGGTGTGTTAGAACATGTCAGGTGATTTCAACGTTGATTTGAGTTTTGGGACATCATTCCTCAATAGTGGTGAATCAACATATGTTTGGAAGTGTGGTTGAAAGGACCATGAATTATCCTTTTAGATATATTTTGTATGGTCATCGTTAGAGTTGGGGAAAATGGAGGAAAATGACGCCTAGTGATTTGGTTCTTGAGTTTTGTAGAGGATTGAACCAACGTGGTGTCGATTGTTTACTCCATAATGATGTGGCACTATATGAAATGTTTCCAGGTGTAGTGGTTTAGTAACTATTTTCTACATTTTCTTTGTTAAGTTCTAGTTGTTTGGTATGGTGGATGTTGTTACATCCTTGAAGAGTTCTTGGTTCCTGTTATGGTCGTGGTGAAGAAGTCTTATGGGGGAAGTCCATGCCATTGATCTATGTTGGGTTGGAATTGTGATGTGTAACCAGAAACATATTTGATTGGAAAGGATAAGCAAGCCTAGTAGAATTACCTCTAATTATGAAAGTGTAATGGTTCTTGGAAGAGCGGCTCGAGGACGAGCCATTATATAGATAGAGGAGGTTGTAAGATCCCAGTTTTTCTTAAGAAATGATTTCATTTATTTTTTGGTTTGGATCATATTTTGGTACAAATAAGTATTTCCCCATATTTATGTGATGAAAAGAAGGTTTTTTGGTGATTCAATATGTGAACAAGAATGAAAAATTGAGTTCCTGTGCATGTTGAAAAGTTTGCGCTTGGTTATTGAAAATAGTGTGGGAATCCCCCATAACCATGAAGCCATGGACAAATACGTACACATGGTTGGTGCTAGGATATGAAAACCATGAGGAATCCCTATAAAAATATATGAATGGTTCTTTTTCAATTAGTTCTTAACACATGTTTTACCCATGTAACGGAAAAGTGTGATTTTAAACCGTGATGCCAAAGATTTTTTAGAAAATTAAAAAAATGCTATCCCAGGATTTTAAACCCCAACCTGGGAATCTCTCCATTCCACGCCGGGAAATAGTAGTGATGATCTTGGACAAAATAGTATTCCCATGGGTGGTTTTCCATTTATTCTTGGTCTTTTCGATCGTAATTGATTGTGGATCAAAGCCCCAGTTATGTCAGACAATCCTCTTGCCTCTCTTTTTAGAATTAGGGTTTGTATTTTCGTCCATCTCCTTATGAAGACCTAAAACCCTCATTTTTATAGTGAAACCAATGTTGGTGATTCATTGGGTGTTTGAATCCTGATCCAAGGCTGCGATTAAGATTGTGTTCATCATCAGATTCATGGTAAGTGCTCTACATGTATTATCCAATAGTTTTTTTTAATATTTTAGCTTTGATGTTTATGTTCCTCTATTACCTAATTGTGTTTTTAGTTCCGTATGACTATTTGATAAAAAGGGGATTCTATGTGACCAATTAAAACTCTCACTAACACTATGGAATTTTTATAAGATGGCATTACCGTTTTAGGACCACCCATGGGGTGCATCGGCATTTCTGGATCTACAAAATGGTAGAGTTAAATGAATGGTTTCCGAGTGATAATGTGAATCCCATGTAGAACATGTCTACATAGTTAACATAGTAGTACATGGAATGTTGAAATTTTTTCCAATGTTTTCAGGTAATTCCATAAACTGTTGTTTTGAATGAATTGAATGTGGGTTAATTTGGTTAAATGGAATTGTGTCCAATGGTATTACAATTTTAGTGAAATTCAAAAGAGGACTAGTACATATGAAAGGTTGAGCTTGTAAAATTGGTAATTGCTTGTGAATTTAGGACATGTAAATGTTTTTATAAGTTAGATTATTAAAATTAATGAGTTGATACATGGGAAATCATGGGGCATACCTAGTGGGTTGACTGTGATAAATTGATTGTGCTATGTATTATAAGATTCAAAACTGAAATGAATAAGGGGTAAATACTTATAAAATTGTGAATGGTCTAAGTGGGTTAGTCCATGGTAATTGATAAATATTGGATAAGTAGGGGCTTTTTTTAATGCACTTAATGGGATAAGTCACGTGAATAAGAGTTTTTCAAAATGGATATGAATTGTAATTGGTAACTATATTAATGGTTTCTGGAATAGTATTAATTCTTTTGTTTTTTTATGAATTGTAATCTCTAATGGAATTTTTTATACATGGTTGTGTTATGGAATGGTTGTGGTGAATGATAAATAATCCTGTACACATGTTATTTTATATTTGGGTATTGACATGAAGATATACACCCACTAGTCGAGTTAGACTGAGGCTCTGAACTCCACCCCATAAATACATGGGTTAGGGAAGGTGAGAAAGGCTCTATTCCCCTAATGGTTTTATTCCACCCAAACTGAGGCTTTGAGGGGCGGGTAATGTGTTGATGTGATTTGTGTATCCCTAGTGAGAATGAGACTTGAATTATTTCTCCAATGCATAATTACTGACAGCCCTGGGCCCATTTGAAGATGAATTATATTCTTAACCTGAAGAACATGTGTTAAATTAGATTATTTTGTAAAAATGGTACATGGAATGAAATTTGGATAAATACTAGTCATGAAATAAGTGAACCTTGTAAACCAATAGAACTAAAACTATTCCATGATTACATACCATTTATTTTTTACTTTTATTCCCTATCAATTAGACTGGATATTTTTTAGACACTGTTGTTGGAGGCCTACAATGTTTTGTAATCACACACTGCTCAGTCCACCCTTAGGTTCCCAAGTATATTTCTTGGTTATAGTTTAGGACAAGGGTAAAGGTCCAACCATAGGATTTCGTGTTGGGATCATGATGTACTTGGAAATGGATCCGAGCTTATTGTTGGGTCCTGTTTGGGGATTTGAACATTTGTCTTATTTGGTGTTTTTTTCACTTGAACTATTAGTATCTCATGAAGTTGTTAACATTAAGTTATGTTTGTACATAGTTGGGAGATGTTTGTCTTTTACATTTTCTGGTTTTTCATTTTTTTCCCACTATTTATATTGTGTCATGTAGTGTATTACTCTTTCAAAGAGCATATAGTCTCCCCACATAACTCATTAGACCCTCACTGCTAGTTGTTAACCTATAGAGTATTGGGATGCAAGTTTGAGGTCATGTGATGACTCGGATTAGGGAATCAGTTTTGTGTCTTCTGGGTAAGGGGCATTACATTACCACTTTTTTAGTAGATACATTCATTATGATAATGTTTTTTCTAAAATATGTTAGGATAATATAATCTTTTGGGATAATTATATCTAAAAATATCATTACATTTTGATATATTATAATGATTCAATTTATAATCAAGAATTTATCTTCAGATTAATGAATAATGAAAATATCTGGGTCCTAAATTATTCTCCCATTAATATCGATTTGATCATGTTTCTTCAAACCATGAATTACAACCTTTGAATCATTTCCTAATTTAGCATAAAAATCTATCAATTCCCATGTTACGGTAGAAGAAAAAACTATGGAAGAAAGCATATATCCTATATCAATAGGTTCAGTACATGATGTTCCATTAATACTTAATTTTACTAATGTATAAATCTACTCTATCAGTGAATTGAGTAATGAAGATATCGTATATCCAACATGATTATTTTCATCTTCATATATAGGTATACTATAAGTTACCTTTCATTACTTTAATGGATATCCATCCTATATGGAAATCTATTTAAATTTTACACATCCATAATTAGTGATAGTCTTCATGTACTATATAACATTTCATAAATATGAGTATGTACTCTAAAAAATTATATAGAACCCCTGGTTTCTGGTATGTAACCCTTTCATTATGAATTTTATGTGTATATTTTATAAGGGTGAAGTTTGAGAGGGTTTGGAGAGAATTTAATGTGTTTTAGGTTTTTTCCTACAACAGAATGGGTGGTGAACAATTTTTAGAAACCATTCCACAATTGAAAAAAAACCGTGAATAGTCAGACATGAGTAAAACAGAATGTGTATGGGCATAACAAAATTTTTCCAAAAGTGTGTGGTTTCCTAGTAGAAATTGTTCTCTTTGAATGTGGATTTTTTCAATTTAAGATATTGTCTTTGACACTACTAGAGGACAGTTTGGAGTCCCTAATATATGACATTGATTCATTCTTCCTTATGTATGTGGATAATACATGGTTATCATACAATTTTCTAAATCATGTGACACACTATGAACTGATAAAATCAAGATCTCAGTTTCCGGTAACTGACCCATTATATATACCTTATATATATATAAATTTTAAGGGTGAATTTTGAGAGATTCTAGAGTACTTTTCAAGTGTTTTGGGGGATTTTTTATACGTGTAGAATTTTTCACAATGTATAGATTCCACGAAAAGTTAAAAGAAACCATGCACAGTGAGAAATTGGGAAAAGAGAAGGTGCATGAGAGACACACGATTTGTGGAGGAGGCTTCCTATTAGAAACCACAAACATTAAAAATTGATTTGGTAATTTTGAGATTGGGGATTCATCATTGTTAGAACATGGTTTGAAGACCATGTGGGAAGACCGCGAAAGGGTCATCCTCAAGGTAGGGTCTAATACACAATTACTACATAATTTTCTATACTGTGAAACTAAACCATGATTAGTTAAAATCACATTCCTTAAAAACTACATCTAAGTCATATTTAGCATTTGATCCTGTACTTTTTCTCATATGTGGCCCTGAAAAGCTATTTTTTTCACTCAAAGTTCAAAGAGGTTTATTTCATAGATCAAGATGTGATATGAAGGCTTAGATGGTGATATGAAGCTGATTCGTCATCGTAAGTGACCGTTCTTTTTCGTTCTTGATGTATCTCTTATATATATTTCTCCCGATCTCTTAGTTTAGTATATATATGGCTGTTGGGAGTAGATATAATGTTGTTATTGAAATATATGTTTAAATTTGATCTATTTTGTTGATAGGGGAAGAGATAAATGGTGGGTGTGTGGATTTTCAACCATATTTTTAGACGTTTTTTGTGTTGCATATCATTTTCCCCAAAACACTCATTCTATGTAACTACACCATTGACTCCTCTATTTTTTATCATAAAGTAATAGTTTTAAAAAAATCCTTAATTTTAATTGATCATTTATCTAAGGATAAATTTTTATTAAAAACCATATTGATTGACATTTTGTGGAAAACGGGGAAAATATGTTTGCTATTGAAAAGTGTTTGATAAAATGATTTTAATATGTTGATATTAAAATTATTTCTAGTTTTATGCTTTGAAAAATGGTTTTCAATAAAATAATTTTTTTATTGAAATATTTTTAACACAATTATTATGGAATGAGTTTGTGATGTATGTGTCGAATTTTTTCACAACCATTGGGATGGATAAGGGTGTGAAGTACCCAATTCTAATCGTTTGGATGGATATGAGAATATATAACCCCCATAATATTGTCAACTATGGGATGGATTAGTGGATGGATAAGTAATCACTCCTAAGTATAGGGAGGTCCATGGTTTTAATGCATGGTTGGAGGTATTGTAAAGACACGTAAATTTTAAGGAATTTTTTTTTCTTAATTTTCCTTGAAATTTAACAAGAACGCAGTTTCTGACGGCACCTGATTCCGAGCCCCAGTGTGCCCGGAATCATTTTCCAATGTTTGGCTCAGGTACGTAAAGTGAACGAACGACCAGAATTTTCTAACTTTTGAACCGGTGCTCGGAATCAAATTCTGAGGGCACCGATGGAATCTCAGCATTGGTATTTTCTTAGAAACGCCTCTTCCGGAGTTGCGTTTGCTCGGGTGTGGTTTTTAAATTTTTGGGGTTAAGTTAGGAAATAAAATAAAGTGGTGCGACAACTTTATTTTTATTTCACTTAAAGCCACTTAAAATCCACTTAAAGCCACTTGAGATATGTTGAAGCGGATAGGGTGCAATCCAAAATATTCTACCCTCTTGGTCGGATATTTGTGAGGTGGGGCCCGCACGAGCCCCACCATTTTGTTTCCTCTATATAACGCACCCGCAAAAACTCCTCATTAATGAAATTCAACTGGGGCGTTTTCTAAAACCCTTAAACGCTCTTATTAAATGGACAGTTATGTTGTTACCATTAATTCACTGAATTAATGGTTCGTTTCTTAACATGTTTTCAAACTGTTGGCATAATAATAAAATAAGACCAACACCTTTTATTTTGTTGACGGGTTGATTGTTGAGAGGATTTGGAGAATCTGTACCTTCATTACCCTCCGCAAAGAACGCGAAGAATGCTAAGAACACGAAGAATGTTGGACCCTTGGAGATCGACGAAGCGACGCCGTGTTCCGCAAAGCCAACAATTCTCCTTCCACAACGCTTCTTCCGCGATGTTCTTCCCCGCAACAATCTCCGATCATCAACTCCTTGAGGTAGGAGATTTCGGATCTTTTAAATTTTCCTTTGTGGATTTTATCCTTAACATGGATTTAATTAGTGAAATTAAATCCGTGTGTTTTCTTTAACCCTCAGAGATCGTCGACGCGACGCCCTTCTGTGACGCGACGATCCCCTTCTTCCATGACGGTAAATTCCGTGAAGAACTCTCGTCTGATGACAGCTACGAGGTAGGGGTTTTATTTGAGAATAATATTTATTCCCATGGTTGTTCCTTCTAAAACAAAGAACCCAGATCAATGTTGAATTTTAATTTATTAAAATTGTGCCTTGTTATGTTTTCAGGTGTTGAATATTATTCCCAATTGTTATCACCTAACGCGGAGGTTGTGGGCCAAACAAACATGGCCCGACAACCCTCCGCAGTTTTTCATTGATGCGTGGTGTAACTGCATTTATGAAATGGGATCGGAATGGCGATTGGAGGCCTTCGCATTAGTGTTCGGATCCCGGGAGAGTCGTAGGCGCAAACCACAGGCAAAACGGACCACCAGAGCGCGTCCGGTGGTCCGCGGATGTTCCCGCCGTCGCGTCACACTGGCACGGCAGCGGCGCCCGGCACGCCGCCGGGAAGACCCGCTGCGACTGAATCCGCGGCGGCGAGAGCCGCTCCCACGACAGTGTGGGACCGCCGGGAAGGGACGCGGCCTTGCACCGCTTCCGGTCACACGAAGCGGCCCCCGCGCGGGTGCCCGCTGCTCCTTGGGTACGGCCTCTTGGCCAGTGCCGAGCCGCCAGACCAGCTAGCCAGGTCGCACCCAGGCCGGGCCGGGCCGGGACGCGCCGACCGGGCCGGGTCGCGCAAAGTTGGGTTGGTCCAGGCCCAGACCCCCCGTTTTCGGACCTTTTCGGTCTTTTTCTCATTACTTGAGCTATGAGCCACCGAACGACGCGCCTTCAGTGGAGATGTGATCCTTGGATCGATACGGTCATTTTGGTATACTACACCCAAGGTTTCGGAATACTTTGGGTTCGGCCGGGTTGGTTCGTACACGAAACCAACCGGGGCCCTCAGAGCGAAAACACTCATATCTTGAGCTTCGGACGTCCGATTGACGTACCGTTGACTTTGATGGATTCCTATAAGTGAGAAGAATCTTTTGCCTTACTCCGACCGAGGTTTGGACGCATGTGTAGTATGGTTGGGTTGGTTTTGACATAAAATCCAACTTGGCTCCTGGGACGAAAAAGACAATAACTCTCAGACCGGGCGTCCGATTGACGCGCCGTCTACGACGCTGAGTTCCTGTTGACGATACGGGACTTTTGGATACATCAACTCTGGACTATGTGTCAGTTGATGTATCAGCCTCTCGGCTCGTGGAGCGGACCCTCCCGAAGGAGCTTTCTTTGTGCGGGAACCCTAGAGCTGGATGCGACTGCTACTGTGACGATGACGACTATGCAGAGATCCTCAGTGGATTCAATGGCAATGACTACAGCAATGAACGATCCTTTGTGGGGCAGTGCTTCCGTTCTTGTGTGGGTCCGATCCTGTGTGGGTCAGCGCTCAGCGGTCCTGTGTGGGCCAGCGCCTACAGATCCTGTGTGGGTCTTTGCGGGGGTTAGTTACCTATGGATCCTTTGTGGGTCAGATCATTTGGGGGTCATTTCGGGGGTTAGTTATCTATCGATCCTTTGTGGGTCATTGCGGGGGTTAGTACCTATCGATCCTTTGTGGGTCCGACGGCTTAGATAGATCAGGGGCAATATCTGGTCATCTTTATCATCATATGAAGAAGTATACCTTTGTGAGATGAATCCTATTTACACTTCTTTGTGGATTGTGTTGTGCTATCCTATGTGGATTTATGTTTTTCCTTCTTGTGTGGACTGGGTTGTACTTGAGCTCGGATGTTGGAGCCGAGCGCGAATTGATTACTTAGGTATATGTATGGGCATATACCTAAGCTGTGTCGGATGTTACTTCGTGATTGTATCTATCCTTT
Organism: Viscum album; assembly: GCA_963277665.1. NCBI lineage: Eukaryota > Viridiplantae > Streptophyta > Magnoliopsida > Santalales > Viscaceae > Viscum > Viscum album. Next base: position 295,083,886 of record OY728165.1, read on the forward strand.
GTGGCTTATCCTTTGTGGATTCTGGGAGGCCTTCGGGGGTCTCAGGGTCCCTACTGAGTACCTTATACTCACCCCTGCATGGGCTATGCCCGCACTACATTGTGTTGGTTGCAGAAAACGGACAACGCTGATCGTGCTGGAGGCTTGCGGAGCAGGACGGTACCTGGAGGTGGACCACTTGGCGGGACGTACTCGAAGCGGTCGGCTAGACCCGAGGAGCAATGGATGCTTTCTGTACCCACCCTTCAGGTGGGATTTCTAGTGGACAGCTTGACGTTGCAGCTTTACATTTCAGTTGTATTTTTCCCTTTCGAGTTGTACTTTACTTTCAGTTTGGGATTGTATACAGACCCACTTACTTTTCCTCACTTACTGTTGTACCAGTTTTTACTTATTTTTTACTTCTTCTGCTTGCCTTCTCTATGGTTGTTGGTTACATTACAAAGGAAATGCCTTCCCTTTTTCTGGGATTTATGCCTTGGTGCTAGTCGCCAGCCCCTGGAATATGGAAGTCGGGCTTGGGGTAGTCACGGCATGGGCCCCGAGGACGGGTCGTGACAACTTGGTATCAGAGTAGTTCAGTTCTACCGCAGACTCTGATATTTTTCTATGTGAAGAAATAGTGTTAAGCGTATTGGGTGTGGTTATCAGTCCAGGGAGTCTAGTGTTGGTGCGGCGGCTGACGTATCTGTACACCAGGACCCTGACTTCTGATTTATGACACAATGCACGAAAAAATTGATTGCATGTGTGTTTCATGTTTTCTTTGTGATTACTATATGTCAGCTCACCAGGTATACTGTTATGACCGTGCCACACCTGTTTCTTTTCAGGATGGCCCCACGACAACAGCCAGCTATGGTTCTGAGAGTTGAGTGTGACGACAGCCTGCCGAGCGACGAGGCCTCGGTACAGGGCCCTTTGACAGCTGAGGCACCGGCGGTACCATTACCCACTGAGCCACCGATGCTTCCAACCCTAGATGCTGACGATCCACGTCACCTTGGAGCTCTTCATGAGTTTCAGCTCCAGTGACCATCTCAGTTCTGTGGGGAGACGGACCCCCAGGCAGCCGAGGACTAGCTGGAGGCAATTGTACAAGTTTTCAGGCTAGTGAGGACACCAACAGACCTCATGGTAATCCTCGCAGCGAGCCTACTGCACGTAGCAGCCGGCTGATAGTGGAGCTTGATGCTCCAGGTGCACGATGAGGCATCTCTCTTCTTGACAGACTTTGAGGGACTCTTCCACTCAGAGTTCGTCCCGGACACCCACCATGCGGTGCGTATCCGGGAGCTTCTTCAACAGCGGTGGGGCAGCTTGACGGTCGCCCAATACATGGCAAGATTTACCGATCTCTCGCGCTACTCGACAGACATGGTACAAAACCCATTTATCTAGGCCCGGACCTTTGACCAGGGTTTTAGACATGAGATCAGGGCATCACTGATCTCCCTCAGCATTCTGACTCAGGCAGGAGTACTGGAGCGAGCCCTTTTGATCGAGAGCTTCCTTGCTGAGCCTTCATCAGCAGCGAGACCTACCGCGGGGAGGCACGGAGCAGAGTCTTCTGCGGCAGGCAGTCGACGAATGAATCAGGGATCCAGGCAGACCAGACCGTCACGTAGATGACCTCAGGACACTGGCTCAGCAGTGCAGGGCAAACAACGTGGAGCCAGTCTTTCGAGAGGCGGGCAGTGCTACACATGCGGAGGGCAGGGCCACATGGCTCATGACTGCCCAACCCACCGTGCCGAGGAGCAGCTGACAGTTGAGGGGCCACCTAGGTAGAGGCATAGGGTAAAACGTGGCAGTCTGCAGGGAGGAGGTGGACAGGGCATAGGAGATGGCCGAGCAGTAGGTGGTGGGCGACGCTTTGAGACTCTACCACCACCACCACCACCAGGAGGTCCACCTCAGCCACAGGGAGCTAGCAGGTAGAGACAGACACAGCTCCAAGAAGTGGAGGCCTACAACCACGGCACGCCCGTGATGATTCTAGGTACTATCGGTGTCTATTCCACCCTTGCTGCACTTCTTATAGACACATGAGTGAGTCACTTTTTCATAGCCGCTGCCCTTGTTCGGAGCTTGGAGATTCTGACAGAGCCGTTGGCTCGATTTTTACGTCTAGAGACTTCTGTGGGTGCAGACTCGACGATTACGCACTGGTGCCGGAAGTGTGAGCTTACTCTTGGAGGCGAGAGCATCAGCTGGGATATTCTTGTAGCGGCGTCGAGGCCTTACGACGTAATCTTGGGCATGGATTGGTTATCTACAGTCAATGCACAGATTGACTATATTAGCTGCAAGGTGTGATGTGTACGCACCGACGGGAGCATGTTCACCTTCACTAGCGAGAAGGGAACCTTCACAGCACAGGATGGACTCGAGCAGAGGAGAGGACAACCCATCACTCATTTGTTGGCTAGCCTCATCCTAGGAGTAGTTAAAGTGCGGAGTCCTAGTTTCCCTGCAGTGGTGGATTAGTATGCAGACGTCTTCACCGACGACGTTCCAGAACTACCTCCTTGCAAAGAGGTAGACTTTTATATTGACATGTACCCCAGGATATCCCCGATATCGGCTCTAGCGTATCGGATTTCCCCCTCTGAGCATCGAGAGCTACGGGTACAGTTGGAGGACTTGCAGGGCAAGGGATTCATCAGACCCAGTGTTTCACCCTGGGCTTCCCCGATATTGTTCGCCAAGAAGGAGGACGGGAGCTTGCGACTCTGTGTCGACTATCGTCGCCTGAACCAGGTGATGGTGAGGAACAAGTATCCAATACCTAGGATTGATAACTTCTTAGATCAGCTCAAGGGAGAATGGTGGTTCTCAAAGATAGACCTCAGGTCAGGTTATCATCAGCTCAGACTTCGGGATGAGGACATGCAGAAGACGGCCTTCAAATGTCAGTATGACAATTAAGAGTTATTGTTTATTCTATTCGGCATAACCAATGATCCAGTGGTGTTCATGGGCCTCATGAATAGGATATTTCAGCCGTACCTCGATCGATTTGTCGTAGTCTTCGTCGACGACATTTTGATTTACTCGACGACTGAGGAGGAGCACACCTACCACTTTCGTGTTGTACTGGACACACTCTGAGAGAACCAACATTATGGAAATCTCTTGAAGTGTTAGTTCTGGATACGCGAGGTCCATTTCTTGGGGCACGTCATCTCTGAGGCAGGAGTTGCAGTGGATCCTGCGAAGATGAAGGCTGTGCTAGCTTGGGATCCACCCAATAGCGTGACGGAGGTGCAGAGTTTCTTGGGACTAGATGGATACTATCGGAGATTTGTGCCTGACTTCTCTAGAGTTGTGGCACCACTCTCAGCTCTTACGAAGAAGGGGAAACCCTTTGTGTGGTCAGACAGATTTCAGTAGAGCTTCCACGAGCTGAGACAGAGGTTGACCAGCACACGTATCATGAGGTTGCCGAAGGAGGGGATATGGTACATAGTCTACTGAGATGCATCAGGGACCAGACTCGAATGTGTCCTGATGCAGGATCGGGCAGTGATCGCTTATGAATCACATCAGTTGAGGCCGCACGAGTAGAACTATGCTACCCATGACCTGAAGTTAGCAGCAGTTGTCTTCGCTCTGAAGACATGGCAACACTATCTATTGGGCGGGTGCTTTACAGTCTTTTCTAACCATCAGAGTCTCAGGTACATCTTCTCTCAGAAGGACCAGAACCTGAGACAGCGGTGATGGATCGAGTTCCTCCAGGACTATGACTTTGAGATAATCTATACTCCTGGGAAGGGGAATGTAGTAGCCGATGCTCTCAGCAGGGGGACGGGCATTCAGCTACTCAATGAGGCGATAGTGAAGCTAGCTGCTTTGTAGATATCATTTGTGGATAGAGATGGAGAAACCTTCCTTTAGTCTCTCACAGTCTCTCCTCCACTACTACAGCGGGTCAGAGAGGCACAACATGGGGATGCTGACTGTGAGACACGGCGTGCATAGATATCCTTAGGACAACACCTGATGGTTTCTCCTTTCGAGCAGAGCATGACAACCTTTTCAGAGGACGTACCTTAGTACCAGTCGCTTTGCAATAGGAGGTGCTGAGAGAGTTTCACACTTCTCCTTTGGCGGTACATCCTGGAGTGGCGAAGATGTACCATGACCTCAGATGATAACACTGGTGGACGGGCATGAAGAAGGTTGTGGAAAAGTTCGTTTCTCGATGCCTCATCTGGAAACAGGTGAAGGCAGAGCATCAGGTACCAGCAGGCTTGGTACAACCCTTGGAGGTCCCGGAGTGGATGTGGGATCGGATATCTATGGACTTCGTGACTGGACTTCCACGCACTTCCAGAGGTCACTACTCCATTTTGGTGATTGTCGACTGACTCACCAAGTAGGCTCACTTCTTACCCATCATAGAGCAGGGCTCAGTGGAGTGCTTGGGGCGTCTCTATGTTCAGGAGATTGTAGGACTTCATGGTGTGCCATCATCTATCGTATCTGATCGAGATGATCGCTTTACTTCCCGGCTTTGGAAGGGGTTGTAGGAGGCGTTCGGGATGCAACTACGTCTGAGAACTGCCTTTCACCCTCAGACAGATGGTCAGACAGAGGGGACCATTCAGACTCTTGAGGACATGTTCTGTGCATGTGTCCACAACTTTGGTCGCAGCTGGGAGGACCACCTACCCTTGGTGGAGTGTGCGTACAACAAAATCTACCACTCCACCATCGGGATGGCACCATACGAGGCGTTGTACGATCGACCTTGCAGATCTCCTTTGTGCTGGACAGACCCTGGGGAGTCAGCAATTGTGGGACCAGAGATGGTCTGGGCCACGACAGAGAAGGTACAGGTTATCCAGGAGCGGATGAGGACAGCTCAGAGCTGGAAAAAGTATTACAATGACAGGAGGTAGAGGCCACTATAGTTCGAGGATGGCGACCACGTTTTCTTGCGTGTCTCACCTCGACGTGGTTTACAGAGATTTGGCCATGGCAGCAAGTTGTCTCCACTCTTCATCGGACC